>CM031859.1:41745289-41859117 GCA_018697195.1 Certhia americana | reverse complement strand
CGCACCACCAAAAGCTAATAGTGAAACTGTGGGCTCAGACAACTGATGAAGCAGAAAGGGTGGGTGTGAGTTTCTAGCGCAGGCTGCCTGCTGACATCAATCCATTTCCTGCTCACCTCACTCACATGAGAAGTACTACTGAGAACAGCTAAATCAATTGTGTAAGCAAAACAGCTTTTGGATCTCCTGCCTCTCTGCAGAGATCTCCTAAACTGAAGTAGGTGGCTGATGATTTTGTGTGCAAAGGTGCTTTCTGCCATGCCTTACAGCATCTTACTCCTGTATTCAGAAGTCTGTTCCTGCCCCTTCATGTAGCTCTCCCCATCTCACTCTCTCTTTTACCCCTCTGTCTGCTGAGTGCAAGTGGAACAACGACTTCTGGCCCCCAAACTAAGCAATATGCGAAAAACAGGTGCTTATACATGGTGTAAGCGACTAAATATTATACAAATACTTAAAGGTGAAAAAAAGGATTCAGATCAGCAAGAGTAGACATATATTGCAATGGCTGCACAGGAAACATTAGTACACAGATCCAGCAAACACAGATGACTGATTGCATTTGGCCTTTTGCTTGGACTTTTTCCAGACATACAGCTACACACATTCTGCTCAGTATCTCAGCATAGAATCTTAAAAAGGTGCTGCAGAAATTGCAAAATTGGTGTCCAGTCTGATGCAATCTCTTCTAATTATTTTCCCACAGCCATACTTTGCAGTTCGTGTTTCCTGAGTCCCATGATCACGTCTCCCCTTCCCCTTTTATCTTCATCTTGCTCGCCCTCACTTCCTTTTCCCATCTAACTTTTCTGCACCATTACCCTATCCCACTCTTCTCCCAGACGCATATTCATCGGCGGGTGTAAATCAGCATTGGTACACCGATGTCAATGGGAGCGATGTCAGCTAAAAAATCCGCCTGACAACACTTGTTTGAAATGCAGGAAATTCCGTCTTGCACCCCTGCCTCCTGTTGTGAAGGCTTTGCCCGTGTGCTGGAAGCCTGTGCTTGGCACGGCCCCTCCTTGCCACCTCAATCCTGTTAAAGCACGAAGCATTCGCAGGGCGGTCTCTGATGGTCAGCTCAGGTGCTGTGGTCACAAGGACCTGACATCCCCCCGAGAATATCTTTGTGTAGCTGTAACGCTGCTGCTGAGAACAGCGATGGCTCAGGCTGCTCTTCTGCAGCGGCAGGGTGGCCACATCAGGCACTTCTCACCTCTGCCCAGCACCGTGCTCTCCAGATTGCTGATAGTCTCTTCCCAGGGTTTTCCCAAGTCCCCAGCAGCCCACACGCATGCGCCTCCAACATGGATTGCAGGCTGGCAGTCTTGTCGCGTTAAGAAAACCGTGGCTCAGGTCCAAGCTACAGTGTTTTTCTTTCTGTGGGATGATCAAAGGGCTCTAAACAAAGGCACGGAGAAGGTCTCCCAAACAAGTTTCTGCAGTGATTGCACTGAGGTTGCAGACAATGGGCAAAGTACGGTAAAGTCAGTGAAAGTGAGGAAGGACTGGCAGGGAACACGATCATTTCAGCTGACTGAGGAGCAAGCCAGTGAGCTAACGCAAAGGTGATTGAGTTATGTGTTGCGAATCCCCTCTAATTTCTGATTAACTCAGTGACTCGCCTCATCAGGAGAGTTCGAGCTAGGCTGTTTCATTTTGATCTTTTAATCTCTTTTACCTTGTGACACTATTGTTCCAGCCTGCAGTCCCGGAGAGATGCCGCTCACTCCACCCCCCCTGCAGCCATTGTAAGAAGAGTGGTGGATCCAAGGGTGTTGGAAAAGCCTGCGGCATTGTTTTGCTGTCATGCAAACCTGGCTGCATTATCATTATTATCATAGACTGACATCTTTCATTGCCTTTTCTGTTTTCCAAGACAAAAGAGCCAGCTGAGACTGGAACAAAGGAGAATACAGGGAAAAGGAGAGAATATGTCAAGCAAGAATAGTTTGGAAAGGGCCAAAAGTGGAAAAGGAAGTCTAATTCTAGCCTCATCCAGGGAAAAAAAGTTTTTTTGAGAAATGTAAACAAATCAGGAAATCCTGGCACTTACTCCAGTTCCGATTTGGCGAAACACACCAGCCCTTTCCCTATGTATGAGCTGCTGTTTGTGAATGAAATCCAGATTAGGTTATTCATTGAGCCCTGCCAGTCTCACAGTTTCCAGGTTTCCTTTTGCTTATGGCATAGCTTAAGCCTTAAAATAATAATAATAAAAAAAACATATGCATGTTATTAACTCTCCATATTCAAATGGAAATACAATGCTATCATAAATCTCTATTTTTTTTTCTAATGTAAATTCCTCTCTTCAGCATGAAGCTGCAGGAAAGCCATTGTATCTGCACAATCTAAACTTGAAAGGGAATTTTTGTTAAACTAGTTATGATAGGGGAAACATGTTTTTCACTGAGTTGAAAGATTAAAGTTGGCCATAAAAAGGGGTGGAGGGGCTGGAGAAGGATTATTGGTTGCTCAACTAGTGATTAGATACAGGACTTCAAGGACAAATTAAGGAGCACAAAAAGAAAGATTTCTAAAGATAAGTGAAACCAGTTCCAATAATATCAAATAAAAGATGCCTTGTTTATCATGGTTTTTAATCTCTCCCAGTTCTATTCTACCTCTATTAGTCTAATTAGACAAAGAGAGTGTAAACCCCAAAAGAGACAACCAATCTTTTGTAGACCTTGAAGTCTGCCCAGCATATCTGTCTCCCAACTTGCCCTTCTTTTGCCTGTCTCCCAGCGTGGGTAATTTCCCTCTCTCTTGTGATTCCAGCTTAAACGGCTTCTTTGTAACATTTTTTTCTCCTCTTGATTTCGTTTTTGATTCCTTACAGAAATAGGTCTCTGGTTGCCAAAATTCCCTTCTTCCTGATTCAGAACAGTTTCTGGCTCATTAACGCTGTCTGTTTAGGGCAGGGAGCAGGGGGCAGGGAGAAGAAAGGGGATTGAATGTGGTTGTTCTTAATGTCAGGCAGGGTTTATCTGTGCTGCAGTAGGGGACTTTCGGGGGCTGAAGTATACATCAGAAGTCATAAAAATAAAGGGCTTAAATGGCGAAACCAGTGTACCTTGCCCATGGAGATATGAGAAAAATAGTTTCATGAATGCCAAGTGGTAGCAATGATGAGCTCTCATTTGTCAGCACAAAGAATTGCAAGGAGCCAGGGAAAAAAATCACCTCTACCCCAAATGATTTGGGATTTATGGGTGGCTTTGGCTGAGGACTGAGGAAGCCAGGAGCAATTTCAACCCTGCCCTGAGGTGAGGAAAAATGCAAGGAAAGATGCAATTGAGATGTTGCTTCTGTGGCTTGTGTACTCTTAGTCAATTCCTCATGAAATCCAAATGTTGGAAGAGCTGCTTGAATGGCTGAAGACCTGGAGTAATTCTTGCATCCAGCAAGAGCCTTGCTTGCATATTTAATTCTCTCATGAATGAGAAAATGGCAGTATTTGCACAGTCATCTTTTCTCCACAAAAATTATTACATCTTCCACCAGATAATCAATGGCTGTGAGCCATCCTGAGCTAAAATCACAGTGAAAGCACAGTGTCTTTATTTTTCTGTGATATTACTACAGAGCCTTGAGTGTCTTCTCCTTGTGGAAGCTGGATTTTACTGGGATTTATATGGTGGCAAAACTGAAGTGATCATGTTTGCATTTTGGATTCTTTTTTTTCCAGGTAGATATATTTTGTTAGAGGTGAGAGCTAGAGCTCCATTTAGAAGTGACATGGGCCTAAAATAAAATTCTTCAAACTTTCTTGAATTTTACTTTTCTGACAGTTTTTTTCAAATACATAAATTTTCTTAGCACAAATATCTCGGCTGCCAAAAACTGGAAAATGTTGCTTCCCATTCAAATTTCCCCTAAATTAAAAACAAACAAACAAACAAACAAACAGCTATAAAGTGGTTGGTGTTTTTATGTTCTCCCTTGGTTTAAACCTGTTTCATTTCTTCATTTAAAGACTGACTACTGTTCAGAGCTCAGCACAAATTTGGGTTACAGCTGCTGTATCCTCCAGGCTGTGAGAAGCTGGTCCTTTCTCTATGTTTTCACAAAAACCTGGTCCTACAAAGGCTGCAGATGAAGGTATGCTCTTCCTCTCTGAAGAGTGCTGCTCATGGCAAGTAGGAGGTGGGAAGGAGCAGATGAAGGGGGATGTGATCAGGGAGGGCTCATTGCATGCCATCATGCTGGTGTCTGGAGTTCCTGGAGTTCCCAGCTGATCTCTTGACTCCCAGCCACGCAAGCCATGGGGACTGCCAGTTGGATAAAGGAGAGCTTATTTTGGGCTATCATTTTGGGGAGCATTTCTCGTAGGATTACTACTGTGTTTCAGAGGTGCCCAACTTCTTTCACATTAACAGAGGGCTTTGCATCACCTGCAGAGGCAGTAGCTGAGTCAACTGTCCTGAGCACCACACTGTAAATGCATCTCTACATCCAACACAGACATTTGTAGAACCTGTAAAAATGGATATAAAATGCACATTAATCTTTTTGGTTTATCTTTACTGCTGTCAGGGCTATAAAAACTAACTTTTTCCTCATGACAGGGAATGATCAATCATGAATAAAATAATCTGGAAAGAAATTACCTTACAAGACCCATCTCTAAATGTTTTCAGTGGGTCTGGGGGAAAAAAAAATTAAAAACTCCAGCACATGTGTCTGAGCACTCAGAGGAGAGCTTGCAAAAGCTGTAGATGGTACATCTCTTTTATCCTGTCAAGGGAAAACTACAGCAGCAATGCTATTAATGTCAGGCTGTTTCTGTAGCCTGCATAGTGCTGTATTCTCCAGCAAAGAAGGGAAACAGGTGCTCCATCTCCTCAGCATCTGGTTTGGATGACCACAATACTCCAAACACCTGCACTCTGCAATCCTGCCAAGCCTTGCCTGCTATTGTATTAAGCAGGACTGTCTGCCTATAGTAATAAAAAACATTGTTTATCAGTTGTACCAGAGGAACACAAGTTGTGAGGAGGGGACAGAACAAACAAACCTTGGGGGAAAAAAAAGCTAATAGGAGAGCAAATCTGTTCTATAACTTGAATGATTTTGACGGTTAAAGGTTGGGAGGAGTTGGTTTTGGTTTCTTTGAAGAGACTGGAAAAGGGACACCAGCTTTTTTGGCAGGTTTTCCTGTTTGAACAGATAGTTGGCACTTGTGTTAAGAGGCTGATACCTTTTTAGTATCAGGTATCATGTTTTAGAGCTTGAAGAAGAACTGCAGTTTTACATTTTAATACAGAATTGTTTTTACAGACTGTGCTGAGTTTTATCTCTATAGCTCTGACTATAAACATGATGATTCACATCTTACTAAGAAAGGATTTAAGGCTATTTAGGATTTAAACTGAAACTTTGCCCAGAACCTTAGATACTGAAGTTTATTCTATTTTTGGTTTCTTCTTCAGGGCTGGCAAAGCCATCTCCCTGGATGTGAAACAACCAAGACATTCAGAAAACCAAGTCAGGGCAGCACATTTCAGAGGATGCTGCAGCGTGAAGTCACTGGTATCACTTTCGTCCTTAAAACCGCGCACAGATTTCAGGACATTTTTAAGATGACAAATCATTTGCTTCCAAAGAAAAGAGTTGCTGCTGATGGTCCGCCTAGATACCTGTAATAGTCTTATTTCCTGCCCCTGAGAAAGGCGCTTGAATTAGGGGTGTTTTCCTTTTCCCTCCGTGCAAAGCCAGGATGGCAGCGCGTAGCTACCTCCAGGGTGGGCTTTTTAGCGGGAGGCGTGCGGGCCCTTGGAATTCCTGCGGGAGAAGGCCTCCGGGAAGCGGCAGTCCCGGCTGCGGTGGCGGGAGGTGCGGCAGAGCCCGCCCAGCTGAGCGCGGCAGCGGCGGGCGCAGCTCCGGTCCTTGGGCCGTGAGCCCCAGCTAGCGACGGCAGCGGGAACGGCAGCGACATCGCGGAGGGGAAAAACAGCTTGAGAACCGTGCCTTGGACCCTGCGACGCTGCCCTGAAAAGGTCTGTGGCATCGGACTTACGTGCCCGTGCGCGCTCGCAGCCCTGAAAGCCAACCGCGTCCTGCGCTGCATCCGGAGCAGTGAGGCTAGCTGGGCGAGCGAGAGAGGGCTGTCCCTCTGCTCCACGCTGGGGAGACCCAGAGTGCTGCATCCAGCTCTAGAAACACAATATAAGAAGGACGTGGACCTGCAGGAGCAGGTCGAGAGGAGAGACACGAAGATGCTCAGAGGGCTGGAGCACCTCTTCTCTAAAGATGTGCTGAGAGAGCTGGGGTTGTTCAGCCGGGAGAAGAGAAGGCTCTGGGAAGACCTTAGAGCTCCTGCCAGTACTTAAAGGGGGCTTATGAGAAAGTTAGGGATAGACTTTTTAGCAAGCTCTGCAGGGATAGTATGAAGTATAATGGTTAAACTGAAAGGGAATAGATTTAGACTAGACATTAAGAAGAGATTTTTTACAATGAGGATGGTTAAACACAGGAACAGGTTGCCCAGAGAGATTGGTGGATGAACTATTCATGGGAACACTCAAGCTGAAGATGACCCTGCTCGCTTTGATTAGATCACCTTAAAATAATCCTCACAGCCCAAACTATTCTACAACTCTATGAAGATTAATTCCTTTTCTCTCATCTTTTTGAAAAGTGTTTCAGGATGCGAGAAAAGTTGACACTTGAGAAGTATGGCTTTGCTGAGAAAAACATCTCCTCTGACTGTCATTAGGAGTACTTTACTGACAGGAAATTCTTTTGTGGAGTTTTGGACATGACGATATAAACAGGTAAAGAAAATCTGACAGTGCTTAGGCAAATAGTAGAGCGCTTAAGTACTCAGCTCAAGAACATAAAGGGACACCTGCAGGACAACATATGGAGCACTGGATTTTGTTAGATAACAGCTCTTTCTTTTTCTCTGCAGTGTTCCATCAAACTGCCCAATTTACTACATCTCACACATAAATGCCAGCGCTTAAGATCCACAGCTATGGTGGAATCACGGTGTGGGACATAAAGTTAAAACAGACTAAAACATAGAGTGAGAAAATGAGTATAGACAGGAAGTATCATTTACTAGTCAAAGGGTTGGTTGATACATGTAGCACGTGCACTCATCCACTGCTGTGCTCCACGGGTATGGTTAAAAAGAGAAATGCGTGCTCAGAGAACTTTGTTGTTGCTACACTAGTGAAATTACATGAGAAAGAAAGTACTTGCAGATCCTTGGGCCTTTTTTTTTTTTTTTTTTTCTGTCTGAGCAGATGCATCTTCTCAGATTTACTCCGGTTTTATAGCAACCACTATGACTAATTGCATATTTGGATAAAGAATGGCGAATCTTATTTCCAGCACATGAAGCATGGTGATTAGGCATCACTGAATTCAGTTCCAAGCCTGAATAAGTTATGCTCATTGACCCCTTTGTAAAAATGAAGAAATTGAAGGTTAATAATACATTTATCCATATATTGTACATGGAGAGGAAGATATAAAAAGATACTTATATTTAACTGGTAGGAGCTCATATTTTAAAACTGGCAATTTGAAAACTGCTCATAATAATAAAACTGTGATTGGAGGCTTCTAAATCTGTGGCATCATTTTTCAAATTGGTTAAAGGATGAGGTTGCACTCAAAAAAGTAGCTAAACACACTTCTGATCCCTAGGGATTGAGCACACTGACTATCACTTGTGCAGCCAGGAAAATCCTGCTCTTAGCAATGGCCGCTTATTCCTGGTAATGATTAAATAGGTTCCATAAGATCATTTGAGAAGTGGTTTGTTTAAATATAATTTATTTGAAGGCCATTAAGTCTCTTGAGTTCAAGGGTAGCAAGGGAGATAATGTCATAGCAATGATATCACATCTCTATTTTATGACACCAACTGTGCCATAAATCTTACTTTGTACATGATTTAGGTGTGGGGAAAAGCTATTTTATTAATCCATCTTATCCTTCACCTCCTATCAAGGCAGTTCATATTAAGAAAGAGGTTGGGAGGATAAGGAAGCTAGGACGTTTGCCATAAGCTGTCTCTGTCAGGCACAGTCACTGCACTGTGAGATCTTTTCTGCAGGGTGAAATTTTTTGTCATGGTGCCATTATGCCACACACCCATGATTCTCCTTCTCCTAAGAAACAATTTGTGTATTTGATCAAAATCCGTCAACTGATCTCTGTTGATTTTGGATGCTGTTTCAAGGTTCACTCTAGGGATGCTCTCCCCAAGTTGTTTATCTAGCAAAAAGCAGAACGGGTGGAAACCTGGCTCCACAGAAGTGGGTGGCAGAGCTCCAATTGTATGAATTGAGGCCAGGATCTCTTTCCCTTCATGTTCCCATAAAGTGAATTAAAAAAAAAAATAATGTGAAAGTACAGAGTAAAGCTCTTCATGATCATAAATTTGCACCATATCCTGCCATTCATACACAGGCACCAATGCCTTTGAAATCCCTGAGTCAATGGGGGACTTGTTTGACAAAGAATTACAGGATTACATCCTCAAATTGTTAAGTTTCATGTCTGTAACTGAATAGAATTTCCTTTGCAATGAAGAAAAAACCTCTTGTAAAATTGAAAAGTGAATCTGATTTTTGTATTTTTCTGAGTTTGTAGTTCTTGCATTGGGTGTCATTTTTTGAAACACAGACTTGGAATTGGCCCAAAATTTTTTCAGCACCTCATCATTATTAACTCAGCATTTCTGTGTGAATGTAATTTTTCCAGACCTCACTGACTAGACAGGCAGACAAAACTTAATCAGTCGGGGCATGTTTGCCACATCTACTACAGCAAGGGAAGAAAAGTGGAGGAACTTTAAAATTGGGCACCAATACACAAAGTAGCTAAAATACATGTACTCACACTACCAGGGCAATATCATAGAATCAATTAAATATATGCCTGATAAGATAACTATAGGAAGCAGCACTGAAACTAAGACATTTAGAAGCAATGGGATTTATTACAAAAGAGCATTTGGATTAACCAGGAACTGTGTGGGCTGGGACAAGATGCAATGTATGAGAATGATACTCATCTAAACAGACAGTTTACTATGGGTTTCCTTAGCTTGACAGAATTTTGCTGCGTTTATAGTTTTTCTGTGGTGGCCATATTATTACCGACCAAAGCATCACATGCAGTCAACTTTAATCCACAAAAAGAAATCTCCACCACCAGCATTCAACCACCACGCAGATTCAGACAGCAGAAATCAGCATCAGTTTCTTTTTCACCTTAATAATCTTGAGCACATAGAGGTTTGACAATTTAGGCAACTCAATATTTGATTGTGGCCTGAAACTCTCTCTGTTTCCACCACTTCACTGCAGCTGCCAGGCCTTACATCCTGTCCTGGGAATGAAATATATGGAACTGAGAGGGGAACGGGACCAGCAGTTGGTGAAAAACCTGACAGCTCCCTTTTTACACTTACACTTACACTTCTTTTTTGCAACTCTTCATATCCAGATTTCCATTTGCTTAAAATTGTCTTTCTCTGAGAATAAAGCAATGCCTCTGAGTGTGTCCTCTGATCTTGTTTTAATCCAACTTTGGCAAGGATGCGCTTTCTCTCAAGGAAACAACCACTGGCCCAAGCCAGTCCTCGTACCTGATAGATAGCCACAGGCTTGCTCATGAGTAGGTGTGAACACACACTGTCTGGATTCAGACAGTGAACTTTCTTCGGGGACAACTGTTTAACACTTCCAGGCATGTTTTTTTTTGTACCTCAGGCTCATCACCAGCTGCCAGAAGAGAGTTGCTGGAGGAAGCTGCTGAGCTGCCATCCTGTCCCAAACCACCATTCATACCCTGGGCTGTCCCCTGCCTTCTGTTGGCTCGAGCATTTGGGGGGAACCTAGTTCAGGGAGCCAAAACATATGGTAGTTGATCTGGCCCACTCTGTTGAACTGACCAGCTGGATTTTTAAATTCCATTTTTCTGCACAACTCTGCACTCTGCTCTGGTCCCACAAAAGCCTTCAGGGAGAAGAGACTATTGAGTGGGAAGGAATGATTTGGGCATACACACAACCAATGTTAACTAAATTTTTAAGCTGTAGAGAGGTTTCAAAGGATGGGGAGGGGTGGGGGTGGGGGAATGATTAAAGCAAAGAAAGACTATTTCCAAGAAATACAGTTCTAAGAATTCAGTGTATCATGGGTTTACCCTTTATGAAGCATTAGAGAACTCACGAGGGAGACAGTAATGGTGAACAAGTGCTTCTCTTGCGTGTAAATCTTTAAGCAAAGCTCACACCTTAATAGACATCAGAACCCAACCACAAGACACAATTCCTCTCAGACCAGGCTGCATTCACTCTGCTGTTCACAAACCTACTCATTTCTTTTTACTCTTTGATATGATCTGGTAGTTCACTGCTGTCTAACCTCTATGCAGTAGGTGAGTGAAAACGAACCGGATGATCAGAGTATTTTCTGCTCTTGCGTAAAGAAGCATGGAAATACCTGCAGAGGTGTCAGGACTGGTAAGCCTACTGATCAGGCTGCCACCGCTGCAGTTTAGGAAAGGTCCTGATAGGCTTTGTTTTCACCTATTTCTAACCTGTCTGTATCAGATATGCCATGCTAGTTCCCCTGCTTCATTTTGAAAACAAATTGAGATCTTTATGAGAGGGAAATGGTGACAGGAGGAAATAATCAGTATTATGCAGGGTTGCCCTGAGGCCTGGAATTTGGTCAGATCAACTGCAATTTACTATTTTTTCACCACTTATTGTGGGAAAAAATTCCACAAGGAACTGTGCATCCTACTAGATTTTCCTGCAAATTTCTTCCCTTTTTTTGATATGTATATATCTGCACTACATAAAGTTCTCAATTATTAGAAATGGTCTTCTTTTGAAAAATACACTTAACACCTCCTATCTAAATCTTCTCTCATAAATTAATGCCTTCAAGCCACACATCCTTTTTCTTGTAGTTTAATGCAATTACAGACTGTGGTTTCAGTGAGCAGAGAGGGGAATTTTTTCATGCCTGTGCCCTATGGCCAAAGTTTGATTTGGTCCTTTTTTGTGACTCTATTCTTGAAAAATCATGTTTAACATTTTGTCCATAAAAGCTAGCCAAAAATGGTAGGATTCAGGTAATTCTTGGGAAGACATAGTGACTAACTTCTGAGTTTTTGATCATCTAAGATTAAATTTTAGAAAATACTTGTTTTAAGGTTTTCTTCCTGTCATCTCTACTCCTTTCCATCTCATACTTTTTCACAGAGCACTGAAAAAGAAGAAAAGCTAGAAAGGGCAGAAAATGCTTTCAATTATTCATTCTTTCCTACTCAGTTCAGAGACTGGAGTCTTCTTTTTCCCCATAGATGTAGTTACTAACTGACCCAAATAAATGTTAGCTCTACAGCCTCTTTAAAACTAAATTATTGTTCCCTGTGCTCATGGAGAAAACCTTTCATAAGGCCAGACTATTTTCCACCCTAATTACTAGAATCGTCTCCTCTTGGATCTTCTGGACCTTCATCTTTGACTGTTTCAAATTACCCCAAATACATCAACAGGACACACACACAAAAAAATGGGTAACTGAAAAGTTAATTTTTAAGCATGCAATGCTTTCTTAATGCTACCTGGAAATGACTGGTTCCCATTCAAATTGGCAAGAGAGGTGACAGATGTGTTGTCAGGTTGCTAGAAAGCAGATGGAGAAGTAGGCAAAACTTCTGGACTGCCTCATGAAGCAGCCTCAAACTGATGCAGTGGGAGATTTGTACCAGTTCAATTAAACCTCAACTGTGCAGCTGAAATACAAATAAGCTATTCACTGGGTATGCTGAGTTAAATACATGGCTTTGGATTATGTGTCTACTAAAACACCTGTGGAGATTGCCAGGTCCCATTATGTTTTCCAGAATCTGGTTCTCCATCCAGGGAATGGACTTAACTTAGCCCTGCCTTGGTTTTGGTATTTGAGTTGTCAGCTCTGGTCATCTCTGACAGTAAAAGCTACCGGAGAATTTTGTGCAAAGCAAAACAGATATCAGCCAAGATTCCCAGCCAGAGGCTTTTTTTCTTTGGTAAGTATTTCTATTCCCCTTCTCTCTGGTTATTCCTCCTGACTTTTCATTTCAATTATTGACAGAAGGGGGGGAAAAAAGGAAAAACCACAAACCACAAAGTCAAAGCACCTATGGTCGCCAGGAGAAATGCAGCAGACCACATAAGCACTGCCTGAGTCACTACATTATCCACCAGTACCTTCCAGCAAAAGCAGGGGATAGGGAAAAGCTCGGGCCAGACGAGAGCTCTGGGCCAGCCACGTTCTGTGCCCTTTCCCCAGGGCTGTCTGTACCTCTGCCCAGATGCCCACAAGGAGCCAGGCTCCACCTACACACGATTGGCCTGTCTGGTTGCCTACACACACTGGGAAAGCTTCTCTTTCTTCTGCCCAGACTTCAGGGCCAGGAGGCTGGACACGGGAAATGCACTGGCACAGGCTCTCTTTTGTCACCTCCAAGCAGTGGGGGTGGCCCTTGCTGGTACTGCACACATCTTAGAGTGACAGGAATTGTTTCATCATTGTCTCATCCTTTTCCACCTCACCAAGCTGGGAGATGAGATGCAGGTCAGTAATCTGACATAGCTTTCCAATCCAAAAGCAAAGCATGTTAATACTGCCTGGGATAAAACACAAAGTGTTCTCTCAAGTAGCAGAGGCTGGGAGCAATGAACTGGCAGTTTTGTAACCTGTCTCCATCGGTCAGGACATTTGTAAGTAATTATTTCCAGTCCTCCAAGATTCACAAAAATACACTGAAAGGGGAAAATTGCCTTCAGTTTCCAGGATCCTCACAGGATCCATGGAGGACAGGCATTTGCAAGAGAAACTGTTCTTCCACACTGCAGCGTGCCAACTGCATCAACAGCATTTAGTCCAGCACTAGTTCAAGCCAGCCTTCAAATCAAGACTGGCTATTTAGCCAACTGACCTGGAAAAAAGGCATTAGGCAATGCATCTTTGAACAGGAAAACCCTTTTCAAAAAATAGCATCTGCAAGCCCTCTCTATGGCCCATGCTGTTGGACCTGCTGCCCTGACTAGCTCAAGCTCCTAGCCCATCGAAGAACTGTGTGTAAAGGAATTTGCCTTGTAGGCTGCCTGAGACAGCTCTGGGAACATCTCAGACACACTGAAGAACATAGTCAGTAATCATTTAAGTTATTACCAGAAAACACCATTTTTTGCAAATAAAAGAAACAGTGGCAAAAGGGTTGCAACTCACAGGGTGTTGCCTGGGCTGAGGCTTTCCCTCTCTAAGACAACTTCCCAAGACATCTCTCAGGATGTCTCCTCAGAGACATTTCTTAGAAACCAAAAGAGCATAGAAGTGTGACTCCTTCCCTTGCCAACACAGCAGCCTGAGTAAGTTAAAGGTCCTGGGAAAGGACAGTCCAGATGAAGGTATGAGTAAGAAGCATATGGGGAGTGTTTTAGCTGTAATTTTAAGATGTGGAGGAAATGGGGAGAAAGGTGAGGCTAGGAAGAGAGCACAAAATAGGTCCAGAATAACTGTCTACAAAGGTCTACAGCATATCTGGAGGATATTTTAGGCTCTCCCCACCCTCTGATCACCGGATGTGTGCCCCAGCATGCAAGTCCTGGGGGTTTTAGGAGGAACTGAGCCCAGCCCCCCTCATGCTGGCAGCATGAGGCCAGCTGGCTTGTGGTTCACCCCTCTGAGACTCACACCTAATTAAGCCCCAGCAAGGCCTTTTCAGAAAATATCAGCATCTCTTTTGCCTCTTCAATATCTTCCAGCCTTGGAAAGGCTGATGCCAACACTTTGACTACCCAGGTGCAAGCAGTGCAAGCCAGCAGCCGGAGCAGCACCCAACCCCACTCCCTAGAAGATATTCTGGCCAGCTCTCTGTCTCTCTACAGAACAGACAGGTTCAGAGCCTACTTTTCCCAAAGCAGTGGAATCTGTCTGACCAAGACAAGCTGGGCTTGGCTGGCTGGTGAAGGACACAGGAGGCAGAAAGTAGAACCTCTGCCTAGGAGTGTTTGGCAGGACCTGGGTGGAAAGGATGAGTCCAAAGCTCTCATCAAGGATGACTCCAAAAGTCCTGTGCTGTCTGTCAAGGAGTGATGGTGTCAGGTTAGGATGCTCTGGCAAGTGTTTGTGACAAATGTCCCTGGGAGCTGGACAATCAGGCTAAAGCACACAAGTGTGGGCAAAAGTTGTCTCACCCTCTCAATACCCTTCTTACTGCTGCTCTGGGAGTGAGATGGAGAGAAGGCAACCAGCATGTCAGAACAGCACCTCCCAAAATCCATACCTCATGGGGAGTATTTTGCATGCAATGAAAAAGCATGCCCTTTTATGTTTTTTGTTTACTGCCTGCCTGCTTGCACATGGTGACTGCAGGCAGTGCTTTTGCACATTCACAACACCACGCTGATGGGACCTACTGAGCATGAGCAGGTATGGAGGAGTGTGCTTGACCAGCCCATGCCAGTGGAGCTGCACCAATGCACAGGCACCCTGCAAGAGTCATCCTCATCTCCATCCTCTTGTAGCCAGTGGCTCATTAAACATGGAAAGTCTGGGACTGGTGCAAAAGGGTGTCAGGATGTCTTTCCAAACTAAGGTCCAGGAAGGGAGTGGGCCTTTTGGCTGCTTGGGTCCAACTGAATGGTAGTGGGGCTGAGGAGAGCCCTGCTCCTATGCATGGATTTCTTTTGCAATGAGACTGGGGGTGCAAGAAGTAAAGTGGGCTGTCAAGGTGATAGTGGTTTTTGGGGTGCTGACAGTGACCCTGGTACAGGACAACAGGGACAAAGTCTGTATGGATGAAAATAGCCAGTGGTGGACATAAGCTCAATAGCATCTTGGCCATGAATTCACAACAAATAAATCTCCTTTCACTCAGGGGAGGTCTTTTATTTTCGGCCAGAGGATGAAAATCAATCCATAGCTAAGGCCAAGTAAATATGTACTGATTTTCTGTTTTTTAAAAAGATGTTCAAAAATCATGTTTGAAAGTACCCAAGAATTTGTGCCAAGAAATTTCCATGGGGAAAACATTGTTGCATTCATTCTTTTAAATTCTAATTAGAAATGTGCCATAAGTTTAATTTATGAATACAACTGATGAACACCAACGCAACATTATGTGAACTTTGGCACACATCTCTCGGAGAGCTGAAACTTAGCTCCTCATGTTAGGGATGAGTGGATGGGTAAAACATTTAGGAATATCCCTTCTTACTTCACATGATTACAGAACTTCTGCCTGGATTACCAGTTTAGAGAATATTCTAATTGCTCTGATGACTAGCATTTGAGTAAGGATTTGCCTGTTAGGGGAGCAGAAGCTGATCTGCTGACTCATCTCATGAGGTCCCTTTTCCAGGCAAATATTTATCTCATCCTCCAGTGACTAATTCCCCACTGACATTAAGTTCTGGAAATAGTAGATCCAAGAGTAAAAGCGCTGTTTGATTTTCATATGGATGTACTGAAGTCAGGAAAACTGCTCTGCATCCACCACAGCTCCCCACTACCACTCTAGTGACAGCAGAGTCCAACCTGGCCTTTGACCAGAGATCAAGTAAATGGTTTCCAGAATTCTGGATAAAAAAAGTAAGGCTAAAGTCACAAGATAATTGACCAGTAATGCTTCGTGCTGATCTTACTCTGATTTGAGCCCTTATAAGGCCTTTTGAACAGCGGTCCAAGAATTTTGACAGCAACAGCATGTTCCTGTGAGAGCCCTGAGCAAACCCACGCTGGGAGGAGGCTGACCTCACATCCCCCCCTCACAGCCACTGCAGTGGCAGCACAGGAGAGGCCAGGCTGGCTCAGCATGGGTTTCCAGTGCCAGCCCCAGAGTGCCTTGGAGCACTGTCAGGCAGCCCTGCTTGGCGAGCCAGCCAGCGCACGCTCCGTGGGGAAAAGGCCCAAGCAGGCAGGCAGCTCCTCTGGGGAGGGAAGGGCCTCTGCACGCTGAGCTGCCCTGAGAACAACGTGGGTGCCTGACACCCACACCTTGGCATCCCAGGGCCAGACATACAGCCTTTAATCATCCCCTGACCTGCATCTCACCTCGCGGCATGCATTTACCTGAAGAAACGTTGGGTTGATCTGGTAGGACATACTATACCTGGCTAAACAACAGCTGACAAAATAAATGCAACTTCTTCTGAAGGATTTGGTGAAATCAGGGGTGAAATTTGTTGCCAAGCTGTCAAACAGAGAGTAAACACTTGCTTATTTGTATGTATCTGGATCAAAGATTTGTTAGTTTGGCCCCCAGGGATATATTCCTAACTGTTCTTTCAAAGCTGGGTGTACAAATGTCTGAAGGCAAGAAGTGTGGAGAGAGTTACACCATTTTAAATTACATGAAACTGTACTCTTTGACTTATGTAACCCTATCTTAGTGATACCTATGAAATTTACTTGCTGTACTTACCGAGAGTTGCTCAAAAACTCAAAGACCAATATTAAAAAGTTGGGCATATCCTGGGTATGTAAAGTGACCTTAAAAGAAAGAATCAATGAACAGGAAAAAAATATCTCCTATGCAGAAGAGGAAATAGTTTCTGCAGAGTAGCCTTTGGTTAAAGTGTAGAAGTTGCATCTAGCGCTTAGAGTCCTTCTTACTATGCATTGTCAATTTGAAAAGCCTGAGGTGTTTATAAAAATGTTATCCCTCTTCATCAGAAAAATAATTTGCAGTTGCCATTAAAAGACTGAATTGTAAAAGCTTTAAAAAAATCTTTCTACAGGTGAATGAAATAAATGACAGAGGTAGGCAGGCTGCTGATTTGGATTCGATTACTTTTATGTGCACATACTCTGGTGGTGGTTATCCAAGAAGCCAAACAAGACAGGAGACTGTTGAATAACACACCTCATTCAAATTTATACGAATAACCTTCTTTGACTGCTATATATTGTAATGAGATAAATTTGTGAAGCAGACTTTAATACTGGCAGATTAAAAGAACCCCAACTTTTAAATGTGCCAGGTATTAGGATTATTTGGTCACCAGTGAGCATGAAGGATTCCACCCAAATACTCTGTTTTCCATGTAAAGGGAAATAGAAGGTGCCTTTGCAACATGAAGGTATATCTAAAAATCAAATACACATCAAAAGCAGTTGCTGTCATCTTCTAAAGCCACCCATTTGCTCATTCCTATGCAGCTCAGATCTGTTAAAAATATTGTCTCAAAATAAAATAAACCCCTTTTTCAGCAGATTTAGTCCTTAAAGATGCACTGAGCTAACTTGTCTGAACCATTGACAAAAACTGCTGTAGATCAAGTGAATTTATTTTACAGGGTGTTTCACAGAAGAGATGTGCTAATTACCAGAAAGGACATATGGAACTATGCAGTGTGAACAAGTTTTTAAATGCTTTTCTTTCAAACTCAGGCAGGAGTGTCTGAGACACCACAATCAGTTTATTAATTTGGAAGGTTTAAATCTCATACCAGATAGCTGCTGAAAGCCTGCAAATGTTTTTCAACCTAAGATTGTGCTGGCTGTTTTCCTGCAGATGATCTGATTAGGCAAGACATATTGCCTGCTGACACAGCCATCCTCCTTTTCATTGGAACTTCATGCAGGGAGTAGACCGTGGTACCTGGGACCTCTTCATCACTAAGAACATAATTTGCTTTTGCTATTACTCTCACTCTTTTCTCTCATGATCTGTGACAGAACTTGAGGAAACATCATGAAACTGAGTCAGGGGAGGTTTATATTGGATATCAGTAAAAAGTTTTTCACCCAGGGAGTGATTGAGCACTGGAACAGGCTCCTCAGGGGAGTAGTCACAGCACAAACATAATGATTTGATGTGTCTCCAAAAAAGAATTTTGCTGACATGTCCTTGAAAATACTAAACTATCTTACCCATAGGTAAGATATTGTCACTTTGTACCATGGCCATGGCTCCATGTGACTATAGCATCTCTCTTTTACTTAAACCAGTGCAGTTTCCATGTTATCAAGCCCAAGCTGCAGCCATTTATGAAGGTGGTTGAAGATCACCCCACCTAAGTTTACACACCCGCACACATAATTCCTCTGACTTTAGACACACACTTGCACATGAGAAGAGCTGAACCACAGATGCACCCATTTATCTTCATTGCTTCTAAAAAGAGCTTTGAGAACTAACTCGGATATAAATGCTTACATGGTAGGCCTCTAACTCTGGATCAGAAGTCCCACCCAGTATAGCAATGCAGCTGATTCCTGCGTGGCTCTGTTCTGAGCTGGTCAGACATACAGCAGGTCTAGTTTGAAAGTCATGAGGCTGTGCTATCATGGCAGCAAGCCCAGACTAATAAACCACATTGCTGGAAGAGTATGTGGCAATAATAAAGTGGCTACCTGACTTCTGGAACTGAGTGAGCTAGGTAGGATGCTGTCTGCTCTAATTATATACAGAGGTAAAGGCAGCTGTCTGCACTTGTTTGTGTACCTTTTCTGCATTTTTTAGTCTTTATAAAAACTTGTGATTGGCACTGGATCTGTTATGGATGCAAGATTTTGATTTAAGCATCCGAACCAAGCGCCTTCTCCAGTGTGCTCATTAGGTAAATTCTACTGTATCATCTTAGTGCAGAGCAAGTCAAGAAGCTTACACCTTGCCAACTAAAATGTTATCCAGCCTATGACTTAATAACCCTTAAAAGTCTTGCCAGCTTTGTTATGATGTGTGAAAAATTCACCTGAAGCACATAGTCATGCCAAAAGGACTCTAATGTAAATATAATTATATCAACAAAAAAATATCCTTCAGCAATTGTAGTTTATTTACGTCAATAAAAATTATAGCTGCTTATAGGTATATTTAATATGCATCCTTGTGTACGCACTCTTTTAGATATCACAAATGCATCATCTGCTGTGGTACAGGTAGGCATGCAGCAGACTATCATTAGTGAACACTAAGATTCTGCTGGAGAAAAATTCCTGGGTATGCTTTTTTGCGATGCTTGAACTGTGTGCATTGTGTCTATGGAACAATTGTACACTTTTCCTATTTTTCTTAACATAATATAGGTATTGTGTTTCCAGGGCAGGCTTTTAACTTTTGGGGGGCTTTTCATATAGACTAAATCAGTTAAATTTTCCTAAATGAAGGAATCTAAGTTATTCATTGTATTCTAATAAACATAGAATGAAAACGAAGTATGGTTTGAAACTCAACACAAAAAAATTCAAGTATTTGAGTTTATTGGCTTGTCCTAGACTAGTTAGGGCCTGATTCAAAGCCCATTTGAGGACAGTGGGAGTCTTTCCACTGGCATTAGCAGATTTTTGGATCAGGCTTGGAGGGCTATAGAAAAGAAGTCACAATTCAGCCAAATAAATGAAAGCATCTGTCACTTACCATGATTTGAAACTAATTTCATGGAAAATTAGATTTATGCCCCTTAGAGATCTGTTATTGTTGAATCTGGATTCAAGCATTTTCTTGTAGTTTAAAATATTTCATTTTCACTTGATTTGCTCATTTTCAAGAAATTATCTCCACCCCTTCCTGTAAAAAAGAACAGCTTCACCCTGTAAGAGCCAAAACTAGAACTGATATTAAAGATTTTCCAGAAAAGAAATTCAGTTCCAGCTTTGTTATTGTGATAATTGCAAGCCTGGTTTTGCGTGTGAAGAGAGAGAAGGGAGAGAGATGAGTAAACAATGAGCAGGGGTGGGCTTTCTCTGCCCTTGCGTGCGGTGGCACAGCGCTTCTGGTGCCTGTGTCTGAGCCCCTGTCCTCCCTTGCAGTGCCATGGGCAGGGACCCCTCTGGTCTGGGGACCCACTGCTGCTCCCCACTGTCTGGGAGCCCCCTCATCGAGGGCTTCTCACTACTGCCTGCAGCCCTGACGTACTGGGGGCACAGGGGAAAGTGTCTCCTCCTGATGTCTCAGACATCAGCAACCTGGCTTTGCTCATACTGTCACAGTTTAAACTACTTTCTAAGCCAATAAAACACATTTTGGACCCAGCTTGGATGTGATTTTTGAAGACAATGAAGGGATGGCATGTGACTCTTTTAGGCAGCCTTAAGAAATTGTTTATAAAAAGCAAGAAAATGAAAACTGGGGAGTCCTTTTAATTTTGTTTTCTCGCTCAAGAAAACAAAGCTCTGTTTGGTTGTTCAGGACAGATTTTCAACTTGGACCGAGCAGATTTGCCAACTAGTCTATTCATTGCCCTATAAAATTACTCCACTTAAGCAATCAACAAGACTCATCCTGCCATTTCCATGTGCTCACTATCAAAGAAGGTGAGCTGAAAACCCTGTATATGAGATGTGTGTGGGGAATCCAGGGTGTCCTTCTAACAAACCATGTTGCAACAGGCTTTTTGGTACCCAGCCACATTCCAGTGTTTCCCTTATGAAAGGGAGACATGCAGCAGCACATCCTTCTGCTCACTAACCCAGGAGCTACAGCAAGCTGTTCTTCAGGGTCCTAAACAAGGGATAGGTGAAATTGTTTTGTCTAATTTCCAACCCACTTGAATGTCATGGGTTTTAAAGTTCACCAGTCTTGAATAGTCATTTGGTTTGCATTCCTCTGAGGTGAGGCTGGAAGGGTGGGGTGAAGCAAAGAGAGGTCCTGGATGAAAAATGGGGCAGAGAAGACAAACAAAAACAGAGAGATAATGAAAACAGGAGCAGAAAAGAGGAAGGAAAACAGTTTAAAAAATGAAGCATAGCCTATAGGTATCCTCTGTATGGCATCTTATTGTTTGGGGCTGATATATGCTTCAAAGCCAAACACAATTGTATTTATGTTTATAAAACTTGGGGCCTTAGGGGCAGTTAGGAGGTGAGAGGGACAAAGAAAAGAAGTGAAAGAGATTTAGAATAGAAACACTGTGTAATGGGCTTTCCCCACCTAAACAGATGAGGGGTTTTTAGTATATGTAAACAAACTAGAGATGGGGTAAGGGAAAACTAAAACATAAAACCAGGGAGAGAAGTGATTAATGGATTTGAGAGTTTGGTTCTTGGGATAGGGTTTAATTAGGAAGAGATTAGTTACATGGAAAGACAAGGAAGGGAGCAGAATCGCAGGAGAAACTCCAAAGGCAAAGGAAAGAATGGGAGTGAACAAGAATGTAAAAATAGTGAAGGTACTGGCTGAAAGTGGATTACCTGGATTGGTAATGAATTGGCAATAAACCAGACTAGCAATGAATTGAGTGCCAGCTAATTACAGTGTCCCCATTTCTCCTACAAATTCTACTGTCATGTATGGTGGCATGCCAATTGCTACCAGTTTGGGGGCATCATAAGAATTCTTCCATGGATGCTTTTATCCTCTATATCTTTTTCCTCATCTTCTGCAGGAGGAATGAAAGTTTGTGCTTAACCAGATGAACAAGCAAGGCCAATCTGTGCTTGCAGAAATGGCTTCAAATTCTGGGAAAGGAAAGCTTTAATCAGTCTCCTGAAAAAGCCCCAAGAACTAGCTCCCAGTGGTTCTTGCTTTCTCACCGCCATGACTGTGATTCTTCAGGAAAAAAAAAACCAACCCTTGGAATGCAGAAAAATGCCTTTCTCCTGATCCTGGGGGACTCCAGAGGGCAGAGCCAGGGGGACACAGAAGAACTGTCCTGTTGTCATCTTCCCCTTTGACTTTCTTGCTCTGGAAGACCCACACAGCCTGAGAGAGGGCCACGGCAGCTGACACTGCCAGGTCACCCTTGGTCCCTCCTGCAGCCTGGGAGTTATGAGAGGATCCTCACTCTCCTGTCTCCTTCCCTCCTTCCCCCGAGCTGTCCCAGGGCCAGCATAGCTCTGCACCACCCTTGTTGCCAGCCTGTGTTTAAGGAGTATATTGAGTTCCTAGGTATCAGAGAGGGGTCAGTGGGTGCTCTGTGTGCTCTGGGACTTGTGCATCACGCTGAATCGCTTTTCAATAGAAGGAGTACCATTAGCAGCTGCATGGGTGGTGTCAGGCAATAGAACATTGAAAGAGCATACAGTTTTTTGGTAGGACACAAGCAGAGCTCTTACATCACCGACAGCACTTGACTGTGCTGAGAAGGGCGTATCAGGCACCCCTCTGCAGCCTCACCTGCAGCCTGCAGTTTTCTTTGGCATGTAACTGCCCTGATGGATGTGGCAGCAGCCATCAGCATCTTTCCTCACTCTGCAGGAGTGGCCGGCATGCAGAGGTGCTGGAGTTACCAGCTAGTCTGTAGCTTTCTGGTAGGACGCTAATGAGAATTGACAGCAAAGTGGGTGCAGTAACAGAACAAATGTTAATGGGATATTGTCCTGCTTTCATTATCTCCACCTGCCTTCTATATTCACTTACCTTCAGAGATAATCCCTAGCATTTAATTTAATGAGTTTTTGTGTATGCATGGTAGCTTTCCATTGTATTTTTAAAGCAGAAAAGCAAGCTTATCAGGCAGGATTTTTCAGTCTCTTGCAGCTGCAATTAAAATGTTTGCAGAAAAAAAAAAAAAGAATAACCATGTGGTAAGATTCTGATGATATAGTTGTGGTGTGCATTGTTTTCTGGATTAAAAAAGCGCCACCTTCACCTCACGTCATAAAACCTGATAGACAAGAACATCTATGCATGATGTCTTCCATAAATTCTCTACAGCAGGGGTTTGAAAGCACTTCACTGTTTTTTTACTTAGCCTTTTGAATGAAAGTTTTTATATTGCCTTCACCTACTAAAAACATTTTAGGAGGCACAAAAATAATACTAGAGAAACTAGAGATACTAGAGAAACTCTCTCTTATCTTTGTCCTGCTTATCAATGGGTATTTAAGTGATATATGTGTTGGGCTCTTAGCACTTTCTGTTTCTGACATTCCCATGCCTTCAACAAAGATCTCTGTTTTTTATTCATTAACTTTCAACTAGACATCAGTGAGCCTGGCAAAAGTCTGCCACTTTAAATGAAACTGATTATTTTACAGATTAAGGTTTGATAGGTAAGTTCATTAATTAGTAGTAAGGCAGATGGACACAAGAGTCTGTTATTGTTATGGCAGTGTGAAACTTAGCATTGCTGTGCCATGTGGAGTATTAACACCCAGTGTGAGACAGTGCCTGCCACAAACTTCTTGCAGCTGAATGTATCATTTTAAGGACAAGGAGAAAACAAGAATTCTAGTCACAGGTGGAAAGCTGAGCATTCCAACGATGCAGTCAGTGAAATTCTGTATCACCACAAAAACTACAAGTCTTCTAAGTTCCCAGTCAGTGCATATAGCTTAAGGTCATGTCTTCTTTGATTCCCCACTGATTAATACTGCTTTAATGATTTGTGGTTATGGCAGCAAGAATGCTACCAAGCGCTTTGACATCCTAAAAGCAGACCTGGGCAACCATAAGTGTTATTTGACAATGTTTCCTGAAATCTACGATACCCCCTGGAGTTATTTTTTGACCAAAGGCGTTGCCTCAGACAACCCACAGAGAGGAAAGTGCTCACTGCTCCTCAAAGGAGCAGATGTCACTTACTGCTGGCCACTTTGCCTGCTTCCTATTTCTCCCAAGCAGTTGCCAAGGATTGCTCCTGACCTATCAGGATGTGCCTGTGGCAGTGTTCCAGGCAACTAAACAACACTGCACAGTTTGGGAATATCAGACTGGGAAGGGTTTAGAAGCACCATCATGGGCTGTCTCCTTCATTGTGTTAGCGACTGAACCACCCAGTGCTTGTTTCCTCCAAATAGCAGCCCTATAATTGTTTCCTCTTGTCTAGTTCATTTTTAGAACTGTTTTAATTTCGCCTATTGTTGACCCTCCTAGTTTAGTCTATTAAGCTTTACATACAAATGGAAAAAAATAACAGCACCTAACTTCCTGCCTTCCACTAACCTCAAGAGTAACTCTCAGGGTAGCAAACATAAGGAACCGGGAAAGACATATTTTAAGCTGTGACATGACCACTGTGGCAATTCAGAAGGTTAAGATGGGCAGGATTTAAAGTATGACAGGGCAGCTCATCACGTGTGTTGTTGACTTCTGTCACACATTCTGCGGGGCAATGCATCTCGTCTCAGTAGCTGCAGTTTGAGATGCTGCCCAAAGACTGCATTGCTGCACCATTACACTACAGATATATCAATCTGCTCTGGTTTTATTTCACACTCCCTTTTTCCCCCAGGACAAAACAATCCAGGCACCTGGTGAAATTCTTGGAAGATGCTGCCTACTTCAAAATGCTATAATATTTAATATTTTATCCAAGCTCTCTGAAATTTTCCTTTTATATGTATTCTTATCTCTAGTGTAATGTAGTCAGTTTAAAAAATTTTAAAGATTTTCTTTTGATTTCCCAATAATTTTCATGTTAGTCTGCTCTAAAATTTTAACAGTGAAGTGGCTTAATGATGCTTTTGCATAGCTGGCCTGTGCTGAAAAGATGATTTCTTTTTTTTTCCTGCTGCTAATGGAATGGCTCCTTCACACTGAAGATAGCAATATGTGTTTTGACTCCTACAGGATTTGTGTTTGATTTTGGCTATGACAGATCTGAGATTTTCTCTTGCAAGAGCTTTGTGTCCAGCTGCATCCATACCTGGACTCATTCATAACCAAATGCCCTTATAGCTGAACTTGTGGTAACCTTCAGCATGTGATGGCACACATTGTCCATGACAGAATGAGACTACACTAAAGTAGCTGTCTCACACCAATGCTGAGTGGCTATTACTTAAGAAGAACCTTGTTAAGGCCAAGGCATCAGAAGGAATTTCAGCTTCTTAATAACCCACACTATAGGCTGGAACCTGTAGGGGGCTGTGGAGGGGGATTTCTGGATGAGGTATCTAGCAGGCTGAATGACCCAAGAATTCCTATCTGAGTGTTCTACTCAGCATGACAGGACTTTATAAACAAACTGCAATGAACACTGAAAAAAAAGAGGTGTCAGGAATACATTTTTCTTGCTTGCATTTGGCACCTTTGTGAAAAAGCTTTGGAGCTTCAAATGATTTTCTCTGCTTAGGGAAGAAATGTTATGCCCTGTATTTCCTTAAGATTGGACAAAGAAGAAAGTACCTGTGCTTGAATTGCACTTGATGCCATAGTACCTACATTCAGGAAGCAGGAAATCTGGCTAGTGTCTTCAGCCTTAGAGAGTTTGACTCCAGAATTTCCACATCGCTGAAGAACCCTGTATCCACCAGGTAAACTTCCACCCTTCCCACTGGAGATGAGTCCGGTCAAGACAAAGGTCCAAAAGGAGAGTAAATAAACAAACACCTGATGCTGTGCTCTCCTGAGGAAGCCATGCACAGGTGAGGGGGAGTGTTCCCATCTGCCAAAGAGCCTTGTGAACAGGGTCCCACAGCTGAGAGACCTAGAAGCAGTGACCACTTTCACTCTGTTCAGAGAACAGAACCTTCTCTGTTCAGAGAACTGATTCCAAAGCAGAAGCATTTCAGTTGCAAACATTGTAGTGAGTTTTGTTTTCTTTTCCCAAGTAAAATCTGTTTTCAGTTAGCTTCACATAAAAATCCTAGAAGAAGCTGTAAATTTTAGGGATTTATTATACTCAAACGAGCAAGCATTTAATATATAGACAGAAAGAGCATGAGATGAAATATGATACGTTAATATACTTAGCCCTTCTGTTGACAAAGCAATTTCACCATCAAGAAGAACTCTCATGACTCGTAACCTTAATGATTTTCCTTTTGTATACAGTAGGGTGACAAGAAATATACACAAACTCCTGACTCTGTTTTTTTATCCATATTTCTCTTTTTATCATTTCATGTATTTTTGCTTTCCCAGAAACAGAAAAGTGAAGTCTGCAGGCCTTTTCAATCCCATTTTCCTGATTCCAATTTAATTTCTAATTTTGTTTGTAAAACGTACGGCAAAAAAAGGGCCACGAATGTATAAAAATAATCAAGGTCAAATTGAGGTGCACTCTGTGAGCAAACGCACGGATGGAAAAGAGCGACACGTCTCTCTTCCGTCTGACACACCCAGTGCGGGAAGCATGGTTCAGGGGCGGTGGGAAGGAGGCTTAGGCACCATTAGCTGGCAAGAGGAATAGAAAAAATATTGTGTCACTGCTTTGATTAGGAAATGCAGCAAGTTTCATTCATGGCTATATTGGCTACCTAGTGCACTTTGGTTTGCTGCAGCTACAAGCTCTACAGAATTTTCAAAATGCAGTTCCAAAAATATTCCTGTAGAAGAAAAAAAGGACACTTCTTTTATGTGTTCCATTGGTATTGATGCCAAGCTCTGATTCAACAGTAATGCAAGCACATTTCTGAGAAATGTAGCCTTGTTTATTTCTATTTCAGGGTGCTGCATTAATTTATCATAAAATATGAGTCATATGACACCAACATTCATTTGAAGTACAAGAACAAGTCTAACAGCTCCCAAGTGTATTGAGCTATCTTCTCTTGTTTCTGTGTTTATCTCACCAAATATTTCTAAATACTACTGTATACTTTCTCCACAATTTAGACTTGAATGAAACATTGTACTCATTATAACAATGAATTCTAAGTCAATATATTCTGCTGTTATTAAACAACATGCTATCGACCAAATCAGGGCATCTAAACAACAAAATAAAAATCTGGAAGCGTTCAAGTATTTTAAAACTGAATTCATGAGACCTCATATTAAAATAGGGACGTATGGTTTCTTTTCTCACCAAAAATGCTTTTATCCTCTTGGTAACTACATAGCTCTTAAGAAATCAGGACCTCTTGAGCTCTTCATTAAGATCATTTATAATAGGTAGATACTTCATCTGTTTGAAAAGTTGCAAGTACTAACTGAACTGAAATGTTAGCACTCCTGAATCTCCAGTGCCTTATCTATTAACCTGAACAATCTGAGTGATGTATCAAGTAGAACAAAGTGACAGCATTTGCTGACATTCTCTTTTGTAGAAAGTAAGAGAAAACCTAATCCTAAAAAGATCCTGACAACACTGTCAGTGTCAGTGTTGCCACACCTCTTAATTTTCAAGGAAAGGAGAGCTAGCAGATGTTAAATTGCACATGCCTGCATGCTGCTCCTTAGAGAGCAATGCACGGGAGAAAATCTGTTTATCAAGACTCCAGCTGCAGGTTAGTGTGCCCTAAGAATACATACATGACAGCTTGTCTCTGCTCTCTGTGCCAGTTGGTACAACTACTATACTGCTTATCCATCTGCACGTGGCTCAGCATGTTATATAGCCCATGCCATGATATCATAGCTGGTGCTGTGTCACTTGAATGCCATTCACTGCATTAAATGACACAATGAAATGAAGCAGAAAAACAGACGTGACATTTCTCAATAGGAAGTGTTTATCTCTGTTCCATCAGTGGTTTAATTGACTTACAAACCACTCAGAACTCTACAAACATTTAGTGAAGAGATCTTTAGCAGACAGTAATACTTTACACTGAAGTGTCTTTAAGTATACACTTATTCATAGTACAAATGGTCAATAAATAACATATTTTAGATACACATGCTGTGAATATTAACAATACATTTATCTTTGTGTTCCCCTATGTAATTGAAGGAAATTTATGCTTAGCATGCTAAAAATATTTATGGTCTTATACAGTGAAATCTCTGCTTGTCTGTGTTACTTTCCCATACTTTATTCTAGTCTGTGCTTTAGAATCTTACAGCTCAATTGCCAGAAGTTTGCAAGTAATTGTCATTAATGCATTAAGCAGCACAGGTAGTGTTCATCATATAGGCATAAAATGTTTGTTTTCTTGTCCTCCTCCCAAGAGAAGAGGCAGGCAGCGCATTGTTTGGATTTCGTACAGAATCTGTGACTTTTTTTCTTTTTAATATACTGTGGAATCTAAGACTGTCACACAGACTGGGGCCCAGACAACAGGGCTAAAAGGATGCTAAACACATGTATTCCACATGTCTCCATCTACCACAATCCATATAATTCCCAGCATACCACAGAAAAATAGATTTGTGGAGGTTCTTGCAGGACCAGGTAGTGCCACAAGAAGGGAGCAAGGGTAATCAAGATCTCTAGCAATGTCCCGTTTGTTTGCTGTTTGGTTTGCTCACGGGGCTCCAGGAGTTGATTTATTTGTGTCTCTGTAGAGAAGCCCTCACTCCTTCCAGACACCGATGGACCTCACCAAATTGGGAAAATGTTTTCCTGATCTCAAAGCTGGTGGTTACTTTATGCACCCAAGAGAGCAGAGAGGACCCCCAGCACATCCTATGTGATATCCTTTTCCTTACTGTAGGTAGTTTATTGCTGCAGAAGGGAGCAGGAAGTAATTATCTTCAAACACAAAACAAATTTGGAGTCAATTTTAATGTCAAGAGAAAAAAAAATCTTTGGTCTCTGTTAGTGGCCAGCACAAAAGTAAAGCCTTTCCTTAATGTGACACAATTCATCTCATGAACTAAGATCACATTTATTTTTCTGCTGGTTAGAAGGTCCAGACATGAAACTAACAAAGCCTGATGGCTTAAATATTAATGTCCGTGCTTGGAGATCATCATCATATAATGCTATTTCATCCCATTCATAAATTTATCTTAGAAGTAATTGTGTATTCTTTCTCCATCAATTCTGGCAAATATTTGAGAACCCATTGTTTCAATGGTTGAAAAAGACATTCTAATTTCTGTTTCAAATATGATTATGTAAGGCAAGCAAGTCCAAAAAATGGGCCCCAAGGTGCTAGGCCCTTAGAAGGAAAGTTGACTGAATTCTTTAGAAAGGAGTTCACTCATGAATCTGGTCATTTGTCTTCCTCAAAGACCATCATCCTTATTATGCTTAGCTTCATTAGAGCAGGGGAAGGGTTTTGCTACCCATGGTCTTCACATGGCATGGGAATCTCCTGTTTTGCACAAGTAAAGCCTTGTAGAAGCTGAAAAAGAAAAGTTTTCCAATAGTTTTAGATAATTTATATGCTGTAGTGTCCCATGCAATTTGATGTTTCTTCAGCTTCAAAAGCCTGTGTTCATCACATTACTGTACCGCAGCAAAAGGACATAAATAAGCAAAGCTAGGTCATCATCTAGTGAGATTAGAAGGAAACTCTTCATTGAAAGAGTTGACAGAAAGAGATAGAAAAGAAAAAGAGATGGAAAGAGTTAATGGAAAGAGATGACAGAAAAGTGGCAGCCGTGATGCCATGTAGGATGAGCTGGACTTATAACAATATTTCTAGGCTGCAGCCTAAATGAAGCTAAAGAGAAGCCAAGAGAATTATTCTATGGCCACAAAGACATTAAATACTTTCTACCATTCACTCACACAATTTTTGGCATGACTTTATGTCAAATCAATCACTCTTTACTATAATTTTATCAGCCAAATAAATTGGCTGTTCTGGCAGAAATAGTGCAAAAGAAAGGTGGAAGAGATGTTAAGATTTGGACTTCTTCTAGTGAGATATTTGTTTAATTTATTGACCTGAAATCCTACCACTTATCTTAGTGAAAACAACAATGCCTTGGTCATCATTTTTAGAAGATAAACATAAGATTTGGGGGACAGATATGCATGCATATTCCATTGGAGCTATGGAATAATTCACAATTTTAAGAAATTACCATTTGAAAAAGCAGTTTTTTTCTGGATCTAAAATATTACTTTTTAGTATATGTTCTTGCAAATGGCATGTTATTCCACCAGATTTATGAGAGGGAAATTTATATAATGGCATTTGATAATGGTATAGTCAGACATCTATGATTTGTTAAGGGTAAGGAATACTTGTTCTCTGTGTCAAAATTGACAATTTCCTTTCAGAGGTCTCCCAGTGAAATTTTAAGGAAGGATACACCATGTCTATAATTCTTGGGCTCAGATCTGCCTCAAGTGTTAGGTGCTTCAAAAGTAAATTAAAGAACAAGCAATGCAGATGAACCACTGATTAATAGGTCCCATGATGTTTGAGAAGGCAACTTGTATATGTATAGAATTATTTACAAATACACTTTCATATGTGTTCAGAGCACTACTTCAATGCCCGGTCCTGAGAGGCTGCAGGTACTTGGGGTTGACGGAGAGATTTATCTTCGGTAAAATGGATATAAGGATACTCCTAAATTGTAACATAGCTTCAGCAATCAGAGTTTATTTTGATTCCTCTGTCTGTACAAGCTGAGATGTCTTTTTGAAACCAGGAACAGCATTGTGGCAAAGCACACAGAAGTTTTTAGAAATTATCTGTCTGTCCTAGGAATATTTTCAAGCTATTTTACTACAAATACCTTCCTTTTTAATAGGCCCTACTGGTTTTTTTACTGAATCATAACTAAATTTCCTTGGAGAGTCTGGTCAAATATTTCAGCAGGTGCTGGGAAACAATTAATGACAAAGCCTGTTAAATTCTGTGCACTGCACATCTTACTTCTGTTAGGTTAAGAATCTTCACTTGGTTTGCTTTTTTGAAATGTGCAACATTCTTCAGGTAGGAAGAAGATTTGGATGCCACAGACTTTTCCTTGTGTTTATGCTGTATTGCAGCAAAACAATTTAGCAATGCAAGGAGGAGAAGTTGTTGCTATTACGCCTCAATGCAATCAGTGTTGTTGTGTGACAGTCACAGAGTGCTTTCTCTGCTACATGTACAGTCAAGAGAAGGGACTCAGGTACTCACCAAAGTATCTCTCTGCAGACAGGCATTTAGTTTGCACAGGATTGGTGTCTGTGAACAGTGAAGCCTGTCTCCCCCTCCCCTGCCAGTCACCAGGCTGGTGCCCCACCTGAGCAGGTGTTTAGGAGGCCCTGCTAGTGACAAACAGTCCCATCAGCAAAAGACCCACTGCTGGCACATCTGTGAGAAGCACATGGGGAAAGGAGCCACAGGTGGCCCCACAGCCCCAAGCACTGTTCATACAGCAAGGATGGTTTCTTCATTTCAGAAGAAAATTTTATCAAGACTTTATGCCCTGAAAGTACATAAGAAATTACTTCTCTACCCAAAGTTCCAGTTCCAGGTTAGTGAACTTTCTTAGTACCTGATCTGCCACATAATATAGCATGTTACAAAAGCAATCTCCTTCTTTCAAATACACAGATTGCTGTGATATAATTTGCACTGCGAACTTAAACTATTACTCTTTTATTGCTTAAAACACCCTTTCCGACTTTCATTGTCACAAGGCAAAACAGCTTAAATAAAAAAAAAAAAAAACAAACCTTTAAAACAAACAAACCAATGAAGGGTCACGAATACTCAAAAATAACAATGCAGGTCTATTTTGGTAATACTCTTGGCATAGTAATATGGAAGCTTCTCTCAAATGAACTGCTTCCAAGTTTTCAAGGGTACTGATCATAAATAGATTTTTCAGGAAATTCACTAAGTTTGTGTATGATGAGGAGAGAGTAGATAATTAAGGACAATTTTTGATTTTACCTGTGTGACTAAATAACAGAGAGAGTGGGTTTGTTTCCAAATCAGGGCACCAGCATGTTTCTTTTTCTTAACCCTTTATGGTGGATTTTTTTCCCCAAATTAAATCTCCATCCTTCTTAGTGAAGACTTTATCTCCAGGGCCAGAGTTAGCCTTTTAGCCAGGCAATGAGAGGACACAGTACAATAAAGGACATAGAGGTCTTTGTGATGACAACAGGAAAAGCTCAAGGAAGAAAAGAGAGTGGTGCTGAAGGATGTGCGCCAGAGAAGGACTGGGGAGGGAAGGGATGCCGGGGCCGGAGAGGGAAGAAGGCGAAGGAGTCCGGGAAGTCGCTGTTATTTCAAGAGATGGCACAGATAGGCAGGGAAAGCTCAGCGGCCGTGGGCTGAGAGAGAGCTGGTCCGTGCGGACCCTGCTGCCCCCGATTCCCACCCGGCCGGCGCTCGCTCGGCGCGGGGCCGGCAAAACAATTTGAAAAGAGGAGGAAAGGACGCTTTGATTTCTTTACCGAAACGCACCAGTTTAACTTTAATCATTGTCAAAGAAATAAAACTGGGTGTCTGAGGCATTTCCAGCTTCCCTTTTCTTATCAAGGTGAGAATGCACATAGAAATGATTTGCAGAATCACAGAATAATTTTAAATGAGCGAGAAGTATTTGGGAATGTTTTTGCTTTCTTTTCAAGACATTTTTTTCCTGCTGAAAAAAAAATACATCTGCATTATTTTTATTATATTTTATTTTATAATATATAATATTTATTTTATTTTCTAATAAAAACATGCATTGCTCAATTATTTCCCGATTTTAAATTTCATCTTAGCAAGGAAGGCTAGCTTTCTTCTGACCATCCCTATACAGGCATGTTAAACGGGGAAAGGACACAACATGATTGGCATTGTAAAGATTTTTTCATTAGTAGTAAAAAGAAAACTGCAGATTCAAACTAGGTATTTTATTAATAAAGAAAAAATTTGCATTAACCCGGTCACTTTCTCCTAAAGGATCCTACAGCGTTGTAGGAAAAAACTCAGAAGGATAAAGGATGTGCTGTTGACAGTCAATCATTCTTCTGCTGAAAGTCAGCACCTTGTTGGCAGCAGTACTACCCAGTTATTTAAGCAGGAAGTGAAATGTATTTCATTTAATTGCAGGAATAATGTATGCGGCTACAGCAGTACTTTGATATGGCATTTGGTCACGTCATGCATTTAATAGCTGGGTTATTGTGACAATTGCTATGCCATTCTCCACAGCCCAAGTGGTCAACATTATTACATCTGAATGAAACAGTCTGGCACTACACTAAACATCAGCTGGGGCACTGATTCAGCGCTAAATCAGAGGGAATATGCTCACATGCTGAATTACAAACATTGTCCTGCACACAGTAGGTACTTGGACATTTTCTCCTCTAAGCAAAACCTTTGTTTCACTTTAGTTTTGAGATCTGAAAGGAACTGTAGGGTGTGAAAGCCTCCTTCAGAGAACCAGAGTTACCACTCATTCTTAGTTTGCACTTCTGATCTAGGTCAGCTGCAACCCAAAACCTGAAGAGAGAAACAGTGCAAGTTCTGTGACATTTCAGAACACTTCTTATTGAAGTCTGGATATATCCTCAAAACAACTTTCACTCTGTTTTCCAGAAATATTTCAAAGAGTTTGCTTTCTTTAAAAGTGGGATAAGCAGGAAGTTAAATCCCGCAGCTCGACCTGTTCAAACTTGTATGCAACTGATCATCTCAGTAAATACACACACAGGCACCACAGAGAGTATGACATCAAAAAGGTGCAATACAGCTTCTATTCTCAATAGAAAGCTTGTTGTGCTTGTTGTTTAGAATCTTTTTGTGTCTTTTGGGTGTCTCCTTGTCCTGGAACTGTTTTCCAGGTATGTGAAGAAATATGTGCTCTTAGTTACTTCCCCCAGCCCATTTTGTGAGAGTAAGACAAGTTAATTGTGCTTGATGATATGGATGACCCTTTCAAGTCATGTAAAATGATACTGCTCTGCTTATCACAGGTAGATAACCATTAATATTATGTGTACTGTCTATGGGAAGAGAAAGGGTCTTGTTTGTTTTGAATGTTTTCAAAGGTAGGAAACAAAGGGTCCTGTGGGGACACCAGCACACAGCAGACAGTGCAGCTATACAAATCGAAGTTAAAAGACAGGAACCTGCAATAAAAAATAGGTGAAAGACAAATATCTGTCTGTTTCTTTATAAGACTAACCGATTTCACTGAGGTGTATAGCAGTGAAGAAAATATCATATTTAACTCACATGGAACTCCTAACTGGAGCTCGTGCCTAGCCAGTCATTATTTTTACTGAATGAATTCCCCAGTTCTCACTCATTTTAACTGGGTTCATGTCTGTTAATAAAAGACCTTAAAAAAATGGGCATCTCTCAGATTATAGGGTCAGAAAATACTTTTGTCATTTTGTCCATATAAGACCCAAAGAAAAGGGGGTCTAGAGCATATAGCCTTTGCATTATTGTGTCATTAATCACTACATCTTAGGAGCACAGGTCACTAAATCTAACTATAAACAAATTGCCTCAGTACAAGGGTATTTCTTTGTGAACATGGGCACCAGTGAGCTTATATTCAGTAGGAGGGCAAAGCAGGATGAGGAAGGATCTAGTCAGCTGGGTAAGTGATGTGTGCATTTATGAGCTGAAGTTTGCCTTAGTGAAATACTCACAGAACAGAATTTTCAGCTTGATTCAGCCTTCTAAGTCCAGTGGACCTTGAATTAGCCTTTAAACTGATTTTTTAAAAAAACTCCACACCACAACACCCTAAAAAGCCTGAAAGTAAAATGCACCTATTTCTTTGTAACACATAATGTGTATTTCACTCTGAGGAGCAACATTTTTAAGTCAGTAGAATATGTCTCATTAGCTTGAGATGGCTTTGGATCAAGCTCTTGAAGGTTTTCAAAAAACATTGCCAGCATCTGTGGACTTCAGACAGCCTCACTTTTGGAAGCAGAATATAATAGTTTCTAGTGCTATTTTAGAATTGTATACCATGCACTGCATCATTTGCAGTAAAACAATATGATAAGAAAGATCAAGTATATATTTCATTTGACAGATTTTGCATTATCTGCAAAACAAGAATGTAAAGGATAAAATTGCTGGGAAGGCAAAGAGCTGATTGAGGAAAGGGATCTCTCAACAGAGCTCAGTGGAAACACTGCATTTCGGAGAATAATGAAGATCCCAGATCCCCAGTGCCTCTGTCTTTTGGAATAATTAGGGGTTCTCTTACTAAGGGTCAGATCATCTCGTTGACCTCTAAACTTTCTGATCTTTAAGAAGCTCCTCAAAAGAAGCAAAAAAATCAAACAAGAAGGTACTGCCTTTTAAAGTGAGTTTTCAGGAAATCAAAAATATATGAGTCCTCTGAAGTTAATTAAAGTTATTTTGGGGTTTGAAGCCTTTAAAAAAGGCAACTATTGCCACAGCTGAGTGAAAACTTAATCTATTTGTTGTACATTACAGAGAAGAAATGTAGTTTTAAATTACTCCAACTGAAAATTACCATTGCTAGTTTAAAATATAACTTTTTTTTTTTTTTTTTTTTTTTAAAATTCTTTCTTTACATTTTGCTGTTCAGTTTTATGGTGGAAAAGCTGTTAATTTTAAATTGCTTGGAAAAGTGGAAATTTGGGAGAAAGCAATCAAGTCAATTGGGCTGATTTGTTTTGAAAATCTTGCTGAAATATCACAGTATTAATTACTTAGTAGATTTGAAACAGTAGGCACATATTAAATGTATGATTAATAAAATGTGACACATAATGAAAATGGATTAGGATGGTGAAGTGGGAGTCAAAAGATTCAGTACAACTTTCATCTTGGAAATATGGACATTGAAATGTTCTGAATCCTTTTGATTTCAACAAAATACCTATAATTTCTCTTTGCCAGTAATAGAAAACCTCAACATCATGGTGACTGAAACAGTTTTGTAGCATATCTGTGAAAAAAGAGACATAAAAAATTATGTGGTTGAAAATGAATGTTTTGTTAATGCTATAAATGCATACAGAAACATAGGTACTAATTAATAAATGGTAAGTGTGCATTTTATTTACATAAGGTTGCAAGAAAAACTATCACAAAGGATCTACAAGGTGATAAAATTCAATATTAATGCTACTGTGTTGTATCTGAGTGTTAGCTTACCATAATGGTTACACAATTTTAGTTCACTTGTGGCATGAGAGACTAAAGATTTTAGTTAGGAAGACAATAACAACATTATGTGCTTTTATATTTTCCTGTGTTTAGCAGAATAAATGGATCTTCTGACTTTCATCTGACCCCTGATACTGCCATGAAATATCTCTTTAAAATATTGCATGAAAATTTCCTTCTTTTCAAAACAAATCTTACCATTGTACTAATTGCTGCAATAATGTGCTTACCTTCCTCTGCTGTTAAAACACAATATTAAACCAGCAGACATATTAACAATTTCTCTGCTACTCAGAGAAAACCTCTCCAAAAAAGGAGAAGTATCAGAAACATCATGAAAACCCCCTTGCTACTGCCCTTGATTTTATGTAGAAGGTACTAAGATTTCAAAGATGCTCATGTAGCCAGTCTCTTTCAAATCACAACACTTGTTAGGTACTTAAATACTTTCAAGTATTTAAACTTTACGCTGCAGTGATAGGCTGTAGTATGCAATTGTTAGTCAAACAGCATTGCTCTTCCAAATTCAACAGTAATAGGAATAATTGATCACTTTCATATTCTGAAGTAAAACTCTTTCTTGAAATAGTTTTCATGTAAGGTCTCCTTTTATCTACACGAAAGTCCTCAGATATTTTGCTGAACCGTTTAGAAAAGGCTCTTTAGACCTACATGGAAAATAATTTGCAAGAAAATAGTGCAAGCATAAGTTTTAGAGCTCTCATAAAACATCATGCATGGGACAAGTGAGGCCATGTTACATAGAAGAACGAACTCTGTCCATAGAGTTATCAGTTAGGTTAGTGGTTAATGTGTAATCTTCAATCTACAAACCCTGAAAAACGAACTCTCTGCACTCCATATCACCTCGAAAAATGTGTGGGTATAGTCACTTTCCATGATCTCATAACTTAATTCCTGGTTTTGTTAACTTCACACTATTAAGCAGAACCAAAGTTCTCCTTACATCTATTTTTCTGCCACAGAGAAAATTTTCATGCAAAAACTTCTTTCAAATTGTCCTGATACATGCAGTTTTATTACAGCATTTTTTAGCTAGATGGAGCATTATAACTATTTGAGGTTTTCCAAAGTCATATAATCCAGAACTGTAACACTAATTATATTAACAATTAGAAGATGTATTTCAATTAGCTTATTCAAGGATTTAATACACCACTCCATATAAGAAATGGTATTTGCCATTCTAATGAAATCGATAAGCAAGATGCCAAATTCTTTTTTTAGACTAATTTTAAAATTCGAATATTTTTGTTAGCATCTTTTTAAAAGCTAATCTGTATTTTGCCAGCCAAGCTCCTACGTCAAACCTGATTTAAACCAGCAGATTTTTTTTTCTGCATTCTCCTCTCACAAGCCATAAGATAGGCACATAATGCAGAGTAATGCAGTTACCTTTGTAATTATTTTGTTTGCTACTACTTCACACTAGAAGCCCCACAGAAATACTTTTTGGGCTAGGTGAGAATGGACTTGCCTTTGTTATTTTCCTTTACCATCATCCATACTCAGAGGAAACTTACTCAAATGGAAATGAGATTCAGGGGAACATTGTGTTCCCTAAAATCCCTAAATAAAGACCTTTTCCCTAAATTATGATCCTGTTCCCTAAATAAATATCCAGCCTTCGGAAGTGACTGAACTTTTACTGAACCCCGAAGTTTTGGCTTATCTCTTAGGCAATGGCTGGGCTGGTTCTTATTTATATCCCTATTTAAAACATTCTGGTTAATTCTTGGGTTTGCTTTCAAATTTAGTCACACATGGAATGTCTTAATTGTTTGTTAAAGGAACAGCAGGTTGTGGTCAGGGTCAAATGCCCTTGTGCTCAACAGATTTTAACTTTGCATAGTACTTACTCTTGAGACTGTGATAAGCAAACCTAGAGGCAGATCAGGCTTTATGTGAGGGAAGTGCTGAGTGTGCAGGTATGCAAGGGCAGGGGAAAGGAGGACGGGACCTGAGTTCATGGGACTGGGAATTTTTTACTGTACCAGACAACATAGTATGTACTGGTAAATGAGCTTTCAGTGCACACTTTTTGGACAGCATTGGATTCTGCAAGATTTGTAGCAAGAAAATTTTAAGATGTCTCCACTGCACAGTTAAGTTGGCTGTTAGCATGGATGTTAGAGATGTTTAGGTATATGGGCTGGAAACTTGGTAATGCGTTCAGTCCCGCTAGTTACTCATCACCTGCTTTGTAGGTGCAAGCTGGACAACAGACCTGCTGATCGTCTCCTGTGGTGCCATTCCAGAATTCCGTTTTCCTAGAGCAGGTGGGGTCCTCCCTGAGTCACTCCAGAAGGATCTTCAAGTAGTTCAATCAACACAGCATAAGGTAACATGAGATTTCTGCTCACATATGGTGAAGATGTCCTTTGATGTACCTGAAGAAAAACAAGGACCTGGTGGACTGACAGAAGCATGAGGCTCCATGGAAGACCTGCCTATAATCGTAATCCCAGCAATTTGACTAATGTAGCCAGGAGTCATGGGCTGGTTGAGTGGTTTCTAAGGCAGACTCCCAGGGAGCTGGGCTGTCAAGGCTCTCCTCATTTCCTTGCTTTCATTCCAAACCTGATCTTGCCCATTCAGGGACAGATTATGAGGGAGATTGGAGGGGTTGAATGGCAGTGGGGTAGACACAGATAAATCCCTTTTTTTAATGTGATTTGTGAACTGTCAGGCTCAGTCGTAATGCTCTCTCAGATCACTGAGTACCTTTCCTCACTGGTGAGAAAATCATACTGAAAAGGAGAAATTAAGAGGAGTAAATTGAGGGGGTTATCTCCCCTGGCTATGGTGGGCTGTAGGAAGTGGATGGCTCAGCAGGCAAGCTACCTGCTCCGGCCCACTGGTTGGCACAGTGTCTATTTTGCATATCAAGCTGCCTCCAGGGAATAAAAAAGGGTTAAGTCAGACAACCATGATTTCAGATCTGTGGTCTGCAAAGAGAAAAAGGAAGACTGCCCTGTGTTTCCAACCAAGGGTCTTGTTCTGCTCGATTTTCCTTGGAGAACACTGCTTGCCAACTTTTCCACTCCCTGGAACAAGGGGTCTGGCTGATTTTCAGCACCCTCCAGGAAATGAGGCTGTTAGGTTTATTACCCAGAAACCAGAAGACAAACTCAGTTTCTTTAGGAGGTGTAGGGGCATGGTTACTAAATTTACTGTGCTCTTTCCGAAGGCTGGAGTCTCGGAGCAAGACTGTCTGATGCCCCAATATGTCTTTGGTTGAAATCCTCCAGCTCAGAGCTGCCAGTGTTAGCAAAGATCTTACGCAGGCAGCCACCTTCAGTTAGCTCTGGTAAAAGAGAAATCCTAAGAGCTGTGTAGAAATATGTCTTTCTTCATGTGAGTGGTATCAGTAAAAGGGCAGTGAGTGCACAAGTGATTAAGAAGGCTGGTTTACAGCAACATGCCAGTCTCCCACAAGACAAAAAGAAAATCCAGGTAGCATTACACAAGAGAAAGGTACATTTCTTTCTCTGATCTCTTTAGTGCTTACAAGATTTAGATAACGTGCTTATCATGAAGCAAATGGAGATATTTTGCAAGTTTTACTTGGTGTGGTAACAACTGTTACCCTTTATACCTTTGTAAATACCCTGAAGTTCGCAAGAGTAAGCGCATAAATAAAGTGAACAAACACAGCCTAACTCCAAATACCTCTTGGCTTTTCACATACATCTCTAATTAAATTATGAGGATGAATTTTTTGTAAGGTTGTAATAAAATAAAATTATTTAAATAAATAACTGACAAAATAGTCATATGGTCAGAATAAATTACCATGATGTTTTTAATTACTAAAGTAAGTTTTGGTAGGAGGGAATGAATAACATTAAGAGATTTAATTAGTGAATTCATAGAGGGACTATTTACAGCACTAACATCAACAACGTAACATCTAACATAACTAGAGATCAAAGAAAGTCTACCAGGCAAGCAAGACCCTTCTTGCAGAAGATGTGGTGTCCTGGTCTTTAATTCTTGCTTTTTTCTCATTTAGGTTTCTTTCCCAAGTATTTTTATTTCCTCTACTTTTATTTAACTGTAGATAATTAAATAATTTTTTGTAAAGGTTCAAATAACATGTAGCAGTTGTGTGCTGGTTCTACAGAAGCTAAACATCAGAATGGGTGAAGAATATTGACATCACAATCCCACCACATATGAGAGGAAAGGGGTGAAGGGGAGCTAAATAACATCACTGTTATTTAGTACAAATGCTCATTTAAATTTTTTTCTCAAGATTCATAAGGGTTCTTCTGACCTGGGCATTTCAGCAATGCTTTAGAATAGTTGGTCTCTGAAATTATAGGGCAGAAGCCTTGTTTTACTTTGGCCCTGTCTTGCGCATTTTGATGACTCTCAGGCATGTGCAGAGTTTAGAATAGGAGACCTGCCAAGAGGCAAAAATAAATTAGATTAATTAGATGCAATGAATTAGAGGGAAGTTTGTGAGGAATTTTTTGTGGAATTTTTTTCTACTCAAATGTGTCATACTTATTTCTGCAATTTCTCTGATTTGCTCCATGTTTTCTGGCCGTACTCAGGAACATGTTCCAGGCACTGAAAAATATCTCCTCTGTCTAGACTGGATGCAAAGGGAGAACCTCTAATAAAAACATTCAGAAGAGGAATTTATTTCCATTAAATTTTTCTCAATTTCTCCTTCTTCGTATTTTCTGTCAGAATTTGAAACCATAGGGATAAAAAAACCTAAAAAACAAAAAAAGAAAATTTGCAAAAATTGAATTAAAATTTCCAGGTCAAGAAAAATGTTTAACTTGTTCTAATATGCATTGGATCTTTGAAATTCCTGCACAATTCTCCAAGAGAAGGAAATAACAGAATTTATAAAAGACATTAATTTTCAGCAATATTTTTGTAACCTGACAAACTTCAAATTCTTCTACAAAAGTGACTCTTTACTGAAAAACCACTTAGCGTTTCTCTACCAGCCCCACACTATGTTAGAATGTATCTCTTGAAAAGTTTTGGTTGTAGAGTTTGAAATTAGTTATTAAAAACTTTTCTTATCAACAGATTGCATATTGGAACAGAAGAATAACGTGCCCTCATTTTTCTCCTGCTTTCTGTGAGCTCCAGAAGGCTCTGTCCTTGGTCAGCTTCCCTCCTCCCTCTGGAAAGGGCACCTCCTCCCTGGGGAAAGTCGTCTGTAAACACAACTGCTCACACTGATGACTCAAATCCACCCGTCTGCTCCAGTCTGTCCAAGCCCAAAGCTCAGTCTGCTTCTCTCTGAATGTCTCACCTTTGGCTCAAGCTCATTACGGCTCACCAGAGCTCTTGGTATGTCTTCTAAGCTCTCCTTTCTACTGCTTTTTGCAGTCACTGCGGTTAACATCACTGGCTATTCTGTTGCCTGGGCCTTGAGCTCATCCAGGGCCTTCAGTCTAGGACTCTCAAGGCTCCCTGTAAATTTTGATACACAAAACTTCAAAGTTTTGACCTTCCTCATACTTCCACACAGCTAAAATTACCAGTCCAGCTTTCATCATTTCACCACAAGGCTTCTCCCTGATTTTGATGGAGCCTGTTTCCTGCTCATTCCTCCGTGCCCATAGCTGTAAACAGGTTTCCCCTCTCCTTCCACATTCCCATCCACTCCCCCAATATCAAGCACAACATCATTCTCCTGTGTACAGACTACAGCCATGCTGCCCTCTTGGACAACCCATGGCCCCATCTGTCATCACACATTCAGGAACATCAGTAATGTCCTCTTTCTACATTGCTCTCTCAGTCAAGGTGAAGCTCTCTGTAAAAACATACATAACTTTGCCATTATGCACCTTCAACATTTTCCCAGGAGTTTTCCTTTTTCACAGGCTGCAAAACACCAGATTGTGGGCATGCTGCAAGTGTTACATGCACAATGACCTGTAACATCACATTATTTTCCTACACGTCTCTAGAGCTACCTGTTGTCTTGTTTTCTTCACTTTGATTGAAAGTAGTAGATCATAAATGCACGGATCATCTCTACCACCTGGCCATGTGCCATGTGTGGAAAATGGCACAGTGAAGCCCTGATCCACATCTAAATCACAGAGTCTGCAGTACTAGAAATAAAGAGATTTGATAGTCAGCATCTTTGGAATGTGTTATTCAGTTTCAGGACTAGGTTTGACTCACAGTCCTTCGGAGAAGAGGCTAAAGTTATTCCTAAATGTTCAAAAAGTGAACTATAATTACTGAGATTATTAGGCACCTACTGAAATCAGGTGCCTTTCTTTAAAAAGCGCTTCTGGAATTGAATTTTTTTTCATTCTTCTTATTTTTGCTTCTATTGTGGAATTGTAAAGGTAATATTTTAAATGAATTGCTATACAGGGTGGCTAAAGCACTACTTTGTGGGATAACTTTGCAAAGTGTTCAAATTAGTTTGAATTATCACTGAATTGCAAACAGTTTTCTTTCTCTTTCTCAGGTATTGAGAGCTGCTTCTCAAAGACATGTGCAAGTCACTCCTGGAAGCACATTTCTGGCGCTCTGACTCCTAAGTTTATTCTTTCTGTAGGAATCTATAGTTTCTATATTTTATAACCCAAACCAAATGTTTTCTGAGGCACAACAGAAAGCTTTATTTCTAAGCCATTTGAACACATACATTCAAAACATATTAAACATGGGTGACTGCAGAAAATATTTCTAGATGTGGAGTCTTTTAAAAAGAGCTAAAGCTGTTTTCCTTTCCAAGAAAAATATATCAGATTCCCTATGTTTAGTGTATTTCAAATTCTGCCAACACGTCATAATCTGTTAACAGGAAGCTGCCTACTGGTTTGCTCACTGCCAAAATTAGGGGTGACATTCCTACAGTCTTGAAATCAGTGACAAAACTTCCTTTGACTTCAATAGGCAGAAGATTTCATCCAAAGCAAGAAAAATTTTATCTTCACATTTTCAGAATGGAAAAGAATGAAAACCCTTCTTCCAATTCATACTTATCTCCATTTTCATATACAGCCATGTAAGAATTATTTATACTGTCATTCTTTTCTATATAAAGATTATCTTAGTTGCTTTTGACAATGAAGGCAGGAGTTAGCATGTAAGATGCTTTTGCAGCAGACAATAACAACTACAAAAGATACTTCAAAAGGCAAAAGCAAACACTGAAAATGAACACTTATATTTCCATTTTACTAATATGGATTTGCTACCTTCCCACACAAAAGAATTAACATAATTTCTTTAGACAAAAAATTGTATTTGTAACGATTATTCTTTTTTCAGAGTGATTTGGCAGGAGAAGATGGAGGAAGGGGTGATTCAAGATTCAGTGAAATAGGTGCAAGTAGACACAAAAACTTCTATTGATTTTGTTGGACTTTATGTCACACCCTTCTCCCTGTGTGGCAATAAAATATTGTGTAGCAAGGAAAGTTCAACTCCTTCTAACTTCTCTTCTGCAAGAGTCTTCTTAAGAAGAATTTGGCAAAATGCATGAGCCATGAGTCCCAGCTGAATTGTATAAGATTAGGATTTATTTCCAGAAATGCAGAAGTAAGTGTAATCTAGGTATCAGGAACACAGTGATTTGGTGCATAAGTAGGCACCAGACCTACAAGCCTTGCAAACACTGAAGGTCTCTGTGAAAACTTAATAAATGACCCAAGCACACCGCATGCAGTGAGACCTGAGTATTAACTGTCTACCCAAGGACACAAGGACACAAAGCCACAAGGGCACAGATTTTACTATGTGATCTCTGTTTTTTGGCAAATCCTTCTTTTAATGGCAAACTATATGTTAAAATTTAATAATAATAAAAATAAAGTAAACTAAAAAATTTTGGTCATCAAAATTTTGTTCATTCTTCACCTCAGGTCACTGCATAAGGAAAAGTTCAACTTAAAACACCTTAACTTTCATCTGTCTGAAAAATTCCTTCACAGAATATTGATTTTTGGATTGGGTGTACTTATTGGGCATACTCTGTGTTCATCCTCCTACAACAGTTTAGATATGTTGGTTTAGATTGCCTACCTGATGAAATACCTTTTAATACTACTTTGTAATTGCCATGTCATGCTAATGCTTCGTGGACATCACTACATCACTGAACTGACTTCACAGCCGTGCAAGCACTTGTAAGCACACCAGTGCACGTACCCAGGGCAAGCTAGAGGATTCTGCAGTGTGACACTGACTTCAATGAACCCATCCTGTCCCATGGTGTACAGAGAAGTTTACCACAATGAAATATTGTTTTTCTCGATTGTACATTCAAGTATTGCCCAGACCTATGTCATGCAGAATTTTCTGTGACTGAGATAATAAAACCATATTTTATTATGTAAGCCACTTCATAATTCAGCTCAAAAAACAAGCAATCCTTTAATTACCCATAAACAATATGAAATGATCATAATTAACATATAGACTAGATGAACATAATTTAGGAATCAAAGGATCACTGAAAATCAACAGGACTTACTTAGGCTCTTGAGTCAGTGCTTCCAAAATAGAAACCCATCAGGGCAGACAATTTGCGAGTCACATTCCTCCGAAACTGGAGTTATTTGTACACCTCAGCACGCTCATCGTAGCACAAGACTGAGGTTCTGCTGACACCTGTTGGTAAGCATCTGAACAGCAGAACTGATGTCACACAAGTAAGTGAAATAAAAAACATATACAGAAAACAGGAGAAAAGGTACAGACGTGTCTTCATTCTATAATAGAAAAGTTTCCAGTTTTTGGTAAGTCATAATGCGAGTGAGGTTGGGGAAAGGGCGACAAGGAAAGGCAAAACCAAAATTTGCTGCTAGATTTTTTGTCAGATCTTCCCTGACCAAGATGATGAGTTCGCTTCCTACTGAGTCAATATACTACTTGCAGTGAGTCATTTTGGAGATGCTGACTAAGCTGAAAGAGATTTGCTAATGACTGGATGATCAGCAGAATTATAATTAATATCAGCAGAGACCAGTATCTGTTTTGCAAATGATCAGAATCATGCTAACATGGGAGTGTGATAAGATGACAAACACTACTGAGAGATTTTCATACTTTTTGTTTAATACATAGGAAGATAATTTTTTGCTTACTCAGCAATTTATCCTCAAAACAGCAAATATCAAAGCTGCACTCTGTTAGTGTTGGGTTAGACCCAAGAAAAGGTAAAATTTTAGTAGAAATTTACTTTCTGCTACAACACTCACAATTAAGATAGGCTTCAAATTTTCAACCACAGCACAGTCCTAATGTGAATCACTTTTAATTTTGTTAAGCAAACATATTGAAAAAGGCAGAAGATTGTTACACCTTTCATTGTAAGGATTTCTGTTATCAGGCTGCACACTGCACTCTCTTTCATTTGTACAGGGGGTGCATGGTGTTTGGTAAGAAAGAGATGTTTTGGGCAGTGTTTTAGACACTCTGTGAACCTGTATTAACTGCTTTCCTGATAAGAAAAGATCCAACAGTGTAGATTTGCTCCTTCTGCTGTGGTTCAATTCCTTCTCTTCCAACTATCCCCCAATAAACAAGGGAGAAATTTACAGTACAGAGAAAATTCACTTTCTGTCCCTGGTGCTCACCTTTGATAGAAAAGTACTGCTTGTAAAATGACAGGTCCAAAGATGGACCACTTGGACTGCTACGTTTTTGGTTCCTTTTTTTTTTTCCTTTTTTTTTTTTCCTTTTTTTTAAATATTGCTACCTTCATCCTCTATCCAGGATGAATTGAAAGGTATTGTGATGGATAGTTGCTGTGCTTATTGGATGCTTGCCAGCCCGTTCAGGAATTACCCTGCCCTGCTCTGAGAGCCTGCTGGAGCCGGAGGAACTACGGGCGCTGCCATGTGGAGCCGCGGAGCACCCGTGTGGCCAGGCTGCCCTCTCCCGCCAGCTTAGGGAGCTCCAGCTGTGTGGAAGAAGAAAAACTTCCACTGCAACTCAGACTGGCTGATTTTACAGCATGAAGCTGAGCCTAGGACACGCTGTGGAAATGCCCAGGATACTGAGATGACGGGCTGTTCAGTCAGATATATGACAGACAACCTTGCTTGAGCTGCTAAACACTCAGGCATTCTGGATAAACTTAATTACATTCATCTTGGACAAAACTTTCAGGCTGAAACACATTTTCACGAGGCAAACCACAGCTCTGAATCAGATGCATGGCCTCTGTTGTCTACAAAATGAATTTGCAGTAGGCTGCCCAAAACTCCCAAACAGACTGTGCACACATAGCTTGTTTGTGTTGCACACTGGTGAACAGAATGCTTGGCAGAGGTATTGAGATAATAATTCTCCCCATGATGCAAATTTGTGTGCATATACAATTCTGTCTGGGAAGCTTTAGACAGAAACAGCCTTGGCTTGCCAGTATCTACCTAAGCAAGTTGCTCAGACAATTAGCAAGCTTTTATCAGCATCGGGCATGTCAAGGCATTGCCTTTGACCTTCTTGCTGATGGCATGTTCTTGAGCTCCAGAATGAAAGGTGTCGTCATAGTCAGCAGCTGTCCTACTGCCTTGCAAAGGAAGAATATTAACAAAGAAACAAGGTAAGAAAGAAAAATGACCAAAAGAAAAGGCATGAGAGAAAAGAAGACACATAACTGTTGTTTAGGAGGTAAGCAAAGATGATGAGCATGGTTATGTCACTTAGTAACAGTGACCATTATGGGGCTGACATATTTCATATTTACACAACTCTCAGCCTCTACACAGGATGTCCAATTAGAGATGGTAACTCTTTCCATTCAGACAAGGCAATCAAGACAGTTCTGAGCTGGTAACTGCACATGTTTGATGCCCTTTCCAAAATGTCATTCTAGGTGGTTACTTTGTTAACAACCACAGCTGACCAGCTGAACATCCAGCTGGTGCCATTAACCACATCTACACATGAGTTTACCCTGGATAAAGAGGTGCAGTGAAGTCCGACCCAGGCTGACAGGACAGCTTTGCAAAGGCTGTGCGCAGCAGCTTCATTGGGAAGAAAAGCAGTTCAGCCATGTTGCCAAACTGCCTCCTGTCCCCTGCATGTTTCCATTTTGCAGGAGGAATACACTTGGTCTCTCCCTGGAGGAAAAATGTTCGCAAGTTTTCTGACCCAGGAAATCCTATTGTAAAATAAACACCCCATGGATGAGCCTGAAGTCATCCACTTGAAACATCTTTGCTGGGTGCCCTTTCATCCAGACTGGCTGAGCAGGCCAGAGTCGGGGCTGGCGTGGGACTACACACCATGACACCTAGTGCTATAGTAGACGTTAAGAAGAAACATAGGGGAAAAAGATTTGTTTGTTAATATGATGAAAATTTTTCTGTTGGATCTAAAATTTTTGCTTATATGTGCATAAATATACGCAAAGCATGGGACGGGACTGCTGGAGCAGCTATCTCAAAGCTTTTATTCCATCATGCTTATCTGTCTCATTTTACAGTTATACCAGGGAAATGGAAGCAGCTTCAGCCACTGTAACAGCAGCTGAACTTCTTAGTTACGTCGTCTTTCAAAAACTTTTTAGCCAATGGGATAATATGAAAAGTTGAGAAGTGTTTGCCAAAGTGAATTAGTACACCAACACATACACCTTGCTTCTAACAATACTCACTTGTTAATGATCTAAAACGATGGATAGAGCTCCATTATTAAGTGTACATATTTCTACTATCTTGCTTAACATATTTTCTAAGGCTTGTCTTTATTCAGCAAGTAGCATTACTATTTACTGACCTTGCTTCTTTTAACTTTCTTACATTTCTCCATTCTGAGATTTGCTTTTCCACAGCTTTCTAAAAGCTATATAGCTCTTCTATTTCCCACAAAGTACCAGCCAGCTGGGCTGGTGTTCTGGCGGGGCCATCTTCACTGGGACCACAGGGCTAACTTGTCCTTTGCTTTTAGGGTGGAGTTGCTGGAAACTTGCAGAGGCTCGTTCGATGGAAATGCACTAAAGGGTTTGAGTGGACCAAGCCAGGTTTAGCCCGGAGAAGAGGAGGCTCAGGGGTAACCCTACCATTCCTTACAAGTCCCTGAAAGGAGGCTGTACCCAGGTGACAGTCGGTCTCTTCTCCCAGGCAGCCAGTGACAGAATGAGAGGACACAGTCTTAAGCTGACCTAGGGGAGGTTTAGGTTGGACATCAGGAGGAATTTCTTTACAGAAAGAGTGATTAGACATTGGAATGGGTCGCCCAGAGAGATGGTGAAATCACCATTCCTAGTGTTTAAACAAAGACTGATTATGGCACTTACTGCCACGGTTTACTTGACAAGATGGTGTTCTGTCACAGGTTGACGATCTCAGAAGTCTTTTTCAGCCTAATCGATCCTGTGATTCTGTGACCTGGCTTCGAGCTGCCTGAATCAGAGAATCAGCATCCAAATAACCAACCCCACCCAGGAAGCAGCTCTGTTTTCGGGCCAGCGCGGAGGGGAGCTCTACAAGCCAGACCCGAGCCCCTCCCCTCCCCGTGTGCCAGGGCTGGAGAGCCGAGCGGAAAAAGAATGAAAACCTGATTTTATTTTTCGCAAAGGTTTACTGTAATGAGGAGGTGTACCGGGCGGTGCCGGGTACACAGCTCCTCCGAAGCACGGTGAGCGGCGGCGGGAGGAGCGGAGCCGAAGGGCGGCAGGGCCGGTCCCTCAGCCGCCGCCCGCGCGGCAGGAGCCTGCAGGGGGCGCTGCGGGGCGGCGGCGCTGTGCTGGCAGGGGGCGGCCGTATGGCGGCGGCGGCGCTCCGCCTGTGCCGCGCTGCGCGCCCGCTGCCGGCTGCTGCTGCTGCTGCTGCTACCGCCACGGCCCGAAACACGAGCCCAGCCCCGCGGCCGCCTCCGCGCTTCGCCTCCTCCTCCTCTTCCTCCTGCGCCTCCTCCTCCGCTTCCCGGCCCGCTCCGCCGCAGCCCACCATGCAAGCCTTCCAGTACCCCGAGGTGTACCGCGACGAGACCGCCGTGAGTACGGCGCTGGCTGGGACAGCCCCCGGCGTGCGGCGGCCGCCGGGCCCGGGCGCGGGTTACCCGGCTCTCCATTCCCCGCGGGGCCGCCTCGGGGCTGGGGGGCCGCCTCGGCTCTCGGGGCTTTGTTCGGCTGCGGCCGCGGAGCGCCCGGCGTGCTCCGTGCACAGGGTCTCGGGTTTGTCGTGCCCGCGGGCCGCGGCGGCTGCCGGCGGCGTGTTCGGGCGGGATTCGGGCCCTTGTGCCGGTGCGTCCCGACACGTCCCGCGTGTGCGGGGCCGGGAGCCGGCCCGCGGCGTGCGGACTGGTCGGGGGTGCGGGAGCAGCGGCCGCAGGGCGCTTTCCTGACCTTCGGTACCGTACGCGTGTCAAGGAAACCCAGGCCTCCGCCCGGGCTGCAGCGACGTCGGCAGAGGAACAGATAGTCTGTTTATGTAGGATGGCACATCCGTAGCATAGTCCCATCTCCCTGTGTTTGCATCGTGTCTGGAGACACAAGGGATTGCGGTGTAAGTTTGGCTAAAATGGGTTCGATTTTCTTTCCCTTCCTTAAAGCACTGTGCATTATGCACCGCACAGGGAGGATTTACATTGGATTTAGACCAAATTGTTTGCCCATATGAGACAAAATTGGAAAAAATCTTGAAGTATTTACTTTTCTAGTTGCCTGAAAGGCTGAACTGTCCAAGCCCTAGTAGCAGGTATCTAGTTTTTTTGTTTTTTTTTTTTTTTTGTACTGGTGGAGGGAAGCAGGTAAATTCAGCCACGTCGATTACTCTTTTGTGGTTTATTTGTTTTGTTTATTTGTTGGTTTAGGAGTGGGCTTTTGATTTTTTTTAAAAATTATGATTTTTATATATACACGTTATGCACATATTTGTGGGCAGCAGTAGTAGGGAGAGCCAAACCAGAGACCGTTTGTGTAACCAGGAACCATATTTTGGGTACATCCAGTAATCAGGTTTTATAATTTGGCTTGAAAACCTTAAAGCTCTTGGTTTGCTCGGTGGGGTTTCTTTTTTGCTTACTAATATATCTTGTGGAAGGAATTTATTCTGGCGCCATTTTTCTGCTGCTCTGTGTTTTTTTCTGAGAAGTACTCTGTGTGGTGCCATCACCAAAAAATTGTAATATTAGTAACTCACCTGGGAGCAATGTGTTTGTTCTCTCTTTCTTTGCTCCTCAGCACTGCATGCTTTTGTGAAATTCCAAATGCCCTTCATTGTGATGAGTATCATTTCTTGATGGATAGAGTTTGCTTGTGTGCATGTCTTTTTTTAAATTACTGTCTTTTATAAATTCAGGTGTCAGATTACCATGGATGTAAAATCAGCGATCCGTACTGCTGGCTTGAAGATCCCGATAGCGAACAGACGAAGGTAACCTTTCTTTGCATGAGAATGGCTGTTTTTGCAGAACCATTTTAATGGTTCTCTTTTAAAGACCAGATGCATTGGTACTCTGCTTTTGAAGAACCTGCCAATACTTTTTGAAAACTTACATAGTGAACAAAGGTGTAGTTCATGTCATGTCTCATGGCACCAACAGCAATGCCATTATTTTGTCCCTCTGTTTTAATGGGGGAAAAAGGTTGAATGGGGCTTTGAGCAACCTGGTTTACTGGCAATTGTCTCAGCCCATGGCAGGGGCATTGAACTAAATGATCTTCAAGGTCCTTTGCTACTCAAACCATTCTATGGTTCTATGAAAGTCTGGAACACTTGGTATAACTTAGATTACTGAATTTTTAAAACTAAACCGATGCTTATCTTTCACCTATGTTTTTTGGCCAGTTTGAATGCTCAAGGTGGTGGTGTTGTACTGAAGAAAAACATTTAAATTTTAGGGTGTTTTTTCCAGTGTCCTAAGTACATCTAAAATCAAAATTTGCCATAATGAAATAGTTAGGAAAGGGTAGAAAGAAAGCTTGGGCTTGTTTTCTCCAAAAACTGACAAAGTGTGTGAGTTCGTTCTTCTTTACTCCTTTTTAAAGGGAAAACAAAAAACATTTTCCTCCTGAATTAGGTTTTGTTAGTGTCTGTTGTTACAGATCACAGGTGTTGCAGTGTTTTCAGCCTGCAGTCTGGTATAGCAAGAATGTGTTGCTGGAACCAGTCTTTCACTGAGAGAGGATCATGAAAAATAATAACTGTGAGCCAGTTTCTCTGATATTCATGGCATAGGGAGTTGCAGGGATGATGGCCAGAAAGCGATAGGTGACATTGTGGAGGGGGTTTCCTCTGCACTGGCTGCTAACTTAGTGATAGTTGTAGTTCCAGATCCAAAACACTTCTTCTATCTACCCAGTATGCATGATTGTGTCTGGAAGTTGATGAAGGGCATGATCTCCATTCAAAAATATCTAACAGTGTGGCTTTCCACTAGTGAGATTCGTTCTAGGTTCTTCTGTGTATGTGCTTACCTTATATGTTTTCATGAGCCTGACGTTTGTCAAATAGAACTTACAGTGAGCGTCAAGAGCAAGATAAAATGTGTGCAGTTAGGAACTGGTTCCCTACTTACAAATCTGTCAGCATATATAAATACTCATATGGATTAAAAGGGTTGATTTGGCATCAGTTTTTAGTGAAAAACTCTGCCATGGACATTAATATTGAAAATGAGCTATTTAGAAAGTTGGGAGATGTAAACACTGGATAATTTTGTGCCAGATGAAGAGGAATGTGTGTGTGGGAGGTATGGTTATGTCTTTCTTTTAGAGATGCCTTATAGACACCTAGTAAAGTGTTTCTTGGGACCCTGTGAAAGATTAGGGATTGAAAAAATGCAAAGACCTGATTTCTTGTGTCGCTATATTCAATATTGTAGCCACATACTGTGAACAGGTTGGGTGGGAACAGTTGGGGGACAGTGACTCACATTCTCTAGAGCTAGAAGTTTATAGGAGGCAGAATAAGAACAGCAAATTATAACAACGAATTATAACGATATCACAAAAGTGCAGCAGCCCAGACACAAGTTGTCATATTGGTGGAGTGAAGGTCATTACATCTTACTTGCCTACACTGGAAAAACCACTCACCTTGGCAGGATTTTGCAGCGCAAAATTGCAATAGTAGCAGTACGACAAAAGGAGTAGATAGAGTTCCTGTGTAAGCAAGTATGCAGGTATATCTTATTCCAAAGTTTCAGGAGTTACTGAACAAAAGGGATTAAAGTATTTTTTTGCTTTACGTCTTTCACGGAAGAAGTCAGAAAAAAAGGCTGTCAAATAGATACACAAATGTGTTGGAATTCTGCTTTTCTAGATGTAGCAGGAATAGACATGTCAAACATTGGTGTGCTCACAGAAGATAAATGAGTAGGCTTCATTTAGTTTCTGTATTGAGTCAATGGAACATAAAGTTTGCTGTTCCCTGAAGCATGGAGAAAGAAGCAAAGCTATGTGATGTTGGTTTTAACTCTGATATGTCCATGGTGGTTTCACCTGATGTCCACTGTAGAGCTGAAGGGACTGGGATGAAGGAAATTACCCACAACAGCTATGAGTTTAAAAAAATTATATTTATTTTCTGTGACTAGTCCAAATGATTCTGTGGACTCTTGATAGCTAGCAGTTTGCAAACAAGTGAAAGTAGAAGGGTGGAACATTTTTTCATAATTGGCTAGATCAGGTATTTTTGCAGTGTGAGTAGAGTGCAGATGGTGCTATACCTGATCCAGTATAGTTTGCAGGTTTCCATTAAGTCAAGTGGCTATGTGGTTTCTCTCTGCCTTCTCTCCCCTTCTTGCATGTGAATGCCTCTGTCCCTCCCTCACATGGGTAGAACCATCATAAGGTGATGTTCTGGGGAGAAAACACTTCAGTGGATTAGTTTTTTATTGACATACATGCTTAATCTAGGTCATCCCAAGACCACATGATAGTTGGATCTAAGATAGTCCAAGAATGGGATCTTTCCTTTTCTAGCCACCTGCAGTCTGCTTTTAATTAGGTGAAAGTAAAATAGATCTTGAAATTTTTCAGCCAGGTCCCCAAGATGATCTTACTATGTATGCATTGCATTTATCTGCTACAAAAAAACCCATTTTTGAAATCTGCAGGTGGCTAAGCAAGTCCAATGCACATCCTTAGATCTGATAAAGCCCATCATTAAGTCATATCCTCAGTCTCTTGTGGAAAACTGTTGTTCAAGAAATATGCGCTTCCATGTTCACAATCTATGTGCCTTGCTATATCTCCTTCTTTTCCTGTGTGTGCTTGGTTGGAGCAGGCAAAGGCAGCTATAAGCAAACAAACTCCCTCCTCCAGATATGCAAATAAAAATGAATCCTTGGTCAGGTAGGGAAGTCCCTATCTCACTTTGGGGAGAGGAAGTGCAGAATGTGAGTTCATGCTCTGCTGCTGTTCGGCTGTTGACTTCTAAGACAGGTTGAGGAAACATCCTCTGCATAGCTGAAATTTGCTACGCTGGTGAAACACTTCTGATAATGATATAGGCCCCAACTATAGCACCACACACTTTCACTGTTGTCTTGGCTTTGGCTTAGTTGGACTTTCAGCTTCTTGGTTTGTTTTAGCACTTTGTGGGAAATGAGCTTGCTTTTAGACTGCAGCAAAGCCTTTTGTCAGTGTCAGTCATATACAGTACCTTAATTCACTGACAGTGTAGGCAGTAATGATGAGCTTGTTCCAGACATGAGGGATGTGATGAAAAAGCAAGGATCAGGTGAGGTTGGGCTGTACTATTCTGAACATATGTATATTTGAATTGGGACTAGAACTGAAATTCTCAAATCTAAAATTAAATGGATTTGTAGTTATAACAAACCAGTGTTTTGTTCACATTTTGATAAATTTTCCAGTTGCACTTTGAATATTCCTTGTTGAACACTAAAGTAAACTTGTGACTTGCTCAGGGGCAAGTCACAAGAACTGATAAGTTTATTGTTGTTATATATATATATATATATATATGTATAAATACATATATGTATGAACTGTAAATACTTCACAGAGTAATAACAAAGACTGGTCATATTAAAACAGGTTCTATTCTGAGGCTTTTTCTTGGAAAGTATACTCTCAGTGGAATAATTATCTTGACAGAGCAGCTTAGTAGAATATAGAAAGGTGATAGGTTGCAAAAAAGTGTGGTTAAATAGAATTTGTGGCATGTGTTTCTTAGATGGAATTTAGTTTGACTATTGTTTTAGAATAACAATTGGCCTACTTAATGGCGAGACACTTCAGCCTCAAGTAGACCATCTCTACTCTTAGTACAATGCTTTACAAATTGTTTTGCTTTTCAAATTACCCTATTTTCCAAAATAGCCATAAGAAGTCGCCTTACTTGGACCCTTATTCTGACCTTTCTGCTGCTAGCAAAGTCTGTCCTGGTTTAAGGCTTATGATACATTGTCAGATGCAGATATCTACAGGTACAATAAAAATCTTTCTGTCTAGGTTCATGAAGGCGTACAGTTACTGTTAGCTCTGTAGCCTGGGTGGCATCTGTTTAGCTCAGCGTGATGGATGGAGTTGTTCACTGTGAGAGTTTCTGCTGACATATTTTTCTAGAGCAATATTTCAATTATGTATTGGAATATAAACATGACTACAACTTCATACTCAAAAGTGTGGAGACAAAAAGTTTCCAAACTGGACTGAATTTTTCTCCATAAAACTCTTTGAAAAATTGGTAATTCTTCTTCCTTTTTCATACAGCCGTGGCATTCCTTTTACAAATAATCTTGGAATCTTTGGTGCATACTAACTGGAAATGAGAAAAATAGATTAAATTCCTGTAAAAGCAAAATTACGAGTGATAAAGTTGTGAGTATAATAATTAGTGTATAAGTTCTTGGGCAACAAATGCTTGTACAGAAAAGTCTGTGTTTCTTCTTTGAAAATCACTAATTAAAGCAGATGTGGTAAGATGCATCTATGCAGTTAAAAGTGGGTAATGCACAGTTCCAGTATACCCTTGCAGCAATGTTGCTATTTTGGTCATATTATTGGTGGATGAAACAGAGATGTGTGCCATTTTCTGTTCCCTACATGTAACTGGAAAGTGCTTTTGGCCATCTAGTACACTGCTTGGTCTTACATGTTTTTATAAGCCATTGTTTCTCTGAAAATGTCACAGGACTGGGAGAAGTTAGTTTATTTGTGTAGGATACACGGTTCGTATTTTTGTGTTTGTGGTCTTTGAAATTCACGTGTTTCCATTTAGAGAAAACCAATCCAGATACACATAATTCTTGGGTAGGTTTGATAAGAGTTCTTTCACCATCTGATGGGGGAACAGTTATAGCGATACAGTGTGGAGGCTGCATGACTTGCCACTGGGATGTGCTGTGTACATATTAATTCTTCACCTGAAGAACTAATACGTGACTAAACACTGATAGCAGCAGGTGAGTGTGTGCCAGGTACTCTGCCTGTACAGCAGGTGGCTTTTCTGAAGATCTATGAAGCACAAGTTGTGCAATGCGTAGCCCAGTATGCAAAATATTGTAGCCCTGCTGTTCCTGTGGGTCATGCCCTGCAAAGAAGTGTAACTCAAATGTTAAAATGTGTTGGTCTGATTGCTCTGTAACAGATTCAGGACAGGTAGGAACAATAGGTTCTTTCAAACCTTCTGGGAAAAAGCCCCCTGTACGCAAGAGATGAGTGGATGGTATTTTATTCTGGAGGTGAGAGGATGGAATCCAACATTGAAGCTGCCACTGCGACATTTGGCTGTGAGTTACAGCCACACACAGTGTCCTGTCTTACCTGCTCCATGTTAGAGACAGAAAAGCCTGCACATCTGCTTGTTAGCAGCTGTGATTCACCTTAGGATGCTTAGGTATTAATTTTATGTTAATGTACCATGCTATAAATAGGGATGATGAAACTCCAGCAGAGCACCAAGTTTTCCATGCATGCAACAAACAGCTGGTGTGGTAGTGGTTTTGTTCACTGTCTTTTTAAGTGTTTCTGACAGGGACCTGGAGTGTTATAAAGAAACCAGACTTCCCAAAGTTTTCAGAGATTAGTATTTTTTTCCTAAGAACTGATCTGTGAACAGTACTTCAGGTTTCTCATGAAATACTGGCTGTGACTAATTCTGTATGTTATGTTAATAATATGAAGATATTATGCACATGACGTTTTGTGTCATCTTAAAGCTCTTCCCAGCTCCTGAAATAATAGTGCAGTCTGTGGGCAATATTTGTCATTCAGGGAAATATGAGAGTTTTTAAAAGCATGGTGTGCTTTTGGAGGTTGTTACTTTAGTTTTTGGGGTTTTTTTGTGTGTTTGGTTTTTTTTTTTTTGCTTAGGGTTTCTTTGGTTGTTGGGGTTTTGGTTTGGGTTTTTGGGTTTTTTGAAGGGGAAAGGCAGGACTGTCTTGTCTTTTGGCTGGTTACCCTAGTGTGTGCCCTGGAGAGTTTTATTAAAGAATTGCGGTATAATGCAAATAAACACGTAGGATTCTTTATGTGTGACATTGCATAATTTGTATGGAGGAAAGATGTTCATGATGCATTGCTTCTGAAAAGGGTTTCTATAGAAAACAGGCATTTCTGCTTGAGTTTATTTTTTTTTATTGTTTTCTTTCAGGCATTTGTGGAGGCTCAGAACAAGCTCACAGTACCCTTTCTCGAGCAGTGTCCTGTCAGAGGACTGTTCAAGGAACGAATGACTGAACTCTATGATTATCCTAAGTACAGCTGCCACTTCAAGAAAGGGAAAAGGTATGTGAGGAATGTCTTTGGAGGTGGTGATGAATGTGAAGCAAGTCAGAAGCAGCTACTAATTAGGAAAACGAATTATAAATTATATTTGCATTTATTTCTTTATAGTTAGGAAATAGGAAAACTAAGCCAATGATAATGTGTGGTTGTGTGATGCAGAGCACAAGTGCTTCACTCTCGACAGTTCCAAATCATATTATCTTCTTCTTTTGTTATCTTTTCTTTTTATGAGAAGAAGAATTTGTGAGTTTATCAGAACTCAGACGGTTTTGTAGAATAATTGTTGTAAAAGTAAAGCTTTGAGGAGTTCCTTTCAGAAAGGCTTGGTCACTGTCAGTACAGTTAAAGGCATATTATCTGAAAACAGCATAAACCCATCATATGCATTTTGTTCCACATTTTTGCTAGAACACTGCTCTTATACTGGTCATTCTTTGGGCAGCTGGTAAGCTTTTTTTTCATTTAATCACAGCCAGTGAAAAGCAATAGGAATTCCCTTGTGAAAAACTGTTCCTGTAGCTGCAGGATATATGGGAGAAATCATTTGGAGGACTTACAGCAACTGATGGGAAAAGATCTGTTTTCTTAGAAACAAAAGAAAAAAGAAAAAGGATTCCTGCTATATTCCAGTGCCTAATCTACTTGTATCTCTGTTTTAATTCTGTGGCTAGGTGAAGAGATGGTGTTTCTATGTCTTACCCAAGGTCTGGAGACTGCAGCTGCTACTGAATTTAACGTGACCTCTTTTAGATACACTAGCAAGCTTCTAGAGAAGTAGGAGGGAGAAGGGAGTACTAGAAGGAAGTAAAGGGACTGAATTACATGTAAAGACTTTTTTAGCTGTTGAAAAAGAGGTAGTGTGAACAGCCAGCCACTCTTAATTACAGGAAACACAGATAATCTATTTCAATAGTTTCAGTTTGTTTGATACTTGTTGAGTGGGCACCCAGATACACCATGTAAGTGTTCACCATCATCCACAGATAATGAGAAAGAGAGGATAACCTGTTGCTTTAAGATTTCTACACAGATATTGAGAAGAATTTGTTTTAGTGTTCTGTGCTGTGAGGAAGGATACTGGCTACTAAGGGAGAGAAATTCTGTACTATGTGGAGTTTGGTGAAAGTATGTGGAAGGGAGTGAACCCATGCTGTTGGTGAATTTCGTATGGATTTTAATTGTCATGCATGTGGCACAACATGTCAGTGTATAGAGGTGTGAGGTTTAAGCCCAGAAGCAGTGGAGCTGTTTAGGACAGTTCTGCATCTGGGGAAGTATGCCTAATTGAGTGAGTCAGGCAATGCTTGTTAGTTTGTATATGATGCTCATGCAGACCAAGCAAGTGACCAGGTCTGGTCAGTGACTGCTCTGGTTTCTCTAACCCATTCTCCCTGTTCTGGGTGTTGTTACCTTCAGCGCTATTAAGGCTTAATGTTGCAGAAGGGCTCATGGCAGTGATAAATACAGTCTCTTCTAAGAGATACAAATTCTTAATTTGATGCAGCTGACTGTCCTCCAGGAAGAACATTTGTGACAGAGGCTTAATGTTCTTGTAATTTATGACACTTAACTTCAACTTTAATAGATGTCTTTTTAGTCTTTCTGAGTGATACTCTTATTTCTTGGCATGTGCTGGATTTAAATCAGAGCAGTTCAAATATAATACAGAAAAACCCTATGTTGTGGTGTTTGAGGCATTTAAGAGGTCTCTACCAAGTTAAATAACACTAAGTAAGGTGTGGATTAAGGAACCATTTTGTTTGAAGTATTTTCTGAACTTATCATGACACTTAGAAATTCTTAAATTTAACTACTCTGGTTTTCTGATGAAGAATAGCTGATAAAGGACAGTGTTTGAAGAGTTATACTGTAGAGTGTGCAGAAAGGAAGGGTGCCCAGGGAGGTGCTGTGTCTGCCTCATTGCTTCACCTTTGCTTCACAGCTTGTTACCCAGCATTGCAGAGATGAAATTGGCAAGAAATGCCTGATCAAATAGAAGTTTATTTTTCTTTTTCTTCTATTTCTTTTAATCTTTCAGTTTTGCACTTGCTGAACATTACTGTTATTACTTGTACATGTTACTAGCTGATATTGTTAACTAGGCTTTTGTGAGTATATTTTCCCCTTCTGGCTTTACCAAGTTCCGATGTTTGTACCCAAGTACAGTCAGTCTTAGGGAATATATGAACTTATTTTTAGATTTGAATGTTGCTCCATAAATTCTCCTGTTCCTCCAGGTGAAGTTGCTGTCTGGGTTTTTTAAGGTCATGTGTTTATGTAGTAAAGTTCTATGAATATGGGTGTTAATTTCTTTGAGCTCTGTAGTGTCTTAAGATGTGAAAAGTATCACTCACTAAAGACAACTCTGTTTCTACAACTTTTCAAACACACATTTGTAAGGACATTAAAACAGTTTTGGTTCTGTTTGATTTGAGCATAAGTCTGTCACCCAGAATGAATTGAAAGCAGCTGTATGAATGACAAAGCTGAGAACATAAGGGATGGGAACCTGTGCCAGTCCTTGTAACAGAGAAATGCTGCAGCTGCCAGAGATGTTTAACATAGACAGTTATGCGGAGTTTATAGTATACTTAGAATTCTTTGAAATGCACTGTGGCAAATGCAGCTTTTATTTTTACAGGGTATTTTGGGTGTATCTTAGCCATGACTCCTGGTCTACTGTGAAACTTGTGTTTCCCTAACATATTCATCTGTCTTTTATTCACTTCATTACAATCTCATGCAAGTTTTTTGTGTTTGCATAACTGAAATCAGAGTTCTTCCTACTTAATTTTCCCCTCTTGTGTTCTTTTAGGTATTTTCACTTCTACAATACAGGGCTCCAGAATCAGCGAGTTTTATACGTACAAGACTCCTTGGATGCCGACCCCAAAGTTTTTCTTGATCCAAATAAGCTTTCTGATGATGGCACTGTGGCCTTACGAGGTTAGTGAAACAGCAGTTCCTGCTGAGTAAGTCTCAGTCTTCAGCAGAAGCTGAAAATTTCATCAAAGTAATTACAATAGCCCTATGTGGATTTGTATGGTGTTTCAAAAGAACACTTCTAAATCTACCTTGTATCCACAAATAACTTGGTTCAGTTTCCCAGTGCTTTTTTTCACAACTCTATAACAGGTTTCCAGTGAAATATGGAACACAATGTTAACTTCTATGATCACAAAATTGTTTGTGACCTGCACTAGTGCTGTAACTTCGCTTAGCTGTCTTTTTTTGCACTCCCTAGTTGCTCCTTTGTAGAAGCAGACTCTTAGACCTAAAAGTCTTCTAAATCTGTTCAAGGACAGTTAGTAAAAACAGAGGATGGAATTAGTGAATGTTTCTCTAAAAGTGACCTAGCTAAAAAGAATTGATATGGCTTTTTTTAATGGAGAAGTCCTACCTTAATCTGTGTATATTGCATTCATATAATCTCTGTGTATTTCTAGAAGTCTTGTGGCATAGTATCCTTCTGAACATACTTAGAAAACCAACAGCTGTGTAACAAGGGGGAAAAATCCTGGTGTTGATTAATAATTGATTTAAGGGCAGGGAAAGGAAGAACTGGTGGGCTGTCAAGTGGAAATCACCAGTAAAGCCCATCAGGGACTGTGCTAGGATTTGCAGTGTTCATATGCCGAACATACTAGAAAAAGGAGCGAGCAGTGAAGTCACAGTTTGGTGGCAGTACGAAGTTACTCCTGACTGAAGAATGACTGAACAGTTGCAGGAAGACCTTAATAATCATAAGTGAGCAATAAATTAACAGGTAAAAGTCTGTGTGTGTGCAGATAAACTAAGTGATGCACAGGGGAAAAACAAACCTTACCTCATTTATGAAGAAATGGATGAACTCTTGAGCTCAAGATGACCTCTTGGGAACAATGCTTGGAGTAATACATAATTCCATGAAAATGTCAACTTGGTTCTTGGTAGAAGCCAAACAAATACATCAAATACCAACTTATTCATCAGGAAGAAATTTCTCCCTGGAAGTGTTCAAGAAACAACTCAGTGTGGCACTCAGTGCTGAGATGTAGTTGACCAGGTGGTGATTGGTCAAAGGTTGAACTCTGTGATCTTGGAGGTCTTTTCCAACCTTAATAATTCTGTGATTCTATGAAATAGAGAACAAAACAGGAGACACCATTACATTAGCAACCCAGGAGTTTATACTGTACCATTGAACATTAAATCAAGTCCCAGTTTCCTTAGTTCAAAAGGGGCTCTTTGAAATACAGATGGGAGGAGGGCAGTAGGAACAATCAAAGGAAAACCTCAGTGTGCCTGGATTAATCAGCTTAGAAAAGGGACAATTTAGCAAGGATATCAGAGGTCTGCAGAATCATTAGCAGAATTGCATGTGGCATGCAAAAGGATGGAGAGAAGAAATAAGGGTTGATTAGTCATTTTTCTATTACAAGAATGAGGGAATATCAAATGAAAGTAGTGGGAGTCAGGTCCCAAGCAAATAGAAGATGGTGATGGTTCATGCTGCAGGAAGTAGATCTGTAGGACCCCTTACCAATGGATGGTGGTGGTGGAAAAAGACAACAGTGCTTGACGTAATCAGTTCAGGAGTATTTGCTAACTACTGCATGGAGAAGGAGTATGCTAAGCTAAAAATGGAGGCAATAAGAATATTTGATGGAAATATTACATGTGCTTGCATTGTTCTTGTATTTATTCCTGCACTTTGTTCTTGTGTGTGCATGGCGCAGTATCAACACAGGCTGTAGAATGAAGAGATTGAGAGCATCCTTGCTAACAAGGACTTGGGGGTACTGGTGGATGAGAGGCTGGACATGAGCCAGCAATGTGAGCTTTCAGCCCAGAAGGCTGATTGAATCCTGGGCTGCGTCCAAAGCAGCGTGGCCAGCAGGGTGAGGGACAGGATTCTGCCCCTCCATTAGGCTTGTCTGAGACTCTGCCTGGACTACTGCATTCAAATTTGGGTCCCCATTGTAGAAAGGACATGGACCTGTTTGAGGGAGTCCAAAGGAGTGCCATGAAAAGATTAGAGGGCTGGAGCAGCTCACCTATGAGGAAGGGCTGAGAGAGCTGAGATTATTCAGCTTGGAAAAGAGAAGGCTGTGGGGTGACCCTGTAGTAGCTTTCCTGTGCCTAAAGGGGGCCTACAAGAAAGCTGGAGAGGGACTTTTTACAAAGATGTGTAGTGATAGGACAGGAGGGAATGGTTTTAAACTGAAAGAGAATAGGTTTAAATTGGGTATTACCAGAAAATTCTTTACTGTGAACCTGGTGAGGCCCAGAGAAGTTGTGACTGCCCCATCCCTGGAAGTGTTCAAGGGCAGGTTGGATGGAGCTTTGAGCAACCTTTGTCTGATGAAAGGTGTCCCTGTCTACAGCAGGAGGGTAAGAACTAGATGATCTTTAAGATCCCTTCCAACCCAAGTGATTATATGGTTCTTACTTGTGTAGGCATCACATTGTGGTTACTCCTGAGGACAGCTAGGTGGAATTGTGTTCTGAATCAGAATGGCCACTCTTACGTTCTGATGGGAGAGAATATACTGGTGTGGCACGGTGGTGCCTCTCAAAACTATCATGTCTGTGAAATGCAGCTTTTTCTTAGGCAATTTTTTGGTAGATACTTTCAGGTCTGTACAGGCCTATGGTAATTCAGTCTCTTCACCTGACTTAATTTGCAAACCTGAATTTGATCTTTATCAACTGCAATGGAAGCTCTTTATTCCTCACTGTTTGGATAAAGTGAAATATATATCACAGGTCTTAGCTGAGAATACTGGTAATTAACCATTTGCATGCTAGTAGCAAAGTTTCCCAGTTACTTCAGTTTTCAGGGTTTTAAAGGGTTTAGTTTTCAGTGACTCCATTTTTTAAGTGGTATTTACACTATTTCAGGATACACAGCTTGCATCTCTGTTGGCTTCTTAGGTATTGTTTCTCTCTTAAAATTTCACTCAAGTTTTTTACTTGTGTTCATTTTCATTTTCTAGCTTTTCCTGCTAAGCTCAAGGTAGTAGAAGAAATATGATTCAATTATAATTCAGATGTTGGGCATAATTTATGCTAATGAACATAGATATGTGTGCTGAGTATCTGCACCTAAACTTGGATCTGTGAATTAATTGAGAAGCCCACAGAGACTGGAAAAGTGCTGTGAATTCCAAGTGATAGCAGATGTAGTGTCTTGCACTGTTTTTTAGAAAATAAACCTTCCCTTAATATTCTAGCAAACAGCTCCTTTAACTAGTATCTCAGTTTAATCTCTCTTCATTTTGTTTGTTTCCGATTTCGTAGGTTATGCATTCAGTGAAGATGGTGAATACTTTGCATATGGCCTGAGTTCTAGTGGCTCTGATTGGATTACTATCAAGTTTATGAAAGTGGAAGGTCCTGAGGATCTCCCAGATACACTGGAGAGAGTTAAATTTAGTTGCATGGCATGGACCCATGATGGAAAAGGCATGTTCTATAACTGCTACCCAAAACAAGATGGGAAAAGTGATGGTAGGTATAACTGTTCTAATTGCATACTATGTGAAAGTAAAATCACTTTTGCAGTGAATTGGTGCAACAAATAATTAGCTCTGCAAATCTAAATTGAAATAAGTAGCTGTATTGGTTGTGCAGTTAGAGATCAAATGATGTCTTGTATGGCCAAAGCCTAAGTTCAGTTAGTGTGAGTCACTTATTGTCTGCCTGATCCTCTTTTTTTCATGAAAGTTTGTTGCTCCTTTTCTTTTTCTCTGGGATGATTTACTTAGGTTCCATATTGTTGGTGGTGTCAGCTAGAATTTGTTGTCTGTTGGCAGCTTACTTTGATCTTTCCCCTTATGCACTTGTGTGGGCATAGATAAACTGCTTTGGGAGATTGACCTGATGAATTACAATGTGAGGCATAAGGTTTTTGTTGTTCAACCAGATTAATTCATATATGGTTCACAGCAAAGCAAAACAAAATGTTTATGCTAGCAAAATTCAAGGAGCCCTGCACAAAGTGGAGTAAATTGCAGAGGAGTGTTAGTGGGGAAGTAATTTAGCAGCTTTTTTTATAAGGCAGAGCTATTGAAAAGTTTCTTCAGGAGGGGTGCTCTTCGTTAAACTGGAGAGAGCTTGAATTTTGCCTCTGTAATTGCTTTTGAAGCCTATAATTTTGCCAGACTTGCAAGAAAGACACCAACCCTGTTTTGTTGAGGTTTCTTTTACCTCCTGTTTATAGTTCAAAAGCTAAAGTGTTGAAAAATGTTGCAAGAATGAAATTTTTAAAAAATATAAATCAAGTGTCACCTCATGCAGTGTTTTAAAATACATCACTTTTATATTTTCAGCAAATGGAAGGATAAAGGTTTCTAGGAATGTTAATTAACAGTAAATCTCCCCTTTGTTGCTCTATGTGAAATGGAAATGAAAATGTCATTGGAGGGTGGCAGGATTCTTCTTTTTCTTCTCTTTGTGTGCTTTTATTTCTGAAAAGCAAAGCTTGAAATGATAACTCTTCAAATTTGAAGACGGTATTATCAACAATAAAAGGGAAAGGGTTATTGTTTAAACAAGTTTCCAGCCTAAAGTTTTATCTTGTTTTGTAGGAAGTGTTTGGAGGGGAATGGCTGTAGCTTGAAACCACTCCTAGTTCTCTCTTATGAATTTCTCTTTTGTATACAAAGGGATACATAAGTTTCTAAGGGTTTCACACCATTGTTGCATTTCTTTGAGAATTTACTGGTTTAAATATCTGCATTTCACTAGGCACTGAGACCTCCACTAATTTGCATCAAAAGCTGCATTATCACGTATTAGGAACTAGCCAGTCAGAGGATATCCTGTGTGCTGAATTTCCTGATGAACCAAAATGGATGGGTGGAGCTGAGGTATGGTAAACGTCCTGTGCCTTATCATGTTCTGTTTTTCAGCTTCTAACAACTGATAGTGGATATTAATTTGAAAACATTTTGTTAAAAATGCTTTTTATTAGTGTTGTTGAGTTGACAATTGAACTAAGAATAATTGATTAGGAATTCATGAAAAAATGACTGCCTGATTTGCTTTAAATCACTCCTCCAGCCTGCAGTGACACAATCACTACCCTTTTTCTTCACTGAGGTCATTCTGCCTGGTACACATTCCAAGACAGAGAAGATCATTTGATGGATAATGTGTCACTGTTCTTGTTCCTTCTTGGTCAGTGTTTAGCCCCAGCTTCTACTTCCTGCGCAAAAAGCTTATTCTAAAAATTCTAATAGTCAGCATATCTGGATATTCCCTGACATGTATTTATTTGGTTATATTTAATTTTGCAATGTCTTCCCTGAAAAATAAATATATCTGTTCTGCTTAGTTGAGGAATGGAGATATACACGTCAAAATCTGTTACACTTTGTATAATTGGAGAACTCTTAAGTTACCCTACAAGTTTTATCAGCACACGTGTGGTACAGACTGTGTTACTGGAAATGGAATTGATTTCCTAAGCTTATTTTGTTGAACTACTGTATAGTGCAAAGTCCCAGTAAACCTTTTGTAATTCATGTGTTTTATTCACCATATTAGATTTCACAATGTGCAGTTGAGTGCACTGTTGCAAAGTGCTCCTGGAATGTAAGGATGGTCATTCCATTTATCAGGGAACTGAAGTTTTTCCTGTGGATGAATACTTGTAATAGTCTGTATTCTGCTGCCTACTATGTTTGATCAGTACATTTTGTTTCTGTTTTGTTCTCTTTTTTTTGTCTGACACTTTTGATGAATATGAAGTGTTTTTAGCCTGATTTGGGGTACTCAGTTCCTGCAAATACTTTTCTCTGCAAGAACCTCTTTTGAAAAATATGATCATCAGTTTGTGTCACTTTTCAACACATTAACCCATGAAAATGTTAAGGGTGTCTCTACTGGAGGCTGCCAGAAAACAAGGATTCTTTTAACAGTCAGGAGAAAAATATTCTTCAATTAAAAAAAAAAAAAAAAACAACAACAACAAAACCCAAACCAAAATAGTGCAATTGCAAAACGTGGTTTCATCCTTATGCAGTGGGTCAAAAATCTTTTCACGACATTCCAACAAGTTTTCTGGTCAGGTTTTCTAAGTGTTTGAGGAAGACCACAAAGTATTGGGGGAAAAATTAAAATATCATTAGTCAAAATCAAATTATATGGCTGTTTGGTGCTGTCCTAAATATACTTCCTTGGTGCTAAGATGCTGCTATAGATTTTAAAATACAGCTTTGCACAGCTCAATATATAAAATATATTATAAAATGCATGCTTTCATTCATTCCTGTCAGATAGATAAAAAAATGTTTTTATTTTATCAGCTTTTGCTAGTCCTGCTAGCTAGAGACATTGTTTTACACAAGCTTCAGTGAAAACAGTTGAATTGCGGTTGGGTGTTCTAGTCTTAAACACCAAACCTTTATGGTGGCAGGAGAGTTGAACTTTCATATCTAGGTTTGAACAGCATTTGCAGGTCTTGCAACCAAGGTCAAGGAAGAGAGATCCTTCGCTTGCAAGTGAAAAGCACCTGACAAGGAGATCCTTCAGAGACTGCAAAATTAATAATGTTGTCATGATATTTCAGAAAAAATAATCTCAGAGTCAGAGTGGTGTGTATTCTCAATGGAGATAGGAAACTAGGTCATTCATAAGGCGAAAGACTGTTGTATAAAATTTTGTCAGTTTAATATATTTATAAGACAATATGCAAGCAAATAGCTTCAGGATTCTTTTTCTTTTAACACATTCAACACCAGCCCCAGGTATGATCGATTTAAACAAAATCTGGTGCTGAAAATGATGTTGGCAGAGAAATAGAGATGTGCTTCCACCTTTTCAATTGAATGGATTGTTTGTGAGGAAAAAATCTGTTTATTGTTAGTCAGATATGTAAGTTTTGAAAAAGAGGCTATCAGATCTTTTCATTAGTCTAGGAAAAGCATGTGCATTTCTGGTACAGATTCTGGAATAGATTCTAGAAGGTGGGAGAGTTGTGAAGAGCGGGATAGAATTTAATTGAAGAACAGCCCAGCAGAGGGCAGTCTGGTATGAAGATGTTTAAAACCTTGGCAATGTCATAGGTACTTCGGGAAAACGGGCGCTTCCCATGCTTCTCTAAGTGGTATTTTCTTGCTTCTGCTCCAGACTGACTGAGCATATCTCTCTTTCACAGACAGACTGTTATTCTCAAAGTTAGACAATAAGTTATATAACAGTCTTTCACAGTTGGTAGTGAGAGAAGTCCCTGTGGTACCAGCAGGAAAGTAAACAGAACAGAAAGGAGTGGGTGAGGGGAACCCTCCTACCCCAATTCTGCCAGCATTAAAATAAGTACAATTTTTCATGTTTTCTTACAAACACTGTGCACTGTCTCTGAATTGACAGTTTTTTAAAAATTTTTTGATTATATATTTAGAGCTGTGAGTTAACATCAGTGGTTCTAAACCAGGGAGGTGATCTTGCACGTTTTCTAACCTGGCGAGTGGATGGATAGAAGACATCAGAATGTTGTTTGCATATAACCATGTCCATGTCATGCACAAAGTGTGTCAGGCCTGCGCCTCAGAATGTAGGAAGGGAATTCTGTTGGACCTGAATTTCATCCTGAAATTATGCATTCCTGTGATCACCCATCATTAGGGCGTCGGAAATCTGGTTGGCTCTGAAACCAGTACTCTGCAAACAGAAAACAAAACAACGCCTTTACAGGCTGAGAGTAGCACCTTCAGGTTGCTTGGGCTGTGCAGACAGTCCCAAGAGATTGCTTTGTGAGAGGGAATTCGTGCCCCAATCCTCAATGTCTCAAAAGACTGTGAGAACATAAAATGTGATAGGAGCTATTTGCAAGCTTCAGTGACTTTCTGGCACCACTGCAAAGATAATATCAGAACATAGCTTTATGTTCCCTTCATTAAAAAAACAACAAACCAGTAGCACACCCCACAACCCCCATAAAAAACCCCACAAAACCCCACAACCCTTTACAAAAGGGCTTCCTATTCTAGGAAAAAAAATGTCTTTGCTTTTTCTAATAAAAAGTGAGATAGTAAAAGTGGGATTTGAAAGGCTAGGAGACTACTGTGAGGGTTCTTTGTCATCCTGCAGGCAGATCTTTGTGGCACTGGCGCACGTACACATCCGTGATGGAAGAATAGTTAGGCTGTTCCAGCAGTGTAGTTGCTCTTTACTTGCCAAATGTTTACATTTTACAGTAATTTTTTTTCTCCGTAAAACCCATGTGCTTTGTGGATTTTGTGCTTAATATTTTCCTTTGTTCATCTAATAGAAAGCTTGAAAATACTCATAAATAACAAAAGAGGTAATTTCTTCAGCAAGTGAAAAGTTTCTTGTACGTAAATTCTTCTTAGTAGAGTCATATCCAGGGTCAGTGGTATTATGCAAAAGTCTTTGTACAGCATATATCTAAAGTTAAGGAAGTAACTGCTGTCATGGATCTGTTTTATTGTGGTGACTGGGTACGTTCCTAAATAAGTATTTTTTAAAAAAATCTACTCAGTCACTCTGGGTGGTTTTAAGCTGTTACATCCATAGCATATAGTGAAAATTGTAGCATTGTAAAAATCCAGCTTATTGATGCAATTTTTTAGTTCCTAGTTATTAATGCCATGAATTGCATGGTTGCATCTTTACTGCCACACATCTTTCTTTTTTGGGATGATCTGATCTTTCATGGCTGGATACATTACAGTTAGTAATTTGACCTTTTAACTCTGTTGGAAAGCTTTGATTCTGTCTGTGATTTTTGTGAACTTTGATTTTTTACTTCTTTTGTAAGTGATTCATTTGCTGTGCTTCATTGGAAATGCATTAGATAGCAACGACAATTGCTCAGTTTCATATGCAAAGGGCACCAGTGCATGAAGGGCGGTAGTTTGTGAAATAACTGCAGATGCTGATCAGGTTGTAGATTACCATAGTGTTAATGCCTGCAGTTAAGAAGAGAGTTTATCTTTTTCTCAACACAGGCATTGGATATAATAACTGAATTTATTTTATTTTTAGTACCTTGAAGAAACAAATTAGTACCCTGCAGAAGCAAATTATGCAGTGATTAGGTTTTTTTTCACCTTGATAATAAAAAAGGGCAAAGGTAGTAAAATTTTTAATTTATTATCTATAAAGGAATGATGTGTATGTATAGATGCCTTAATAAAATATGACGTACCCCTATTTGTGGATATAGAGAGTTCTTCCTTATCCTGAATCCACCAGTGGTGACTGTCCAGGTTTTGCATTAATATTCACTGTTGGTATGGACATGACTTAAAAGTAGAGCACGCTAATATCTCTCATATTGATATTTTAGTTATGTGATACATAAGGCCAGGAAGTCTAAAAATCCAACAGCTTTTTCATGTTTATTCTTTTTTTGTTGTTGTTTGTTCAATTATGTATGAATTTTTGGTCTGAAATCTGCTGCTGCTAGACAAAATATTTCATTTTGTTTTTGCTGTGGATCCTCATAACACTTTGCAGTTCCTTATATGGCTTGTATGATGAATTAGTTGTATTTTGCAACCAAAGGGCTTGTATAATGAATTAGTTGTATTTTGCAACCAAAGACAAGACTTTAGTGGTTAGAATATTCTTTTTACTAATTAGACTTCAAGTAATCTTTCTTATTTTGGTGTTCACTGGTATATTGAAGTTACAGGTAAACCACTTCTTAATGTCTTAGCAATGATTACTGTTCATCAAAATGGAGAGAACAGGTAACGTTGGAACAAAATCGCTTGGCGAAAAAAACAACCCAGAGAAAACACTCCCACTGTAAACCAAAGCTCTACTGTAAAGGAGGATTTAAAGGTTTTGGTGCTTGAAAGACTAGATAAAATAGTACTTGGGAGTACAGCTATCTTAATGAGACTGTTTTGTATATTTGTATGGTGTAATGATGGTCACAACAAATATTTAAGAAATAGTAGATCTAACAAACTCAGAATTGCCAACGAACTGAACTACAGTAGCAGTGAAAACTAAAAGCTACATACCAACATCAACTCTTTGAAATAATCCTTCCTTTACTAGTGCTGAGTTAGGGATTAGTGCTGTGTTATGCTGGTAAAATCACTGTTATGCTGAAGGTTTTTAAAAGCTCCAGTTGAAAGGCGACAGGATTTCTTCTGTCCTGTTTTGACAGATATTAAATATTGTTTTAAGAGGTGCAATTGCTTTATAGCCTGCTTACCTTTTACCAGTGGGTGTTGTTTGAAATTATAATAATTATTTTGATGAGAGATATGTGCACTGACTGGCATTCCAGATTTCTCTCACAAATTCTTAAGATATGTTTTCTTTTCATCTTAAATGTGGGAAACTAGGTCTGACATTGCAGCTGTCCCCCTTATGCTGAACCATGAATGCATTCTGAGGTTTGGGTGAGGTACTAGTATGAAATTTCAGATCATAAATTTGTGAGCCAAGAGCAGGGATTGCAGCTCAGCTCATGGAGATGATGTAGCAGTATCAGAATAATCCAAATGATAGCTGGTAAATCCTATTTCCTTTTGCCATCATGAAACCCGGACTCTTGTCTGTTTACAGTATAGGGTCAGTGACATTTGAGCATGATTACACATTCATCAGTGCTGCAATCTGAGCTGCCTTGAGCAATCTCTGCCCCCTTATTCATGTTTCCAGCTGTTTGGTGCTGTGTGTTAGCTTGGCCATTTGTGCAACTGAACAGTGAAGTGATTGAGATACTAATCTGGCAGAGGGCCTTCTTTTATTCTACATTTTTTATTGTGGATTGTTTAAGTATTTTTTCTTTTTCTTTCTCCTTCCCCTCCTGGATTCTTTGTTTTGTTTGTTTGGGTGTTTTTTCCTTCTGGATTCTTTCTTTTCTGTTTCTTGGAGGTTTAAATTTACTCTTTTTTTAGTTTAACGAGCCATTTTTTCAGCTGAATCAGTTCCCTGAACTGGTTTGCTTCACAAGTGGTAGATGCTTGTACTGGCATGACATGGGGAATGAACTTGCATGGACACAAGCAACTACAGCAATAGGAAGAGCTAGAGGTGGAGACAGTCTAAGCTGATGCTGCTGCCAAGATTACTCATCAAACTGTAACTTTGCAATGTGGATGTCTAAATCTGCAGTATGATACTGAACATTTTAGCATGCTGCAGTCAACCTGCTTGTCCTGTTTCTGTCAAATTCCTTTGGGCTGTAGAACTCACTGGTGTAAGAATAGCTTTAGTGATAGAGACGCACAGAATTGGTATCCCACCAGCAACATGCTTTGGGAGTTCTTACTTCAAATTGAACAGAAACTGCTCTCAACTGTTAACTAGTCCAGCTGGGAATATGTAAGGAAAAATTACATGTACTCAGCTTTGCTGTCATCAGAGATTCTGAATTGCCCTTGCAACAAAATCAGAAATTTGCACATCTCTGTTCTTTCTTGGGTAAAATTATCAATCTTCTCTTAACTGTTTTACTCACAGAATCAAAGAATAAGTTTATGTGCATTCTGACCATGACTAAAAGAGTTTTGTGTGTCGTACTCTTTGAGTTTAACTGAAATCTGTATCTTTATATAAAACTTTAAATTATTTGTTACGTTTTTTCAGTTGGTGAGGAAGTGAAGTGAACTTGGTGCTTTCACAAGTATGGACAGATGTTTATGCAGCATATTGCAATCATTTTCTTAATTAAAATTTACACCTGCAATTATTGCTTACCTAAAACCACTGAAGATGTATCTTTCAAGAAAGATCACGTAATCTTGGTTGCCATTTCTGGATATACTTGTTTCCAGGAAGGAGAAGGCAAAATATCTCAATTTTGCAGACTGCCCTTTTAAAGATGTCTTTGCTGTTTCATATAATGGAGTGTTTTCTGACTACAATAGGAATCTCAGGTGTTCTTTTCTATTTGTCTTATGAGCTTTTGGACTTTTTTTGTGGTATAATTAGCTCTTAACAAAATGCCCATAAAAATACAATTCGGAAACACTCATTTGGGGATTGCTTTTGTTTCAAGGAATGTTTGGTTGTTTGGGGTTTTTTTGTTAACTTTCATACAATAAGATTTGTGTCTGTTCTACCAGGTTCCCTTTCTTGTGTCTTTAAAATTGTGGATCTCTTGGAATAGCAGTATAATTAGAACCCAATTCTTCTGAATTTTTTTTGTGCAACTTATTCTACAGATATTTTGCATAATGACTGTTACAAATATAAACTGAAATATATCTGAAAAGTAATTACAATGTAAGAATTGTTTTCAGGCCAAGTGGAAAATTTCCAGACCCCAGATTTGTATTTTGTGACTGAGGGTTTAAGTTTCCATTGGATATGGTCATGTAAGAATCTGGACAGTAAACCACCTTCTCTGTCAGCTCTTAATAAAACATCAAAATTTGGTAATTTTGGAATATGCTCTAAACAGCTCAGTCAGGAGAGGGAAACTTATAAGTTGATGACTTCTTGTTACCTACTGCCTTTCCTTGTTGGACTTGCACTTTCAAATGTTTTGTCAGGAAATGGAGTATGTTTGCAAAGCCTGATTGCCAAGAAGGATTAATTGATGACTTTCTGTACTAGCAAACACCATTTCAGAAATTCTGCTGTGTGTGTACGTGCATGTGCAAAAGCTAACCAAGAAGCTTCATCAGATAATTTATAATGTGGTTGTAGCTTGTAATGTTCATTTAAGAGCAGCACTAGACTTTTCTACATGCGTGAACTCACTTTTCAAATTGGACTTCTTTTCTCCAGAGGGTCTTTGATTGAACTGTCTTTGCTTCTTCTCTAACTTCTTACAGGTGTCGGATGATGGTCGGTATGTCTTGCTGTCTATCAGAGAAGGCTGTGATCCAGTGAACAGACTGTGGTACTGTGATCTGCAGAAAGAGTCTCAGGGTATATCAGGTATGTGTTGCTTTGTCATTTTGCTTCCTTTTAAGGCAGTATAAGATTTGAAATATCTTATGTTCAAATGAAAAAATGTATATATTTAAATACATATATACATTCAAATACATGTATTGCTTAACCATCTTAATGCAGAAATTAGATAAAATAAGCACTGCTAACATTTCATTTTCTCTTATGTATCAGTAGATGAAAAATTCCATTCTTCAGTCTGTAGTTTGTTTAAAAGGTCACAAGGAAAAGTTGGTATAGTATAAGCAGCCATACCAGTGTGTGTTTCATTTCATTCTACACCACTAATCCTTTTCCATGGTTAAACTTTTTTTTGTCTTTTAAAAATTTCACGTCTCTCCCATCAAGTGCTGATAGCACTTTTTTGCAAAAGGTGACTGGCTTATAGATAACAATTTTTTTCTCTGTGTAGTACTAGGAAATAAAAATCCTTAGTGCTATTTGGTAGCACAACTGTTGTTACAGTAAAAGTATCACCTCATATTTCAAATGCCCTTTCATGAAGTGCTTCTTCCTTGCCTTCTAGTTGGAGCAGCCTTTGGCTTTTGCATATTAGGCTTTGTAGCTGCAATGGCACTTTACATCATATGGCTTTTGTTAATGGTTTGCATAGTTAGCTGGTTTACTGATTGGTTGCTTTGTATTTCCAAAGTATTGGATTATTGGAAGGTATTCTTCAGTATGTGTTTTGCATGGAACACAACTTGGCTTTTTTTTATTCTTGCAGCTTCTCTCTTCAGAAACCTCAGAAACAGAATAAATACTGCATAGCTCTTTGTTGAATATTGGATCTCAAGAAACTTGTATTGTTTATTAACAGAATATTTCAGGCTAAGGAGGGGACACTATTACTGAATTGTCTACTGCCAAACTTCAGCCAAGGCTTCCAGCAACTTCCACATGCACAGCCAATTCTTCTTTATTTGTACATACCAGGTCAGGCAGGGCACCCTTCTTTCTTTGGCTTCATGTTCACCTTGGGAAGTTATCATCAAGGCGCTGAAGACTTCTAGATTGCTTGAGCCCTAGATTACATTGTCCTTCCACACAGAAGACATCACAGAGGCTGGAATTTCAACTGTAAGGAGTATGGCCTGTTAACTTGAGGGTTTTTTTCAGTTGTCTGAAGAAGGCATTATCTACTTTTTCCTAATTAGGAAGTCCATAACATATACTACTACATACAGTAGACTACTACTACATGCTCTATAGCACATAGTAGAATATACCACTCCAGTAGTACCCATGCTGGTCTGCTTGTTAATCTCAACCGATGAGCTATTGACCATCTCCTGAACTGTGGTCTAACCCTCACAAGAATGTTTGTGAGGTCAGTTGGCCTGGCAGAGGTGAGAATGTAAGCTTGTGGCATAAATTTAATCTTGTTATACCTTGAAGACTCATTCAAATGAGCACCCTTATGGATACCTGAGATGTAGAGAAGGCTTTGGAAGAAATTTTTATCATCTTAGACTTGAGACACTTTCAGTCAAAGTTCTCTCCCCTGTGGATTCTCAGAGATACGAAAGTCAATGAAGATTGACCTTCCAACTTTGATATTCATAACAGCTTTCTCCTGTGTGAATTCTAGGATAACACTCTGCTGAATGTTAGTATAAATTGAGATAGAATGTCAAATGACTTTATATAAGCCCATAGACCAGTAGGTTCCACTATTTCCAGTGTTCAGAGACTTGTGTCTCTCTCTTGCATACAAGACTCACTTAGAGGACTTTTAGGATGCACTCTTCCTGTACATCTGTTACTTGGATCATTGTGGTGTTCAGCAGGGCTTTGTCATCACTGGGAGGTTGTGGTGACCTGAGATGGTGAAGTATCAGATCCAGTCTGTGGATTAGAAGGAGCAGTTATAAGCGCAGTTACATTTCTAGAGATCTCTTTAAACAACCTGTTCTCCATTCTCATTTTTCCCAGAAGTGCCATAAGTCATAGATCAATTCATAGTGTGCTAAACAAGTGTGTTCTCAGAGTTGAAATAAAGTCTAACAGCTGTAACTGGGAAAATGCACTGGAATATCATAGGCAAGTAATATTGGATGATAGGGAGGTGTATGATTTGAAGGACCTGTAGGGTGGATAAGTGAAGTAATTCCGTTTGGTTTTAAGTCTGTAAACCCATTTCCTTGAGTGGGCTATTACCTGAGATGGGTATGTGGTAACAAGGCTAAGTTGCTTGAAGCCACATGTTCATCCAACAGCACTGATTGCCTTTGAGATCCAAAGTGGGTGAGATGATAAATGAATTTTCTTACCTTATGCTATAATGAAGGACTCTGCTTGCTGCCAAATTCTGTGTTGGAGGTATCACCTCCAGACTGTAGGTGTGATAAGATGATAGACTGAATGTACCTGTTTAGACCATAAGCTGAGGCTCCTGTTCTCTTGTGCTTGCTCAGGATGATTCAGTCCATGTGAAATACAAGTGTGTCTCTGGACAGATTTGGACCCCTGTGCTGATTGCAGAAAGTGCCCATGGCTAGTAGCTCACACGCTTCTAGGATTAAAGGGAGAAAAAGAAAAGAGAAATACCACAAAACTGAAAGCAACTTAAAAAAATTAAGGCAGGAAATCTGAAAAAAGTACAAAGTTGAGGGGAGAGAGATAATGATCTGATTTAGACACAGATGTTTGTGAAGAAGCTGTCAGAAAAAATAGAACTACTTGCAGGACTATTTGAGTGAATATTAGTTATTTCAGAAATTGTCTGACTGGCAAAGAGGGAATGAGGGAAATTGAAAAATGAACAAAAATGGATGACATTATAGGTAGCCTAGGATATAGCAGATAACACATCTTATATAGATACTGTTTTAAAGGCAGAGTGATTTGACAGTGAAGCTTCAATTTAGTAACCATAAAGGAGAAGTGAAATAGCATTGGAGAGGCTCTGATTATTTCAGTCAAAATGCTTTTGCATCCTGGAGATGCTTGCTGAAGACAGAGATGCAAATAGCATCTGAATTTGCAACTGAAAGCTGAAAATGACCATTAAATTCTTAGTTCCTTATGTTTTTAACACCTTATTAAGATGATATTGACTAAACTTCTTCCTGGGCTGTTGAAATTGATTGACCTGAATTGAAGGAAAGCTTCTGTCAAGAGACAGGACTGTGGTTTTGTAATGAAGAGAAATAAAAGTACCAGAGCTAGTAATCAAGGGAGAGGACCTAATATATATGGCATGTACCTCAGAACTGAAGGAACACAACTGGTATTACAGTCTTGGACTAATTTTGTACTTAGGTTGTTCTGTCCCCCTTTTCTTTTCTTTTCTTTCCTCCTTCTCTAATAGACCTCTAACTTCTGTGTTCCTTACATCCCTTCCAGTGTTTGGACATATCCTTTCAATCCCGGAGAGGCTGGTTATAGAAGTGTCCTTTATATTGTTTAATCTCTTTGAGATGCATCAGAATTTCAGTCCTGTTTGAGTAGCATGTCAAGATAAACGAACATGTGTGTATCCATGTCTAAAGTCACACTATGGTTCTAGAAGCTGCCGTGCTCAGTGTACTGACTGTGTCATTCAGCGGCAGCATCCTGGATGTAGCAGCAAGGATGGATAGGCAGGCCTGACTTCCCTTGTCTGGGTGGAGCAAACAAAGGTTAGGTCTTCCCTCAGCTATGAAGGGATCACATATTCCTGTCAGGCATTTGGTAGGCTAGTTACCTGTTACTCGCTTTTCTTGTACTGAATACCAGTATTGTGGTTTCTAGGTTGAGGCCCTTGGATTCAGTGAAAGCCATTTGTGTTTCCATGAAATGATTCATAGTTTGTATCCCTTTGATAGTATCTTGTACAGCTTATTTAGAAATAGTGATTGTTTTTATGATTTTTCTAATTTCACTGAGGAGTTGAAAAAAGATTTTGAAAACTTCAATCTGGCAATATTGCACTGGGTATATAGAGGTTGGTATGTGGCGAATTTCATATGATCAAATAAATATTTAAGTCTTCTCTTTCATTTATAGACTTCATTAATACAGTTCTTCATTATTTTCATTTTTGGGGACTTGTTTGATTTAGCTGAGCTAGTCTACTTCAGCACACAGCTGGACAAATGAAATGATGTATTCATGAAATATTTCAATTCTGGTGTCAACAAATTTCTCATACTTCTGAATTTATTTGTATTGTAAATCACAGTTTAGAAAGAGTAAATGTGCTATACTTAAAGCTTAGAATTAAGGTTGGCTAGTTCATTTGTGGGCTTTGTTTCTAGCTTACTGTAGGTTAGAAATATGGCACATTTTAAAAAAAAATATTTTTACCTATATGTTAGGAGACCTTCTGTTTAGAATAAAGTTCATTTTGTCTGTCTGAAAGACAAAAAAAGGCCTTTTCCCCCAGAGAGTCTGAAAAACGCAGTAGGTGATTGAATTATTTTGCTTAAATTTGCAGGGTAGAGTGGGGAAGCAGAGTGAAAAGGGGGGTATCCATCTTAGGAAAAGAAAGAAGAAATAAGAATGAAAAATTAAACAGTATGTTTCTGTGTAGAAGTAAAAAATGCTTAATAAATATTGGCCTGATGGAACTTGGAAGATGGCTGTGAATTCAGGGATGAGTCAGCTACTGTGGGAATCATCAAGCGGCACAATATAGCCCATAACAAGCTTGCAGGAGCTCAGATATTTCTTTCCCCAGTAGGTGAGAGGAACGTGTAATTTTCCATTTTTTACTCTTACTTATATATGGCATGATTTTATAGCAGGAAAATATTTCCTTTTTAAATTTCAAATTAAATTCAGCAGTTTGTGTCTGTTTTGAAAAGATTAATCCAACCAAAAAAACAAAGCTGTAAAAAAACTTTTTTTGCCTTCTTAAATTGTGAACTTCTTCCATATTTATGCTCAATTTCATGCCTGTCCCATTTTTGCAGTCTGTCTAGACAATACAAATAAAAAAGTAAATTTGCACCTTTTCAATCCAAGACACTGAAAGGGAAGATCCAGATTGTTCCACAAGAATCATCAAGAAATGAAACAGAGTGATTTTGCTAACAACCTAAAGTAAATTGCTTTGATGAAGAGGAAACCTCTGATTTAACTTTATCACAAGTTATCTTTTTATGAAACACGGTTTGTCTGATATTTGCCACTTAATTATTGCTTTAGTAATCTTGAGTAAATGCATTTCATTACCTTCCTGTGCAGCATGAGTTGTTGCTTCTTTTTGCATATACTGCCTTTAAATAATAACTAAGGTGATGATGCCATCAAACGTTACCTTGGTTCTGGTGTACTGAAGGAAGTTGTGTCCTGTGCATTCATTATTGTTCAGGTATTTCTCAGGCTGTGATTAGTGGATGTTAACTTGCCCTGTGTTGAGTGGGATATCGTTTTAGTCTCTGAATAGAGATCACATCTAATAAATGAGAGTAGACTATTTCTAAATGTTCAGGAAACTTTAAAGGATTTTACTTGTCTATTTCTACATCTGAAAATTATCAGTGTGTGTCAACAGATCTTTTCCCTTTACTATTTTTGTCATGCTATTTTTGTCAACAGATGTAGATTAATCTAATTTGCAGTGCAGTCTCCTGTGGTAGTCCTTGTCAGATTGTTTCCCTCAGAAGATAATCTACACAGCAGTGTTTCTATTTCTTCCAGTCAACAGTACAGAGAACATCTGAGCTTTTTTTCTCTCTGCCAGATTAGCTAAAATGTTCTTTATGCTTTCCTTCCCCCCCTTCACACTGGGTTTCTACTGTATACAAACTGAATCATTTTCCTCTGCAAATGTTCAGGTTGTTTGCTAGGTTTTTAAGCAGGCCATTGTGAGCCACTTGTGCCAAGAATGCTCCTTTTTAGAATAGCAAATTACTGTAGTAAGTAACCTGTGACAAATATGTAATAGCTTCATTTTAATGGGGATTTTAAATTAGTCTGAAAAGGTAAAGAGATTTGGGGGAGATACTGTTTCCCTTCCTCTCTTACTACCATAGGCCTCTTGTGAATCCTACCAGATAAACCCAGTTTGTGGCATAGTTTTTGTGACAAAGCTCTTTGTGTTAGAAATGGCCAGGTTTACTGATCAGAATTTTATGTTTACAACTAACTTAGCCAAACACACTTTTAAAAAAAGATTTTTATCTCAAAGCAGTGTTTTACAAATACTCCATTTCTCAAGACCTGCGGTCATAATTCACAGTATTGTGGCAAGACAATGCTATGAGAAGACCCCACTGGGAGGAGACAGCTGGCTGCTCTTTATTGTTTTGGGGTAACTCCCTTGCTGTACTCTCTTTCCTGTAACTGTGGATATGGGAGCTCTTCCCTTAGTGCTTGCCTCCTTGTTCCTTGTGGGGTGAGGTTTACAAAGAACAAGGACAAAATTATGGGATTCTTGTCCGAATTTGACCACTCTGTCAGCCAGCTGATAAGGTTTAATTTTGGTTTATGAATCAGTAGCAGGAGTGCAGTGCCTGTTGGGTCAGGAAGCATAGCACTGTGGGTTCATGGCCAGAAGGTTATTCCCTCATTCGATACTCCAGATTTCCCTACTTATCTTGCTAAGCTGCTACTAGTAGGCTTTTTTCCTTGGCTCCTGTAACAAACATTTAAAAGTGATCTGGTGCCAAGTATTTATTAAAAAAACACATATTTACCCAATAGCTGAGCACTGTAAGGCATGAATTTTGGTAGCTATTTTATCAAACTTGTCTTCCACAAGACAGACAGCACTCATGTTTGCTTGTTTGTTGAACCAGTCAAACAAGAAAACTTCTCCCATTAATCACATTGCTTAACTGTTCTTGGTATACCTGAAAATGCCTCATAGTAGCCAAACAGCTGGATACACAGTAATCAAGCAATTTTTCATTAGCAAACCTTGTTGTACACCTTACCAAAAGAACCCCAGAAACCAAAAAACCCACAAAAAATGCGACCAACCCCCCCCAAAAAAAAGCCCCAAAGACTAAACAAAAAAAAAACCCCAAAAAACCAACGAAGCCACAGAAACAGTGGGGGTTTTTACGTAGTATGTCTCTTCATGCTTCTGTGCCTGGTAATAATTTTGTTTATCCCTCTTCTTGAGAAATGAGATTTGTTTCTTTTTCATTAGATTGTCAGCTTGACTGTTTACTCTTGAATATGTGATTTGGTGCTGTGTAGAAGGAATGTAGCACCAATCTGTTGGTGTGCAACAAGAAATAAAAAAAAGCTATTTAATCACCCTTGGCTATGAACTTAGACCAGCATGACACATGGCCTATTGGTCTAGTTGAAGTTGTCCTTAATATCGACCTTTTTCTTTATTTTGTATTGTGTTAGCAGCTAGGAAGCCTAATGAAAAAAATCAGGATCCTCTTGTGAACAATATAGAATTGTTTTATGAGTTACTGACTCAGAGCTCTGGGCAGAGCCCCACTTTGCTCTTCCTGGGGGACCTGAAGCATGAGAGCAGAGGGAAAATGAAGGGATATAAACCAGCATGGGGAGCAGAGGACATGGCTCTTCTTATAACCTTTGGGTGTGTAGAAACATAGCCTTAATGAAAAGCTGCAGTGACTTCTGGAATGCAAAAAACTGAGAGGGTTGGCTAATTTGAAAGCACAGCTGAGTTGTTGGATTGGAAGGGAAACTAAACATAGGTTTGTCTCAAATAGGAGGTAGAGGGGCTTTCTGGAGAGAGAACAGTGATAGGGGCTCTTATGCTTGGGTACTGGGCTGCTTAGAGGTTGGTGGTTTGTGTCTGGTGGGAACTGTGTGAGGTGGTGGGAGGGCACGTGTAGGGGAATAGGAGCTAGTGAGAAGTACTTGAGAACCACTGGCTTGAAAAGATGTGATAGAAATGGAGCAAACACAGAAGTTCACAGCTTGCTGGTTGCTTAGTCATTGTCAGCTGGAACTGCTTGTACTGGACTGGTAGGGAAAGGTTGCAAGAAAGAATTTAAGAGCAAGGCTATCAGTCAGAAGGGTTGGGGTTTTTAAAATTTTGTTTCTTTGTTTAGAATGTTGTTCTTTTTTTCCCCACACAAAAAAAAAGCATGTATGTGACTTGAGGGCAGATGGAAAAAGGTAATGTTTGTCCACTTGAGTGTTGAAAATAGGTTTGGCCTTTTGTGTTTTAGTTTAGTATTGCAATTTATCAGACTCTCTAATAAATAAATAAGCAATGAACAGTGCTATATACAGTAACAACAAAGGGATGAGTCAGTATGTGCTATGTAGCCTGAAATAGTGGATGGAAACCTTTGTAATGAAAATGAACAAGAGACAGTGAGCCAACTGTAGACATAGCTATAAAGTGGAATGTGGTGATCTCGGAATTATAAAAAATATTATTTTGTTTCTCTGCTGTTCGGCTGTTTTTCTTCTGTTTCCCGAGAATGTACAATTTTGTTTTCCCCAGCCAGAGATCTTGAAAGAACTCGTCGCGAGACTTTTCTTCTTGTTTTCTCTCCATTATTTATTATTTCTTATCATTACATTCTGTTCCTGACCTGCAGAGTTCTTCCTTGCAGATCAGTTCAAAGCACAAAACTCCAAAGCTCCGTTACCAAATGCAAAATGCTCTTTCGCTATCTACAAAATGCCCCCACCCTCAGGGTGGCGTGGATAGTTATACTACTACTAAGTATTTAAAATTCTACTCCAATAGCTGTTATCTATGTTAGAAGGTTAAACTCTATTCTAAACCAACTATAATGTGCCACCTCACAGCAGAAGATGGAGTCAGATGAAGAAGGAAGAAACCCAAAAGCCATGTGCTTCCTCCATCTTGCCATCACCTGCTTACCATCCTAAAGCCCCCATATATCTAAAATTCTCACCCTGTGATAAAACTACACACTACTCTACTATTCAATACACATTCTTGAAAACTCTGCTTCATTTCAGAGCTTAAAAGCCATTTTTCCATGAACCATGAAAGGTTAAAAACACTGTCAGAGATTTTAAAATCTCCCAAATGTGCAAAGAAATACCTCTCATAATTCCAGACTCCGACATGGTGAGGGGAAGAATACTCTTCCATGTTCTGAAAAACTTTCCTGTGATTGAAGTAACTTTAAAAAAAATTTCAAAAATTAATACCAAAACAAGGCCATTGTATACTAACAAATGGGGAGAAAAAATTAGTTGTCTTGAAAAGTATGTGGATCAATAATAGAGTGTTTAAGAAAAATGTTTTGTATCCCTTAAATGTCAATTTCAAAGTTTTGCTGTATTTTTTTAGTTTTTTTTATTTATTATGCATAAATATAATTACAAATACATATTTTATGTGTATTTATTTTTGGATTGTTTTAAATTATTAGCAATAAAAATAGTGACAAAAAAAGCACTATGGGGTGTCATCTGTTTGAATTTCTGTAAGGCCTTTGAAGTGATCCTCTACAATATCCTTCTCTCTAAATTAGAGAGATATGAATTTGATGGGCTGATTGTTGGGTGGATAAGGTATTGGTGGATGATCACATCCAGAGGGTAGTGGTGAACAGTTCAGTGTCCCAATGGGCATGTGTGACAAATGTCTATGGTCTGATTGGACTATACATACTCAGGGATCTTGTACTGGGAGCAGTGCTGTATAGACAGTGGGATCAAGTGCACCTTCAGCAAGTCTGCAGACATCACCAAGCTGAGTGGTGCTTCACACCTAAGGACAGGATTCCATGTGGATGGATCAAGACAAGCTCAAGGAATGGACCCATGGGAACATCATGAAGTTCCACAGGGTCAAGTGCAAGATGCTGCACCTGTGTTGGGGTAACCCCCTTTATTTATCAATGCAAGCTGCAGGATGAGGGCATTGGGAGCAGCCCTGCTGGGTCTGAGAAGAATTTGTTTGGTATTGGTGGATGAGAGGCTGGACACAACCTGGCAATGTGCACTCCCAGCCCGGATAGCCAGCTGTATCCTAGGCTGCATCCAAAGCAGCCTGGCCACCATGATGATGGGGGAGGGGAATCTGTGCCTCTGCCACGCTCTCTTGGCACCCCATCTGGAACACTGCATCCAGCTCTTGGGACATTGACCTGTTGGAGCAGGCCCAGAGGAGGACCATAATGAAGATCAGAAGACTGGAGCACCTCTCCTATGAGGAAAGGCTGGAAGAGCTGGGGTTATTCAGCTTGGAGAAGAGAAAGCTTCAGGGAGACCTTGATGTTGCCTCACAACTTCAAGTGAGTCTGTAAGAAAGGTGTGAACAAACTTTTTAACATGGCCTGTTGCCATACAAAAAACAGTAATGGTTTTAAACTAAAAAAAGGGTAGGTTTAGATTAGATAGAAGGAAGAAGATTTTTACAATGAATGTGTTAAAACATTTGAACAGGTTGCCCAGAGAGGTGATGGATGCCCCATTCCTGAAAACATTTAAATTCAGGTGTAATGAGGCTTTGAGCAGCTGGATCTAGTTAAAGATGTCTCTGCTCATTTCAAGGGGATTGGCATAGATGACCTTTAAAGGTCCTTTCAAATGCAAAGTACTCTAGGAAATTAAATAGCTTGTTGTTAATTTGAGCAAGGACATCTTCATGCTGCTACTGTCTGACTGGACATTACATTTATTAATCACAGAACCACAGACTGTTGAGGGGTTGGAATGGACCTTAAAGATCATCCAGTCACAACCCTACCTGCCATGGGCAGGGGCATCTCCCAATAGGCCAGATTACTCAAAGTCTTATTCAAGCTGGCTTTGAACACTGCCAGGGTAAATAGCATTCATAATGAAGTTATGTTTTAGATGAGGTAGGTATTTGTGCGTTTATCTGTTTATATTGGAGAATATGTAGTATGAGGTAGAGATATCTGTGATGCCTATTTTTCTGTTGCTATATTCTGCTGTGTGAGGGCATGAGCTATAACTCTCTCAAAATGAATCATATATATATTCTCTTCTCCTGTCTTTTGAGTTATTATCCCAGTGGAAGTAAAATTGGAGCCTTGAAACTGATTGAGAACTGTCCATAAAAGTGCTTGATTTCTTTCTTCTGGATTAATCCTTGAATATATCTTGACACATCTGAACTTTTTAACTCAAAGGAATGACTGTTACTTCCTTCTGTTTATTTATATTTTAGATGGCAAATACATTAACTTTCAATGATCATTGAGCAGCTGTCATCCATCATTTGCAAAATGAGTGGTACCCTCTCAATACAAATACAAAAGTTGCATTCCTTTCAGGAACATCTTAATATTTCTTTTACAGTATTTCCTCCCTCAGATATTTGTAAGTGAAGTTAGGTCCCAAGACATAGAGAGATCTCTCTTTTAAAGAGAGTCGAAATTGTTTGAAAATCTCTCTTGCCTTTGGAGACCAGAGTGAGACGTTTAAATATTTGTGAAGAAAAAAGAGTGAAAAAACCCCTGAGTTCTTTTCCCTAGCTGCCTCTCAGAACAGGGGCTTGAGAGCAATCTGAGTATTGCATGATTCAAAAGATGATGATGTGGAAGTAGATGTTTGAGTGAAGGACTCTGCCATTTAGTTCCCAGGATATATTATGAATATGCCACTGAAACAGTCTCTTCCAATCTGATGTATGCTGTGTACCATGAGATAATGTGTCTTTTATTGAATGTAAAGTCTAGTGTGGATTAGTACTGTGAAACACTGTAAGAGGTTGCCTAGATAGGTTGCGGATGCCCCATCCCTGGAAGTATTCAAATCTGGGTTGGATGGGGCTTTGAACACCTGATCTGGTGGAACATGATCCTATCCATTGCAGGTTGGTTGGAACTAGATGGCTTTTAAGATCCCTTCCAACCCAAATCATTCTGTGAGTCTCTGAAAATCTAGGAGTTAAAAAATCATGATCTTTCCTTGGGTAGAAGTTTATTTACTTCATATGTGTACCGTAATAAAATGTGGCATCATTCTTTGGATTAGAAAACCTGTCCTATTATGAGCCAAGACTCCTGGTTCTTTCTGAGTTTTCTCAGCACTGCCCCATTTCTCAAAAAGATGTCTTGCAGAGAATGACAGGACAGAATGGAATTTATGGAGATGAACATTTTTCTCTTCACCTGATAATTTTGACTGTTAGAGTGCATGCAAAAAGCCAAATGCAAGTGTTTCCCTCTTGAAAACTTTTTCCCTGTGTCAGGTAACCCTGCTGTTAAACCCTGTCTATCCAGTAGGCACAGTCAAGAGGTTATTTGTCATTGATTGTTTGGCCTTTCCATGAAACATGAAATATAGAAGTATTAAGAACTTTTTGTTAAGAGATTAACAGTGACTCTCAGCCACTTTGTCCTTTCTGTCTAAAGGGGGTTTGTAACAAGACCTTATAATTCATGCTCTTATCAGTTTGTTCAAATTAGCTTTTCCTTCTCCTGCAGTTGTCATCATTCAGTTACAGACCTGCTTCATCACCCAGAGCTCTTAGCAGACCATAGAATATTTTACTATGCTCAGAGGCCTGTACAAGATTGAGGGTTTATTTTGTGATGCTTACTGAAACAGTTTTTCTTTTGATCTTTTATAGACCCAAAATCTTTGCTTAAAAATTCTGTCTCTACACTGAATGTTGCTTTTGTCTTTTGCAGAAGCCTAGCTCTGTAGGATTATGATTTTCTGTTGTGTGGCATGGCTTTATTGTCCGCTGAATTCTACCTGCAGTTTGTATTGTAATGCAGTTATGTAGTGATGAGTAACTGATTGGTACAAAACATATAGGCAAAACCATCTCTATCTTTTCAGCAATGTATTTTAATAGAAGGACTGGCAGGGGAAAGGGCTAGGGTGTGGCAGCCATATAGAGGAAACTGTTATTCTTTTCCTGTGTATAATAAATATGTCTCATTGTGTGCTTATGTGGATTAAACTGAAGTCTTCAGCATTTTAGATGTTAAGAGTAGCCTTAGACTATACAAATGCTGCTTCTCAGTGATTCTTCTCAAAGACACAACGTTCTTAAGGCTGCTGGTTAAACCTGAAAATGTCTTATCAAGATCCATTTCTTCAACTCTTTTCTCTCCTTTTTATGAAGAATGGACTGAATGTCCATCCTTCACCTTGTTTTTCAAGTACTTTTTGAAGTCATAACTTACAGATGCAGTTCTTCTTGTTATTGAAAGGCAAGGCCAGAGTGCTTGACATGGGGACAGTGCCATGCTGGTGAGCTGTATGGGTTGCCACTGGCATGACCTGGGGAGGAATGATGTCTGTCCCCATCACTTTTCAGCCATGTTAGTGCCCAGTGAACTGCCTGTGTTTGTCATCAGGTTGTTATTTCTAGCCCAAAGGAGAAGGCTAATTAGGAGGATCTGAAGCAATGCTAGAATACCCCTTTTCAGTCCCAGCCACAACTAGGTCACCTGCAACCAGCCATAAAGAAGCATCCTCCTATGGCTGATATTTGTGTCATTGCAAAGGATTTCTTCCACAGTGGAGAACTGTAGCACATACCCTGTGCAGCAATGATGTGTCTGATGTAAAGGCTGCCTGTAGTGCCTTGTTACTGCCTCTGATCCTGGATTAGATGTTGGCCTATTTAACCACTTCGGTAAGACAGTGGTTTAGAGGTAATTAATCTGCAATATTTGTCTTCCAAGGACTGCATAAAAGCCCCTTGAATAAGATGGATGCGCTTGTTTTTGTGTAATAACAACTAAGTGTACCCCTGCCCTGCAGAACATCAACCCTCTCACTTTTTTGCTAGTTGCTCATTTAAGAGCGGATGAATGAGTTGCAAGGAAGCAATGTAAATCCCTAATATCACATTATTGTCCTTTTTCTTCTTGGAATTCAAGTTCTGTTGCACTCATGGAGACTACAACTACTGTGCACATTTACCATTGAAAAAGCAATGTTTTTCAACAGCCTGTCGATTTCTGTTTATGAAGTCTTGTACTTCAGTATGATGGTTTCATTCTGTCAGATACTAGTATTGTTATGGTGTTACTCTACAGTTAAAGTTTTTATTTACTGAAGTGCCTGTGCGTGTGACTTGGGATCTTGAAGAGGTTTCACTTGTGTTTATCAGGGTTCAGTGCAGGCTGGATTTGCTTTGCTTTTGCTGGGCGGCAAAGCAGGTTTTCTCTGTGGAACTCATAGCAACCGGTGTGACTTATCGGGATTTTTCTTCAACATGAAATCTCTTGAGAAGGGCAAAACTTTAGCTCTCAGGAAAAAAAAAGAAAATTTAAGGGGCAGTGTATTCAATCAGGATACTAAGTTGACTAGATTGTCTGGAAAGTTTGTATTGCAGCAGTACACAAAGTGGAATTTAATCACTTTGTGTGAAGAGACAGGGGAAGTTTTTTTAAAACCAAAATGGCAATTAAGAGATACAAACTTTATGAATGTACCAGGCCTGACTGTACTCTGTTATTACATCTAATGGGTTTTAAATGACCTTAGTCATCTCACTGCTTCCTCAATTCTTTTATTTTTTAAAATTTACAGTAATTACAGCTCAGCTATGATCTACTTGTATTATTCTGCTCAGCTTTTAATATTATAAAATAAGCTGAAATGCTTTTTTATTGATACAAACATTGCATTATAGAGTTTCACAAACAGATTTATGAACAGTTTATTTGTTTATACTTAGAAGCAAAGACACAGCTTGTAGCTTTAGGAAAGGGGCAGACAATGCACTAAATGTTATTTTAAGATATAAGAGCTTTAGTTTCACATATTAATAAGGATTCTGATTTCTCAGCATATCTAATGTATGATGCTTGCAATAGTAAGTTTGGATGATAGTTGAGTTGTAGATAGAACAAGTATATCACATATCTTATCTAGCCTTGCTGTTTTTTCTTTCTACAAGCCTCTTATCCTATTGCAAAACAGGAAAATAAACAGTGAATAAAAAGGGGTGGAGTCTTAAAATCCCATCTTCAGGTTGAGTCAATACTACCCACTCTGTACCACAGTCTGAAACTGGGGCAATTCATTTTTGAGAGAAGTCAACTTCTTATACTGTGGTATTCTAGGAGTTTGATAGGCAAAATGCAGTTTCGTTCTTCAGAAACCCAGATGTTTTTGCTAACTGTAGTTGTCCTTTGGTGGTGACAAATTTCTGCAGAACAGCATTTCAGGAATGTTGTTTCTGAGTTGAAAGGGAAATTCCTCATGTTGAAGTTTATTGTGCTTATTCCAATAGCATACTTTCTATTCTGTGGGGAAGTTCTGGGCTTTTAAGGAGAATGGAAAACTTTCCATTCAAAGTAAAATTTTTTGCAGGAACTAAAATCTCCAAACATTTCTTTATAATTAAATAGTAATTTTAGAAAAGCTGTTAAAAATAAAATGCCGCTTGAACGCTTAGTGCTGTCTTTTAACTCAGCTGCAGTCCTTCATTCTGTCTGTAGAAGGGTGCACTTATGGTCTCCCTTGATGAGAACCTGATGAGCTCGGCGGCATTGGCTTCAGAGCAGCCACTGTGGTAGAAGCATTGCTGTGGCAAACATCTGAGCTCTCCAGAAGTCCCATTGGAAAGCTGGTGAAACATGAGCCATAATTCCGTCAGTATTTTGCTAGAAATTCCTCCAAACCAGTTGTATTAACATGTCTGTGAACTGGCATTTTTCCACTGAAGCCTGTTGATCTGAAGCATTCTTTGGAAGACATTCTTTGGAAGTTCTTAATAGCTGGTACATTCTGGCCTTTCCATAGGTGTATACATCTGGTCACCACCACTGTTCAAGGAAAAGCCTACAGCAATTGTCAGGGAGGCTTTGCCCTCAGGTGTCTGAATGTTTTGTTTGAGGAATTGACATTCTATGTTTGATCTTGCAGGAATTCTTCAATGGGTGAAGCTGATAGATAACTTTGAGGCTGAGTACGAGTATGTCACCAACGAAGGAACAGTGTTCACTTTCAAGACAAACCGCCATTCTCCAAATTACCGGTTAATCAATATTGACTTCAGTGATCCAGAGGAATCCAAATGGAAAGTTCTCGTCCCTGAACATGAAAAAGATGTTCTAGGTAAGAGTTCATGTCAAGTTAAGGACATTAGGTTCTGCTTTTTCCAAATTATTTCAGTAATTAGTCTTTTGAATGATCTTTTACAGACCTTCTTGCTTTTTTCCTGGGTTTAAACTTTGTTGAGGATTTACAGTTAAAAGACTTGCTGAGATACAAGCGGTTCAGAATATCTCTTTCTCTCCAACGTCCTGTGTGGCCCTAGTGAAGTTGCTTCATCTGTCCTTGTTTGAATTCTGTGTTTGTAGGAAATGAGGGGAAAGTATTTTCCTGCTGCATGTCAGTGAAATAAATGTTTACTGGAAAGTCAGGGATTACACCAAGAGGGACTTTGTAAGCAGAAAGAAGGGAAAGAGCAAATCTGGCAGTACTGCAGCATGTTTTGAGCAGAATTGGTCAGAATTTGAGACAAGATTTCTTGTGTTCCTGGAATAAGAGTAGTAAACAATACTTGGGAAAAAAATGCCTCGGGAAAGTTTAAGGGCATGGAATTCTTAAAGTACAGAAGTAAGTTCAAAGCATAAATCTTTGGTTTTGATATAATTAAAATAAAGGTGTATTTTTTAATCTCATCATTTTGCAGAAAGTTCAATGAAAGCCTTAGAATTAATTTCAGGTAATACAGAAGAACCCCCTCTGAGCTGTTTTTTGACAGATGCCTAGTGTACATTTATGTAGCTTGCTCTCCATCAGTGCAAGGTATAATTATGATTTATCTGACTAGCATAATTACTTATTCAAAAATACTCTGAATTTTTTTTATTAATCAATTTTTATACTAATTCCTTCATATCTGCTACTTTTCCAGTGAAGAGCTGCTTTGAATGAGTAGAACTCTCTTCGTGTATATGATTTGATATGTGCATGTGTAACTTCTGTCTTTCCTCACTGAGAGAAACCTATTTTACTACTATTTCAAAGTCATCTTAAGGCTTTTGTCACTTAAAAAAAAAGTCTTTATTTCTGTCTGCAGTTCACAATGTGTCCTGTGTGATTTCTGCCACAGCCAAGATGTCCCCAGTGTGACATAAATATTGATTCTGAACATGCCCAGAATTACAGTGATATTGCAAATGACTGCAGTCTAGACTACTGAGAGAATTTTAGTGAATGGAAATGTGGCAAATTGGACCTTGGCGAGGCTCCGGTTCAAATTGGAGGAGATTCAAATACTTCCCAATTTTAAGATTGGGAACTATTTGAATCATGAACAACCTGCATCTTAAATGAAGTATGTTTCAAGTCTAAGCAGAGAATTAATAACCGATGTAAGTGAAAAGTTGCTTCCAAGTCTTAATTTTGATCAGGTATCGATTCACTGACAGTGTGTTAAGTGATGCCTAAGTTATGAGGAACAGCAGTTTATTAAGTGGGACCACATTGAAGAATGGGCTTGGACGTGGTGAGTGTATAAACAGAATAGGACAGAAACGTGTGACTGACATGAAATGTGGTTACCATATGTAGATTTACCTGGAAAGTGGTTTAGGCTGCCAAAGGAGCTTTGACTGGTGGCTCTGTAAGCACCAATTATCCATTATCCCAGCAAGATAAATGCCAAAGCTGCTCTTCCCTACACTGTGGTATTTACCTCAGCTCCCTTCTGGTTTCATTCTAAAGGCAAAGTCATGATGAGTTCATGTTCATGCACAAACCAAAAAAAAAAGTAATGTATGCAACATTCATTAAATGGCTTATACATAGCAGCCTTGATAGTACAGACTTAAGAAGAACTGCACTAAAAAAACTGAAAGCTCAAATGAATGGGTTTGCTGAGGTCTCTGGCTTTTAAACTGCAAATCCAACAGGTATTCAGCTCTTAAACACTTGGAAGCAGACATAATCTGTCATATAAAACCATTAGGGTGACTTTCAGGAATATGTTGTGTGTCATGAATCTTTTACTGTAGTTGAATGTGAAGCCAAAACAGGTAATCGTATGTCTACTTCTCTGTCTTTAGCTTTTTGGAGCAGTATGTAAAGAAATTGGATTAAACTAACAAATGAAAGAGTCTTATCCTAAAGAAGATGAGTTTTAAGTAGATCGTAATAAATCTATAGTAGATCTTGCAGTAAAGTAAAATTGAATTGTTCAGTTGCTTCTTTGCTACAGACACTTGCCAGGTTAGTGTTGTACCCTTACCACCAAGATATGGGACTTTTATCATGGTCAGGAAGTTGTAACCATGAACAAATGAAAAAAAACTCATTCCTTCACTTCATGTAGCCTGCAAGCAAGCCAATCTCTGTGTTAGGCTTTTTTAATCATTCCAGGTTTGTTAAGGAAGGCATAATTATAGCAATAGCAGTTAGTAATTCATTCTTGAAAACCTTGCAGTCAAGTGAATTTGATTTGTGTGATAAAGAGATGACAGTGTAATGAAGCTCCTTCTACAAAAGCTATGACAGCAGTAATTCAGAGGGTAAATGGGTATTGCTGCTTGTCCAATTTTACTTATGTGTGGGAGTGACTTTAACAAGATGTAATTGAGGTGCATTAATATTTCTTTATAAGTGTCATAGTTAGTGATAACCTAGGTCACAAATGTGTTTTATTGGGATATATGGATTCTATTCTGGTGTGACCTGCCTGGAAGCCATAGCCTGTTCATTTCTGTGTCTTAACTTAGATTCAATTTCATAAAAGCTGCAGTTACAGAAATAAATTTATTTACAAATAATAAATTCAGGATTGACAATTAAGAATCTCTGCCAGTGTCCATCACTGGCATAAAAGAGATGGTCCACAAAGTATCATTGTATTCTTAGAAAGATGCTACAGCTAATACAATCTAACTAAGAAATAAATACAGAAGCCTACATGGTGGTATGAATGTCATTTAGTTTCCTCAACGTATTCTTTAAGATAGAGTTTTCTATTGGCTTTGACCCTTTCTTTTTCAAGAACTGTTTATAAATGAGATAATTTGGAAAATAAAGGGAAAAATCAAGCATTTTCCTCAGTGAGGTTGTACACTTCATTTTACAACTGTCAGCAGGGATTTCACAGAGATGAGGTAAATTTAGATCTCTACTCTTTGTGCTGAGGGGAAGGAATAAATGACAGCTATTTTTTAAATGAAATTGAAGAGTGTGCCTCAGAGCATATTGTAGTGTGATGAGACTCATTTCCTTCCCTTTGGAGTTTGTTTATAAAGTGTTGATTTTAATTTTCAGGGAGTCTGAAATAAAACCACAGGAGAGATAGAGATTCACATCTGACATTGAACTTGTGCTTTAAATGACCACATAGCTGCAAGAAGTGTGCTGAATTGAAAGGCAGCTGTGAAACCATAAATGCAGACTCACCATAACAGACCTCCAACCCTAGTTCTAAGGCCCAGGATGAACCTGCTGGGTTTAGTAGGTAAAATGATTTGAGAACTGTGACACCCCCCACTGCACCCAAAGTGCTCCATACTGGTAGAGCAGGGCAACTGGAGAGCAGCAGTTTGTATCCAGCCCTTTCCTTGTGGCAATGAAAAGCAGAATAGACCTCCACATTCTGAGTAAGGAGGGCTGAGGAGTAAGATAATGTGCCTGAATGAGTTGTAGATGAAGAGAGAATCTTGAACAGTTCCCTGAATCTCAGTTGGCCATTTAACAAGCAGAGGCAAAGCTAGCAGTGCTCTCTGTACCTTGTACATATCTGCACACCTAAACTCAGTGCATGTAAAATGCTTCCCTTCCCTCAGCTACAATTCCCAAGTGGAAAATAGTACTTTTCGTTATACCTTTAACCTGCTAACTAACATAAATGCTTAGGAGATGGAGAGGGGATTTACTGCAGCTGAAATTTGTGTTTTGGCACTGTAGAAGCCAGGAGGGAAAGTCTGGAAGGAGCACCAAATCCTTGACTTGTTGAAATTGGTTGAAGCTTTCCCATTAACTTTAACATGGCAGGCTGCTGCTGAGGATGGGGTCTCAATGAGAAGATACGTGCTTTATATTGTGAGGGCTTGTTAACATTTACTTACACATTTCAGAATTATTCATGTTTTATTCTTTAAATTGTCATGCTTTACCTGAAAGACTACTTTTAAGTAGCCTTGAGTGATGGTTACAGTTCATTCTCGTTGAGATCATCATTGGTACCTGTTAATCTGCAGAGACACTGAAGTTTATGGTCACTATCTGTGATGATCAGAAAAACCACCATGACCTTCCAGGTCTGTCCTGCAGCTACAGCTTTGGCTGTCTATTGAAATATGTTAATTATTCTCACTCAACAATACATGAGTTGAGTGGATGCATAAGCACAGTGTACCTCAAGTAATGCAGCAATTCCTGCTAGAGCTCTCTTGAAGCTTGGCTCTTCTAATGTGGCATGTTCTCCATCAGCATTTCAGCCTGCATCTGTCAAAGCATGTTTGTACATTCAAACACTTAACATACTGTAGCTGCTGCTGCCGAAAGGAGAGGTCAAAACTGTTAAAGTCATTAAGATTAGTGGCACAGATGTTTAGTGTGAGGATGCAACCCCTTTTTACCCTGAAACTATTTCAGAAAGTTGTTCATCGCAATGTTGCAGGTGCCAAGTTAGTGGTGTTGTGACGAATGACAGCTGCAAAATAGAAAAAGAGTTTTTGGAAAGTAGCAGTATATGAATTTCTGGAAGGTTGAACTAGAAGTTCTAGACATGGTTGAGCTCAGTTTTCTAGGCCTTGTTAGGAAGTGTATCTCCTCTAGACCAAATTAAGCTATTGAAGAACAGCTATTATTGTACTCACCAAACTATACAATACTACCTATTGTAGTCACCAAAGTGGTCACTGTACTCTACAGAGAGAGCTGGCCAGTACCAAGGATATTTCTTCACACCTGCTTTCAGTACTTAGGACTACCTCCAAGTGTGTTCATCTCTCTCTGATGCCTGAAGCAAGATGCGCAGTTTGGAGAAGGCAACCTCTTAGTGTTTACTGTGTAGTAATATAAATCCTGTGCCTGATGGATGTTGGAAGTATGTAGGATGATAAAAGCAGGTGTAGGTGTAACCCAGAGAGGAACTGCTCAGTTCATTGGTTTTAACTGAAAAATAAATTGACCTATACATTGGAGAGGTTTTGGATAGTTGGCTTTTTAAAAAACACCACTTCAGTGAGTGAAACTGCTCAGCAAGCAATTCACAGTATCCCAGATCAGGATATCCGAAATAAATGGTTCAGCTGCACTCTAAAGGCGCTTATTTCTTCTCCCCATTTGTCTATAAAATGTGCTTATAGCAATGGTGTCAGGCTTAGACAGGAGATTTGAAATCACACAGTCTTAAAAGTTTCTGGGAAATACGGAAGCATGCAGGATGCATCCTGCAGTGCATGAGCAAAACCAAAAGGTTGGCTGCTAATGCAACACACCCAACACCATCTGTGGTTCTCAGTGCTGAGCATGGGAATAACAGACTCAGCTTAAAGCTTGCAGTCAAAAAATAGCTCTTATTAATAATTCAGCATTGTGTGTGTATATATATATATATATATATATTTTCATTGTATATATATTCAGCATTGCTATGTATATAAGTGTTGGTTCTTAGTGTCTTTTTTTCTTCTAGTCTTTCAAGTCTGCTTCAGTGTTTTGCTCTATTTTGATTTTTGCATTTCTTTGTAGCTGCCATTACTGTAAGTTTTGGAGGCAGTTAGCAATGCACCAAAACCAGTTATTATATAGGTACTGTACACAGAAGCTGTGTTTCTAAATCTCATAGAATATTTAAAAAACATTTTGCATTGGCTTCTCATCTGTTATCTTCACCTGAGAGCATCTAATTTGTAAACCAAAGAGGAGATGGAGAGTTGATATTGCTGCTTCCTAGGCAAGTTCCTTAGTAGCAGAAATCCCCACATAAGCCAGCAGCCTTACTCCTGGGCAATTGAATCTTTTTAATAAAAAGAGTAATACCTCTTCATAAATATATAAGTCAAAGTAATAATATACATCAGCTCTTAATGAAAAAAATCCATTGAACTGAACTGTTTAATCAAATAAATAGTGAGGTATTAAAGCATCACCACAATGTAATTTTAAAATAAAAATCCCTTAACTTTATTTTTTTTTGTTGAGACAAAGCTATATGTTATATACATTTGAAGTTGATCTGAGAGTGTTTATAATCCATTTTGTGAAGCTTTTCTCAAGATATTTTGAGAGTAAAACTGGACATTTTAATTATAGATGTTGCTGAGAATACCAGTGGAGTTCATGGGATCTCATGCTCATTGCAGAGGCAATAATTCTGCATTCAGAAAAGGTGTGTTAACTGTTGGGATGCTAACTTTAAAATTCATATTTTGTGTTAATAAACCACATAAAAATGTTGAAAAATTTGTGCAGTGACAATGTAAAATATATTTGAAATTACTACATATTCCCCTTGTGTATACAACCAAGAATGATTCTGTATTTCAAAATACATAATTTAATAGAACTATTAACTTACAACTTTTGTTATGTTCTCTAGCCTCACTTAATAAATTTTAGCCAACCTAGAGCTAAAATTACACATCAATTGCTATTTTATAAACAGTGTTATGTTATTCTGTAACTTACTATTTCAGGTCATGGCAGAAATTTCAGTTAGTGTTCTCTGGGGCTTTGGTTAGAAAATTCCCAAATATAGACTAAAACCTCATGAGTGAATTGGAAAGTTCGAGGATAAAAAAAATAAAATATGAATGGTGGTGTTTGGGAAGAAGGGAGTAGTAAAGCTTTATTTAGGTGTTTATGAAACATAGCTTCATAAGTCTAGAAAGACAAGTATAACATTTCAGTGGTCCTTCAGAAATGAACTAAAAGGATTTGAAGGTCTTTGAGCTCTAGGGGGTCATGACAGACCTGAACTCTATACGAAATCGTATAGGATGCTTTCAGAATAACGAGTTTTGACATTCGATTCAAAAAAACTTGTTACTCTTAATGGAAGGCGCACGTCATACTACTCAGAACTTTTATTCTGGAATCTGAATGTGCAAAGTTGCATTTATAAGGCTGTCTTCTTTACAACTCTGTGAATTCAAATTACTTGGTTTTATAGGACTTCGAGGAAACTGGAAAGAGCTGTTAAGTTGTGAATAACATAAAATGGCGTAAACCTGAAATTCCATCAATTTTTATATGCTTATGTTCTGATATTTTTTCCTCCAATATTGTCATATTAAACTCTCCATTTCTCAGTTCTACTTTGGCATTACAGTGTACCCCTTTCAGTTCTATCTCAGATTTCTTGCTCATTTGGTTCCATCTCCTCATTCTTTGCTTCCAGCAGATTGAAAAAAAGCCATTTTCCAACACTGGTATTTTGTCCATGATTTTGATTTCCAGTCTGAGTTGCCAGAGAAGAAGATGTGTATATGTAGTATATGTATATGTTGTTTATATAATAAGAATCACCTCCTCACCTAGTCTTACAAACAAATGAAAATGTCCCACATTACCTCCTTCAGGATACTTTCTTTAATTTTTAACTTTGCTTGTATTTTGTCTTGCTTGTATTCTGTGAATTAATGAGAAGTTAAAATACTTTTGTTGCAAAATAATGTCTTAAATTACAGAAATACCAAGATGTTTTAATCTCTCTCCTGTCTGTATGAGTAAATAAATAGACTTATCACTAGAGATCTAAAGCAAATGGCACAGGAGACAGAGTAAGTTACATGATATATCAAGGGTGAACTGGAGCTCCAAAGGGTTTCTACATTTTACAGGCTATAGAGATGGAGATTGAAGTGCATAGAACCACACAGATTTTTGGAAATTGCCAGCTCAGATATTTTATGAATTGGTTTTAATTTTCTAAAGTCCAATTGAAAATTTAGCATGCCACGAATAATATCTAGTAATTATTTCAAGGAACAAATTCAGGATGGGAAAGGTTCTGTGGAGCAGAAGCTCTCATTCCTGCACAGCTGCACAGAAAAGGTTGTCTAGAGCTAGAACTAAAACTGCCAGGAGAGACATAAAGGCAATGAACCTCTGCAGAGGGATTTGTTGCTGGATCCTTTTGCTGGATTGAGTTCACTGTGCTGCATCCTGCTCCTATTACCTTACAGTCTTAAGAATGCTCTTTAGCAACATTAGCATCTTGGATAAGCACCTGGGGCTTTTTTTAATGGCATGATGAGAGTATCACCCCAGAATAGCCCTTTTCTTACACCCCATAGGGCTTGCTTACAAGAATAGTCTCCTGATTACTTCAGCAATAGCACCAAGACAAATAGAAATGTCTAGGTTCTATACCTCAGTGTGCAGTATGGGATTGCGTCTTTTTTCCTTATGAGTTTAGTTTGAGTATAAATCATAATGATTGTTTTGATTTTCAAGAATTTCCGTAAGTATTGCTCTCGAAAGATAAATGTTTTGCTTGGCTTATGCATTGAAATTTGTGATATTTAAGGGCAGTATTGATCTATAAATATCCCAAATGCATAAGCATTTGACTAAGCAATTCTTTATTCCTGTGTCTGCATAAATTAGCTTTAGGCAGCATGGTTAATGCATTTCCAGAGAATGCCACACTTTATTCTGGGTTCATTTATAAAGATTTAAGAGTTAAAGGCAGTGCGTGTCAGAAATTTTGCTGCATGCATTTAGATATGCTAAAGAATTTTAGGATCAGAGTATGTCTGATTGGTTTCTTTCTTAAGTTTTTAAATTGTATTTTCCGTGGCTTTGTTTTTCTTTTCCATGCTGTGCAGAATGGGTTGCTTGTGTGAGGTCCAATTACCTGGTTTTGTGCTACCTGCATGATGTGAAGAATGTCCTGCAGCTTCATGACCTAGCCACTGGTGCACATCTCAAGACTTTTCCCCTAGAAGTTGGTAGCATTGTGGGATATAGTGGCCAAAAGAAGGACACTGAAATATTCTACCAGTTTACTTCCTTTTTATCTCCAGGTAAGATTTTTTTGTCTCATGTTATTGTTCCTTTTCCCGAGAACGGTGTCTTTCTCATTTTCTCTAGTTTAGTAGTTATTTGGTATACTGGTATAAAACTGCTTCCACCCATGTTAGCAGCAATTATGCACATAAAAATGTATCAGTCTTTTAATCATCAAGCCTAAATAATGTGCCTACTGGTATTTGAAACAACTGCATTAAGACTCAAGATTGATTTGTACTGGAGATAAAATTACAACATTCTCACAGTTCTTGCTTCATACAGCAAGATAGAAGGTGAAAAACTCAGTAAAAGATTATTGTTAATGTGTTTAATGTGATTTTTTTTTTAGCACAGTTTTAAAGAACATTAATAAAAGTCACAGAAATTTTTCTTTGGCAGTTTTATGATTCATTTATGCATAGCCTTATTTGAGCATCCTTACTATCTGTCCTTACAGTACTTGGTGGTGTTGGATTTCTGTAGGAATCTTCTTTGTACAGTCCTGCAAAGCTGGAGCTGTTCAAAGCATTACATAATACAGGTGTGGCAAAACAGTAAATATTCTAGGATTTTGCATAGTAAGAGAGTTTCTACACAATTCTTCTTCTTTCCTTCTTTCTTTATGACCCAATCAATCAATACCTAATACAGGACAGGATTCAAATACGAAGGGGCAGATAGGCTTCAGGATCTTTATCTTCTTCTAAGGTTTTGTATCATAAGAGGATAAAAATGTTCTTATAGCGTCTGACCTATGATTTTGCTTGTTTCAGTTAGAGCACAGCAACATTACATTGCAGAATGGCTGTAAAATACTTTCGATAAGTTTTCTGTTTTGCTAGAAAAGATTATGTCAAATTATCAAAATCAGATTTCAATCTTAGCAGATAAGAAGTGTGATGAATTTCCTATTATCCTACTGTAAACAAAAATATGATACATTTTCAGTTCCTCTTTTAAACAGCATTTAGATTGTTGCAGCCATTGTAGCTGGAGAGTAGCTTGAGGACACTCTTGCATTTATCTCTAACTTCATCCAGCTTGATGAAGTTCACTCACAGTTCACAACTCATAGTTTGCTTGCCCACATTGTGGGCCAGAAGTTGCCAGTTTTAGAGGCCTGCACCATTTGTCTCAGCTGAGCCAGTAGAGTCTCTGCAGCTGCTAAAAAAGTGTAGGGGAAGAGCCCACATCTGTTTTAGCCTGTGGCTTTCCAGCTGGCCAGCAATAGCTGTTCTCACTGCCTGCTGGTTGCTTAGGCAGATTATTTTTCTCCTTTTCATTCCTTTGCTTAGCATCTGCCAAGAATTCACTATGGCATAGTGAATTACGCCATTCCAGTATTAACTGAAAGAAAAACGGAAGGTAAGAAATGTAGGTAGACTGTATGAGGGCAAGGAAAGAATCAGGAAATCAGACTAGAGAGGTAATTTTTAGGTAGATTTATGTGTCCTTTTTAGTTTGTGTGCAACCTCATCTGTGAAATAATCATACAAAAGGAACTGATCCTTGGTTACAAAAGGAGCAGATCCTTGGTTAACCTAGATACTCCTACTTTACTATTTGAAATCAATATAATTTGCACCTGTATTAAGTTGGACTGTTCTTTTTCTTCTAATGAGAAACAAATTAACATACTGCTGTTTAATACCTACAACAAAAGTAATAATAAACATACATATGAAATAATGAATAAAGCAGTTCTAAACCCATATATGTTGACACCATAAAATACTTTTTGTTATTCCCTGAAAAATATGGTTATCCCTGCTGTCCACTCTAGTCAAATGCTTAGGTGACCACTCTGGCATTCTGCATTTATTTTGCACCCAGCAAAATAGTTAAAAATATTACAAAGTTTTTTTATATTAACTGCTGTAATACTAAAAATACAACAGAACAAGAGATGCAGTAGCAGGGGTTGAATTGCATGTTGTTGTAACATTAAGTTGATTTGCTCTGGAAATGCAGTCTGTGACTGTGCAGTCTGTGGCTGTGCTTATTCTTCATCATGTGGTTTGCTAAGATGTGGCAATTCTGCCTGTTCATTGTGCAGTGTTTGCTAGTACATTACCCATCTTGGGCAGCTGCCTGGGTGTCAAAAAGCTGCTCTGCCTTTGCTGCCTGCAGGGCTTTACACTGTGCTTCCATGTCATTTTCTGTGTCTTGATCTTTAAGGGAAATGCTGCCTTAATCAGCACCTATCAACCTGACTAGGCTTGCTAGTCATTTTCTGATAAATGAAAAAATAATCCCAGCAGACTAGGGTAGTCCTACTTTTAGGTCCTTGTTACTTCACTGTTATGGAAAAATACTTTAATAAGTTGCTAGAAATGTTAGTTTACTTCTGCATTTGTTTACCAATCTCTGTCTTCTTAATTTTCCAGTCTGTAAAACTAACTTAAAGAGGCAATTTCCTGGTATCGGATAAGTTTCCTCATTATTTCATGTTGTAGTCAGTATGAATTTATATTTATAGTTAATTTATAGTTATAGCCTCTGTAGTAATTAATTTTATTTCCTGAGTGTATCTATACAACACACAATACAGCAGGATTTCAATCAAGTCCTGTCCACCTTGGTTAACTTTATTATATTGGGGATCTCAGTAAAGTGCTTACTACCATACCTTTTAGTGTTCTTTTCCCTAATATATGTTGCAAATTTTCCAGGGACCACCTTGTTGTAAAGGAGAAAAACAAGGAATAACTAACTTGAGAATAACTCAAGTTAGTTTATGTGTCATGTATTTGTAGTACAGGCATGAATATTAGGATTTTTTAGTATGTTAACTGGTGTGCAAACAATAGTCATGTTGTATGACATACTCAAGTGTTCCTAGGGTTGAATGACAAGAAATAAGTTTTCTAGTTTAAATACAAAATTATTCTTGGCTAATTACACATCTGTGTAGTGTCTCAATAGCTGCATTCCCTGTGATTTGGCTTCTGCTGCAGCCTAGAAGTTTTGTACTATTTAAAGACATAAATTTTCTCATGTGCACAATCCTTTGAAAATATGTACATATGTACAACTCCAGTGAAGTTGTCTTCAAACCTTCAGGATCAGGATATAAAAGAAATTACTCAAGACCAGATTTTGTTCAGTTCTGTAGGTAACCTGTGCTAGTCTGCCACAATTTCAAGTGGATGTTTAGCTCTTTCTGTTATCTGGGCCATTTGAATTTTAATTTCAGATATTTTGTCATAAGGAGAAAATTGCTGACCTGAGTGAAATTTTTGATATATTTATTTTCAGTCAGGTGGATCTAAAAGGGCGTGTTTTAAATTTGACTTTACATTTCTTTCTTCCAACAATATTTTTTTCAATAAGTCCTTTCTAACTTTATGTAAACAGTTTTTTTCCTCTGTTTTGCTTAAGCCCCCTGGCTTTGTGTGAATGGAAAGCCTTTGCGCCCTCCCTAGATGAAATGCTTATATGTAAGTGTTAAATTGAAAAAATGTGTCCAGAACTACTGTTTTTCACCCTGCTGAGTTACCTTTACCATTCATGACACTTTTCACAGTGCCTAAACAGGCATCTTTTTAATGATGGATATATACTAAGCTGACAAGCTTGCATTGTATTCTGTATTTTAGGTATTATATATCACTGTGATCTGACCAAAGAGGAGCTGGAGCCAAGAGTTTTCCGAGAAGTGACTGTTAAAGGATTTGATCCTTCGGTTTACCAGACAATTCAGGTAATAAACATGAACCCTGCTCTCTTGCTCTAATCACCTATGCAAGAGCTCAAGACAGTTGAACTTAGCTATTGGTAAGGAGACTTGCTTTAGAACCATGATTTGGTTTCGAAGTGAAATACTATTTGTAGGTGCTCTAAAGGTTCAGAAAAGTATCTTAGTGTAGTTAGGTGGAGACTCCTTTGGAGGTGCCTATTACACATAGTGAAGGTGTATAAGAATTAGCTAAATTTAAGGTTTATAAAATTTAGAGGAATTACTTCAGTGTAAAACAGCGTAAGCTACGGATTATATGGAACAGGTTTAGGGAAATACAGGGTTCTTCACAGACAACTGTTTTGACCTCATAACAAGTATTGTGACTAAAAAGATTATACAAAATACACATTTTAAGTAGTAAGTGATCTTTCCACTAAACACAGCTTTGGTAAGACCCTGATAAAATACTATGGCCTGGTCAGGACTTCTAAGACAGGTGTGGAACTTCTGGAGTGGGTTAATGGAAATTTGTGGAAATCATAGAATCAGTTAGGTTGAAAAAGACCTTTTTAGGCAAATCCAGCCATAAACCGAATATTGCCAGTCCATCACTAAATGTGTAAGTAAGTGCCCATCTATTTGTCTTTTAAAAATATCCAGGGATAGTAACTGAACCAAAATCATTACGGGTCTAGGAAAACAGTCAGTATATTGGGCTGCTCAGCATATTTAAGACCTGCGATTTATAGAATAAATACTGGAGGGTGGATTAAGTTTCTATATGTAGGATATTTTTTCATCTTCTGACTAGAAGTAAGAATGGAATAGAGGCTTTTTCTTTCTATAGACAAAGGCATAACAAAATCTAGTGCCAAAAATGGAACTTAAATAAGCTTAGCCTGCAAAAAGGTGCAATTGTGTAGAAGGTAAGCAGCATGAAGCCATGTGACAGCATGGCTTGGAGTCTTCGAAAAAAGATTAGATACTTCTCTTATTTTTAATTTTGCCTCTGACACATGCACACCAGGCACATTCTCTAAAAGCATAGACAGTAGTATGTGTACATGAGGTAGTTGTAAACAGCCCCATCTGTTTGTCTCTGCATCTCCAGACAGAAATAAGAGTGTGATAGAGAACAATTTGCTGGAAATGTTCTCACAGAGAATGTGTTTTTGCTGCTTCACTCAAATTCATTCAGGGACTTCCTCAGGATAACTTTAGGGCAGAGTGAACTGGATAAGAAAAAGAAAACTGCATTCTGTTTAACAAAGAACTTGGTACAATGGTAATGCTGCCATCAAAACCAGAAGGATAATAATGAAACACAAATACCCGTGTAATTAAAAAGGGTATGGAAGAGGTTGCTGTAAATTAGAAATAATGCATTTTTCTAGTAAATCAAATTTTATGAAATAAATGTCTGGAAAAATAAAATCTCATTTTACACTTAAATCAATTACTTGCTAAATTAAGGGAAAGTAGAACAGTCATACAAATAATTTCAAGGATGAAGCATGCTGTTGCTATGCCCTTGGAAATCTTCACTTTGTAAAGCACTGGCAGAGACTCACTGCTAGGCTCTAGTGTGGTGGAAGTCAGTATCACTGTTTCTGGTTTTCTTCTTACTTGACTTCTGCTCAGTTCCAGCTCTAGGGAGATAGGACCTGTGTAGTTACACTGGGACCGGTGCTTACAAAGAGCACCCTTGGCTCACCAGTAATCCAGTTTTGCCTTGTACCAACAAATGATCTCAGTATGGCAACCTCTTGGAACTTAGTTTTTGTTATCTTCCATTCAGATCTATGGAGAAATCTCAGCTGAGCTGTGAAAAAGGCTGTTTGTCAAGGCCAGGGCTGGGACTGCCTGCTCAAGCTTGCAGTAACTGAGCTTGTCAGTGCTGCGCAGGTCACATGGACTCCAGTCTATTTGTGTGGTCCCACTTAAGAGTCTTGATGGTGCTTCTGCTTGGAGGAGGGAAAGGGGATGGAAGGGTATCAAAGCAGGGTATAAAAGGCTAGATGAATACATGGCCGTTTCAAAACACAGGCAACATTGCAGAGAATTGTGAAAAAAAAATCAAGAATGCAAGAAATGTACTGAAAGTAGGCAAACCCTGATTATTATAGGAGAATGAACAATGCTGCAGAATCTATTTAATAATTTTAATTTCCATCAGAATTACTAAGCAGTAAAGGATAATGTTGCTGACTGTCCTAATCCATGTCCTTAATGAAAGGCAGGTCTCCTGCCAAGGTTCTTTCTTTATTCTCATATACCTGAAAAAATACCTGCTAATACTAGCAAACTTCCCAGCTTTGCTGTATAGCATATTTGAAACTGTTATGAGTTGTTCTTAACAGTCTTTGAATATAACTGGGTCACGATTTGAACTGAAATGTAGTGTCATGTATATGAAACCTGAATTAATGGCTATTGGAAAGTTGCCACAGTGCCTAGTTTTTGTTCTTTCAAATCCAATCTACGGTATTTGGCATATGTTGTAAAGTGCAAGGGTAGACTAGTGATAAAGTTTAATACACTAAGAAAATGGTAGAGCTGCTGTGTTTTTTGTGTCTAGGGTTAAGATCTTAAGCTTTGACAGCCCAAACTAAGAACAAATTAGTCAACTTGCACTGAAGGGAGAGTTGTTTCAACGTACCTGACTTTAGCACCAGGGTGAGAGCATGTTTGTAAGTTATTTGCTCCATGTGACATCCTGCAAGTACATAGTCTAATTTATTGTTCTGTAGCTTGTGCTTATGCCTTTACCTTGAAAGACTCTGTGACCTTCATGGAAAAGTCAAACTGTTGAACATGCTTGCCACACATCAAAAATTTATCCTGGCTGCATTTGCTAAATGATACGTTAAGTTGCATTAATTACTCTTCCTCTGCCAAGCACTTTTTGGAATTTGGTTTTGCTTCCCTGTGTACTTCCATCTGTCACAATGACAGACTTTTTCAGGAAATAGCCTGGGATGGGCTTTACAGAAGGAAAAAAAACACTTTTACAGGAGCTTAAAAACAGCTTTTGCCCTAAGATGTTTACTATGTTAGTTACTCAACTGTTACTTTAAATAAAAAGACTTTCTTTTATCTCTGTAAAGTTGCCAGCTATGTTCTTATAGGCCTCTCCATGTTAGCACCTCACAGTGGCACTTAATCACGGATAAACAGTCCTCTGGTGTGGCTCACAGCTCACCTACTTTTAGGCTGATGTGTAGGCTTTTAAGTGTTAAAATTGCAACAATAAAAATGTTGATTGGCTCCTTTTGCCATTCTTTGAATACCCTCCAGTACTTAAAATACTTTGAGATGAACCAAAAATAGATGTTGCTATTGAGAGATGCACTTTGGATTAGCTCTTGCAGAAGGTGAAATGCATATACAACTTTGTTTTACAATTTAGTTTGATTAAAAAAGCAGCTAGCTGCTGTTTATATATTGCAACAGATGCAAGAAGCACGGCTCTTGAAAAAGATACTTCTCTTTGGGCTGGAATGAATTTCCACCTTTCTTTTGCAGAAATTGCCTTTGCAGATGAAGTCATTTTCATGAGAATTCTTTTCTTTCTCAGTCTTTCAGTCCCATCTCCAAGCCCTTGCAGTACTGATTACAAGTTAAGAGACATTGATAGGGAAAATTTGTCTGCAGTCATTCTCATTCCAAGTGGAACTTTACACCATACAGTTTGGCACAGTGATTAATCTCTGCTTCAGGAAAATACAACACTGAGAGAAGATGAGTCAGGCTTGAGACTGATTGGCAGTGAAACTTGTGCACAGCACCTGCCCGTGCTATTTCTGGATCTTGCTGTTGCTAGTATCATTCCATGAGCATTACTTTCCCTCATTAATATAAAAGTAACAGAGGAAACCAGTGTCCTCTGAAAACTGTAGTAAGCTCAGCTTGCTAAGCAATGCAAGAGCTGATACTATAATGGTCTCTGGTTTTTTCAGTGTGGTTATAGAGATGGTCTTAACATTGTTTTTTTCTCCTTACCCATATATATATATAATAGAATCAAAGAATGGTTTGAATTGGAAGGGATTTCGAAGACCATCTAGTTCCTGCCCCACTGCCATGGGCAGAGACATCTTCCACTAGATGAGGATGCTCATATGTCCCATCCACCCAGGCCTTGAACACTTCCAAGGATCATGCATCCACGTCTTCTCTGGGCAACCTGTTCCAGGGCCTCACCATCCTTATAATAAAGAATTTATTCATAATCTCGCATCTAGACCTTCCCTCCTGCAGTTTAAACACATTTGCTTCTGTTCTATTGCAATATGTCCTTGTAAAAAGTTCCTCTCCAGCTCTTTCATAGACCACTCTTAGGTACTGGAAGGCCACAATTAGGCTACCCAGAGCCTTCTCCAGGCTGAACAAGCCAAGCTTTCTCAGCCTGTCTTCATAGTAGGGGTACTCCAGCCCTCTGACCATCTTTGTGTGTCCCGTGTGGGCCTGCTCTGACAGGTCAGTGTCCTGCATGTGTTGGGCGACCCAGAGCTGGATGCAGTGCTCCAGGTGGGGCCTCACCAGAGTGGTGACCTGCTGGCCATGCTTCTTTGGATGCAGCCCTGGACACAGTTGGCTTTCTGAGCTGTGAGTGCACATTGCTGGGACACATGGAGTGTCTGGTCAACCAACACCCCCAGGTATTTCTCCTCAGGGCTGCTCTCAGTCCATTTCCACCCAGCCTGTATTTGTGCTTGGAATTGTTTCAATCCAAGTGCAGGAGTTTGCACTTGGCCTCGTTGAACTTCATGAAGTTCACACAGTCCCACCTCTCAAGCCTTTCAAGGTCCCTCTAGTTGACATCCCTTCCCTCCAGCTTGCCCACTGCACTGCACAGCTTGGTGTAAGCAAACTCGCTGAGGATACTCTCAATCTCACTGTCCATTTTGCAGATGAAGGTGTTAACGCAGCCAGACCATATTGCCCAGAACTCTTGAGTGTGACTTTTTATATGAATAGATAATTGTAAGTTGGAGAAAAATTCAGTAGCTTTGAATTTATCTGAGACAAAGCACTCTTATACCAGAGAACTAAAGGCATGAACCTTCAACTGATTCTGAGCAGAGGAAAATAATTTTTCCCTTTTCTCCAGAGGAATAAGTCATTTTGGTATCATTTTCATCTCTCTCCTAGGAATTCATCACAGCCAAAAAGGAGTTGATTTTTGTAGACTTGGACTTTCTTTCTTCTCGCAGTATTTGGGGTTTGAATCCCACGTTGATCTCATGGGATGGGAGGATAGAATTGGAGAAAATAAGTTGCTTATTGTTGTTTGTTTCTATTTTATTTGTATTTCCTTGAGGGTTTGTATTGCAGTAAGGAAGAAAATGAGTTCAAGAAGCATTTGGACAATACTTTCAGGCACATGGTGTGACTCCTGGGAATGGTCCCGTGTAGGGCTAGGAGTTGGACTCAATGATGCTTGTGGGTCCGTTCCAAGTAAGCATATTCTGTGATTCTGTGAAATACTGAGGGAAGAAGGAATGTGACAAATGCCACAGTTTTCAGTGCTTGCCACAGTATGGCAGACACCTGCTCTCTTGCAGGGGGGGAAATGAATTTTGAGCTACTTCTCCCAGGAAGGTTGAAGGCTTTGGCTCTGATCTCACCTTGGTTTTGGCACCAAGGCACCAGTCTCGCTCTGGAGGATATCAACAAAAATCACAGTGACAACTGTGACAGCATTGGCAGTTTGCCTGTGTGAATGTAGTGTCTTACACCCTTGGCACCTGATTGTTACAAACACCACATTGGACTGCCATTACCTCTTCTAATTGCAGGTCAGTGAAGAAACACTAACATGAAAATGTAGTGCTCTAGTTCAAAGGCCCTTGTAATTCTTGAAAGCCAAGAGATTGTATGTGAAATATGTTAAATATTTGCAGCCACATTATTCTCCTTTTTAAGGGAGGAAATTGTTAGACTCAAGGACTTTACATCTAGATAGAGTACCAAGAGATAGATTTTCTTTGATGACCTTAAATGCTCTTGAACTTTGAAATCCACATACCAGAGTACCAGAATACCAGAGCAGTTGGCTCTTCATCCATTGTAATTTAAGTAACCCCATCCATTGCAGTTCAGATATTCCGTAGGTATCTGGAGTAGGAACCACATCTCTCTATTCTGTGGAAGAGGATGAAGTGATAGACTTCGCATTGCTTTCTTCACCAATCCAGTTCAAATCCTATTTTAAGGTTTAAATGTCTGGGTTTGCTCTACCCCCTTCTTATATACCACTGCGGATTGATGCATAGTTTAGGAAGCTGGGAGCTTTTGTTAAGCAGAATGCAGAACAATGGAAATGCGGTTTGGGATGGAGGGGAGTGCAAAACTGCTCTTAGGAAGAATTAGCACACTACTGGCCACACAATGTGGGGAATAATACTAAAAAATTAAAAAAATACTCTCTGTTCATTTTTATTATCATATAGGCTTTGTGATTCACTAGTTCCAAACTTTTAATAGTAAGTTGTTTATTTTTCTGCTGAGTGTGCAGGGATTTGGAGTGCTTCTTAAAATGGAAGTGTCTGTAGATCCTTCATGTGTTGGACTTTATAAAAATGTTCATTTGTTTCAAGAGAAATGATTGCTTAGTAGCTTAACTAAAGTTCATTATGAAAGACTATTTTTATGCTTTACTCAGTAGAACTTTTGTTTAAACTTGCAGTGGTTTGTTTTCTACTTTCGTGGTGGAGGGAGATGTTAGTAGGCTTACTTTATCCCAAGCTGCATTCCACGCTCCATTTCTTTCTCAGAATTCCTTAAAACAAGGCAAAATAATATGGACTGAAACAGACCTGTAACCATTATACATAGTGTAGTGAATTCTTTTTTGCACACAGGAGTTCTAAACAAGAGCTTAAGCAATTGTAGTGGAGCTTAAATGCCTCACATTATCTTAAATTATTGCATTGTTGATTGTAAATAAAAAATAGGTTTGATTTTTACAGTAAATGGAAAATACCTTTTGCCATCAAAAATATTTAAAAAGTCATTCACTCAGATACCTTAAATAAACATGAGTGTTGAAGTCTTCAGGAACCTTAGTAGGTAGATTCTTTGCTGATGTAGATATATTAAAATGGTAATGTTGTGGTAAAAATACTTGGAATTTGTCTTTTTTCTAAACAAGTAACTGAAGAATTTCTTCCCTTCCATTTTTCCTCCAACCTTCATATTCACTCTGATTGAACTCACCTTCAGTAATTAAGTGTGAACACATTGCTTTTTTAATTAACTCTTACTCACAGGATAAGTAAGAATTCTATTTAACGTTCCTCAGTGGGAATCTACTTCCAACTTTTCTTCTCTCATTTGTATAGGCTTATCAGTTATTTCTCAAAGGTAGGGGATATTATTAACTTCATTCTACAAGAACAGAAACATTCAGAATGAAATTTGTCCGTGGCTTCACATTGATGAGGTGTTGCTCTGGGGATATGGTTTGCTGTTCTAATGGCAAGTTTTAGAACACTTAGAGTTGAGTTTTCAGGTGTGGATTGAAAACCTAATCAAAACAGTTATTAAAAGCTTACACAAATAGTTCAGAGAACTTCAGCATCAATAAAAAGCCCCCTCTAGATAAGTCTAATAGCAATAAAGATTGACAGCACACAGTCTTTTGGTCATTATGGTGTTTGTGTGTCTTATATAGTGCAGATTGAATGTCCAATACCATGGACATGTCCATGGTAGAGAGTCAAACACAGAATGCTTCCACAAAAAAGAAATGCTCTAAAGTTTCTTTATAGCTGTTTAATTATTGCTTAAACCAAGTAATCATAAAAATGGGAAATTTCAGCATAGTCCTCTACTGAAAGAAAAAAGTGATAGCTGCCCCTTTTCTCACTAAGAGCACAAATGTCAAACTTTGGCATGCCAGCATTGTACAGAATGAGAGTGCTCCTCTGCAGGATGGGAATATTTCTGTCCCTCTGCCCACCCGTCATTTTGCCTCATGGAGCCTGGCCGGGGTGGGTGGGGTTTAATTGTGATGATAATGCTGCATTGAGGACAAATTGCTCTGGGACCACAATCATGAGTTTTATTAACACAGCAAAACAACAGTTTTTTAACTGTAAAAAGTAAACAAGAGTTTATTAACAACAGGAAAAAGATTGTTAGATGATTGCAGTTGACAGTCATCACTGGCATGGGCCAGCGTTCGAGCCACTGACCTAGCAGGGACATTGACTGCCTTTACTAGGCCACCAAAAAAACCCAGACTTTTCTGGTTGTATTTTTCAGTGCTAGCAGTGTCATGTAAGTGCATTTAATAGTCATTAGGTTTCCTAGGAAGGGGATTTACTCTTACTAGTAAGAGTTATGTACCCAGGTATGTATCTGTCTGTGCCTCAGGTCAGTGTTTAAATTCAAACAAATTTCCAGAACAGTAGCAATTATAGTAATTTATTTGTTAGTAAAGCTCCTATTACTTGGAAATAAAATGCTGGACACTCTGTTAATAGGTGTTTGCACATCTGTATTGTACATATGGGCAAGTTTTAAAAAATTTTTCTTTGGTTTTAACATGCAGATATTTAATACTTAAATTTTTAAACCATTTCTCAAGTTTAACTAATACAGATCCGTAATGCAAGTGGTGGAATTTTGAATATATCTCTGTTCTCACCAGCTGTTCCTGTAGATTTTGTTATATATATAAACTCCCTGGATGGCGTTCACATTTCTCAGTTGTGGTTTTATGAAAGGTAAAAGGCAGTGAGAAGGAAAGCACTTGTTCTGTTATAGGGTGTGTCTTCTCCACTTCTGCTTTTGAAGCTTCTTTTCTTGAAATCCTATAAAATCTGTATAAGAACAACCTCAGAAGCTCATTTGATCCATTGAAATCCCAGGAGGTAGGTTACTGGCTTTCCTGCAAGAAGAGTCAGGAACCAGCTTCTACGGCCCAACAGGTGGCTGCAGCTGTGAACATTAAAACCTGTAGCAGAGCTGCTGTAATAAACAAGGAGCAAAAAGACTGGGAAAAGGAAGAAACCACCGTGCCTGAGTGTGTTTGGATGTGGTGGTGTCATGGGCATGACTGATCTGTCATGGGCACTATGGCAGGTCACTTCTGGCTGTATCATTCCTGCCTGGTTTCTGTCTGCCTTGTATTTAAAAGCCTTCACACTCCCTAGGCAATCTGTCCCAGGTTGTTGCTGAGTTTACCGTTAAAAAGCTTTTGCAGAGAATAGGGATACATCACATAAAGGTCTTGCCTGAATTCCCTTCTTGAGTTTGAAATGCATTGCTTTGTGTCCCTCACTGCCAAGGAAGGCAATTGGTTCTCTTCTAGTTACAGCCAACTTCTGCGTATTTGAAGACTGTCACTGTGTGTCCCCCAGTTTTATTTTTCTTAAGACTACAAACAATCAAAACAAAAGAAAAATCTGCACTCTCTTCAGTTTCTTTAGTGGATTGTATTTCCTGGTCTCCTATCACTCTGCATCCACTTCCTGGAATTTGTAGATGCTCAGCATATTGCATGCCATGGTTTCAGCTGAACACAGCATTCCAGCTGAGGCTTTGCAAATGTGAATGCAACAGGAGGGCTTACTTCATAACACCTTGTGAGTGAGACTTTGATTTATATGTCCTCACGTAGGGTTTGCCTTTTCCCTAACAATTCATTGTTCAAGTTTAGTTTGGCATGTCTACAACCCCAAGATACTTCTCTAAATTAATATTTAGTGAGTTGTTCACTATTCTTTATGTGATTGCATCTCTCAGGTTATATAGTATGTTGTATTTCTGGCCTTGTTAGATTGCATTTTACTATTTCAGGTAGTTTTGCCTTGTGTTTGTTGCTCCTTCCAAAAAGCACTCCCTGATCCCCTCTTTTCTGCAGTGTCTTAGTGTTTCCTGTTAGCAGTTAAGCTTCACCACAGCTCCATACACCCCTTTAAATACTTTACAGTGGATGCATCTTTCATTCTGAGTAATGTCCCTGTAGGCAACTGGGGAGCTGGAGTGTTTTCAGAATAGCCATGGCTCTGGCAGAGCTGGGAGGTTTGTGTTTCAGAGTTGCAGGCCTCCAGGCGCACACAAGTTCATAACTAGTTTATGCAGTTATTTATTAGGCTTGGTATGCAACTGTTAAAAAGGTTATTGCAGGACTTAAGCGTCTTAATTGTAGACCATATTCAACAGTGTGCTGGACAGCATGGAAAATGCAGACCCAACAGGGCCCTTACAAACCACAGCTTGAAGCAGAACGGAGAAATAAATTACATTTGGAAGAGTAATAATCATGGCTATGCATTAAAGGAGACAAAACCAAATTAGAACTGGTAAAAAATGCAGATAAATGCTTGAGATATATCTACACACATAATCACTGCAGCCCAATAGAATTATACTTGCTGTCTTCATCGAGGGTCAAAACTGCTTGGTGGATTAAGGTTTTTGTTGTTAATTAACATTCATCATCGTGGTGGAAAGCAGATTAATAGAGTTGAGAGTGGAAAACAATTTCAGATGTTGGTGAGGCCTTACATAGACATATGTGAGATGAAAAATGCCAAATTGATAGAGTCTGTATGGCCACTAATTGGAGCAGATTCTGCTATTGAAAAGGGAAAAGAGAAGTAAGTTACAGCAAATCTTGTAACCTAAAATTACAACTCTTGCATTCACTGTGAATATGATGACCTTAGAAAAGATTCATATTAACCCAGATGATCATATAGTAGTTATGACCAGTTCAGTTTATACTGAGAAAATAATTTTTCCTAAACAGTAATGAGGAGATTTTGGAGAACCTCTATTACCAGTGTTCGATTGCACAATCACACCTCTTAGGAATACAGTGGTGTTGCTGGCCACTTTGAAGGGCATAGTCTCCATTTGTACCAAAAAGAAAAAAACTGCATTAGTAACAGTAAGGCAGAGCTTAAAGAGCATAGTCAATAGCTTTGTCAACAGATTTGGTTGGTTGTTTCTTCTTAGATTGGATTCACTGTTGAAAAGATGACCTAAACATAAAGTGGTTTGATAAGTATCCAGAGATGCAAAGTTGTGAACTTGTGTAAGTGGCACACATGAGCGGCATCATTCTGCAGACCTCTCTTATTTGTTCTGAGTATAAGAACTGAAGTAGTAAAAACTTAAAAATCACAAAATCTTGGGACATTCTGAAAGTACATTTTTTTATGAAGGAAAAGAAAGGAAGATCTTTTTCAGTTCACTTTCTACCCAGAAACATTTCAATCACTAATTTTGTCTGGGCTTTTGTCTGCTTATGATGAAGCACAAATTCACCAGTGTGCAATTTTATTAATGGTAATCTAGTTTGCATCTTCCTTCAACAGTTGATTTGATTTTATCAACACTGCTCAGAGGTACTGATAAAATATTATCTTCCTTTAGATTAATTATTAGTGCTCTGTCCTTGGGTCATCTCCCAGGAGATTTATGGGAAAAGGTAATTCTCTAAGAACTATTATTATTCACAGTAACTAGTGTTTCAGCTGTGTAGATGAATGATATAAAGAAAGAGATGATTTCCTTAGTTCCAGCTTCTATTCTTACAGACAAGGAAAAACTACTACATAAATTCTCCCTGACAACTCCTTGAACTGCTTGTTTTTCATCCAATTTGTCAATTATTTTTGAAAGTACCAGTGTACCAAGATCCCTGCTAGCAGCTAAAAATAGTCTGGATGCAGTCAAAGCATAATGCCTGAAATCAGGGAGTCGAATTTTCCCAGTAAGGACATCCCTGACTTTCTTTTTGCTTACTGGTGACTTTTGAGCTGATAGCACTCATTCTAGTGGATCTGGCGTCATTAGAAATTTGATCTGTTAATTTATTGAGAGTTGATTATTAGTTGTGCATTGTGTAATGTCTGATACAAATTTATTGGCTTTTGCTGTCTTCTTCATGTTTTGCCTAAGAAAGGAAAGATTGCTGCAAACTGTCCTTAGTCTTAGGGCTTTAAATAAAAAAAGTTCCTCTTTTGTTGCTCATTTTTCTCTACCCTGTTCCAACAGTATTACAAGGGTGCTTCAGCACACTCCTTGGTGTTCCTGGTATGAAGTCCCTTCAAAGTCTTGGTTTTGACATCTGTGTGGAAACTACACCATCAGTTTAAATTTTTGCTGGGTTGCTTTATATTAGATTTGGAATCATTTTTTCCCTAAGTATTGTTACAACAATGGATGAAAACTCATATTTCTCTTCTGCTTCTTGTTACTCACTGAGTGATTCTTCTTCTTTGTACAAATGACTACTACAAATCTAAAAACAATAGTACTGTCTGCACAGGAAACTGTTGAAATCAATAGCATCTGAATCTTAGAATTATTTTTTCTAAGATAGCACCCCAGATATTTTACAGGACTTTAGTTTTTCCTTGACCATTCTCAATGGATTTGTTTTCCCCTTCTGCTACCATTTTGGTGTTTTTAAAATCGTATTAAAAATCATAGGGGCACAAATGAGTAACTTTAAATTCAAGTATATCTCAGAAAGTAAATTATATGTAGCCATAATTTGAGTGAGAAAATGCATATGGAACAGCTTCACAATTTTTTTAATGACCTATTTATTTTAGTAAGTACTTCAGAATAAATATTCACAGGAAAGTTATTTGGAACTGATTTTGAAACATGCACTGTCTGGTGTAGAAGATCTCTCTTTTCTGTCAAACCCAAAAGCATGAATAAATTTTTAGTATTCTTCTAGCCACATGCAGAATTTTTGCAGGGGTTTAGTGATTATTCTGATTTTGGGTAGCCAACCTGACATCTATAAACATGGTATGATTATCTAAGGAAGAGGAAACAGAGCTCTCTGAAATTGTCTGGCCTTTGAAAGTTATGAGCGAAGCTTCTTGTCCATGTAAACAAATTCATGGATCCTCTTGAGACTTTGACACAAGCTAATAGTTGACATCCCCATTATCAAGATTAAATTTGCTCTGTGCAAGAATTTTTGGGTATGAGTTTACAGGTAAAATTTGAACACCCTGAACTGGGTAGATACCCCTAAGTAAGAGAAAAAATCTGACAGTAGTTGTGTCATTTTCCTGAAGCTTGTAAGCACTCAACAGTCAGGCTATGGTGAGATCACCAAGAAAGTCTGAAGCAAGATTGAGTCCAAAACAGGACAGCTGAATTAGCTGGTTACTACTGAAAGTTAGTTAGTTAGTTAGTTAGTTAGTTAGTTAGTTAGTTAGTTAGT
>CM031859.1:41255658-41745279 GCA_018697195.1 Certhia americana | reverse complement strand
AGTTAGTTAGTTAGTTAGTTAGTTAGTTAGTTAGTTAGTTAGTTAGTTAGTTAGTGTCAATGCATCTCTTTGTCAGCACATTGGATTAGGTGTGTGCATCTACCATATCATAAAACCATAAATAAGAATAATTACTGTGATTTAGGTTGCAAAACGTAAGTTCTCCCTCTTGCTTACCCCATGGTAGGTTTCCTCTACATTTTTGTTCTTAGGGTGTTTCTCATTACAATTTGAACTGATTTCCAGCATGGTAAAAATGAGTAGTGTTTACTTTCTAATGCCTACACACTACTGCAGTGAGTTGTCTCTTGTCAGAGCAGTTTACTCAGTGAAGTAAAGCTTGATTTAATGAAAGAAAACGGACTAGCCAGCAGCTGTTATTTATGATTTTATTCATTATAATGTGCTACTTCCATCATGACATCCCTTTGCTTGTCTCATTATATACTGCTTCACAGCAGTACATTTCCTGAATGCATAAACACAGAGATAATTCAGAAAAGAGACTGTAACTTACAAAGGCTCCTGGGATATTTTTTGTTTAACTTGACTACAATGTATATTTAAATGAAAAGGTAAATTTATCTGTCTCATATCTGTCTGTCTCTACACTGTATACTAAGTCATCTTCAAGTCTAATTGTTTGAAAGAAAAGGAATAACTTTACTTGGCAGAGTCTAATTATGCTGCAGGAAGCTCTGAGATCGCACTGAAAGGGGCAAAGGACAAACAGGAGAGGCAAGAGGCCTCTCTGGTTGCAGAACTAGGGGGGTCTCACTGGATCTAATTTATCACAAAGGCTTTGTGTAAGGGGGATGATACCTTTTAACTTACCTAGAAAAGAGTCATTTAAAAGCAATTTCTGCCATGCTAGTCTTGCAGGATTTCTCATCTTTCACCTGTATTTTTCTCTTGTCATCCCCTATGTCCTCCCACCACCCTGTGAGATACCTCCCTGCAGACAGTCGCAGTTAGGCAGCTGAACCTAGTAGCAAGGAGACATTTCTTCTAAAAGACCATCTCCTGGCACTTTGCCTCTGTCAGCATGAGTCTGCTTTTTGTGCTGGTGGGTGGGTGGTGAAACAATTTCTTCTGTTAGCGGTTTCTTGATTATTTTCATAGTGCTTTTGCAAATGTCTGTGGTGGGTGTCCTTCTTACTGGGTTTTACCTGCATGAATTTTTACTGTACTGAGTTACTTTGGCCCCTCTCCAGTTCTGTGTTCAGCAAGATTTGCAACCCACGCAGAATTGCTTTGCAGCTAATTTAAGAGGCTTAAAGAAGATTGGTGAGGATTCCCCTCTGAAGAAAGGAAACCTCAGATCCTGTGGATTTGCTCTGTAGTGGTAACAGTTCTCTGTTATTTTTCCTGACTTCTGATTCATGTTCTATATGAGAATACAACAATTGCTGGTGTTTAGTAAGAGCTGCTCTTATGTGTGGCCATTGGCTGATGCCAGAACTGCCTATGGGGCCACTGCAGATCTTACACTTGGGTCCCTGCTACTTCTGCAATAAATAAGGAGTTTTGCTTGTGATGTGCTATAGTCTTTAGCCCCAGCCTAATGTCTGTTTTGTAGGGTCAGAGGTGATGAGGGATGGAATGGGCTATGGACAGATGGTGTGGAAGGCAGAATGTGATTCTGTTTGAATCAGTGAGTTTTCTGCCCTGGCATCTCAAGAGAGGATTTCTCCCTGCCTGCCAGCACTGCATGTTGAGTATCTTGTGTGTGGGCAGGATCTTTGTGACTTGCCTTCCTGAAGCACTGAGTGTTAGGACTTGTCAGTGGGAGATGTTGTTATGTGGCATTGTTCAGCCTCAGGAAGTGATCTCTGTACCTAAACATGGGTTTGAAAACCTTGATGCTACCATCTGTGAAGGAAGACTTTCTCTAGGGACTATTCCTTTAAGTTCACTGTTTCAGTCACCTTTCAAAGATACAAGTACCAGTGTGGGATTTTTAAAACAGTGAACATTTAACAAAACATTTGTGACATTTGGTAAAATGTGGACAGTGATATGTGATTTATTATGAGTTCCTTATACTTTTCTTCCCCAAATGTTGGTGTAAGTGTGATGAGAAATCTTCACTTAACAAGGGAAATGCTTTAAATGAAACTGGATGTTTGAAACTCAGTTCCAAGAAGTAAAACCTGAAGTAGTCATTCCCTGTAGCCCCTGTGCTGGGGGTTGCTGGGACTGAACAGATTGGTTTTCCTCCCCAGTGCTGTCTTAACTTTGTGGTAGCTGCAGCAGTGTGTGAGGGCAGCTGCTCCTTCCTAGAAGCAGAAAAAAAAAAATGCTAAATTGCAAAAAACTGCTAAATCCTGTGTTGTTTCAAATGAAAAGGAATTCTCTCAGAAAAAAACTATATAGGGGACATTGGAAAAAATTATTTTGAAGGCATTTGGTGTTAATAAACCTAAATTATTGAACATGAATTTTTAATAAGGAGCATTCCAGCTTAATTTATATGCCATTTTAGTCACTCTGTAAAATTTTTTGGCATTTCACACAATGGATGTCAGTCTAATGACAAGTGTAATTCTTACCTGGTTTTGATCAAGCACACATAGACATGGAAACAATTGCTATTTCTGGTATGTAATACCTAATCTTGAAAGAGAGTTTGGGAGAGATTAGAATAACTACTGGCTTCCTAAGAATAATTAGCCAACTGTGATTTAGGGGTTGTTTTCAAGTCTCAGAAATCAAAGTTTCTTCTCATGTATAAAATTCATGTTTTATCTACAGGAAATAGCCGTTTTTGACAAGACAAACTAATCACTTCTTAAGTAGATTTTAATGCTTTGCCATTAATGAGCAAGTCAGTCAAATGATCAAAGATTTCTGAACATTCAGATATCTGGTTTTGATTTTTGAAATGTTCACAGTTCAAAAATTATATACATTAGACCCATATGGACAAGAATATTTTGGATTTGTGTTTTACAACAGTATTTCAAAACCTGTGTTGAATCTTACCTTAGAAGGTTAATTTTAAATGTGTAAAGATTTGGGGTTGTTTTTTCTGTAGAAGGATTTCAGGTTTTGTAAAACCAAGATGATTTCAGGTGCACTTTTCTTACCCAAGCAATTATAATAGTATACATTTTTTAATCTCTCCATTATATAAACAGATAAAATAGTTATGAAGGGGAGTAACAGCAAAATTAAATACTCAGAAGTTGCTGAGGTTTTTAATTTTTAAAAATTGAAGTTACTATTCAATGTCAGTAATTTCAGTTATTTTTAGTTACATGGCACAATTTGAGTTTGCAGACATTAGTTTTATTTATTTATTGGGACAATTGTGTCACTTTCTTTAATATTCAAAGATACTGATTTCATATTTACTCACAAGAGAAGTGCACATTGAATGATTCCCCAAATTATTTTTAGTTCTGTGTATAGGTATCAATTTCTGGCTGTGTTTTCTCTGTAGATAAATGAAAGAACTTCATCTGCAGACTCTTATTTTTCAAAGTTCTTGGTTTTCTAAAATACTTAGTTTTGCCTTCTGGTGACTTGAGGTGGAGAGGATGCTTTGTGTCATTGCAGAGGCAGAGATGGATAAATATAGAGCCTTTCTGAATTTAGGTCTGTTTCTACAATGCCAGCTGATATTTTCCCTCTTCCCTAAGTGAAGATTCACCTAACCTGAATACTGCACATATAAAGCAGATGATAATTAGGAGGACAAAGACCTCCTCAGGAATGTATTGAACTATTTTATCCTGCTTAACCCCAAAGTAAATTTACAAGCCAGATCACAGGGCTGTTCACTGAATTTGCTTGTAAAACTTACTCTGTAAACTGTGTTTGATGTAAACATCCATTGACTCTTTCCGGTGAAAATGGAGTGTAAATTGCCTTCAAATACTGAGTTTAAAAATCAAAAGAAAGTAACATACCAACCTATAAATATATATGTATGCACTAAAGAAGAATGATTAAGATTGGGCTCTGTTTTGCTGATATATCTATATTTTGACATAATTTGTAGTAATGAGTAACTATTACAGTGTTCCATCACAATTAGTATACTAGAAGCTATAAATGTAAGCTTCAGGCTCTGCCATCTGAATTGAGAATGATTCTGGCACTGAGACCCCACTGCCATGTGACACAGGGACATTAGTGAGACTAATAGTTAGGGCTATTCCAGGGCTGCTTTACTGCTCCAACACTATGGTCCTAGAATAGCAAAAAGGGTTGCACGCAGCAGGAGTGCCCTATCACCCACACAACATTGCTCTTGCATTCCTAAAGGCTGAAGATACTTATTTTTAGCATGTCCCTCCTTGAATGGTGAGTTTCAGCATTCATAACAATATTTCTGAAGTGTTTCTCTCCATCCTTTCCCCTTCAGATTCATTTTCCTAACTTGTCCTCTTCTTATGTGTGCTGACTTTAGTGACTTAAGACGTTATTGGAAAGCATATGAATAATGAATAATATAATGTGACTGGCACAAGTGGATCTCTCATATCTGTGATAAAGCAGGAAAAGGTAGTACCCTTTTATGAGCATTTACCACTGTAAAAGATGACAGCATCTAAAATTAGGCATGAAACACCACCTTGGGAAATCCTTTTAGGGCTTGCCCTTTGCAGTTTACTTTAATCTTTGAGATAAGAAGCACGTCCCTTTATTGGTTACATGTATAAACCATAGGACTTGCTTCAGAGATAACAGTTAATTTAAAGGTGAGATTGAATCAGTTGTTGAAAATAGTCTATTTGGAGAAGCTTAAATAGCTTCACATATCTTAGTGTCTCACAGAATTGACTTCTACCCACCACCCCCCCTCCTGTGTTCATCCTGGAGGGAGAGGTAATAATTATTTTAGTAAAGATAGGACTGAAAACCCTTAAATTGCAAATGTCAGCTTGACATGCATCTTTTTTTTCTGTTGAGATTTCATTTAATGGTATATTATGTTATCTTAACTGATGACAATAAAAGCCCTACAGAAGTCAGTTTTCAGGGAGTTGTTACATAAAAGATAAAGTCCTCATTGTTATATAAAAGATAAAAGTCCTCATTCAGAAACCAGCAGTAAAATTAGTAGCATACTTTAATTATCAGGAAAGGACTGGCCAATGCCACTACGTTTCTGGAAATGTAGAAAGGCCAGGGGCTTGCTTCCTGAGAATTGCCAGCAGCAGCTGGATTTGATGGATGGTGTTTCAGGGAAGAGTCTCTGGAACTCCTCATCATCAGTCTCAGCAGTTGTCCTGCTCATCAGTTATTTTATGTGTTTATAGTGTTCAAGTAACTATTTAAAGTAAACATCCTTTATACTCTACTGTTCTGACAAGCACTTTGTCAGTTAAGATACAGTTACGGCAGCAGTTGGAAACAGTGATTTCATCTGTGTAAAAACTCCCTTAGGCTTTTGGTTTTGGGGTTTTTTTCCATCTACTGGACACTGTAAAATACTGAATTTTTATCTGTAGTATGTCTAGAGGTTCTGGTAAAGCCTTTGGGGGTAGTTGTGGTTTCATTTGAAATTTCTCGCATTTCCTTAGCAATGAGTCAACTAAAATTAAATGTGATTACTTTGTTTTCAGCGTGCCATATGGATTTACATGTTTCACATTACAGGCAATGCTCAGAATAAATGTGTTGCATAGGTTCATATTACTGATGAGGTACATGTGTTGTAAAAATAGAACCAGTTGAACCTGCGCTTTACAAATCCTGATAGGTCTATTTCCTTTAAAAGCAGAGATTGTAAACATGCAGCTAAATGATAACTATGTGTCATTCTTCATTTACTACATTTTTCTTCTAATTAGAGTAGAAGCTGCAAGGATATTAAAGCAAGGCAGTGAAAAGGAATCAGCCAGAATTCTAGGACAAGCAATAAACTGCATTCACAACCACGTGTTTTGCCTGACTCGCAAGATCTGACACAGTGGATCCCAAATTAGAGTATGCAGGCAGAGACATGCATCAAAACAAGAAGATGTGGGAACTGTGTAAAGCAATTACAGTCTATGTTTATGTACATGGAGTTCATCTTTTAACTTCACACAGTTCTGTGGCAGGAATAGAAGGACATATGAAAGCATGTGCTATGTGGATACTTGGTGTTTTGGGAGTTTCCTTTCAGGAAGAAAGGCAGTGGGCAATTCACTTGTCTTGATGGATTGGGGATTCTGCAAGGTTGAGTCTCCTGGTTCTAGTTGCCTAGTAATGTCTGAAAATGTATCAGTGCTGCAGAAGTTTCTTTCATGGCTTGTGTTACCACCCTGACAAGGTTGAAATGTCCCTGAGACAACCTGAAAGACTGGGCAATGGTTAATCCACTTTTGCTGGATGGAGACTTGCCTTGGTGAATCCATCTGTGCAGGAAATCTGGTTTCAGTTCTGTTTGTTCTCTGTGCCAGCTCAGTCTTTGCTCCTTTTACATGTGATGGACCATGCGGCCCTTGTATTTCACAGTCTTCCCTTTCAGAGAACTGTATTCTTTTTGTAACGTTTTCTTAAACTGTTTTGTGTGTAGAATTGATGGATAAGATACCTAAAGGTGATACCGTCATATCCTTTGTATTGTCTCACTTCGATACATTTTCCAGAGCTGCTAAGCAACCAAGTGGGTGATGCCCATTATCGAACCTGACCTGGGCAATTGGTACAATTGGTACAAATTGGTACAAATTGGTACAAAGGTTTTACCCATCAGACACCATAGAAATGATCACCTCTAATTCTTGTTAACAGCACCTGTGGAGAATTACAGCACTGAGGGCATTTCATGTTTCTTTTTCTCTTGTCTTAGGTTTTCTACCCTAGCAAAGATGGCACTAAGATCCCAATGTTTATTATTCACAAGAAAGGAATTAAATTGGATGGTTCTCATCCTGCCTTCCTGTATGGATATGGAGGCTTCAACATATCAATTACACCGAGCTACAGGTAAGCAGAGTGATCCACACCTTCTTCTGAAGTATCTGGTATTAACAGCTGTCACAGACTTTGGGCAGTGTGGACCATGAAACTGATAGGATGCATTTCAGGTTCCTGATAAGCAAGATGGGGGCCATAAGGGCTGCCCAGGCATCACTTGTCTGCTTTGTTAGTTCCAAATTCGAGGGTTTTACCCAGGTGCACAGAAGAAATTACGTCAGAGCAGAGAAGTGCTGTGCTCTCCTGAGGTTTCTAACAGTCACCCTGCCCTCAGGATTGCACCTTAACCTCTCCTTGGTCTGTCACTGAGTTCAACAGAAAAACATGGACATATATATTAAAGAAATACTTGAGCCCTTTGATGAACTAATAACATAGGAAATTTTCTTTTTTCCAAGTTAAACAATTACCTATGTATAATTATTATAGAAAATCAAATGTTTGGCTAAATTAATGTAAATAATTAAAATTTGACTGCATTTTCATATTATACTTTTGAGATTATATTGGAAACAAAATCTGTCTATGTCCCATATGATCAGGAAAGAGGATTATGTCTTGAGATGCAAATGATACTGTCTTCACAAATACAAAGCAACACATTGTAAAAGAAAAATGCTTTGTTCAGAATAGGCTTTGTAGCTCTCAGAAGCCATAAGCTTTATTGCATAGATGATCTCTTTAAAGAAAAGGTTTATTTCCTTAAGCAAGGCAATTTGATTAGACTTGCCAAAGAGGCAGTGCTTGAATGCCTAAGAAATGCTCCTAGGTGAGGCAGAGGAAAACAGAAATGGAAAGGGCTGAATTGAAAACAGTTTTTCAGGAAGCAGAAGAGCAGCTCACCACCGAAAAATAATCTATTAATGAAACAATCCTATTAAGTTTAGGTGCTGCCAAGCTTGCTTTAGAGTTAGCACATTTCAAGAAATCCTTTGTAGTGCTTGCCTTTCTTGTTTGCTGTGATTGTATTTCTGAATCGCATTTACAGTTTCTTGTCCTTTTTAGTAAATACCTTGTCTAACAATGGACCTCCCATTTTGTGCTCTGTGATTATTTGTAAGCTTTTTATCTGGCTCATAAAGCTACACTTTCAATTTCCTGTGCTTCTTGAGAGACAAAATTATATAACTAGCATAGTCTTAAAATTCCTTTTTACTTAGGTTCAGCCACTGATTTATTGCAGTTTATTGTAGATACTGAAAACTGATAAAACTTAACATGTTCTTGTTTTTAAAGAATGTAAAACAAATATTACATATCTATTGATTTAAGGTAAAATTTCACTGCAGAGCTAATACGAGCTGGTTGCTGGCAAAAGGAGAAAGTATTTCACTGTGCCTACTTCCACCTCCCGTCCATTTGCCCTGGTGCTTGCTGGAGCCTTTGCTAAGCTGATTTACCTTGCAAGAATGACAGAAAACTATCCCAGCAAAACAGAGTGGGTGGTTTTCTGCCATTTTGGCAAGCTAAAAATTGATTCTCGTAGGAGTCCAGCAAACAGCAGCAAGAGGGTGCAGCTGACATTTAGAAGAGAGGAAGATGGGAGGTAGGAGCAGTGACCTATATTTTCATGAACTCTATGAAACCTTCATTATACAGTTCATAAATTAAGAATATGAATCTGTAACATCCCTTAAAAGTAAGTGCACAGAGAACTATCAGTGACGTCCAGATCAAAATATGTTATCCCAATGACAATGTAAATAAACCACAATTGGCCACAGCTCCGTTCTTATTCTTTCCCTGTAATAGCAAGTTATGATTTCTCAGCTTTCTCTTTCTGAAAGAAAAAAAAAGAAAAGCCAAAGCCTTCAAATACATATTTATTACTAATAACTTGAGAATTGGCTACTTGGTGAGGGAATGTGTTGCAGAAGTAGGCAGGCAAAATCAGAGAAAAGAGAGAAGTAAGAGAAAATTTATGCCAGAAAGGCAGGATGTCCAGTTCACCTTTTACATGGCATATTTCACGAGTCTTTTACTCCATCCCTGTTACTATATACTGCAATTCTCCACAAGGAGTTCCAAAGTCCAAGGGCTGTTCCATTCACAGGCCAACATGATATGTTTTTTTGGTTTTGTTTTGGTTTTTTGGTGACCACAGGCATGATGCTAGAAAGCAGCCACAGGATGGCCAAGGCTGAAGCTTGCCTCTTCACTCACCTGATCCTGACCTGAGATGTAACCATGGAAATGTAACCAAGTAGTAGCCAGCTTACCTTTAAAAAATACCAAAAAATTCCTGGCTAAATAGTCCTAGGCTTTTGTATTTAAACTTAATGCTCTTAAAACTTTCCACAAAGCACTCCCTCTTCACCTTTCCAGTGGTTCAATTCTGTCCTGTGTGTCTTCCAGCCTGCACGGTATTTTCTTACTGGTATTTCATACCCATTAGTGTGAACCAGTTCTCTGGCTTGGGGACCTTATTTCTGCTTAATTCACAAGCTTAATTCACATGTGTTCCTTTCCACATCAAAAATGAAAAAAATCTTTTTCCCTGAAAGCAATAGAAACAAACCAACAGGTTTCAGGATCCGGAAATAACTGCAAGAATAATAGGCGAAAGTCATTAAGTCAGTTACAGTAGTGATTTCATTTTGAATGCAAGCATGCATCTTTCATATGCCTCTCTGAACTGGAGAGCTGCATTTGATGGCATTTTGAGATGGTGCTTGCTAGAGCACTGTCATTAATTATACAGCCCACATAGCAAGTGCAAGTAAAGGCTGATGGAACTGATACCAGTGGCTTGGCAGAGCTGCTGGGGAAATGCCATCACAAACCCACCACTAAGGCCTCAGATTTGGCTAACTACACTGTAGGAACCAACATGTTTCCCTTCACTGTTCAGTGTGTGCTTGCGTGGGTACAGGAGAAGCAATTTCTAACTCATCCTGGAATACAGCTGGTTGTGCAGCAGACTGTGAAATTGCATTTCACTGTCAGGTTGTTCCCAGCCCTTAAGCAAAGAGGTGGTGCTGGGAAGAGAAACTGTGAACCTGGAGGAAGGTCAGGCGACAGAGCAGCCCTCAGTACAGAGTAGAGGATTGCTCCTTTGGCTTATTCTGTTGCCGCTCTCTTCAGCTCCACAAAAAACTGAAAAAGCAGCCTCAGGACTTCTCAAGAAAGCCTCAGGCTCAGGACTTCTCCATCATCTGTGCACTAGCTTGCATTTTTGTGTCAACTCTAATACCTGACAGCAGATCAGTAATTCTGGGGAAGTGTTCTTGCTCTGTGAATCACAGCTCCTCATGTTGTTCTCTACTGTAAAAAACAATATCTGATTTATTTCTTTAGTTGTTTTATGCTCCTTAAGAGTGATGAGAGGGTCTGGAAGGAGCTCTCCAGGGCAGGAACTATCTTCTGATCCCTTCACTGGCTCTGTCCTGACCCTCTTGCCCTTTCCTTTACCCTGCTTCCAGGAGAGGGATAATATCCAAAATATTTCGGAGAGACTGGGAAGAGCAGGAAGCCAGACTTTGCTTTGCTGAATGAGACATTTCATAGCAGTGCAGGTTGACTGGGCAGCTTGCTGTGACTGACACTAAGCTGACTTGAAATCAAATCTGGAAGCAAGAATCCACCTGGAAAAACACAGGAGGCAGTAGTAGGGTTGCGTGTGAAACTCGAGCTTTGTGCTGTCTGATTACTTGGAATTTTCACTTTTTAAAAAAGTAGTAAGTTTGAATTCTGAATTGAGCTTATAAAACCTGGTTTCCTTTAAAAGTAAAGTTCAAGAGAAAAACTTGGAGAAAGTTTGTTACAAGCTTGAACCTCAAAGTATTGGTCAAGTTAGAGTCCTGACTCACCATGATCCTTCAGACAGCACAGTTTCTTTCAGCAGATGGAAGAGGACAGACTCTGTTGTGGAATATTTTAATTTTTTAAGTATTCTCAGGCAATATATTTGGGAAGCAAGCCTTACCTTACCTGTAATTCTTACTTGCTACTTCTGATTACTAGGGAATCAAGTAACTTTGGACCAAGAGGTCCAAAGTTTGAGGCAGACAGGGAAAAGAAGTGCAGAATATTTTGGGAGGTTTTGTGACTCTACATACCAAAAATTAAGAAGCCACAGTGTCATGAGGTTGCTGTCAGGTTACTCCACATTAGCTGTGTGGCAACCTGTGAAATTAAGAGTCCTGGAGTTTGACAGAGTAATGCTCTCTGACTTTTGCACAATGTGCTTATAGAATATCAGTCTTGCATGTGATCAGCATGTCACAGCAATCTAAGGAAAATGCAATTCACAGTAATGGTCTTAAGAACTGATTTTACGGAAGCTGAGATAATTCGTGCCTCCTGAGCCATCTGATGGGCTGGATAACCAGCCTAGGTGGAAGGTTTTCCTTTGATGGTTATGAAAATACAGAAATCTCTTACCAGTTATCCTTGTACTTTTCTTTTTCTTTCTTTACTCCTTCACATATACTCTCAAGAACATGTGCCATACACAGATAATTGCTTTGGGAGGTATGAAAACTTGGCCTGTTGTGATACTACAACTACATGAGACATGCTGTAGGACTACCATTTTCCAAGCCATTTCTGATAAGCAATAGTGGGAATTAAAGGTAAAAAGACCCAATCCTTGCACTTGAGGTTGAACAGATTTATTTTCTGCAGAGAGTGGTTTCTGGACGAGCAAATAATTCAAGTAAATAAGAAATCTAAAACTACCAGAGGGGAAAAGAAAGACTTATTGAGGTTAAATTTTAATATTTTACTTGTCTCCTTGGCATATGTGTGGTTGGCCTTCTGCAACTTCTGCTATGTTAAGCTACTGCCTCAACAGATCAGCAATTAACATTTTTTAATTGTTAAATATAATTTGAATTACTTCAGTCCATTTGAAAAAAAAGATAGTAACATCTTTTATACTTTACAATTTGGCATTTAAAAAATATGCTATTTTAGCTTTCAGACAGGTTCAGGAGATAGTAGGGAAAGCAGAACCTGCAATTTTATGTTACACTATTTGTTTTGTATTTAGCAATGTGAGAGGAAAATGAGGAAGAATGGAATTGGCCAGCTGTTGACTTGACTGCTGACCATGGCACAAAAGAATGGTAGATACAGAATTTTTCTTTGCAAACACATTATCACAAAGGTCCAAAAGAAGTATATTAAGCAGAAGTTAGGTTGAAAATACCTGCTCATAAACAAAGATCAAGTGCTGATCTTAAGTCTTCATTCTTTGATTTCTTCCTTTGGGCTAAATCTTCCTTTCTTCTCTGATGAAGTGGAAGTCCCATGAAGGAGAAACAATTCAGAAAGCTGTGGAGGTCCAGTGGTACTGCATAGTTCTAGTCTGCGGACTAAGGGCATTGAAGATAATTTTTGTAAATGGTGACACAATCTGAGTCATCTGTTAGACCAAACCACTGGCCACTCTCCTCTGAAGAGCAGAACTAAGAGAGGAAGAATGGACCAGCATTGGTTCCTTCCTCTCCTAAAGCTGTTGGGAGTTTCATTTCCATGGATAACCATTGAAAAAAGCCTAACTACTCAGGCTTGCCATCAAGAAGGACTTGATTCACAATTTCATCATTGATTTAGGGACAGATCTTTCCCTCAAATCTTTCCCTCAAAAAGTCTTTCCCTCAGAGTATTTTTTCAGAAGTGGTAGGTGTATAAAAGTAATCCTCTTATCTGTTTGCTTTTTCAGCGTGTCAAGGCTTATTTTTGTGCAACACCTGGGAGGTGTTCTAGCAGTGGCGAACATCAGGGGCGGGGGCGAATATGGAGAGACCTGGCACAAAAGTAAGTCAGTCAAAGCACAGGAACAAAACTGAAAAGGTTTAGCAATGAAAATTGCAACATTTGCTTTTCACTCCCTCTTCCATGCTCACATCTCTTTTTGAATTTTAGTTATTCTGCAAAAGCATAGATCCTTTCCCTTACTTACATGTTAGATCTGTATATTGTCCAGAATTAATCTGATGGGTTTCATTACATTATTTTCATTTTTGCAACCCGCTTAAAACCAGTTTTGTATAAAGACAATATTTTCCAAGAAAATCATTGTGATTTTTTAAGGAAGATCAAATTTCCTGGACTTAAACACTGGAAAATGTAGCTATTTATCTTGAACTGATCTTACAAAAAATGTCTGTCTGTTGGAAAAGACCTGGCTTGCTTTCATACAGCACTTTCATTTTTGCAGATTCCCAATTCTAAATTCCCAAGACAACAACAGTGACTACTTAGGCTCTCACACACACAAAAAGAAAAAATAGCAGTGAACTTAGTGTGAACTCTTGAGTTCAGAGTATAACTCTTCTATATTATTTTTGCATAATTTATGAATAGACCCCTTTTTTTTTTTTTGTAATATTTCATGAATATGACTGGAAAGATGTCTTCACCACAAGGATTTTCAAACATTGGAACAGGCTGCCCAGGGAAGTGGTTGAGTCCCCATCCCTGGGGGTATTTAAAAGACACATGGGTGTGTCTTAGGGACATGGTGTGCTGAGTTAGCAGCACAAACTTGATAATCTTGAAGGTCTTTTCCAACTCAAATGGAAGGAAAAGATTCTGTGATTGAATTACATATGAAAACTGTCAGCTCCAGAAGTGCATTCACATTACCCCCTCCACATTCTTGGGGGATCCAACTTGTGGGCAGCCACTTCACCTTTTATGGGTTTTTTTGCCACAGGGAAACTCTGTCAAACACTGAAAAGCTCTGTCAATTTCTTTTCCCCTTTTCTTAGCACTTTTGATGTATTTCTGTCCATGTTTTTCCCATCAGGTCCTTGTTTCAATCATTTAATTGTCTTTGTCACTTTCCTTATTGTTGACAACTGTCCAGATTGCTCCACCAGGGGAAAAAGCTTAAAAAAGTCCTTTTTATCTCAGGAACATACCTATCCTTATTTAACAGTGACACTTTACTCATATTCTGAGAATCTGGTGCATAAGTTGCTGGGAATTTTGTCAGCAAGGCAAATGTACCAAAACCGTGGTGCTTATGATCTAGCAATTTAACATGGCAGTAATCCATTATATCTTTTTATCAGACAAAATGGTATTTCCAGATCATTGCATCTTGATTTTACTATTTCTTCTGTGGTAACTATTTGTCTGGGTCATTTCCTCACAATTGAGTTAATTATGTAATAGTTTCATAAATAGAAGCTGTATGTGCTTGCAGATACAGGATATTATTGCTAAAGATGAAGTATCCTTCATTAATTTTAATTTGCAGAATGATTTGTAGTAGATTTTAATAAAATTTATCTTAATATGATAATGCTTCTTTGATCCACCTATTTCCTGCTTGATTTTGACCCAAGTCTTTTATTGCAGTTTGAAGTAAAATATATATCTGTTCTTTTTTAATTCCAGAAGTTTCTTTCACTTAGGTTTAATTTTATAAATAGGATTCTGACTTTACATCAGCCTGTTGTTTTGAGCAAGGAGTAAGATTTATTTCCCATTTATTGCCACATACTTGAAGACTTTTGTTGTCCCAGAATGTCTCTCTTCAATTGTCTCGTTAATACAAGAATGATGTGTATTTGTTTAAAAAAAAAAAAAAAAGACAAAAAATTACAAACTTACTGGTTTCAATTCTACAAGATCTTTTTGACTAAATGTCACTTAGCTTGCTAAACTTCTGTAACATGGAAACAAAGCAACCATTGTAAATAGGTTGTCTAGGATCACTTGATGAAGAATGGAGATAAAGAGACACCTCTAGACTGTAGCTCATCTCACTTAATTTAGGGTAAAATTAATTGTCCTGGAGGTTCCTGAGCCATAGTGGGAACCTTAGGCAATCAGCTTGGAATAAACATCCAGCTTTTAAAGAAAGTAGAAGAAACTGGACTTCCTTTTCTGCATCCTTTAAGCCCCACTTGCCTGGCTGGGCCATTTCCTCTGCTACAGGAATGCAAGGATTTTCTTACAAGGTCCCATTTTTTACTAGCATTTAGTTGCCTGAGATTATCATGGTCTTCAGGTATGATAAACTTCGACGAGATTCTAGTTTTAGTCTCCTGCCAAACAAGCAAGATTTGAACAACTGTGAGTTCTTTAAGCTGATACTCTTCTAAGATAATTGTAGGGAAAACCATCCTTTTCCTTCCCTATCCCACCCAGCAAAAAAATTTTTTTTCAGACCAGAAGTCTTAGCAATGATGTCATCTGAACCAACGTTTTCTGTCATATTTATTATTTATTCACCATGATGGCAGTATCTTAAGCATTTCCATATTGAAAGTTAATTAATAAAATTTCAAAGTAAGATGCAACTCTGTAGTCCCTTTTTGACCATAGCTTTATATCATCTGGTTTAAAAACAACTAATGGAAAAAAAAGTAAACTGCAAGCCACATATTATATATCCAGGAAATTAGAAGTGCTTATTTTGTAAGCTGAATCTTTATTGCCTTGAGAAACTGTCACTGAGTTTAATGATGTTAAAGTCCCATTAGCTCAAGCCTCAAGGGGGTTGTCTGTGGTCATTTTGTATATATTTTGCTGTGCAAAGCTTTTAGCTTTCCTTTCACTGGTTAGGAACATTACCTGGCACTCACTCCACGGTATAGGTATATATTATTCAGCGTTTCTGAAAGCATCAGTTTTTTTATTGACAGAACCATCTTATAGCCTCTCTGTGTTGACAGAATCTTTCATTCTTGCTGTTTTTCTGAGCTGCTTCAATTACTAAAATGTTCATGAAACTGGAATTGTTCCCAGGTATTTTTGCACACATGTTTTTCTGAAGAGATGGTATCAAAAGGATTTTATGGTATCAACTGATTTGTTTTGTTTCCATGCTAGGTGGTATCTTGGCCAACAAACAAAATTGCTTTGATGACTTTCAGTATGCTGCCAAATACCTCATCAAGGAAGGCTACACATCCCCAAAGAAGCTGACTATTAATGGAGGCTCAAATGGTGGCCTCTTGGTTGGTAAGAACTGCTTGTCTATTTCCCAGATTAGGTGCTGGGCTTATCAAGCAAAAATTGATGAGATCTGCCTGTCAAAATTGCCAGAATGTCAATGCATTAATGTACACCAGGTGTTAAATATTTACAGTAGTACTTAATTTGCTGTTTGCATAGGACATTGGAGTTCTGCAGTCTCTGGCAAAGGCTGACTGTTAAAAGGCACATGGTCTTGTATGCTAAGAGCTAACCCTGTGGTAGAATCACACAGAAAGTAAGAAGTAAGGTTTTAAGAACATTGGTTGTTATTTTTCTTTCTTCAGGTTAACCATTACAAAATAACTACTGAACTATTCATTTATGTAGCATTGGGAAACTGTGTGTGGTCTGTTACAAATGCATCTTGTTCACTTAAAATTCACTGCTGTGTTCTTAAATTCAAGGAAATTAATAGCCTTCTCTTAAACAGAAGTCTTGTCACGGAAAGGTCTTGTGTTCTGAGCAGTCTTAAGAGCTACAAAATATATTTCTGATAAGATCCCTATCTGAAAGCGTCTGAAACTAATAGAAGAAAAGAGATTTTTTGTGCAATTTTGAAAGGAAAAGGAGACGAAATTTAGTAATAGGAAAAAGTAATAGTATCAGGCTCTGTTTGCCTTTTTTAAGCAGTATGAAAGGTGACAGTATGACAGATTTGAGCTCCTTATGTGAGAAGGGGGTAAAAAAGGCACCTCAAGTTCATAAACCACTGAGTTACAAAAAACTAGCAGTTTTACTAGGCCCACTCTGCTTGCTCTTCTTTTTGCATTTATCTGCCACTGTATACTGAATCTATTGATTTTATTTTTCAGTGGATTAGCATCCAGCATAAGAAACAAGATTTGGACTTATACAGATCTTTGGTCTAAGCCATCTTGGCTAGATGGCATTATTATTTTTAAAAAGCCGTTGTTTTAAAGATCAAGTAACAAGTACTTGTGAAGTTGTATTTTGGTTTTTGCTTATATGTTTCTCAATAACAAGTGTTAGAAGGTTTTTGTGCATTGAAAACAGAAATGGGTGAATATGATAAAGGATTAAAGGGTTTGTACTTCATTTTTGGAATGCAAACGTTGCACAAGTCAATTTTATGTGAGCCTAAATATTGGAAATGCAATTAAACAAAATATTGGAAATGCAGTTTTAACTTTTAATATATTGCATAGCTTCTGAAAATGCTGTTTTATTGTTATGTGGACTTCAGCTTCAGTCAGGATGAGGTTCATCCTACCCAGCTTCAGTAATAAAACCCCCTGGTTTACTGGCTGAACTATTCAGCTGGGCTCCTTGTGTCAATAAGGGGAAGCAAGTGACGTCTTCAGGAAATACATCATTCTGGTAGGAGACAGGTGTTAGGAATCTAGACCTCCTGCTCTAAAAAATCTTGTTAGAATCCTTCCCTTGAATTTACTGGTAGATTACAGTCAAGTAGGATTTCCATGCTCTTAATGAGCCAGATTAGGATTTTCCTTGACTGAGTAGAATTAGGTGAAATCAGAAAATTCTTGTAAGTTCTTTTTTATCAAAGCAAGAATGAATTTTGCAATAGTTGTTGATGCAACATTAGAAATCATAACCTTTCCTGTAGGTTCAAGGACCAACTGCCAGATTTTCTTCATTCTTATTTATTGAAGATAAAGCTGACAAGGAAGAGTATTGTCACTCTTCCAAAATACCGTTTCCTTTCGGTCAGACTAACAGGAGATGACTCTGAGGACTGCAGAGCCCTGAGCTTGTCTTGCCTCATTCAACTGCAAAACAAGACTTCCTTGTCCTGCAGTGTGATCCCCAAGCTGAGCAGAGCAGTGCAGCTGTGAGCTGAAAGCCTTCCTGCAAATGCTGTTTGACCTCTCATGTTTGCCTAGACAAAATCGGTTCTGACATTTTGAAGGCTTATTTTCATACTGAATTTTCAAGCTCAAAGTTATGTATAGAGGGATAAAATTTACAAATAAATTGTTGTTCCAGACTACACTTTTTTAATACATGTAATTAAATATTATGGCTAATTAAAAAGGAGCAGAATGCATGGATGAGTGTCTCCACAGGTGATTTCTTACTGAAGTAACTAAGGAACTAGCAAGGAGCAATTTCTTCCAAAATCCTGAGCAACAGACAGTGCTTCAAGAGACACTCTGAAATAAAGAGTATTAAAATAAATCATTATGGTAGTTGTTTTGGCTTTTGTTCCTACCACAATTTATGTTCATAAAAGAAAATAGTTTGAAGGGGAGGGGTCGGATCAAAATCGTCCATTAACACCTAAAGATCTTTTACATAGCCTCTCTTTACGGCTCTGTAGATACCTCATGCAAATGACCCATAAATAAGGAAGAGTTAGCATAGTTGCATTTCAAAGATGACCAGAAGTAAAATTCCATTTTTCAGAAAATATAAAACATGTTTAAATTAAGAAAATAGGGTATAGTGTAAACTCTTGGCAGGGACAGACCACAGGGGACTGATGAGCAAATTGCTTCCAAGATTAAGATTAGCAGTGACATTTTTCTATGCACATCAGAGGCAGGAAGCTGGCCAGACGATTTGTGGGACTTGCAGGTTAGGGAGATGTAAAAGGAGCATTCAAGAAAAATAATGGCAAAGCAGAACAACTAAATGTTCCCTCCTGAGGAGTGTGGGGGGTTTCCCTGCATCAATCTGTCTTCATAGGGAGTATTCTGGAGAGCTGACTCCAGTTGAAGCATCAGCAGGAATGAATCAAGCCGGTGAAAAGTAGTGTGGTGCCAGGACCAGATGGTGCACATGCAGGATCCTAAGTGAACTCTGATATAAAAGTGCAGGCTACTAAGCCTGAATATCTGAGGAACAGAAGGGGGCAAGTATAATGCCAAGTTTTAAATGGTTCATGGTGATCCACAAGCTGCAGATGAATAAATCTGACTTCTCTAATGGGAAAGCTAGTTGAAACTAATAAATAATAGCTGACAGAAAGAATTCTGCGGGCTGGAGTTGCAGCTTTCAAATGTATTAGAGCTATCAAAAAGAGTCAGGCTGCATGTGGGGCTTGTAAGAGTGATCTGGGTGAGGAGCTATTCTTGGATTTTCAAAAGCTTCCTCACATAAGCTGTGAAAGAAAGTCCTTGCTAAGCTGGAAGCAAAGTCATGTCATAGCAGTATCATGGTTAGCAGGAGGCAAAGAGTGGTGATAATCCATTTTCACAATGGACAAAAATGAGGAGATAAGAAGAATTTGGGAAAGATTATGCCTACATGTGGATGCACAGTGAATAGTTCTGAATTAATTAAGGGATTCTGGGATCCATTGTAGTAGTTATGTGAACATTTCACTGCTCTTATTTCTTAAAATTCAAAAAAAGGCAGGGGAATTTGTAAAATCACAAGGGAAAAGGTTTAAATCAGAAACAGGAATTGGAATTTAATTACTTACTGCAACACGATATGGGGAACACTGGATGAATAAACTAATTAAGAGAGGAAACAATTGTATTTACAGGGGATGTGTGTTTTGATGGCTTTTTTATAGGACAGCTGGAGATAGCTCCAACTCAGAGAAAACTGAAATAACTAGTTCATCAGATAATAATTTACAGGAGAGATCTCCCAGTTGCCACTCTTATACATTGAACACTGAGCTTGTAGGCTACAGGCCTACTGTAGTTGTTTTTAAAATATATGGGGCAAATATTGTTCCTAAAGAAATTGTCACTTCCAGTTGTAGGAAGATAAAACTCATAAAACAAGAAAATACAGCAATTCACTTCGTTGATTTATTCCACTGGTTTAGTAACAGTCTGCTTTTATCAAAACTCTTTTCTTGTGGGTTTACATAGTAATTATGGAAAACAACTATCATCAGTAAATGGAGGGCTTTTGACCCTTAATGCCCTTTTCTTTCTTGAGACTAATATTAAAAGTTTAAACAGTGATTGGTTTGGGTACCTTCAGTTCAGTAGTTCAAAATCTCACATGATTTAAAAATTCATTTCTCCTTCAGTCCAAACTTGGTGGTTTGAAAGGCAGTTTTCATAGAACAACATGTTTGGTGTCTGAAGAGCACAGAAATGGCTCTTAAGTTCTTTTGAACCTTTCAGAGTTATGCTTTTTATCCATTTGTGTATTTGCTTACAGTTTTGCTTGAAGGTCTATTTGACTTCGTACTCACTGACAGCCTACTCTCTGTTCAACTTGGTAGTGAACCTTTTACTGTTGAACTTAATTGTTTAAGATCCGAATACTAACAGAATTGTTTTCCTGCTGAAGCTGCCTGTGCTAATCAGCGTCCTGACCTGTTTGGTTGTGCTATTGCCCAAGTGGGAGTGATGGACATGCTCAAATTCCACAAGTACACCATCGGCCATGCTTGGACCACTGACTATGGTTGCTCTGACTGTAAAGAGCAGTTTGAATGGCTGTGCAAGTAAGTGCCTTTAAATACTTTCTGTGGTTGTTAAAACATGTAGTCTGCTCAACAGTTTCCAGTTGTCGTGATCAATATCTATTCTACTGATTACTTCATCCTTCCTAAGCTGAATTTGGGGAGTTCAGCATTTCCTTACAAGTCAGTTTTGAATCAAAGAGTTTCTTCAAAGCCCTGTTGAATCAAGTGGTCCTGTTTTTAGAGACCTTATTCTCCTAGCACCTTTTAACAGTTTGTAAGTTCAATAGTTCATTTTCTTTCTGAATAATGACTCTATTAGGCTATTACAACAGAATATTCTCAATGGACCACTACATAAATTGTAGTTTTTACCGTGAGGGACAGACAGCCATCATTGTGAATTGTATTATACAATGTGGGTGGAATTTATTTGTAGGAATTGAATGGCACTAGACCATTATAGGATCTTAATTTCTTAGCTTCTGTAGAGAGTCTCAATTTCCCTGTTGCCTGCTATGGACTTGACAGGTTTTGCTGCAATTTCCCTGCTGGCTACTCTTCATATTTTGGACATTCCTGTGAGATGTACACATAGTTCTCTCTTGAAAATAAAGAAATGTAGTTGCTTCACATTTCAGAGACAGAGATCTGTGGCCACTACTGTGTGTCAGTTACCATTAGTGCAAGTCTGATTAATGTAACTGAGAAGTGTTCTATTCTGAGTGCTAACAAATGCCACTGTGATGGTTTCAGTAGGAGAGGACCTTCTTGTTGGGTCTTGAGGGAAAAGATGTGGAAATATTTGTGTGTTTTCCTCAGGTACTCTCCACTTCACAATGTCAAACTACCAGAAGAAGATGGCATCCAGTATCCCTCTACTCTGCTGCTCACAGCAGACCACGATGACCGTGTAGTCCCTCTGCATTCGCTGAAGTTCATCGCTACCCTGCAGTATGTTGTGGGACGAAGCAGTAAACAAACCAATCCTCTTCTCATCCATGTTGACACCAAGGCTGGGCATGGAGCAGGAAAGCCAACTGCTAAAGTTATAGAAGAAGTGTCAGATATGTTTGCTTTTATAGCACGATGTCTAAATCTTGAGTGGATTGAATAGGCAAAATGCTTATTACTGTCTCCTTTAGAGAATAAGGGCTTTAACATTTAAGAACAGCCACTCTACTACTTGGGGTAGTACTTACATTTAAGAACTGCAATTTAATATTTTATTGATCCAACCTGCTATGGAGTTTTCATCTTTTGTGCTTCCCTCTTTTTGGCATTTCTTTGATTTTTTTTTTCTACTGCATTCCAAATTCCATTTTGAAAAGCATGTTCAAAAAAATAGCTGAGCTGCTCTCAGTACTGTTGTGAAAAATTAGATTTCAAAATTAGTGCTAGATGAGCTTATTTCCTGTAAACAATTTTAATGTATTTCACCTATAAACATATCTAGATCATTTGTAATTAAATGTAAGTACTGTTCACATACAAGAACTCTGAGCATATTTTATTTACACAGTAATTTATTTAAGAATGTAAGTTGAAGGTGTTCAGTGATAACCATGAAAAACTGAAGAGACAGTAATCCAGTTACATCAAATACTATTAAAAAGCTTATATTACACTCTGTTCATAAACATGTTACAGTCTATAATAATGATATTGCTAAATTGTTCTTTCTTTCCAAAGAGACTTCAAAATGTCACCAGTTTTCTTTTCTGCCTTTTATTTCGGCACAGAAGAGAAAACTGGAGGCTGAAGAACTTGAAATCTTAGATTCTCACTGTAATCTCAGGCAAGCTATAGAGATGCACTCCAACAACCCATGTGAAATCATTTCTTCAACTGTTTCTGAAGAGTTGACCAGGCTGATTTAAATAAATGAATAAAATATAAACTAACACAAACCAAAAAAAAAACCAAAACACCCCAACCCAAAGCCACAGCGTTGTCCAGATTATTCAGGTTTTTTTCTGATGCTTCTGACAGGACATTCTCTAACAAGGCAAGATCTGAACATGCACATATAACCTAGTTTTGGCTGCAAAACAGCAAGAGCTTGTAGTCAGACTCCCCTATTGTTTGACACAGGCACATTATTTGAACTGCCATTTTTCCCATCTAGGCTGTAGAGCTATAAAGTAGATGTGAGTATTTGCCTGCTGTTTAATCTCTGATGCACTGCAGCAATTGGAGTTTGATTTTGCAGAGAAGAAAAGTATTCTATCAACTATTATTAGTCTTGTTGCCCCTCCAGAAAACAGCAGTGTTTCTTATTTTTGGATGAACTGATATAATCTTCCAGAATCATGCTTGTCATTACATTCATATTTAGACCCTAAGAACTGTATTTTAACTCTGGGCTCAGGAGTTTTATCTCTAAACAAACAATGTCTTGGAGAAGGAAGAGGAGGGAGTGGTACTTAAAAGAGAGAGGAATGCTCTAAAGAGCAGCAAAAATAAAACCAAATTTGTACTAGAGTCACTCTGTGTTTCCCTCGTGATCTGGACTTCTTTTGATTCTCTACAGAGTCCAGGAAAGATCATCCTCTCCAGGCCCTTATTATGTATGGCTAATTTGATTTTAAGAGAAAATAAAAAATTATTTCTGGGGTTTGTTTGGGATACATGGGCATTACAGTTGTTTACAAGATACTCCGTAGACTTTTGCACTCTGATCACAGCATTGAATTAAACAATCAGAATAGGGAGTTGAGGGAGGGTTGGTTTTTTTTCCTTTCACGCTGTGAAAACAGGGTTCAGGTTCTGCACTCCCCTTTTTCGAGAGGTATATGAACTGCTTTCTTTGATTATCTAGAAATTTTCAACAGCTTCCTCACATGGCAGAAACAAAACACGTAAAGCTATGCCATCTCCATTTGTAATATTCATAGTTGTGGCATGTAACCTTCTATTGAATTTATAGTTATTTTCAAGAGGGCGGAGCTTCACCTCTGATACAGAGCTTTGCAGGATAGGGTGTGTGGAAACATGGTCCTCAGACATTCGAGAAATAGATCTGAACTGTGTCAGTGCATTGAACTGCAAATGCTTGGGTACAGCCACTTCAGTCGTCTCTAGGTCTGTTCCTAAAAATGCTGTTCCTTGTTCTCCAGTTGCTCAAGCACATAACTTCTGGCACAAGCTAAAAGTAGTTCTTTTTCCTTCTGAAGCCTTCTGTTGAAGCTGAGTTCCCTAAATGACTCAGAGGCATGACAGATGACCCATAATTTCTCTGAGTGTCAATCAGTAGTACTGAAGGGGAAGCTGCTTGCTGGAGACACCACTCACAAAGGAAGTGTTCCAGAGTATCCCTTGTGGAATGCTGGTGTCAGTACTGGGAAGGCATTGTGTTTCTGTAACAGGGTCGTCATGTCAACATTTATTTGATCTTAATCACTGTGCCAAGTTCAGGATTCAGGTGCTAAAAAAAATGATGTTGCAAAGCTGTCCTGTTACCTGAGTTGCTGCTTATGAGGTAGACAGGGTCGTACTCCAACTGGAATCTGTAATTAAGTCTGAGCGAGTAATGCTCTTGTAATATAGTGGGATTTAAACCTTTGTGAGTTTGATTAAATAGACCTGGGGCCAAACCATTCCCACTGTATAAAACATAATGAATTTTCTGTTAGTCTAGTTTCAAGGTTAGGATATTTTCTCTATAGTGGAAATGCTATTTTATGAAGATACTCTTGTGTTTTGTGGCATATGTTTCAAGTATGTGAAGCAAAATTCACAAGCTGGGCAAGGTAACCTCCCAACTATCTGCTTTTTCAAAACCACCTTAGAAAAATAGATACTCATGTTTTGTGCCAAGATTCAACCCCCCAAAAAAAGCCTTGTAAGAGGCTTATGTTACTTGAAGAAAAATCTGGTTTTATGTGGAAATAAATGAACTTTCTACATATTTCTCCTAATAGTCTTCACAGCTGATGTAAAGATATCTTAGTTGTCTTTCCTCCCATAATTGTACATTTGCATTAGAACTGATTTATGTGAAAAAGGCCAGAAGTATTTTTTTTTAAAATAGGAGATGTGTGTGCATGCACTTATTTCACGTGGGAGCTGCACTCTAAGGATGGAAGAGAGCAGCTGGCCTGTGGCTATGTAAGAATAAAGGGTGCTCAAGACAGAGTTTGGACATAGATACCTGTCCCTGGGACATAGAGCTTCTCGATCAAGATTTTCTTGACTTGGCTCTACTTTGCCATCTGCCTGCAGGAAGGCAGAAACTTGAGCAGCAGTACTTCTGGATTCAATATGGCAAGGAACAGCTTTCAGAGATCAATGTTCCCACGTCATTTATTTATTTTTAGCCTGAGGTTGTCCCTTAGGATTGCCTAAAGATCTGCTTATAGACTTCCTGACAGTCTCTCCTGTGAAAGGGGTTTTCCAAGCTGAGTAGGATTTAGGAGGAAGGCCAGGGGAGGGACTTGGTGTGAATAAGTTGTAACTGGTTTGAACAGCCAGGTTTGGCAACTTTGTTTATTTTTCCTTGTGTTAATTTCTTCTGCTTTCAGATATGGCATGCCAGGAGTTTAAAAAAAAAGAAGAAAGAAAATTATTTCTCGGGCTTTTTTTAGCTTGCTCTTGCAGAAGAGTGATGTGGGGTAGCCTTCCAATTCTTATGTCCCTGAAGATAACTATAGTGTGTCCTCAAGATAACATTATCCATGAATAGAAAATTCTGAATTAGCTCATGTCTTCAGTTTATTCATGGCAAAGCAATCCTAGTGACAGAGTCCCTCATTGGAAGCTGGACTAGCTACTGGCCCAGAAATTAACTGAAATTCTGGACTAGGAGGCCTGTGATTTGACTGTTTCTCCTAATTTTTCATAAGAATAACTGAAAATGCAACACTTAAAACCAAAGCTAAGCAATAACCTGTTAGTGAGAATCTTTTTTCTGTAGACGTTCCTCTGCCTTGTTACCAGGAGTAAGAGAGGCAAGGAACAAACTTGGTCCTCATGCCCTTTCCCATTGCAGTGGAATTTTAATGCTAAAAGTCTGAATAAAAGAGTTAGTGTGTGGTGACTTCACTAAACATTTCCAGCTCCCACAGCAGATGCAGCATGACAGCTGGAGTCAGTGGATGGATGACATCCATGCAAATGTGACATTACCAGCTGGCCACGTGCTGCTCAGAAAACTGTAATTTGTGCTTGTGCACTGCTTTCCATGCCTCTTGGGCCTTCTGTGTGCAAAAAAGAAGGAGCAACTATTCTTGAAGCCCGTAAGGTGGGGAGGGACACATGCTGTTTTAAGCAAGATGTGTCCTAGGTAGGTATCTGGTAGTGCTAAGTATTAATTTTGATACTTCTCTATAGCCTATATAGGGCATTGCTATGCCCAAAATACTATCTGTAATTTTTATCTTAGTCTCACTCTTAAAGTACTGGGGAAATAATCAGAAAAGCAGAAGTTCAGCAGTAGCACCTGTACTAATAGGAGGTGGTAATTTCATTTAGCTCTTAGCACCATGTTTTTTGTGCTGCTTTTCTTTTTCTGTGAAGAGCTGTATTTAGACTCTGAAATCTCAGCAGAACAGATGACCGTGAAGATACATTGCATTTCAGTGATGCCATCAAATATATTCTGCTGTGGGATATTGAAAGTATCAGAAGAACAAGAGCAGCAGAAAAAAGTTTGTCACCTAGCAGTTGGTGAACAGCCATGAACATACTGAGTAAGAGGAGTTTATTGATTATTTAGTTTTACACCAGTTAATGCAATTTTTTAGAAGTTAAGGGAGTGCTGAGCTGGTGAAAAAGTGTTATCCATGCTGATTTATTCTTTTAGGCCATTTCTGATGTGCAACAAGAGTATGTCACTGGGACAGCAAGTTAAAAAATGCTGTGACTTGGACTGTTGTTTCCTTCCTGAGGAAGAAACTGAATAAAGGGCTTGGGCACTTCACTCTTCAGAATCCTTTGGAATAGTAACAGATGCATATAAAACAATACTTACTGTCTTATGATTGTTCCAAATGAAACAGTGTCATTTCTCAACAAAATAACATTGTTTTCTGGTAGTACTGCTGTTTCAGAGGAAGCTGCTGTAGTAGAACAAGCTTTGTGATGTAGGTATGTGCAGATACTTCTTTCCCTAGTTGGGTCAAGCTATTAAATACTTCCTACTTTATATATTTACTGTTCATAATTGCCATGCTGCTGCTGAAACTGATTTTTGGTTTAGTTTAAAGCTTCTCAGCATTAAACCCATGTTTTTATCATAAACATTGCAAAGCTGTAGACATAAGACCATTGATAGGTGACCCAAGCTTCCACTCCTGAATGCTTTACCTTTCATTTTGTGTTTCACTGAGTAAACACAGGTGGAATCATAGAATGGTTTTGATTGGAAGGGACCTTAAAGATCATCTTGTTCCAACTACCTTGCTCTGAGAAGGGACACCTTCCAGTAGACCAGGGTGCTCAGGGCCCCTTCCAACGTGGTCTTGAACACCTAAAGAATGGGACATCCACAACTTTTCTGGATGACATGTTCCAATGCATCACTACCCTCATAGTGAAGAGTTTATTCCTAATATCTAATCTAAACCTGCCCTCTTTTGATTTGAAGCCATTCCCCCTTGTCCTGTCACTACATACCCTTGTAAATAGTCTCTCTTCATCTCTCTTGTAGGCTTCCTACCTTTAGGGTACTGAAAGGCCACAGTTAGGTCAGCCCAAAGCTGCTTTGTTTCCAGACTGAACTAGAAAAACTTCAGTTAAAAAAACTAAGTAAAAAAGTGAAATAACTGTAGATGATCCCTGCCTATAAATTGCAAATCTTGAGAAACGTCTGTGGTTGACTGTATGTAAACAAGCCTCCAGCTGTATTTTGAAATTAAAGGGATTACTTTTTCTAATTAGAGATGCTCAGCCCTCCTTGAGCTTCAAGGAAGTACAGATCCAAATCTGAACTTCATAAGAGCACACATCACTCAAAATGCCTGAAAGCAAAAGCAGTTCATGAAATTCCCTGTCTTCGCAATGTAGTTATCCTTCAGCAAAGCTTCAGCTGCCAAGGACAAACTGGAAAACATCCTCCTCTCACAGATGACAGTCACTTGCACAACAACCCAGTCATTAAATAGTTTGCTGCCTTGGGCCTGCTGCCCATTCTTCCTGCCTGGTAGAGCCTTCCAGGGCCACTGTAATTGCCAGAGGAAGTCAAATGAGGAGGAAGGGTACCAAATTTACAAAATCGCTTCCAGCTAATGAGTTAGTTACTGAGAACATTTCATTGGGGATTTTTGATTGCTCTCATTATTTTTGATACCTATTCCCTGTTAGGATCCGAGTAGTGGGAGATGCCTCTCTTGAATTAAGGTTCAAGAAAGAGTCTGGTGTTAATAATTTTTGCCTGGCTGCCATGGTAAAATGCAGAGGTTGTTACCTCAAGCTGTGCCAGGGGAGGTTCAAACTGGACATCAGAAGAAATTTCTTCACAGGAAGAATGGGCTGTTAAGCAGTGGAGCGGACTGCCCAGGGGAGTGTTGGAGTCACTATCCCTGGAGGTGTTCAAGAAACAACTAGGCTCAATGCTGTGGTGTAGTTGACAAGGTGGTGATCGGTCAAAGGTTAGAGGTCTTTTCCAGCCTAAATGATTCTGGATGCTTGATTCTGTGACCTGGGTCTTGGCTGTGGAGATAAATGGGTTTACATAGGAACTTGGGAAACAAATTTGGAATTTGAGGTCTCTATGCCTACCTGCCCTGCTTCAGCAGAGGTCCTGAATGCTGTCAAATTACAGAAGCTACCTTTCTCTTCCTTTAAACATGTGCACTCAAAGCTATTTTTTTTCCAATTTTATTAGCCTGCTCATCTCGTTTGTGGGTTTTCTCCACTGTTCAGGATGACAGCAGACATCCAGGGAAGCTAATTACTCTTCTGTCAAGCCCTCAGTGGCTGCGAAAGCCTTTTGGGAGGTCATGTCATCTTTATCTCCAGCACAGATTTCGATGGAAATACCAATTTAGCTTAGAAGCCAGCTTCCCAGGGGTCTTTCTCCCTGTGACAGAAGCATGGAGCTGATCTGCTTGGCTTGCCAACCCAGGACCCACACAGACCTATAGATAATGGAGATGCTGCATGCAAGGAGACCCCTTAGACCAGCAAGAGCATCCAAGGCAAGGAAAACTGGGGAGCCCCAGTTCTACCACTGGCTCATTTGTTTCAGCTGTTCTGTAAAGTATGAAGCTGGCAGGAAACAGCCTGGCCTGTCATGCAGTGCAGAGAAGTCCTGTTCAGGTCAGGCCTTTGGCACAGCAGAGACCTCCAGCTACCAAGAGAGATTTCTGGCCTGCATATTTTTAGAGGGAAGCAATGAACTGACAGGGTTTTCTGAATGACAGCTTTATTCTTAAAGACCTAAAGCCTATCTGACATAGATCCTCCTGTTGATTCTGAGCCTGTATCTTACAACAACAGCTTCATCCTTCTCATTCTCCCATCCCATTCTCTTAGTATTGTTTTGTGTGTTACAGGAATACCTAATTTTCTTTATCTTTGAGCTCTAAAAGGTGTTCTCATCTTTCCTAATCATATTATACCTGATTATTTTTCATTCTTCGACCTTCTTGCTTTTTAACTTTGTCTACGCTTTGAATTTCCCAGAGCTTCAGCATGTGAGAATATCTACCAAGGCTTATGGAAAACAAACAAGCTGCAGGCTAACACACACACACACATATGCAGAGAGAGACGTTTCCTTGGGGTTTTGCTTCATTTTCTCTCTTCTTTGTTCCAGATCACTTATTAGAAATTCAGAAATCCCTTGAGCCAGTTTCTGAAGACTAGCTGTTGTCCTTGGGTGACATATGGTTGCCACATATGTGGCCCTCCTAAGAACTGTTTCACTCAAATCTTAGTTCTAGGATGCAACAGGGACTGTGACAGCATGCTTATTATCCACAGATGACTGAATCTCTCCCATCAGGAATGTTTGGTACTAGCATTAAAATTCCCATTTTGCCCTCTGGTTGTAATCCCTGCTTTCACTGTGCTTTCACCATCTGTTGCAAACTCCAGCTGTTGCCTTTTAAAGAACATTACTTTTGGAACATTACTTGTGGCTCTTAAAAACCTTCTCTCCAGTTGCTTCTGTGAGAATTGGCTGTCCTTAGTTAACAAACAAATAATGCCCAAGACACTCTGCTGCTCTGGACTTCCTCCTGGTCTGTTTAATCAGCTCCTCTAGTTGGCACTAGCTGTGGTTTAGCTTCTGTTGTTTTTTCCTTTCCCTCGTTATTTCACTAGGGCAAGCTGTCCGCACAGACTGCTGCCCCCTCTTGTGCATCTCCTCCATCTCATTCCTTGAAATTACTAATGAGAAATGTTTCCTGTGTATGCTTTCCACACTGGAAGATGGGCAGTTCACAGAGCTTTCAGCCCTGATGGAGATTTCACCTCTACAGCAGCCACTTGTCCCAGTAATTGTCTAGATACACAGCCCCGCCCCCCCCCCAAGACAATGTGGGCTTCTTCTGCAAATTTCGTGCTATTTTCATTACAGCATCTCCTGCAGACACAAATAGTGTGTCTGGCACTGCATTTCTCTATTCTTGTTTCAGGAAAACATGTCCAGCAAGGTCTGAATCAAACAAAATCCAACAGAGTGGAGGAGTTTGGGGATTCCTCAAAGTGAAACGCCATCCCCTCCAACACAAGGTTTTCAGTACTGGAAGATGAAAAATGGCATCAGAAGGTAGTCCTCATCCAAAGCACAACAATCCATGTGAATCTTCCCGTTTTGGCAATGAACTTTCAGATCAGACACAATAACAGCAGGGAAATTCTCACACCAGTGTAATTGTGAAGTTGCAGCATAGATGGTACAAAAGAGCCATCAAATACCTGTTGAGATATTTCAGTACACCTCACTGGGGTGGTTCTGCCACTGCTAATTTTGTGCCTGTATTTAATTGAGTCTTTGAACAATCTGGGAACTGCAGGTCATTAATTATCACATCCACCCTCAGTGACAGGGCAGGTGAGAACACATGTTAGGGATGAGGCAAAGGGATGAGCCAGGGAGCTGTGCACTATCCTCAGAAAGCTCCCCACCTGGCTTACCCTAGGAAGCCCTGCAGGAATTCCTAATAGCATCTCCCTCTCAGCCCTGCTCCTGGGGGAGGCTCAGATTCAGAAAAGTGGCAGCCTGAAACCCTGCTGCACCTGCTCACTTCAAGTCCTTCAAAGTCTGAACCTTCCCACAAAAGTGTGGACAATGCCCTCTGAACTGGAGCAAATCACTTTTATGTACAATTTACTGTTGAAATAGAAGAGCAAAAGCCTCCAAACATCATGGTTCTCAAGTCTCCATGACACATGCTGAAGATTGTTCACACTAGAAAGATGGTGGGAGAAAAGTGAGGAAATGGTTGTAAAAAGGAAATATTTACCTTCATTCTTAAACCCTTTCCAGCTCTTGCAATCTGAAGCCTGCATTTAAGATATTAAAAAGAGTAAGATTACAAAGACTAAGATCACACATTCTCTGAAGGTGACACCCCACCACTGCTGGGAGTTTTCAACCAAGGGAACGCCCTTCTGTACTTGGCCCTTGTGTGTCTTCATCTCCTATGATGATCTGAGGTGACTTTGCTGGCCTGTAGGAAGGTTGAGCAGCAAAGAAAGAGAGAAACAGGTAAAATGCTCAGAGCTGGTTTTATGCAAAGGACCATGCATGTACCTGTTCATTACTACTACTCCCTTACTACTTGGATTCATACAAGGGTTATCAAGGAGTTTCCTGAGCTCTTTGTTTTCTGATCAAAACAAAACTAAGCTTCTGTTTTCTGATCAAAAAAAAACCTAAGCTTCTGGTGCTAGCTTATTACTAAAAATGCCTTTAAATAACTACACATCCTTTGCTCTACTCACACTTAATTTTAAACTGGCTTGACAACTGACAGTTAACCTGGTTTCCTTTCATTCTTTTTCCTTTTCTCTTCTAAATTAACTGACTGTGCTGTAGGTACTGTCATTGATGTCAGTAGTCTGTGCCTTTTCACTTCCATTTTCCACCTCTGCTGTTCATTCAAAATGTGTTTTTCAGTTTTCTGGTCAAACTCATATATAATGGGTTCAATGTCTTGCTGTTTGGGTTTTTTTTCCTCTCTGAAACACATGTCCTAAAATTCATATTTAATTGCAGAAAATCTGTCATTTGTCCAGGAAAAAAATAAAATTAAACACATCTATCACAAAAGAGAGGAAATTTGAAAATGAAATTACTTGATTTTGCCAACTTTTTGTGAGACTCTTTTCCAACACTTCACTGAATGTGTCATGAACACATCACTGTGTGGTCCTAAAATATGGAGTACTGTTTGAGCATATTGTTGTTCACTGTCCTTCATGCTCTAAATAATCCTGCATTACCATAAGACTCCCATGCTTTTTCTAAAGCATTTATATGCTTGTGAGAGATTTTTGGTGTGGTTTCACCTTTACCTTTATAAGGTTTCTTCAAAGAACAGGTCTGCTGCTGCTTCTCTGGTTTTTTCTGCCTGATGGTTGCTGAAAACAATATAAGCTCTCAACAGGAACTAGAGCACAATAGCATTAATCAGTGCCTCCTGCCAAATTCTTGCCAGTTCAAAACAGCACTTGGGGGATTATTTCTCAGCCTCCATTCATAATCAGTGACCTCTTACTTATTATTTTAACTGCATTCTATAATTTTTCTGGATCGAGGGACTTCACCATGTGTCCTCTGTTGGATTTGTGGCAGTTAACATTTTAGTATTCCTAAATTCATATTTGGGTGCAAGATTTTTTCCCATTCTAAGTCTCAACTTCAAATGGTTCTACCCAGTGAATGGGCCTTCTTCTTTTCCCCTTTCTGCACTCTTTGATTTCCCTTTCTCTTACAGTCTCAGACAGAGGCAGCAAGGAAAACTGATCCTCGAGAAAAAGTCTGAAAGAGTAGTGAGGAATTGTGGGTTTCAGCCTCGTTCATTATTTCCATTTTTCAGGAAACAGCCTGGCTCACAGCAGCAGCAATGCAGCAGCAATGCAGCAGCAATGCAGCAGCCTGCCCAAGGCTCTTTGGTCCCCCCATGGCAGCTGAGCCCTGCCATGCCCAGGTAGGCCTGGGTACCTCACCTTCACTTCCCAAGAGTGGCCACCCGACCTCATCAAGCAAGGGCTGCCTTTACTGTCAGGAACACTGGTGATGCTGCAGGTGCCATGAACGTGCAGGAAAAGGCAGGAATGATTCCAGCAGTGAAATGGACAATGGGATGCTTTACCACCATGCTGTATTTCCCAGTAACTTTACTGGGTGCCGTGTGTGCACTGAGCTCAGTTCAAAGATGCTCAAGACAAAGTTATGAGGAGCTTACTGGAAGGTTTGTTTTAAGCCCTTCAGACAATTCAGGTTATACCATCCCATTTTTCCTTTCTTCTTGCCCCCTTATCATAATGTTACAATGAATCTCATAGACCCATCTTGAGGAGGAAATGGAAAATATCTTCTAGTTTGCCAGCAAAAAAAAAAAAAAAAAAAAAAAAAAAAAAAAAAAAAAAAAAAAAAAAGTTAAGATTAACGGCTATTGTCAGCTCTGTTAACAATGTCTTTTGCAGATTTGTCCAGTCTTGGTATTATTTTCATGCACAGTGAATTATTAGCTATTGTCTCTGTCAAAAGCAAAAAATTCCATTTCTTTAGCAATGTGTTAAAAACTGAAAAAGAAAAATTGTGCTTCATAATTCCTGACAAGATTCCATTATGCTGAAAGGAAAAAGTTTCCTTCAGTTTTATGCCCTCCCAAAAATTATGTCTTAAAGGCTGTGATGCCTCTCTTACACAAAGAATATTTTTCCACATCAGTACAGTTACTCTTGGACCACACATCCATTACTAACCTCCAAGTCTTTATTTCATCTAATATGAGAGTGTGTTCTATGGAAGACATATGATGACTTTCATACCCCATCAGAATTAATCAAAATATCAAAAAGAAATATTTTTTCTCAAAATCTTTAAACCTAATCAATTCAGAACAGAAATCTGTGATTTATAATGAACAGATAAATCATAACAATCTGAATGAACTACACAATACTGTTTCATCATATAAGTTTGCGACCCTCAGGTTTTATAGCAAAGATAGCTGGAGAGTGACAACTAAAGATGAAAAGGCAAAATCCTTCCCTAATAAAAATTCTTGTAACTTCATTAAATTCAAGCAAGCTACAATGATTTACATTTCTCAAGAGTGTTTTCAGCATACTTTCATAAATGGAACAGGGGGAATGGGAATAGTAAAAGGCAGTATTATGGATAAACAAATCAGAGAATGGAGACTTCATGAAGTCTGCTAGGGCACCCTGTTAAAATGTAATTCAGCTAGCAAGTCTGTGTGCTTTATAGTTCTGTGATGCACACACAAAAAAATTTAAAATGAGAAAACAACAAAAAATTCCACAAATACACATTTTTTAAAGGATCTTTAGAAAAGTAACCTAATAAATCTGGCATAGCCCTTGAGTCAGATGAGCTCATGTGTGATTGCTAAGAAGTGCCTGATCAGTGCTGTGTCACTAGTGGAGCAGTTCTGTTGCCCACACGTGTCGGGTGACATTTGAGATGCTCCTGAGAATTGTCTCAGCCTCCAGGAGCTCTCCCGAAGGGGGCAGGTTTCCCAGGCCTTGGGAGATGTTTGCCAGCCCTGCTGAGACATGACAGACAACCCTTGTGCATCTCAAAGTGAACAACCTTCTTACATCAGGACCATAATCACAGCCTTATCTAAGCTCATTTAAGTGCACTGTATGTCCACAACATGGACAGTAAGGCTGATACACTTCTGCGGGAAAGTCTTGAGTCACCCAAGAATTAGCCACCCTTCAAAAAAAATTCAGTTATTTTTACCTTCTCTGCCAGAGCAGGACTTGAAAGAGGATGCCCAGTCACATCTCTGAGACCAGTATCCCTTTTCTGAGGAGATTACTCATAACTTTACAATCCAAGTGTTTAAATATGTTTTGGTACTATTGTGCTGCCATAAATACAGAATTTATACTCTACTCACTCACTTGACTTCAAAAACAGAAACTGTCCAGCAACTACAAATATGCATACAGTCTTTATCAGGTGACACTTTGTTATTTTCAAATGTTTTTTCTCCTGAGATGACAACGAAATAAAGTGGGACATCAGTATCTGATGCTTTGTAGGGTGATGCTTTCTGGTTACTGGTGTGAGTATGGACTTCATGATAGTTTAGGAGTTACTTAAGGATTGGCAACTTTGTTCAACTATTCAAATGCTGCCTCTGCTGTCAGAGTTTATTTCATATGACCATTTTCAGTACAAACCATCTATGAATGCTTTGAAGACCTGAAAACTGAAGTTTCTGGATATTGGCTCCCAAGTGATAACTGGCTCAAGTTTGTGAACTCATGTTTTCTGCATTCATCTGTTGAATAAAGAAAATATATTTCACTGGATCAGAAGCAGAGATCTCATCCTACACCTGGTTAAAAGTCTTGTGTACTCACTCCACACCTGCTATGATGTGCCCCAGAGATCCACAAAAGGCATTTGGGCAAGCTTTGTCACTGCAGACCCTCCAAGTGCAATGCTTAGATAGATTGGAAATCTTTACTTGGATTATTTCCAATTCTATCACACAAGCATCTAGATTTAAATGCACAAATTTCTTAAATGTCACCTTTTGGACAAGCAAATGCAGGTTCTGAGTTTATCCCATACCTAAACTGCTGTGTTTTACAAGCCTGACCCACAAACCCTTGCATGAAAACACACTGGGACATGGTACCAGAGCAGACACCTGCCCCATCCCAAGTGTAACATGGGTGAAGGCAACTTCCCAGGCAGCATGCTGGGTTTGCCAGCATGGAGTATACAACAGTGGTCCCAAAGAAGGCTTTCTGACTGTTTTCAATGAGATTGTTTCACAGAGGAGTCATTAGTCTATTTAATGAATAGTGCAAAGTTCATGTAGTCTACACAGAAAAGAACCCCAACAAGCTAATTATAAATGATTTGTCTATATCTCCTGTTCCAAATTTCTGTAATTTCTTATCTAATTTCCTTCTAGTGTTTTTTTTCTCAGAGAACTGATATCTTTGCTTTGAGTCTTCATTTGCTTTCACTTGTCATAATTTAGAAGCTGATAATCCTCTTCATGACATCATACAGACTGACTGAAACCCATTATGCCAAGGACAAAGTATGACAGTCTCAGGCGTGGGGAGTAGGAGTAACAAATGACAGACAGCAACAGATGTAAATCAACTGCTAAAGCCAAAGAATTATATTGTACCTTTCCACAGGAAAACTCTGGGAGGAAGACAACCAGCCCAGCAGAGCTCTCTGTACCCTGGGGATGCTTTCTAAAATCCCTCACCCATTGTTAGCAGCAAAGGAATTGATCAGACCAAAGCTTCTCTTTCACAAAGGAAATGTAGTGGGCTCACAAATGGCAGCTAAAACAGGACACTAAACACAGCCTAGCACTTAGTCTAACCAACTCACAGTTAGCCTTAGGTTGCTTTTAGTTCTAAGTAAAAGCATGGCTTTACTCCAATTCATAGTGCTATCTGTTTTCCTGCACAGCTTGAAGTACTCAGTAGTTTTTACACAATTGTAAAAATACAATTTTACACAATTGTATTTTCTTGGATAATTTCTTAAGGATAGGTAGCACTGTACGCTGAGCTGGGCAGGAGTGCTAAAAATGACTCGGACATTTTGATAGCTCCCAGGCTGATTCAGTGTCATGTTTAATGTGGTTTTGGCTGAAGGAATCACACCTTTATTGAAAAGCCAAATGCTTTTAATAACATTGCATTGTACTACAGTCAAGTGGTGAAAGAAAGTTCAGGGACCACAGTGGCCACAAACATGGCTTTTACTCAAATAAGAGATTCCCCATGAGTGCTCGCATCTGGTACAGATGAGGAAGGAAAGTAAGTTGGAAGGGTGCAACACCAGACTCAAGTGTAAAGGGTCAAATAGCATTTGTCTTTTCACTGTTGGTTTCTGTTTCCAAATTTCAGATCAGGAATCACTTCTCCTAGGCCAAAAATAAAACAGTTCTGGTTTTCTTTTTTTTTTCAGCATTTAAAACTGCTGATTGCAACGTAAAACCAGAAAGGTTCTTAAGGTGGTACCTTGCCTCCAGCAGTGACTGCAAGTGACACCCAGCATCCTGTAATCCTCAGCAAAGCTCTTTTCCATGAATTTGCCCTGTGCCCCTTGAATACATGCAAACTTTGGGTATCCATGTCTGTGAGCAGGAGCTCACAGCTCAGGGACACCCTGAGGGTGGAACAGCCTCTGGTGCTGTCAGCTGTACCTGCTTCCTACTACTTCCATCTGCCAGTGCCCCATTCCTCTACCAGGAGTGTTCTGTTCATCCTCTCGTTCAATGCTTTTCATTAACTTCTGTGCTGGCTCCCTCCTGTGCTATTTCACTCTTTTACAGACTGTTTTGCTCCCTTCCTCTTGTTGTTCCTCATACAAGAAGCAGTTTCATACTTTTGATCACCTTTGTTGCCCTTTTCTGAAACTTTTTCAGCATCTCTACACCTTCTTGAGGAAAAAAGACCAGAACTGCGTGCAGAATAGAAGGAATGAGAAATCATGGATATATGAAGTGGCATCATGATGATGTCCAATTTTCTCTTTCATTCTTTCTTTCCTGGCAGTTGTTAATACTTGCTTTTCCTTAGATTGCATACTGATAAAAAGCATGAATAGTTTTCCTGGCACTATCTGTCATAGCCCAGCACTTTTGCTGTTGAGGGAATAAGTCAGCCCATCTTTTTATATATGAAAAGAGGATTCGTTTTCCCCCACCTTCATATTTGTCTACATCAAATTCCATCTGTCATTTTATTGCCCACTCAATCTAGCAGGCTCCTTCTGCAAGTCTGCATAATCATCTTTGCTGTCCAGAATAAATTATTAACTTCATATTCTCAGCAAATCCCGCTCCTCACCCTTCTTCCATGTCTTATATGACAGTGTTGAAAAGCACAAGTGCCAGTAAGAATTTCTTGCAAGACTCCCCTTTCACTCTCACTTCACCATGAAGAATGACCACTTTCTCCCACCCTTTGGTTTCTTTCTTCTAATAAATTATTTATCTACACATGAACTTCCCCTTTTGCCCCACAGCTGCTTTGCCTACTCAAAAATTTCTGGTGAAGTACCTTGCTGGAATTTTGGAAATTACAGTAGACAGCACAGCCAGCTTTTTCTTATTCAATTGTTGTTGACATTTTCAAAGAACTGAAGGTCTGAGAAGGTGACGTTCATCTATAAAAGCTATAACAATTATTCTTTAGCAAAAAGGATTGCTGTTATTACAGCCAAGAAAATTTCCTTGGTGAAATGACAATGCAGGGAATTTATCACTGAGGAAATGGATGATTTTCCATCTGACTTATTATCCAGAACTCATTTCCAGAGGAAATCGTTCACATCAAGAAGTCAGCAAGATTCCAAAGAAGGTTTCGCAACCACAACTGAAGTTCTGCTTGCTTTCCACTAGTATAGGAAGGGATATCGAAACTCATGAATTAGGCATTAAATTATTATCTCTGTATAAAAGATCAGGATGAAATCTGATGTAGTAGGTGATCCCGTTGTTTCTGGGTACTCCTTCATTTGAGCCTCACCTGACAAAGAGGAGCACAAAGCTTGCAGGGAGCATTAGCAGGGGGATCCACCATTCCCGGGGCACGGAGCTGCAGGCTATGGAGCCAAACAGAGGAATTGCTTCCTGCTAATCACCAGGCTGCAGCACTGCTTGCTTGGCCTGCACATGAGGGTAGAGACTGAGACTTGATTATCTCCAAATGTTTTCAACCTCTTATTGATCTTCATTTTAATGCTGATGCTTGGGTTATAATGTAAGCTGGCTGAGATCTCAAAATCTTCATTTAAATGACAAAATATCCGGTTTATAATGCTCGTAAAATAACTCGCAGCTCTCTAAATCCAGCCTAATGTTTGTGCTTTGCATGTTTTTCACATTAGTTTGCTCTTCGCTTCCTTTCTCTTCCCTTCCTAGCAATTTGCAGCAGGATGAGAGTCTCACACCATTCAAGTTGAATCTTGTGTTATTCAGTGTATTACAGTTAGTGCTACAGTATTGTTTAATGATAAATATGAGCTGATCAGCACACTGGGAGATATTTTGGAGCTCTGCAGCCATATCAGTCTCTCAAGGTTGTTTTTCAGTTTGTTGTTGCTTTACTCCACAGACCATTTGGTAAAATGTAGTACAGTAAATTGTGATTCCTCTTCTTATTTTTTCCTGTGTAATGTTTTGTAACCAGTGCAAATAATAACAAAAAAAAAAGTAAAATATTAACCCCCTAGGTTCCACCTTGCTTCTTGAAAAGTTCTGGACATGATTTATAGTGCATCTATGTGCCTGCAGGACTAAACAAGCACAGACAGGTCTGAGTTAGCTTCACACTAAACCAGGTACATCTACTTTACAGCTGTTGGACAGAAATACCATAGCACAGGAAATTAGCATGCTCAGAGGGCTCTGATTTGAAAATTAACTTGGATAAATCTCTGATATGTATCTGTCCACACACGACTTCAGAAAGTAAAGCCCTGAAACAGGAAAAAAGAAGAATAGCACTATATTTTTTTCTTTATTTGCCTTTGATTTTCATATGCAGCCAATCACTGTAGTATTTGAGCATGTCATCCATGCCCAGATACTCTCACAGATATAATTTTCTGTGCAATGTAATAACCGCAAAAGCAGCGCAGATTTTAGTAGCATTTACTAATTTTATGTGTGCAGTGATATGCAGCCTGTTGGCATTATGGTAGACAATCTACATTAGTAAGCAGAATGACCTTCCCAAATTTCCAGCCTTCAGGAATACAGTTGAATTGCCACTTTCACAAATACTTCTGAACAGTTTCATTTTTGAGAGCAACCCCAATGAAGTTACATTTTAACCTATATGTCTGCAATTAGATCCCTCTGTGTTCCTCTTTTGGCTGAACGTGTTGAGCCAAAGCATACACTGCAAATTGTAAAGATAACGCCAGAAAAGAATAAAGAAAAAAATTTCTCAGTTGCTATAAATAAGTGCAGGCAAACATGTCTGAGAACAGATCATGAAAAGAGTAATTGAGATCTTCTTTTAAGGTAATCAAGCAACAAGGAGAGTTAACTCAATTGAAAGACAATATCCTTATTAAGAGAGAACAAGATAAAGGAATATGTTGAAGCGGATGACACTTTCCAGAAAAAAATAAGCCATGAAGTCCCTAAATTGAATTTCAATTGTAATCAATTTTCTTATCTAAACCTGTATATGTGTGCCTGGTATGGTGTATATATATATATTCTGAACTCTGTCCTCCCTTAATGTGTCCATTTCCCCACAACCACTGAGCTGTTTTGGGTTTGTACAGCTAATACACAGACAGCAGAGTTGTTTCATGGACCTGCTGCTCAGTGAGAACAGTAGCAAACCTGCCTGTTTGGGGAAAAGAAGTCCCCAAGCCTTGACTTACCAATACTCACTAATTTTCATGTCCTGTTGCACTTGTTCCTTCCTGCTGATTTCCATGGCACAAAAATCTGCTTCTGTAGTCACAACGGAGATCATTAACCCAGTAATTGTTTCTTCTCTGGCTGTTTCCTGTGGTTGGTCTGGTCCTGCATATGGGCAGAGTCTGGGTGAGCATCTGGAGGTGGGGAGGAGGCAGTGATCTGTGGGAATGGTCCAGGACCCAGATGCTCTCTGGTGCCACAGACGCCACGGGTGAGTTTTTCTGAGGAAACAGCAGCTGTCCTGATGCCACACCACACAGACAATGGGCTGGCTCCCCAGTGCTTGTATCTTTTTTTACCAGTACCTGAATGAATGAGGAAGGCACAAGCAAATTCATATGTCAGGAATCCGATCACAGATGCTAATCCACACTGATAAGCCCAGCTAGCCAGGCACTTCCTGGCAGTACCAGGGAAAACCAGATTTTGTCAGAAATAGCCGAGTAGCCCTTGCAAGGGCTTCTCTGCCCAAGCAAACTGGGGAGATGGTGCCAAAGCCAGGGTCTGGCACCAGGAGGAGATGGATGCTTCCCTGCATTCAACACTGCTCCCTTCCTCACATGGCTCCATACACAGTACTGCAGCTCTGCCCAGACTGGATAACCCCAGCAGACTGCAAGGACAGAGACTTTACTTGGCTCTTTCCTCCCTCTCTTCCTGCCACATGTTGCAGAACTTGCTCCCCACCGTGCACCACTGTCCTGCCACCCCCCTGGTGAGAGCCTGCCTTGTCTGGGCTGGCCAGGCTTTGTCCTTTGAAAGGGACAAAGTTGGTGCAAACAGGACAAGGCTCTGCCCCCTGTGATTCTCAACAGTAGGACCTATCCAAATCCTTCCTCATCCAGAGCTACTCCTAAACTTCCTTGAACTCAGCAAGAGTCTCCTTTTCCATAGCGGACTTGGAGAGGGGTCATCCAGAAGGGGGCTACTAACTAAATTCAGTGAGATGCATCTACAAAAACAAAGGCAGGACTGAACCAAGAAAGAGGAATATTAATAGGGGAAGGAAATCGTGTTCTTCTTTCCTGTGTTTTTTTCTTTTAAATGTCATTTTCCCTACATGTAATTGTTGCACTTTGAAGAAAAAGAGCACTATCAAATGCAGTCAGCTGTGGTTCAGGCATTCTGCCTTTTCTTTGTCATCCGAAGCATTTACCAAATACATTTTAGAAACCTTCGCTTTCTTCTTCTGCAAGTTACTGATTTGGTTTTGCTGCAGCCTATGTACAAGGTAACTCTGAGCATTTTTTTACTAGAATTTCACTTGAATCAAATGTTTTTAATACCGACAGTACATAAAAGATGGATTCTTTATGTCTGGATATTATTCAAACAAAGTAAAGCATTGCACCCCGCAGCCACATGTGATATATTCCCAGTTAATGCCACCCTTCCTCATTTCCTGTCATTGTAAATTGGTCACTTTGCATTATGCAAGACAGACTGTACTAAATGAATTCTCCAGTGCTTCTTTCTTTCCATGCAATTGCAGATGTTGACTTACTTACTGACATCTAAGTAGCTGGGCATAAGAAACAACATTATTAATTATCTTCACTGACATGAAGCTCATCAGTGCCAAGGACAGCTGGCAGTCAAGGTTTTCCATGTGACTTGTGCTAAGAAGCCAAAGAGGAATACCTAAGCTCAGGAGTGGCTTATTTAAATTCAGTACCAATGCATTTTTCTCTGCCCATGACCACTTTCATTAAATGAATCCTAATCTTTCAACAATGATGTGAATGCCATTATGCAAATAAGCATCTGCTTTTCAGCCTTGCAGAACGATGTCACTCACCTACACAAAGGTTTCTGAGGCTCTTTCATAGTGTCAGTCACAGAACTTCACAAATACCAATTTGTAAGTATTGCATTCTGTGATAATGATTTTTTCTGTGAGACTGGCCACTTCTAAAGCTGTATCTTGAAGCTGAGAGCTAATGAAATGTTTAATAATGTGGAATAATTCACCTCTGTGCATCAGAATGTTGTAAAAAGGCTCCCATCTGATGACGCCTGCAGCTGGCACGGTATGCTCTGTATTTATCACAGTGCTCCAGATAATATTAGTATTTAATGACTGTGCACTGATAAGCTGAAACTGGATGAATAGACTGTCTTTCATCTCATTCTGCTTAAGGTGACATGAACTTTCATTTATGTCACAGCCACTTGCAGCTGTTCAGATGCACTCCAAAGATGCTGAAAGGAATACTCTATCAGTCCACAACCCAATGAATGACCATAAGAATGAGTCTGTTGTCTTACTGTCGTTGGATTGCTTTAATAAAAGCATTTGTATTCCAGGAAGGAGGCAAGAATATAATTAATCATTGACACAACTGAGTAGGCACATTGTGTAAGTGATTCATTAGAAAGCAATTTCAAGAATATTTATTTTGATGATATACATTTTATAATTCATTAGAAACATAATGAAGTGAATGCTCACTTCCTATTTTTATACCTTTGAATTAAATATAACTGCATCCTTGCTATCTGTGTCTCTCTGCAAAGCTTTGTGTTTGAAGCAGAATGTAAGAACTGTGATCATGATGGGGATAGTTAATCATATGGGGAACCTGTTCACAGGATTTGAGTCCTCTTGGTATTGATGACCATGATTCATAGAACCATTGGAATATATAGGTTGGAAAAGACCTTTGAGATTATTGAGTTCAACCATTCAGATCAGAAATATGGAATTTGTGTTGGAATTCAGCCCCACATCTCAGTATTACTGGTAACTTACCTTGGCAGGTAAGTCTACAACTAAACCAGTACAAGCACATGCAAGATCAGATATTTGCAATGATTTTTCCATAGTCCAGCTGCACTTCAATAGGTCCAGATATGGACAGAATTCTCCACGTGCCATGTTACTCTTCTGTACCTATGTGGAGCTTGGTATGCTCCATGGTTTTTCTCTCTTTGAACACTTCGAGATAAAAAGTTTGGTTTGAAGATGAGGCTTTTTGATAAATATTTGAGTGGCAGCTCTTAAACTTCATAAGCTTTCATGACAAGCCTGCCCACTAGGGCTCACCTTGGTTCCGTTCGCTGCTAGGGCTCAGTGACTTATGTCACCCAGAGTTTCCACCTGCAATTTATCTAACACGTTTTTGTAGATGCACCTTCATAACACAGTGCTACAGTGGATGAAACAAGAGGTAAATAACATTGTATGTGTGCCAGCTGAAACTGGTATGACTATAAGCTATTCCAAACTTGGTTTTAACAAGAACGCAGGCTCCCCCAGGCAAACAGATCTCCTGCATTAGCACATCTGGTCATCTGGATCTTTCAAAGTAAAGACAATAATTTATTTAAAAGATCTTTATCTATTGTTAATGACAGTGCTTGTGAAAGTAGCTTGACTGGTAAGGACTGAGGCAGAAGGCTTCTGGGAACAGATGAAGGGTGAGCCAGAAGAAGGTGAAAAAGCAAAATGAGCAGTGAGAGTATAGAGTTAAAAATAAAAGGTGTAAATCTAACAACTATTGAAAACTTTATGTAACTACTGAAATATTTGACATGCAAGCTTAGGCTGGGAATTAAAGGTTTCCTTCCTTTTTCCAGCAACATCTAGTAGGAGGCTGATGACAGCTCAGAACTTCTGCAAGAGAGAGAGTTTCAGCTAGTGCTAACATAAATAATCTCCACTCCTGAAGTCTTTAAACATTTGTGATGGGAAGTTTATTTTCCTGATTATAATATAGCATTTTCACATTCACAGTTGATCTCTTCCACAGTTACACAATGATTTGAAGAGCTTATAGGTTTACACTCAGTATTTTTAATTTTACATTCTCACTCCTGAGCAGACACCTTACTCGGGGGGATGAACTAAACTACAGCTCTGCAGCGATGCCAACAAACATCAGCCCAGTGAAGCAGCGCATCTCACAGAGCCATGATTCAGCCACATCCCCAACAGACTCATGGGTAAAGCACCCATCCAAGCAGCTGGAGGTCTAGAACAATTCAAATCTAAATCCCTTTTTCTCCATACAAGCATTACTGTGCTCTATTTGCCAGCTTCTGAACGCCCTAACCTTACCCTGGGTGTGCTCAGCATCTGTGGGATGCATCTGAATGAGGCAGTGATGCCACGGGGCAGTGGTTTTGGCACACCGTCCAGCTTTAGTGCTTGCTTCCTGATTTGATTCTGTAACTTGGCATTAAACTAAATTAGCTGCAAAGTGGAAACAATCTTGAAAATTGCAGGTCTTTCCCGCACTGAGTGCTCTGAACACTGGGCTCTCATCACATCCCTGGTTTTTGCACCCCTCTTTTTGTCCCACAGAATTCTTAGAGCCATCTCTTGTTCCTGCATTTGACATCAGATGAAATTTTTGCAAGGCTCTAAATCTGGAGGGTAAGAGAAGCAGGCTCTGAGCCTGACCCTGGTTCTGCTGTGGTCCAGCCTAGCAAGGGCTATGGAAAGTGCCCTGAACAGAGTGACTCTGGTCACATACAGAAAATAGAGAGGACCCTTTAAAAACCTAAACCCAGAAGAGCACTCACTAATTGAATTTAAATTTCCTCCAATAGCAGCCACTGACTGGGATTTATGTGTTTTTGTTAAAGCTAAATCCTACACTGGGTGCTTCTTGCACCTCTTAGAGATGGTAGTGTTTGAAATGAGCTCAGGATGGGAAGACACAGTTTCTAGAAGGAGGAATCTCGGTGGTCAGGCTGCTTCAAGGCATGAGGCCACTTTATGAGCTATGAGGCCATAGTGAGCTATGTCTCCCACACCCTTCCTTATGGAAAACTGGGTGAAGAAGCAGCTACTAAGGCTCTCCACCTTAACTCCAGCTGCGGGCAGAGATATTCAATTCCAAGTCCATTATCTGAGAGCCTTTACATATGGAAAGATAAAAACTTAAATGTACTATTTAGCATTTTATTTTACTGATGAGGGAAAAAAAGAGAAAAAAGAGAATTAATTTTTTTTTTTTTAAATCTTTAACTGGCAGGGAATGCTGTCAGTTGAATGACATTTTTAAAAAGGTTTCCAGTTTGAATTTTGCTCAGTTCTGCAGGCTGGATCTGATCTGAATTACAGTATTACACGACTTGATGATGTCTTGCTTGTAAGTGTTGGAAACATAAACTAGTTCACTATAAAAATGCAAACCTAATTCTGTTTACTTCATTACTCACCAATAAAGGGAGGGTGAGCTTCATTAGAACTCAACTATACATAAGTCTGCTAAAACCTTTTCAAAGTACACAGAGAGTTTAATTCTCTTTCCAAAATGACTGAGAGCTCCTACGGAAGAGCCCTCTTACGACTACCTGGGAAGAACATTACATCCATAGTGGAAAAGAACATCGCTTCTTAAAGAGGTAATTCATCATGCCACCTGCTACCATGTCCCCATGCTTCATAACTTGTTTTTATTGACCAAGGACAATGCAGGGAAAGAAAAATGCAGTAGAGATGTATTAAACATTTAAAAAGTCTAAGAAAATAGAAAAAATCTTCCCATTAAACACTTACTGATAACTTCTCCTCTTAGAGGACAGCATGATGTAGGGAACACCATTACTTTACCTCAGAGATAATGCAGAAGGCAGCCATCTGATGCTGTAAGTCAGTCCCCCCTTAAGCACTTGCTGAGGAAATAGATGGGCCTGTTTTCCAGACAGAGAAATCATAGACTGAACTTTCTTTTTCCTCTCTCTGGGGGAAGTTGCCAGCATGCCCCAGGGAAGGTCTGGCGCCAGCTCTAAGGGGGCACTTATGGATGCGTGCTTGGGTAATCCTGCCTTGGCTGCAGCAACAGTACAAGAGGCATCTGGAGGCAGGGCAGCAGAGAAGCCAACAGCAAGGCTTTCTGCATGTTTTACAGAGCTGCCAGGCTTCTCATAGGATGAATCATGTACAGGTGTAGGTGTGTCTAAGGTCCAAAAATCCAATAGCAGGTGTGAGAAGACGGTGCTATTTACAAACAGATGCTCACGATGCCCAGTTTCATGGCTAAGCAGTGGGACTGGCCCAAAGATGCCTGTTCAAGTGTTCAGGTTCCTGTCCAGCCCAACTGGAACTAATCTTGCTCTTTCTGCTATGTGTTCCCAGCTGGCCCTTGAGGCCCCTTGGCCAGCTGCCTTCCCACCCTCTGTGCAGAGCATTTGCCACAGCTGAGCCTCTCTCTTGATCCAGGGCCACAAAGTCTCCTACAGCTTTTTGAGTCTGATACTGGATTTCTGAGTCTTACCACAGGCTCCCTTGTAAGTCTACCTTTAAATATGACCTTTATATCTTGCCATACTACTGCAAGGAATAATATTGGTTGTAATTTGGCTTCACATTCACTGGATTATCTGACCTTTTAGAAATAGACTTTTTATATAAGTACAACCAGCAGTTTAAAAAATATCAACGTAGTCTGATGATTCGAGTGGTTGGTCCAAAGCACAGTGGGCAGAGCTAGCCTCTTTGTACCACATGGCAGCTTTGCCATCTTATTATTGCCTCCCTTGGGTCTCTCATCCAGTTTTCATTTCCAAGGCTAAATTGAGAAGGTCATTTGTAGTCTCAGTCTTACAGCATTAGATAATATTGATGTGGAGTTGACTGACTTAAAATCAAAAATACGATAGTGGTTCTTGTTCCTTGGTGATCTATATATCCGTGGAGGATTACGATGGCCCATTGCTTCCAACTGAATACAACTCAAAAAGTATCTTGCAGACATGCCATCAGTATTTTCTTGCTTCTTTTATGGCGATTAGAGGGAACATATTTTAATTGATGTAACAGTGGTTTATTGGAATAATGTAATCTCAGTAGATATACAGATCAAATAAAACACTTCATACAGTGTTATTAATAATAATTAAGGTTCTTAATAAAGAACCTTAATACATACTCTAATAGATATATAAAAATACCTCTTTCCCCTCAAAAATAATAAATATAAGTACTGCAATCAGATAATGAAGATTTGAATATATGTAACTAAGGATAGCTTTAAGTGCTCTGGCTCATTTCTTTCTCAAGTTTTAAGAGAATGAATTATTCCAAACATGTTTGCATCTTCTTCCCTGGAAAACATGGAGCTAAAAAATCTTTGGAAATGAAGAACCCCTTTAGGAAAGCAAGTTCTCAGCAGTGCTGATCCCATTACCTGGAGCAGGACAGGTTGCTCTGTCCTTTCACTTCTGGAGAGAGTGCCGTCCGTGCCCTGCCCCGCATCGCCCTACTGCGGGATGAGCCTGCCAGCCTGCCGTGGGACCTCCGAGCTGGCCACCAGCACGCACACAGGCTTCTCCACTCTTACTACTTAAAACATGTTATTGCTTACACTCCAGTTACTGACAAATCGCTTCTGTAGTAACAGGAGTTGCACATTTAATAGGCTGTGGCTTTTTCTATCTTAACAACTTGTAAATCTGCCTCCTCCTCCTCCTCCCCCGTCAATAAACTCTCTCTCCCCGAGACACAAAGTGGTGACCAGAACAAGTGCGCAGCTAGCACACGGAAAGGCTCATGCACTGACACCTCTGTGTTCTCGGGGAGGCATTTGCTTCCTCCGAAACCAAGTAACTGGAAACCGGGTATGAATGGTGCGCCAGCCTTATGATGAAGGCGACCCTGCAGGCGTGCATCTCCCTTCTGAAGACACACCTTGCTGGGGTGAGTAGGTGGAAGAGAACTGTAATTTCATTTATTCCAAACCAGCAGCTGCAGACAGTTTAACCCCAGACAGCCGGGCCAGGAGCGGCAGGTTCTGCGTGCCCGTCCAGCCTCGCACCTGGGCTGCGCCCCCAGCGGGTTTTAAGGTCCCCAGGTCCAGGGCTCTGCCGTCCCGGAGGGCTCCCCGCCGCCGGCGGCCCGGCCTCCCCCATCCCCGTCGCCCCACGCCGGTTTCGGCTCCCACCGGCGGCGCGGGAGCCCCGGGGGAGAGCGGGGCCGGGCTGGGGGAGCCCCGGGGGAGAGCGGGGCCGGGCTGGGGGAGCGCGGCCGCCGCCGCGGCAGGGGCTCTGCGGGACGGGCGGCAGCACCCGCCGCAGCGGCTGCCCCGGCACGGCCCTGGGGCTCTCCCCCCGGGGGTCTTCCCCCCGGGGGGCTCCCCCCCCCGGGGCTCTCCCCCCCGGGGCTCTCCCCCCCGGGGCTCTCCCCCCCGGCTGCCCCGTGCCCGCAGCCCCGGGGCCGGCGGAGGCGCCTGCGCGCTGCGGCCGCTCGGTGCCGGCCCCGCTGGCGCCGCCCGCAGCTCCCGCCGCTCCTCTGCCTATTTTAGTCACAGCCGCCGCTCCGGGACCGCCGCGGGGCGCGGGTCCGCCAGCGGCGACGAGAGACAGCCCGAGACCGTCCCGTCCGGGCGGCCGGGAAACTTTCCCGGGGCGCGGGGCAGGTAAGGGGCGCGGGCAGGGCGGGGGCCGAGCCGAACCGAGCCGGGGCGGGCAGAACCCCGGCGCTGCCTCCGCCCGCCCCCCGCCGGCGCTGTCCAGCCAGGCAGCGCTCGCAGCGCCGCCCGCTCTGCTCCGGGCCGGGGGCGAGCGGAGCGGGGACGCCTCCGGCACCGCCGCGCCCCGGGACAGCCGCGCCGGGACAAGGGCGGCGGTGGGAGCGGCGCTCCGGGGAGGGCTGCCCGCCCCGAGGACTTGGCGGTGTCCTGAGCGGGGGTTACAAGGGGTCACTGTCCCGGGAGGGAAGCCCTCCCTCCCTGCGTGCCCGGCGGGGGTAACCAGAGCTCCCGAGTCAGCCCTGCCTGGAAGTTGGAGAGCTCTGCTGTGTCCCCTCTGGAGAGGAGTGCGACACGCTGCTCAGTGCTTCTCCTCGCCAGGGCTCTGTCTGAAGTGGGACCCTTCCCGGTGTGTCCCGGGTTAGGGCTTGTCTCTTAAGGTAGCGGGGTTTCTGGTTCTGTCCGGGTGCTGCTGCTCATTGACAGAAGAGCTGGCTCGGGGAGTATCTCTACTGTCACAAAGCCGCCTCGGGATCCGGGGATTTCTTCCTCCATCTGGGGCTTTGCCTCGTAGGCTGGCGTTATTTGATTCTTCTCCCTCTCCATCAACTAATGGTAAGAGCAGATGAACCATAAAATTGCATTTGCAGTTGCTCCTTTCCAAAGATAGAACGAAGGACACAAAGCACTTCTCTTCCCCAAACTACTCTTTGTTTTTACCAAGCATATTCTTCTAAGCTCTAATATTTTATCACATTTTCTTCATCTGTTCTATAAACCTTTGTGTGCCTTTAGACTGTCAATCACTTTATGGGCAAATATTTTATGTAGCAGATCTCTTGTAATACTGAATCACAGACTAACTGATGGTGTTACAGAGATGTCATTGGTGAAACCTGGGTTCCAGAACTAGGGCTTCTTGCTAACTTTGTTGTTTAGTTGAAATATGATTGTATAAATACAATTTAAAATGTCTTCACTGACCACATTAAAACGAGGGATGGTTTCCACTTCTGCAGAAGTGGTCCTGTTCAGGCTTTCCACAGAGTTCTGTGTGGTACCAGATAGTGAAGTAGCTTAAAATGTCAAGTTCTAAAGAAATGCCTTGACTGCAAAATAATAAGTACACTGCAAGTTCTCTAGTGAAACAGAAGAAAATGGTAACTGTGGTCAGTTGTGGTTCCCGACACAAATTTTCCCTTCACAGCTATCTTAAAGCTTTTATGACGAAAGTTGAGAACAGTTAGTTTATTAAGGATTCAAGAAAAGTGTTGTTAACTGAAGCTATGTTTGATCTTCTTATTAAGTGTGTGGGCTCTTCAGAGAGATTTTATTTTGTCATTTCAGTGTGTTCCCCTATTTTGCAAAGAAGAGCTTTGGTCAGTGTCTCCAGATGATGCTAGGCAGCCTGTGTTTATGTGTTTGGACTCATGGCACATCTTTGTAAGCTAGCTGTACGTGCAGGTATGGCATGGTGAACCAAGCCTCTTTTTTGGGAAATAAAGTTCATGTCAGGTGTTTGGTTTCAAGGGAATCCATTCCCACTGAAAGGCACTACTGCACCATACAAACTCATTTAAGCGGAATTGTGCAGAGTTCAACTGTAGTTCATTAACCCACTCTTAAAGCACTTGTGAAATGTGCCTTGTGGCTGCTTTCTCCACTATTAATTTAAAAGTTGAACTGGAGAGAGGCTTGAACTTGTACTTCCTTTCAAGTTTTATTCTAAAGTACAGTAAAACAGACCCCCTGAATTGTTTTTTGGTAATGCCATTCAATATTCAAGAGCCTTGGTCAAATTGATCCAAGTGCTGGCGATCTTAAAAAATGTGTGACTACCATTCTGTATTCATGTTTCTAGGAGCAAAAGAACTTAAAAATGAGAGAGGGGTTTATACTACTTAATTTGGTGGGAATACCACATCTACTTGGTACTTACGGTTCATTAATTCTGATTCAAATTGAAAGAAATATGTATTTTTTTCCATTTCAGACACTGTCTAGATGATAAAATAGACAGCATCTTCAACATTGGCTTTGCAGCCGCAGAGGGTTGCATTGTATATTTTACAGTGATAAATGAGGAATTGTTGAAGTACTGGAAGTTATGTATAGTAAGCTGGTCTTTAAATAATTAAAGACTAAATAATACCAGCTTCACTGTATACAGTGAGCCTTAATGAGCCTAAAATAAGCCTTAAACTGTTCTTTCTGTATTATTGTGGAGTTTCTTTTTCTCTCAAGGCCTTCCTCTGTCCTATTTTTTTCCACTCCCTAAAATGATTCATAAGAATTTAAGCAAATTGCAGGCAGAAGCAGGCTTTCCCAGCTGCACCCAAACAATGAGTGGAAAGTCCCATGAAATGTCTCCTGTTGAAGAGCTGTGTGTTGGAGACAGCAGCTCTGCATCTGCTGCAACAGGGAGATGGGAGACAGGCCCAGCTTGGTGAAGAGGACAAGCACTCACTGGCCTCATGCCGTTTGGTGGGTTCTTTATGTGGAGCGTTGACTTCAGTGGAGAGGTGGCATTGGGGTGTCTCCAGGGTCGGGCAGCAGCTGTCTCAGCAGCTGGCTGAACAAACTTAAGCATGGTGGCCTAAATTCTGCCTGACCAGAGCTTTGGCTCTGGAAAGTCCTGCTTGGCTGATGGTCATGTCTCAGGGCTGCCTTGAAGGCAGTGAAGCACCACTGGTGGCTGGACATGCCCCAGCTGCCCGTTTTGCAGCTCTGAGGGATTACTGTCTGGGAAGGTGTCACATCACATGGATGGTCTCAGTGTGGCAGGTCCAGTTTGGGAATTGCAGCCCAAGTAGATACTGGAAGGACTAGGAAGAGTGTGGTCTGGACACTTTACTTTCCATGTGACTGCCTCCACTCGGAGCACTGACCCAGTGGGTGAGACAGCGACAAGACATGAATGGGACATGGGATGCCTGCCTCAACCCCAGGGAGTGCTAATCCATCTTCTCTCTTGCCATGAGTGTGCTCCCTGTGACCCCGTTTAGACTTGTGTAGGTGGGCCACTTGCTGCCCTTCTTGTTGCAGTTGTGATGTTGTGCAGAAGGGTCACAGAACTGCCCTGCAGTCCCTCTTCACTCTGCCATGAGGACGCTCACCCAGGGAGTGAGATCCCACAGCTTGGTTGCTTGGGTTGCAGACAGGCTCCACAGTAAAGCATTCACATCCCATTCTTGGAACACATCCCTTTGAAAACCATTCACAGGAAGGGATGCTGGCTCCACACGGATGAAGATTTCAACTAAAATATCTACAGGATGAATAATTTCAGAATTATTATTTGGATATACAGGATGAATTATTTCAGAATCTATATTCATAGATTTCAGTGTTTTCTGTTGTCTAAAGTAGCTCTTAGTTGGTATCTGAGATAGGCTTCTGTATTTCTCTGGGAAGACCAGCTCCAAAACTTTCTAGGTATATACAGTGTTTTATATTAAGTAACCTAAGACAAAAGTCCAGTAGATATTGTTGCCATCACCTAATGTGATTTCCTGTAGCATAAAAAAACAGGTTCGTAGTAAATAATTTTTTTAATAATAGCATACCCAGATTTAATTTAGGGACCAGAAAGCATCTTAACTTCTTTAATTCCTAGCAAAGGAAATCTTCAAAGCCATCCTCCTAATTACCTTTCTATGCATGCTTGTGTGTCTTTGAAATCTGAATATATCTGGTTCTGTAGTGACTGATTATCTTGATACTGTTGTCTTTTAGATTGGGTAGTCCTTTTCTTCCTCATCTTCCTTCCACCTTCCTGCAGGCTACATTTTGTTGGAGAAACCTTGTGTTTTCCAGTATTGTAATTACATCTTTCTCTAGGAAGTTTAAGGTAAGGTAGCTTGTTAGTTACTGTCCTTATTGCATGTTCTCAGCCTGGAGTGGGTTCAGGGACAGTTGATCACTGCCAATGGGTGGTTTACCTGCCTGTACTTGCCTAGAGACATGTAGCCATAGCTCTCTCTAGGTGCAGAGCTCCTCTGTGCACTCAGTTAGATACTGCATTGCAATTAAGAGTTTTGCTTGTCTCTGTCCCTGTGGGTGTGTAGCCCCACTGCAGAAGGAAAGTAGCTTGGGGAAAGTGGGCAACATAAACAGGGATTGGGAGCTATAGGTGTCAGTCAGTAGGGGCCACAGAGGGGATTCCAGTGAAGTAGGAGCAGTGGAAGGAAGGGGTATCTCATCTCAATTGGCGTGTACCTTTAACTTGCATGTGAAACTGCTTGATGAAATTAAGGAGCAGGGTTTTTTTATCATCTAAATGACATTAGACCAGATGTAATTTTCAAGCCTAGAGGGGGTGCTTGGAGCTCATCCCTCCAGATGTGAGGGGTGTCTAGGCCAGGAGGACACCCCCTAGCTGGAGGGACTGCCATGCCCTGGTGGATTTGCTGGAGTATCGAGCCAGGCTATGACTCCTAGCTCATGTATAAACCTATACACTGTAGTGTGCTAAATACATCATAATCTCATCTTGTGCAAAGAAGTGTATATGCTGTAAAGGAAAATCTTTCCTTTTGCTTCCAAACCTGTAACAAACAATTCACCCAATTTCACTGGAAACATACAGTTTCCAGTTGTACATGTTGGCATGTACAACTCTATAGCCTGTCAACACATACAGTGTGAAAGTGCTGAGAGCTTTCTTTCAGAGTACTTGGGAAAAGGCAACTAAAGAATGGACTATTCAAACTCTGAATAGCTTTACTTTTGACTTAATTTAAAAAGACCAAAGAGCAAACTGCTGGTGGCCTCAGGGCTTTTAGTGTTTCTTTTTTGCAGGAATTATTGTGATCCAGACAGAGTAACTAACACTCAGTGCTTCTCAGAGTTGAATTTGAATCATCAGTGACAAAAATGGGGTAAAGTACATGGTTCTTGAGCAAATTAAAAATGTACATAATAGGTAATTCTTTGTGTGAACAGTGCAGTGTAGGGGGGAAACTCCCATTTGAGGAGGGAGAAAGTTGCAATGTGCATTTGTACAATGCAAATTCTTTCTGTTTTGACTGGTTTAGTGTACTGTTTATATGAAATTTTAAGTTGCCAGCAGGTATTTGTTTTGTAGCATATAAGTGAAACACTCCGTTTTCTGCTTTGAAACGCCAACAAACTGTGATTTTTACGCTTTCTGATGACAACTTAGTCCTCTCAGCACTTAGTCCTCTCAGCACTGCTGTTTGTTTTAAGGAAGTCCATGCCACTGTATATTGCTCACATCTCTGGCCTGTGATTTTTCCCATCACTTCATCTGCTCGTGCTGGAGAAGGTGGGATTGTGTGGTGGGGCAAGATGCTCTGCAGCATGTCAGCAATTCAGCCTGTGTTGGCAGGGCACATCCCCTTATTGAGCTGTGAGGATTCATCTTGCACGAAGCTCATGTTTTGACAGCCTACAGATGTCAATGTGTGTCATTCTGATTACGGCAGTCCCATGGCAGGGAGTATGCTGTGCATGGTGCTCCCTCTCCATAGGCAGGGGACAGAGTAGGAAGTACTCAGTGTTTGCTTGGGAAGACACAGTTCTTCAGCTTTATAAGCCAAGACACGTGTTTTACATGCAGTTTCCTGCTTGCAGGATCATCACCATCACATGAACTTGCAGCAATAACTGTTCACCACAGCCAGGGCAATTGAAGTGGGACATCAAACAAAGCAGAAGGAGGCCAAAGCATCTCAGTGACAGGATGGTGTCCCCTCCAGGTGCTTACAAATAGAAATGTTCTGCTGCTGTGGAGGGTGACTCAGTTGGTATCACAACTGTTTGTTTGGTTTTTTGGTTTGGGGGATTTTTTTTCTCCCCTACAACCTCACTTGCAGTAGATGAATGGCTTAATTAGAGTGACTGTTCTGAAACCTTCAAGAGTTTAGATTTTGGACTTGCAGGAACTGTAAATAAAAATGTGAAAGGTCTTATCTAGCACTTAATACCCTTCAAAACTGGAAATTTTACTATACTGAGGCCCATACCTATTATTGCCTCTGCTCTATTTACAACTGCCAACGATTTTTAGCTCCCAGACATTAGAATAATTTCTTATTTGAGAAGAGCTGCATCCTCTCTTTCTGCCTGCAGTTTGGTGGCAGCAAGCACACTTGCTCTTCACTATAGCCCTGAGAAATTAGTCCCATTGAGGAGTGGGTTTGTCCGTATTTCCAGAGGGTCTGGGTTTGCCTGCACGCCTTGTGTAGCTCAGGAGAGTCTTGTGTTGGTAAGGCTGTGCTCTGGGCTAGCACTGGCCTCCCTCTTTTCCCTTTCCTCTTGCCTGGAAGGAGAGAGGCCCTCTCCAGTTGAGAGATGCTGCAGCACAGTAAAAGTTCTCATTGCATAGAACTAATGGAGTAGGTGGGAATTTTCCACACAGTGGTTTTGGAAGACAGGTCCCATTCTGAAAATGAACAGTTACAAATGCAGAACAGTTTTCTCAGGACTTTGTGTTTGCATATGATGACCCTCTATCCATTTCCTAGTGGTGTGCTGTTCTTTCCAAATTATTTTGGCCCATCTTGTCATGAATAGGTGCTTTACAGAAACATTGTGAGCTGTAGTGTTGGCATACTGAAAATGCAATAAATGAATTAAAAATTGTACATACATTCTGTGAAATTAGTATTATGTCATGTCAAATTATTGCAATGTGTGACATTACATGATGAAAAGATGTTGGTAATGTAAAGTAAATTACTGCTGCACTGTGGTTTTGTTTGTGGCATGCATACAGTTTCCAGTGTATCTCCTCAGTCATGGTCCCCTTCAAAGCCCTAATTTTTACTTATTTTCTTTTAGAAATTAGGGTCTTCAGTAAAACTGCTTAGAGCAAAATGTTGGCAGGAGAGTAGGAGTATTAACAATAATCCAAAATCACTGTTATCAGTGATTCTGTTTTAAACAAACAATCAGTCAAACAAAAAACTTCTGATTTTTGACCATGTAATGGAAATACTGACTGGATTCAGAACACAGTCTGGGAACTGCATGATCCAGTTTTATTTTCTTTTGATTGAAAAATGTTAAACCCCTTGATCACAGAAATACCACCTAAAATGCATCATGATCTTACCTAGATGACTTCTTTATAGCTGATGCAGTTTCCATCTCCCAGTCTCCAAGGGATAAATCCTGCATCTGAGGGGAATCCTGAACCAGAGGAGAGTGTTTGGATAAAGAAACAAACGGAAAAGGTTTTAGTTGTCAACTACCTTATTCTTGTAATGCTCATTCTTATACTGAGGATTTTGAGCATTGTAATTTGGAGAGATTCTGTGCTCTTTAGCTGTGGTATTTTTATGGGCCAGTGACTTTCCTATCACCACTCCCAGAGAGGGAGTCTCCTCCTAACTTGTTCTTCTGAGCTCTGCTGCTCAGTTGTTTGGGTTTTTATGTCTTCATTTAGCACCAGTGTTATTCAATCATAGAATTAATGTTGGAGTTTGAATAAACTTTAAAGTGTGGTGGCTAGGAAATACGATACAAATTTTCTTTATTAATTTCTTAGACCCATCACTGTAAAAGAAGCACCACTGAAAGCCCTGATGAATGATGTTGGATGCTTCACTGCAACAGCAGTGCTTTTAAAGTATTGACTTCTGTGGCTCGTGTGAGGGGAAAAAAACGCAAACTACTTTGATATTCTAGAGAATTTGATAATTTTGATAACCAGATAGTTTCCTGGCTCTTCTACCAGGAAAAGAACCAGACAGTAAGGCCTTATAAGCTTTGAATTCTGATTATACCACTAATATATTCTGGTTTTGCGATTTCTACTGTGTATAATCTCACATTGAAGTATGTATTTTTATTTTAAAAGACAGATATATAAAGCTGGTTCTGATTTTCTTGGTTTTAGATTTATTTTGGGGTTTCTTTCATGCTTCTTGGTTCTGTGTTTTCCTTTTAAAACTCTTAGGAATACATCACCATATGAAAATGCATAGCATGTTTCACATTTTAGAGTGTTGAACGATAAAATTATGTGGTCCATGGCATGAAATCCTATGATGTAGAACTTTGACTGTTACAAAAATTGCTTTGTAAATGTCCCTTGAGTCATATTTTGCAGGACTACTTACTTCATGTTCTAATAATATAATCTGTACCAAGATGCGTTTAAACTTTGTAGTCTTCCTTACACATGACAGGGCTTTTTTGCCTGTAATCCTTGGAGTAGAAAAGACCATCCCCTGTGACACTTGGGTTTCCCTTGTTGTGGTGTTTGGGGATGGAGTTTGTTGTCTCCAGGAGCAGATAGCAGCTTTACTCAACCCATTAATGAGGATGATTTGACCGAAATCCAGAGAGAGATGGAGGAGGTGAACAAGAAGAAGAGTTCACTGCCTCTTCTTGTTAAAGAACTGGGTAGAACATTTAAAAAGGGCTCTCAGGGAGCAGGGTCTGGACCAACAAATCCAACCACCTTTTCAGCAGTGGGGCTGTACAAAGGCTTGTCACAGGATGTTGTGAATGCAACACACAGCTTTACGTGGATTCAGTGGCAGTTCAGTGGTTGTTACAGGGATCACAGATACAGAAAACATGATCTTCAGCTGAATGAATATTAAAGTTTGATTCTGGAATCACAGAGCTGCAGGGGTAATTGGATCGTAATACAGTCTGTGGTTTTAGTCAATAAAACTTTGATAAAATTTAATTGATGAAAATAATTTTATTAGTAATTCATCTTTTCTTCACTTGTCCAGATCAGATGAAGCAGAGATGACATGACCAAAGTCAAAACAATGCATGAACTGATAAGAATCAGCACTGAGAACATTGGCTGCTTAATTGCTGGAAATCCTAAGTGGGACTTCACTACCAAAAGAGACCCTGATGTTATGTGATCATTGAGCAGAGTTTGCAAGAATGGAAAACCAAAGGAAAACCAAAACTAGCAGCATCTCATAAATAAAAATTTTCAAGTTTCAGCTGAGTAAAAAAAAATATTCCAGCCATGGGAGAAAATGCAAGTTTTTGGGAAAGTTTGATATATGCACATCCTACGTGTACCACCTGGAAGCAAGAGGCAGAGGGATCTATCTACCACCTAGCCAGTATCTTCTTTGTTGTGGGCTTCATGGGTGGAAGTGGATTCTTTGGACTCCTCTACGTCTTCAGCTTGCTTGGACTGGGCTTTCTTTGCTCTTCTGTTTGGGCTTGGCTGGATGTGTGTGCTGCTGACATATTCTCCTGGAATTTTGTACTGTTCGCTATATGCTTCGTCCAGTTCGTTTATGTTACCTACCAAGTCCGGAGTGTTGCCTTTGACAGAGAATTCCAGGAACTCTACAGTGCTCTCTTCCAGCCTCTGGGAATTTCCTTGACTGTGTACAGGAAGATCGTCTTGTGCTGCGATGCAGAAGTGATTACCCTGGAGAAGGAACATTGTTACGCCATGCAGGGCAAAACACCTATTGACAAACTGTCCCTGCTTGTGTCAGGCAGGTTTGTATTGCTTTGTTAAGGTTTTCTGAAAATATCTTTATTTTTCTTCCCTATTGAAAACGGAAAAAAAAAAAAGAAAAAAAAGCCTGATTTGTGTATTGCTTGTTTATTTTCCAGTACAATAGATTAAATATTAATGCAAGTAATATAAATATTAATAGGTTAAATACAGTTGTCTAGGATAGCACTAGCATAAAAACACTAAGCACAGAATCTGTAATAGCATCAAGAAAAGAATTTGGAGTCACTCTTTTCCAGGCTGCTGGAATATCATAGCATTTAATTGGTTAGGGAGATAAAGGGAATAAATGTGGATTTTCAGTGTTCAGGTTATGGCTTGCTGCCTAGCTGATAAGCACAGCATCTGTCCTATTTTTCTTTACTAGTATCACCTGAAATGGGACAAAAAGTTAGTTACAAAACTGAATATACTGAGATAAGCTCCATTTAATAGAGATCTTGACTTTGATAGAGATTGTGTTTGGTTGCTTTCAAGGGGGTGCGAAAGGGTATCTGTAAGGAAGGGCAAAGACTTAAAAGTGCCCTTTCATTACAAGGGGACATAGTTGATCCTTATCAAGACTTGCAGACCTGGGCCTATAGTTACTGTATATTATATATACTGTGTTAGACCCTGAGGCAGTAAATCCACCTGCTTGTACTCCCTTCCCTGGAGGGAAACATTGGCTTTTGCACTGTATACAAAGCAAGGTGCAGTCCCAGACCACCATGAGAGTAGGTCGGACACCCAGAGGTGATGGACATGGATGGTTCTTGATGGGACACTTGGTGGGTGCTTGGTCCCTTGATGTGACACTTGGCTTGATAGCCTGCTGCATGGATAGATGGAATCTGTAGGCAGCTTGACACTCAGCTGATTTAGGACTACCTGCAATGAACAATATGGATTGTGGGCAGTTTTCCCTAGTGGCACCCTGGTTCAGAGTGTTCTTGGGAGCTCTCTAGGAAGTACCTCATGGAAGTTGCTTTTGGTCTTACCAAAGGAGAGGTATCCCTTCTGCATGTCCAGCTAGTTAGTGATCACCCAGAGTTCCTGCTGCCCTTTGCCATGTGGTACAGGGCTGCTTGTGTGCCTTCAAATTTTTATGTTATTTAAAAAGTAGCAAGGAAAGGAAATTTTTCTTTGACATCTTCAGAAGGCCACTGCACTCACACAGAGATCCCATACCTCCAGGCTGTTCTTCTGGCTCCTGTGGCCATGTAATTCCTGTTGAACATGGAGAGAGGCCTACCTAACACATGCTGTGGGGCACTCCTGGTTCCTACTCCCAGTTTTTGCCACTTTGTTCTCTCTAAAATGCATATTTGCCAAATCTAGAAGTAAATCCCATGGTTTTCAGGGGAAGTAGGTAAACACTATTGTGGGCATTGCTCTTTCAGCACTCCAGTGCATGATGGCCTTTTAATGGCAAAGCTTGTGCCTCACTGCACAGAGAGAATAATGTGGTTTGAATAAGGCTTGGAAAGATTTCCCTTTCAGTTGCACGATTGTTTTATATTCTCTCTCAACTAGCCTGAGCAAGTTGGGTTCAAAAATATAATTAGGGTAATGTTGGCCATTGATTGCTTTTTCATACCTTCACAGCTATATTTAAATTCCTCAGACAGTAGAAATAGCACATTCTTGTAGTAGTCATTGCTGGTGTACAGGTAGTGCTAACAAATTAACACATCTTATCTCGGTAGGATCAGAGTGACAGTTGATGGGGAGTTTCTGCATTATATTTTTCCTCTTCAATTTCTGGACTCTCCTGAATGGGATTCACTGAGGCCCACAGAAGAGGGAATTTTCCAGGTAAAAGTTAAGGGGTTTCTTTCTTTTTTTCTTTTTTTTTTTTTTTTAAGTGCTTCAGAAAACTCTTCAAGTACTGTTGGATTTAGAAATAAACTTACTCAGTTGTGGGTTTTGTTTGTGACACTCTGCAAACAAGTGGCGTCCCATTAGTTTGGGAAGTCCTCTTTATCTGCTGGACTGGTTTTGCTGTTTGTGTTTTGTTTACAACTAACAGGGGTTTTCTTAAAGCTAATCTGGGAGGTAGGCTCTGCATTCTTTGGCTGCACTGATATTCAGCCCTGAGAAGCCAGGTTTCCTCGGGGTGGGAAGAAGCTGGTGCTGGAGAGGTTTCCCAATGGGAGATGAGCCAGGGGAAGACGTGCCTGTGACACAGCTTGGCACGGGTTACAGCATGGGACGCGGTGTCAGCTGGGGCTGCCCCTGCACTCTGCGAGCCCTCCCACTGCTGTCACTTGACTGGCACGCTGGCTCCTGTCTGTGTTGGATCTGATGCCTGCTGTCACGAGGACAAATGGCATTTGTTGAAAGCTTTCTTTAGACCTGCTTTTTCAGCTGAGGCTGCCAAGAGTGGAGCAGGGAGCTCTGGGCTGAGCCAGGGCATCCATGTGGCTGAACCAGGCATGCCATATGGGCACAGTCATTGAGGTTAGTGAGTCACGTATTGTCATTGAGGCTGATTAGGTGTGATCACTTAGTCCATACCCAGTCACCTTTCTCACTTGTCTTTTGCTTACAGTAACCTCCCAGAGCTCTCTGGCTGGGTTAAGAGGATCTAGTTGCAGTAGACAGGTTCTACTGGGAGAGAGGGGTGCCTTCTGAGCAAGGGCAGCAGCAGCAGCACCCCCTTGTCACCTGGCTGTCCAATTCTCTCTTCTCTAGGTAACACTCACCGCAGAGACAGATTGTCGGTACGTGGCCTGGAGGAGGAAGAAGCTTTACCTGCTGTTCGCTAAACACCGCTTCATCTCCCGCCTGTTCTCAATTTTAATTGGGAGCGACATTGCCGAGAAACTGTACGCCCTGAACGACAGGGTGCACGTGGGGCAAGGCTTCAGGTACGACATCCGCCTGCCCAACTTCTACCACGTTGCACTGCCAGAGACCCCTCCTGTGCAGCCCTCCCACCGCTCCCACCGCCTCCAGCGAGGGTCCCCCCGCCGCAAGCCTGCGGGGGTTACAAACTGCGGCCCCTTCCTCGCACCCTCCTAGGAAGGAAAACTCTGCTGCAGCCATTCCTCAAAGCAGTGAAGGGAAGGGGAAGGTGGCAAAGCAGAAGAGCAGAGAGACAAAAGCAGATGAAGCCAAATTTGACTGACAAGTGCCATTTATGTTAATTGGAGTAGGTTGAATTTCTCTGTCTCAAGCCAGCAGGTTGGCTTCTGCATTTTGACTGTCTGTGCAATATGTTTACTTTCTGTTGATACTCCTGTTGATCTTCATCTCTTTCCTTTTAGAGGAGAACAAATCATAACAGTCTGAGGTCTTATTGCAATTGTGGTGGCCTCTGTGGTGGTGTGTTCGTTTTTTTTTTAAAGCAAGCCCATGGTATTTGTAATTATATTTTCCTCAAAAAATTTTGTCACAAGTATAGTCAGAATAGTCAATGAAAACAAGTAAGTTGTCTTCAAATTATAGCAACTTGCTTATAATGTTCTTTTTTATGCCATGTGGACATTCTCTCAGTTTACATGAATAATGTTGCAGAAAAAAGACTAAAGAACGATCGCATTGGGTGTGTTTCTTAAAGAAATGAAAGATTTTGAAATGCACAGCAAGATTGTTAAAAACCCAAACAAAACAAAACAACAAATTCTGTCCCATGAGTGATTGGTTTCTCTCTGACTGTCCTTAAGTGGTATTATGTGAAAACTAACAGAAGTGTCATTGCTGGCATTAATAAAATTGAAGAGCTGTAACTGCTGCAAATGCAGCTTAGGGAAAAGGTGGTTGTAGCATTTCTGATACAATGTGATGCTATAGGACATGGGCTTCTGCAATGTCAATGCCCTTTGTGATATGTACAATAAATAATGTTAGTCAATTTACTGCCAAACCATTGGAGTTTGTTGTATGATATTCTTTTTAGTCATGTTTGTCGGGAAGAGACTAAAACAGCTGCAGCAATAAATACAATTTTTAACTGACACATTCTCGGTTAGCTTCCAGAGTCACTTTTCTGTGCCTATGAAATTCTTTTTTTAATTCCCTAATTCTGTGGTGTTTTAAGGGAGCCTCAGATCCCACTTCAGTAGGAGAGAGTTGGCTTTAACCCTCAGGGTCACTGTGCCTTTGAAGAGAAGTGCCCAAATACCTTTGCTAACTCGCCTTCCTACTGCTCTGCCTCATTCCTGCCAGTAATCAAAAAGTAAGAAGCATTACTATTTTATGAGAATGGATTGCTGCTTGATATGTCTGGAAGTGGATAATACCTTTAATGTTTTAAAATTGCTGGCTTTCTTGGTAGGATGACCGTGGTGTGCTTCTCTGTGTGTGGGTGTACCTGTAAGTTTAGATCTTGTGAGTTGTTTCTGGAGGACTTAAAATGATGGTACAATCTTATGCTTGAAGGGTAATCGTGCAGTATGTATAAAAAAGCTATTAGGAGTGATGTGAAACACTACCTATTTGAAGGACTTTTAGTGTAGAGCAGGTGAGATTGTACAAGTTTTATGTTGCTTCCTCATAGATGAAAACCAGCCAAACACAAATACCCCAGCATGTAATGTGATAATTCCCAAATCATTCTCATAACCCTTCCATGCACTGTATTCTGTATGTACTGCTTACTGCATGAAGTCCCTGAGTCACAGAGCTACATTTTCTTGGCCAAAAGAGGGCTGGAAAAAAATACAAACAATGCATTGATGGCTTTGAAAGACCTGTTCAGATGATAACTAAGGCACAAAGTTATCATGGCTGGCAGCATGAAGTAAGGATGTACATCTATGTAACAGTCTACAATCATAAAAATATTTTAAATGCATATAAAAGATCTTATTCTAGACTCAGGTGTAACATAAATGATTTATTAATGTCCTCCTTGGTTTTCTTGGAATATTTGGGTTTGGCCTATTTATTCAAGAAAACTTGTCTTTACTAAATTCTGAAGTTAATTAGCTTGCTCATCTTCACCTTAAAATAAGACCAAGGAATCTTATTCACCCAATTTCTGTATCAAGCTTATATATTTTATTTAAGCTATAACATGCTGCTTAGAAAGATACTGGGGAATGATGGGTGTTTCATGACATACTTTGATAGTTTTTTCTTTTTTGTGACTGTTGTATGCCTTGGTTTCTGTCACACACTTCCCAAACACAATCTTTTGTGATTCCTTTCTCTGTTGGAATTGGTTACTGGCAGAAATCTCTACCAGGACATGTCTGAGTCAATATCTGAACATACTCTTTGCTAATCTTGTTTAGGTGTTGCTACTGTGCTTTCTGGGCTTTGAGTCATTTTTTTTAAAATTGTTTCTAGTTTTCCAGCATCTCTTTGAGACATGACTAGCAGAACATTTCAGCTGTAAAATTCAGCTGTAAAATAGATATCTACAATCATATAAGTACATACAAAAGGGCTGGAAGCAAGACAGAAGTTCTCTCTACCTCTGTTTTTATTTTAATCTGGACAGTATTTTTAAAACATACAGTGAAATATGCTCTGGTATGATACTCATAAACCAGTGTTTTGGGAGGGCTGTATAATCTGCCTAAATGAAGACATACTCAGAATGATGTCAGCAAAATTAGGCAAGCTTTTTGTGATCATAAACACCCAGTCATTAGAGAGTTGGGGTTGCTCAGCCTGGAGAAGGCTTCAGGTGACATTATATTGCAGTACTTAAAGGGGCCTGCAAGAAACACAAGGACAAACTTCTTGTAGCGGGGCCCCTTGTGGTAGGACATGGGGTAATGGCTTTAAAATCAAGCATATATTTAAATATAAGGAGGAATTTTATAATTATGTGTGTCATGGAACACTGAAACAGGCTGTCCAAAGAGATGATGGATGACTGGTCCTTGGGAGCATTCAAACTGGATGGAGCTCTGGGCAACTTGATCTATTTGAAGATATCCCTACTTATACAAGGGGGTTGGGCTGTATGGCCTTTAAAGATCCCTTCCAACCTAGACCATTCTATGACTATTTAGAGGTTAATAAACATTTGGAGCTAGATGAAGTTCTCACTTGAGCATCATCCAATATATGCCTGTGTTACTGCTCAGAAATAACTGTTAGTGAGGTGATCAGATTCCTTCATACTTGGTTTAAACAAGTGGATACTTGAGTCCGTGCTGCTATCAGTGAGTCCTTTTCCTGATCCTGCAGTGATTCCCCTCTACTCACATTTTACTTTTTTACCAGTTCCATAATCTTCTGTGCAGTTACATCTACATTTATATGCTGCTATAGGTAAGAGTGGCAGAATCTGTGCACGTGATGATGTGGTCATTCATCAGTTGATTTTCCCAAGTTTTTGTAATTATATGGACATCACGTTGGAATTGCCCTTACAGCCTGCAGGAAGTTCAAATTTACTATATAAGGTAAGAAACTGTATGGCTTAGGACAATCCAAAACAGAGGTGGGGGGAGAAGGAGTAGAAGAAGAGAGAACTAAATTTCATACAAATTTTATTCAAAGGAGGTTTATTCTGGCAAATTAATTTGGATGCAGTAATATGTGCTTAGAGCTTCAGAGCAATTTTTGCCTACTTAAGGAGCATGGGACTGACCTTGCAATTCTTTCATGATGTGGGAGTTTTTTAAACTAGTGTAAGTACAGGTAACAGGTTCCATCATGCAACTCCACTCAAAACTACAGAAACTATGGAATAACCAGAGAAGATGAATCCCAATGTACTCTTGTAGCTAACACCCTATGCAAGGCAAATTTTAAGTGCTTAAAGAAAAAAGGTTATTTTATTCAGTTGCCTGTGGTAACAGAGCAACTTTAACAGGCTCTGTGGCTGAGGAGGGCCATCCAGGATCTATGTTCTCAGAAACTATTTTCCTTGCAACAAAGCAATAATAAAATTATACATACAGAAATATGGCCTCCCTTAGGATTAAACTGGGGAAGCTGAATACATGTTTGGATGGTATTGCACAGATTTGCCATGCCACAAAAAAGACATATGGTTGTAGTAATTAAATAATATGTTGATGCTACATTTTCAGGAAAAAAGCGCTCTACAGATTTTGCTTATTGTGAATGATAAATATAAGACATATTTAGTCTCAATGTACATGAAATATTAAAACACAATATTGTGTTGCTCATATGAACAGATATTGCAAACCATGTGTTAAAATTGAAACAAATCTGCAGCTCTTTATATAGAAGAAAACAATTTCAATAGGAAAGGAAAAAATTAATATCTATTTGTTGAATTCAGACATGACCAGATAAGTATTTTTCTTTCCATTCCTGCAATAATTGCATGCATATTTTTCCTCTCTAGCTGTTACTGCATAACAGATTTTTTTACTATACATCGAAATAAGTACCATATTAAACTGATTTGTTAATCCCTCTTGAAAATGCTTACTTTATTTACATTAATATGCATTAAAATATAAGAGATTCAGGGCTCCTAAGGAAATACACTTTCTTTCTGTTTGTCTAATTCAGATTAACTTTCCTTTCTTGTAGATTTTTATCCCATCAGTTTCTACTTGCTGTAATTCTGCTTCTGTGGGAATCAAAAGATGCATTGAACTTGACATGTAAATGAAGCCACCTCATGCTGATGAATCAAACCATGTAGGTGGAGCTTCATCAGCAGGAGTGTGTAGGAGAAGGCAGCACAAGCATGTCATCACTTAGCTCTAGATTTGGGGTCGTGTCCCAAACCGTGGCTAGCAATGCCCTCCTAGAGGGTCACTTGGCAGAGGGTTCTGCCAGCAGAGGGTTTGGACCCAAACCATCTTTCTGCAAGCTACAGAAGTTGTTAAACATTGAAGTGGAAAAAAAGATTAGATTTTCCCAAAACCTTGTGAGAGCAAAAGGCTTTTATAGCACTTATTCTTCTGCTGTGGATTCACAGGCAGTATTTTTTAAGTTGTCAGTTGAACTGCAGCTCCTAATTTGAGGGATCGGTGGTGTATTGTAGGGACAGGACTATTTCACTACCTGAGTGGGGTTTTGAAGACAAATGGTGATAAAAGATAGATGACCAAGAACTAAGACATCAAAGTCATATAAACAACTGTAATAAAATGATGGTGATAAATAACTGTTTTGGCACTGAATCCCATACTTATCATTGTATCCACTAGTAACTCTCCACCTAAACTTGTCTAAATCTGGGAGATATAATAATTTTCTGGGAGTAAAAGGGACATTAGGCCAAGAGAGACAATGAGGCAAAAAATCCCATTTAATAGATAAATGCTCTTACCATATAATTGCATAGAAGTGGGCAGCACCATCCTGTTCTATAGGAACTGCACATCAGCAGCAAGCATCAAAGCATCTCAGGTCTGTGAAAGGAGGTGAGCAGGCTCCGGGCAGGGATTCTGTGGGGTGATCCCAAGCAGCCAGCAGGAGTCTGGGCTCAGTGGGGATGAAGCACACATATCTCTTTAGTATTTCCCATGAGTGGATTTTAGGTACAGTGCAGGACAATCTAGATACCCAATGCTGCTCTTAGACTTCCCAATCCCAGTTGTAGGATGAGGGTGGGAAACTGGTAAGATCTGGGATGAGTTTAAAACGAATTAGGTATGACCCTGTATCTTCCCATATGTTTTCTCTTACACTGGGTAAATGAAAAATAACTTAATCCATAACAAAAGTGAGGCAAGACCGTTCACATCTGCCAGGATACCCAAGGATGGGTATCAGCAGTTCCTATAAAACAGCTGTTGTGCTGGAATTCCTTGCTGTGCTTTGTTCATCTGACTCTCACACTGAAATCTTTAAAGCTTTTATGGAATCCAGCTGTAGTAGCTATTCTGTTTTACTGAGAGATAAAATATCTTGAATACTTATTTTGAATATGAAGCAAAACTGTCCTGTTTTCATTTACAGAAAAGTTGAGTCCTCTCAAATGATACTTTCAAGCAGATCTCACTAGTTAGGGGAACGAAGTTCTTAAGAACGAAGTTCTAGCATCTTAAAAACTGTCAGATAGCCAGCACTCTGCTCTATTTATCACTGGGTTTCCATTTTATTGTTTGGGTACTGCTTTTCAAAAATATAGTGTTCTTACAGAAAATATGTTTACTATTTAAAGAATTAATAAATAAGTAGTAATAGATAAAAAGATACAAGAAATACTGATACATAAAACATTTTTACACTGGTTTTGATTTTACAAACTCCTAGTATCTTTTTGCTAACTATATTTGTTGCCATTTTAGTTCTGAAAGTGCTTTTTACAGTGGTCTATGTACTTCATGCTACATGCAAAAGCAATAATCACATATATATGTATATTTATTGCAGTCTGTATCCCTGATTTTAACCCTATATAATAGGGTTTTGTTAGTTGTTTTTTTTCTTTAAAGAACAAAGTATAATAAACATCATTCAGACAACTGGTCTTATTTATTCATTGAAATTAGAAGAAAATGTATTTTTTTAAATTCTGTGTTTGCCTTTACTCTTAAAGATCAGGGTAGCAAGGAGCAGTTGTGGCATGCTGTAGCTCAGCACATGCTTTTTATGATATGCAGCCTTTACAATATGCACAGTTTATTAAATTAAAAAAAGTTACCTATTTCTTAATAATTTCAAAATTATTCTGAACTAATATTTATCTTTTCTTTCCCCTCACTGTGGAGTATATTCACTATCAAATCATGTATGCTTTCTCTGTCACTTGTTAAAGTAATTCCTTAGACTTATGTTCAGGTTCCTACTACTTCTTTTTTGTCTCTGTTTCTCCAGTTTTTAAGTTAGTTTTTTTTAATTTTATTTCTCAGTTCTGTCTGTCTGTGTGGAGATGTTAAACACTTGTTATTTAATTCCTTTTCATATCTTTACATAAAATTCTAAATCCTTATGATTAATTTTTAGAATTCCTAGGAAATGGTTGCAAATACACAACATCCTGAAGGTTCAGTCCTAGCCTTTGCTTCTCAAAAATAGCCACAGTAAATATTAAAATGCACAGCTAAAAAAGGATTAATTCTGCAGCAAAACATTAATTGTCACTGTACCAACACCCAAAAGCACACGTGCACTTGTACTCTGATGGTATCTGCGATTCCTTTGGTCTGTACAGTCACACAGACTCACACAAATTCGTCGGGGTCTCTGCAGAGAGAATGCTGAGAGCTGCAGCTGAAATGCATTTACTTCAGGATTAGCGCAGGCATCTCTCCGTGACTGTTTTGATCTTCATTTGTGCGTGGAAGTTGTCCAGAAAGGGAACAGAAAAATCACAGCCAGTTCACCCAGTGCTGCCAGATTTGCTGTAGTGGGGACCCCTAAAAATGGGCTGTCACCCAGGGATGGGACAGATGCAATGCAAAATCATGGCTCTATTACTTGTATTCCCATTTTGTGTGAAGTAAGAGCTGCCTCACACTAACAGAGAGCAATGTGTCCATAACTGTTTGAGTTCCAGGCAAGCAATGTGGTCAGACTCCATATCTGGTATTCTTCTATTTGCAGAAAGAAGCAAACCCCCTGGGACAGGTTCCCATTATTCCCCAATGCCGTTAGTGAGCTGCCCTGACAGGGCAGTGACAAGCATGCCATGGCTCTGCTTTAGGAAATCCAACCTGTTTTATATCAGCTCTCCTGTTTTTTGGGGGGGAATCGTGATTTAAGTAGAGCGAGAGCAAGCACTGCAGGCCCTTCTATCAAGTCCCAGAAAAATCACTTGCAAGCAGTTCATAGCAATTGTTCACTGAGCAATTTCAAATAATGAACATGCAAAATAAAGTGTCAGCAGGGAACTGCTCATGCATAATTTGGAAACAGGGATAATTGTTCGTTGTGATTGAATAAACTGTTTACTGCACACAGTTTAGATAACTTTAATGGCAAACAATTTTACTCTGTCCTTATACCTCAGGATCATACCCTTTAGATAAACATCTACATCAACCATCTGTTAAACTTTGAATACTTTGATAATTTTATTAAAAAGTTGGCTCTAAGCTGGCAACAATCAGTTACTATACTATTAGTCAGATACCCTGAAGCCCTGGAATGTGGTGTTCTTTATCTTGGATTCAAACAAAAAGATAGCCCTCCTTGCACTAACACGAAACATCCTTCCTGCAGGTCTTGCATTGGGAGAATTGCCTGACTATACATCAGAAAGTGTCTGTCAGAGGGCCTGAGGTGAAAGTGCACTGGAATGAACATAATCTTGTTAAATAGACCTCCAGATTACTGAAGAGCTGAGAGAGTATTTGTCGTTCACAATCTCTTCCATACAAACTTCCTTCCAATAAAACATAATTCTTGAGAATACTTTCAGGAAAAACCCATATAAATAAATTTTCTGTGGAAAATGTGTGTGATTTTTCAGTTGTATGACACAAAATTTCAGCAAGTGGGCTGGGATTTGCTAGTGTACTTCATCCCACTCCAGACAGTTGTCAAATACACACAGGATGAATAACTTTCTAAAGTAGCCCACTTACAGAGCCTAAGGAGGGAATTTAAAAGATTAGTTTAGAGTAGATGCTGAGTATGCTTCCTGAAACTATAAATGGAAACATTTCATAGATCTTGCCATTGTCTGAAAATAGCCCTGTCAGCCTGGCACATCTGGGATCCTGAATACAAAGCATTTGTTCTCTTTAGTGAAAACTTTGCCTAAAAAAGGCTGCGACATTGGGCTCTCATTTGGAAGAGGCAGAGTGCTTGCAGTTTCACAAAAAGTTTCTTTCTCATCTGCTTAATGAAGTTTTCCAATGCCTGTCTAGGCTAAACTGAGACAGACAGGAGAGGGAGGTTCAGGTCTCAGCTGTGCCTCTGAACTGCTGCCTGCCCTCTTCTGAGGTCCAACACCTTCCTGCATTATCAGCAGGATGATATTTTCCCCGGAATCCAGAAGAACAGGCAGGCACCAAGAGGTTAAGATGTACTGTTGAGGATCACAAAGCTGGTTGCTGGAGATAAGGAGTAAGACTGAGCAATTTGCAACATCCATGTGACATTTTCTACTGTGGACTATTACTGTGAAAAATAACTGTATAATTTGAGAAAGTACTTAAGCTATCAAGAATTTAATAGCAGAAGAAAGAGAAGAAGCGTGCATCAATGAACAGCTGTAACACCATTAGACCTGTCTCTGCTAACGAAATGCATCAATTCAACACAAATCTCCAAAAATGGATCTGTCTGTCCAAAGCAAATTCCTCATTCTGTGTAAATGCAAACAGTTTTTATTTCTTGCCTCTGTCAGATTAATTTGTACTAGCATACTTCAAAGAACCTGCAGCTTGTTGACAAAGATAGGTTAAAACAGTCTTTATAGTGATTTAACAGTAGGACATTAATTTAATTAAACCAGTCCATTCTCCCACACTGCATGAGACCTTATTTTAAGGGAATAAATTCTACTTAGTACTTTTTATTTAGTTTTTTTTGGTTTTTGCATTGGGCTAAGCACACACCGTTTAGCACCAAGGCTTCCCCAAAATTAGAGAAGACCTAGAGGGTAATGAGAGAGGTACAAAGATTTTATAGAAAACACAACCAGTAGAACAAACTGTGCTTCTCCAACACCTAATGTTCAGTAACATGCTAGAAAATGCTTACACGTCAGTTTGGGTTGGGATAGGAACTCTCTGACAGGCTGCTTTGTGCAGCTTTTGGAAGCTACTTGGCTTTGCTCCAGCAAGCGTAGCTAAATACTATCAATCTCAAACACATGCTAGATGCTATCACTCATGACCATTCCTGTAGCCATGCTATCCTGACTCATTCTTCCTACCCTTTTTCTAGCTCATTTACTCTGCATATCTCAGGAAAGAGAAGGTACATCCATAAAAATGGCTGGCCAGTCGGGGAAAACATAGTGCCAAATCAAGTCCTTCATAATTATTTCATAATATATTTTTGAAAATCGGATCTTATATGAGGCAGCAGGATTCATAAACCCCCTGTTCACATGGCACACATTCCAGAAGAGACCCTGATCTCTTGTCCAAGGTGCAAAACCAAAACTATCTGTGACAAAGACAGGGCCTCCTTGGACACATGTTGATGTGTACGTGTATAAACTGTGACTTCAAAAACAAGTTTGGATTCCATATACTTTCCAAAATTATTTAAGAATAATGCTGACCATATGCTCTTGGCTGCTGAAAAGCCCACTTTGTAGCTAGCTCATCAGAACGTATTGAAAGGTTTTTCTGCCTTGGCAGTCCTCATTTATCACTGACAGTCAGGTTTTGAGAGGGGCTGGAATGCCTTTCATCCCTGAGCGCTACTCGTCAGCCTCCTGGGGATGAAGGCACGCTCGGTGACTGCTTCGCCTGTCCTGTAAGACTGGTTAGCGCCGGCGGGGGCTGCACAGGACACGGGCAGAGCCGATGCCAACATGCGGGGACAGACAGGTCCCGCTTTGGGAGCACGCCGTTTCGGGGAGCTGTCAATCTGCCACTCGAGCAAACTTGGTGGCATTCCTTCAGCATCACGCTGGTGACCAAGCAACCACAGCAGGTGCCGAGTCGAGAAGAGCAGTTTGACAAAGGCCGTTGAGGCTCCTTGACGCACCATGTAGGGGCAACACTGCTTACCACAGGTTTAGGGGAGAATTCAGCTCTCCTAATTTTAACCACCCAACAGCTGGGCAGGCTGCCCGGCCGCGGCGCTCCGGCCGCACGGCTGCACCTTCGCTCCGTGCCTCTCCCCACGTGTTTTGGGCGCCTCGGCTGAGCCCTGCGCGGCACCCGCAGCCCCCGGGCTGTGCGGGGGTGTCCGTGGTGATGCTCGCTGAGGCCCAGTGCCCACGGCCGCTCCCGCCCCTCCCGGCCCGCAGCCCCGGGGCCGGCGGAGGCGCCTGCGCGCTGCGGCCGCTCGGTGCCGGCCCCGCTGGCGCCGCCCGCAGCTCCCGCCGCTCCTCTGCCTATTTTAGTCACAGCCGCCGCTCCGGGACCGCCAGCGGCGACGAGCGGCAGCCCCGGGCTATCGCCGTCCTGTCCGGGCGGCCGGGAAACTTTTCCGCAGGTGAGGGGCGCTCCTCCCGTGCTCCGGCGGCACGGCGGGCGGGGAGCGACAGCATCGCCGGGTCCCGCCGGGGCCGGGGTGCCGCTCCACCGGCGGCGGCAGGAGGGGTGGGCTCCTGTGGAGAACGGGGAGAACAGCAGCCCCGTCCCTGGTCTCTCATTCCCTTCGGTCGCTCTCCCTGCCTGGCCGCGGGCGCAGCCGGGACCGGGGTCTCCGCCTGTGTCCTGCCTGCCCGCGGGGAGGAGGGACGGGTCGCAGCTTTGGAAGTGGCCCTTCTGGGGGAAAAGCGACCAGTTGCTCTATTCTTTTCAGTTTTTAAGGCTTATTTGTCACGATTATTTTGTATCGGGGGTGGGTTTGGCGTTCGAGCGCTGTGTGCTAGAATGCAGCGGCCGCGGTCGCGCCCCGCTGTTCGTGCGCTCGGCGCATCAGTGATCGGCGGGAGTGACCGGAGGGGACAGCGAGCCCCAAGGCGCTCACACACTGCCTGCCGCCCGTCCGCTCAGCCTGGGAGCTGCCCGGCTCTGCTGCCGCCGGGGAGGGCTTTCTCACCGTGTGGATACTTTGTTGTCTTTGAAGAATTGAGCATATTGTTAAATTTTCCCTTGGTTAAAGTGACTGAAGAGAGAGAAAAAAATTTTTGTAGTTACCGACGCATTTAATTGAATGGAGCTGCAAGGAGCATATTGAATTACATATTTTCTTAAACCGCTTTCCTGTTCGTTCTTACTGCATTGTAAAATAGGAAATTGGTAACTTACACTGTAATTAACTCAGTTATGCTACCTCTAGTAGGTTGTCTTCAGCTCACAAAAGAGTTATTGCCTAAAATGTCTATGCAGCTTCTGTGTTCCATGAAAAAGTAGTTTAAAGTTCTGCAGGTATAATTAAATTTATTTTTTTTTACAATTGCATTGACTGTAAAGTTATAGGAACACACTCAAGTAAAGCTCACTGGAATTATGTTGACCAGTAAAGCTGTGGGATATGAATAATCTCAATAAAGTGGGTAATGACACGAGTGGGATACTCCCTGTCCTCTGTCAGGTTGGCTAACTGGTTCTCACAGTAGAACCAAATGCTTTACAATTTTCTGCTATATCTGTCTTCCATGAATGTTGTTTTGGTATCCATAAAATTCATGCTTTTATTCATTTTGGTGTCCGAATATTTGTGGACTAAATCTTTTGGCAATGTCTTTTAGAAGTTTGGTCTCTTGTATAAAGTTGTTGTTGAGTATAGCAAAATACTAGAGTAAGCTCACCTCGTTTATATTCTGAGGATTTGTATTTTCTGACTTAAGATCACTGTGTATTACCTTAACTTTCTATCAAGTTCATGCACAAAAAAAATTTAATAGGATTTGTTTTTTTTTTTTTAACTACACTAATTTCTGTTAGGCTCAATATTAAAGAGTCAGTGAGTTTCTTTTTTTTTTTATATACATCCTCTTTTTTCCCTCCTGTTTGAACAACAAATTGGCTTGAGTTCTCAATCATTTGAATTTTCAAATTCTTGGTTTGGTAAATCTAAATCCATACGATGGCTATATATTGGATATTAAAAACATTCTGCTTTAATGACTTGTCTTATGCCCTATAAAGCTGTCATTTCAGTGGATGTTATTTTACCTCAACTTTACAAAATTATTTGACTGTGTCGGTTGTTTTTTAACTCCTGATATTAACACACATCTTTGCATTGAAAACTTAAGCATATGACTAAATAGTCATAATCCTCAGTAGACATAATTAAAATTTTAAAGGCCTGAATCTGTACTTTCAAAATTAATTTTTGGCTTTCTCAGGTCACAGAGCATAAAAAATTATAATTGTGTGTTCATTTGTGGAAGTGCAGACTTCTCCCTCATTATTCACTATTCTTTGGCAACAGTAGATGCTAGGACTAAAGAACTGATCTAAAAATTACAGTGATGTTAGTTTTTGGTATTTTGGATACTTGTCTTTCTGGTGTTACCTGTAGACAAGCACTTTAGGTCACTTTAGCTTGTTGCTCTGCCTGTCTGCCTTTTCTTCTGATCATCAAAGCAGTCTCCTTAGTTGAAATTCAGAGCCCATGTCTAAGTCTGTCCTTGTGTCATTTTGCAGATAGCATCAATCCATTTCTGTCAGCTTTTAAATACAAATACTACCATGATGGAGAAGTTCTCATTCCTGCTGTTTCCAGTATGTTGGGGGAGCTGTAATTATTGTTTGTGACTAGTAAGTGAAATTCAGAGGTATTCATATAAAGACTTTGAGGTAGACAGAGCTTATAAAAAGACCGGAGGTGGAAAGAGTTAGGTTCCTGGGTTCTGATTTAGGCAATCTAGTAGGTAAGCCTGACCTTCAAAATTGTTAAACATGTCTGTGGATACTTTAAATTGTTTTATCAACACTTGGAGAAACTCTCTCCAATTATTTCAGTTTATGGCTGGTGATTTGTTGTGTCAGTGTCTGTTAAGAGCAAGGGCAGCAGTGTTTTGGCTGGGCCGTGAGGAGAATGAGATTGTCAGGTGCTGTATATTTAATTTGGTTCATTGGGTTTCCAGTCTTCTAATGTATGATGCTTTAGAGCCAAATCGAAAGGGTAAGGTAGCCTCTATCCCCACAGTGGAGCAGTACAAAATTTTACAAATAAAAAATATCAAGCATCTGGTAGGCTGCTTTGATCTGTGATCAGATGCAGCTGAAATTACTTCTTGCAGTCTCTTTTGATGTTGAGTTGAAGGACTTATGGCTGGTTCTGTATCTGTGTGTGAGTTTGGTTATCTTTACTTGTTCTGTTGGCATTTTAGGAGGTGCCTTTACTGGCACATGACTGGGCAGTGAAAGGCTGAATATGGGTAGAAACTCAGCCGATAGTTTTTTTAAGAAGATCTAGAGATCCTGCTGTTCCAGTGTAAGGAGTTTATATTGTTTGGAAACAACAGGAGCACCAGATGAGCTGTGTGTAAGATGAGCACAGACATAGTTATCCAGTTAGCAATACCCTCCTGTTTATGAGCACGTTAAAATGCCAGTCCTGCAGCCGCGCAGGGGCTCAGGCTTTGGCTCACTGTGTGAGTGGCTTTGTCAGGACAGTGAAACTGCTCTAATAGCTCTCTTGATGAACTCGTGTGAAAGAGCTGAAAGAAAGTAGGAATGTATTTGGAAAGGCCTTTATGTTTGCTAATAGTTAAGTGCAGAGTTTATGACAACACACCCCCCCCCCCATTTTAATTAATCTTTGTGAATAACTAATGTAGGAATGAAAAGAGGAAAGTGACATCTTAAGAAATAAGTGAATTGTATATTTTGGATTAAATTAGGTATTTAGGATTAGATAATATTTTTTCCTTGAAAATCATTTCAATCCAGATATTGATATGCTGCATCTGTGCTAGTGTTTGGTCCTGCAGGATGCCTCTGCACATTCTGTAGCATAGCTTAGCTGTGACAGGCTCTGGGCATAGGAAATGGACCATAAGAGAGGCTTGAGGATTTCTTTCTTCCCACTGCTTTCAGAAGGGGTCTAAAACACTGATTAATTTTGAGGACTCTCCAGCTTGCTTCTGCCCTGTACACACGTTTATCACCAGAAAATAATAAAAGGAAGGGATGAAGTGACTCAAATTTATTTCACAGGCCAAGAAACACTCTCAATAAACAGAGATGCTTCAGAGTATACTCAAGTCTGCAGGAAACAGTGTATTAACTGTGACCCAAAATTGTCTGCTGAGCAGATGAATTACATGGCAGTTAATGATGACACGCATCAGGGACATGCACTCTCTCTGCAGAACTTAATGGAATGCAAATCCCACTGCATTGCATGTTATGGAGCTTGTTTGCTCAGTGATGAAGTGCATATAGTTCATTAATGAGACTCAAGTCCACCTACATATAATTTCTATTGCTGTGGCAGCGATAAATCCACGCCTTGCTGGAAGCAGGGTTCTCCTGTGTTTAACAGCAGACACGTCTAGGAGCAGTTGTGTTCCTTCAGCTGAGACCTGCTCAGGGTTGAGAAGACCTTCTGTCGAGCTTCTAATGCTGACTGCAGTTACCCAGAGAGACCAGCTTTTAATACTCTGAAGATAGCATCTTGAGACCTTTCAGTTTCTCCCTGTAGTTTGTTTTTAACAGTAATTTTTTGTTTTGTATTGGGATTTACCCACAGATATTTTTTTCCATTTAATTGAGGCAAAAGATATATTTATTATTTCAACAACAAAAACATCCTATGTATATTTAGATTAGAAATTGTCTTCAGCTGTCTCATTTTCTCCAGTAGTTCCACACACAGACAAGGGTCTTCAAGCTTGTTCAAACTGTGTAGACCAAGTGATTTCCCAAAAGACTGGCAGCAGAATTAGCAGCCTCTTTGTTTTGGTGGCTGATTTAGGTGAAAGAGATATCAAAGCACTGTTGAACTATAGACCTAGCTTACCCTTTTAAAGTGTTATTTTTAATTTTTTTTCCATGAATGATAATGGAAAATATATCTTGGGAAGAGAGAAAATAACCCTAAAATCTATGTGTACGTCTGCTGTGTTTCAGTTTAATGCAAAGTGAATTTCTTCCCTCTCCTTGCAGGATCTCCAAGATGAATACTACAGCAATGAGCCCACTCACCGTTACTCCACTGGGTTTTGTTCCAGACTTAAAAAATTCCACCCTTGATCCTCTCAATGAGACTGCATGTGAAAACTGGAAAGAGATTCATCATCTTGTTTTCCACGTGGCAAACATTTGCTTTGCAGTTGGGCTGGTTATTCCAACTACTTTGAATCTTCATATGATTCTTCTGCGAGGCCTGCTCACCATAGGTAGAAGAATTATTCTGGACACAGAAATGTGACAGAAATGGCTGGGTTTTACCATTATGGAGCTGGTCTCTGCAGTTTATAGTGAAATTACTGCCTCTATTAATGGCCATTGTGCTCTGATGAAGGTGGTTTTGGTCTATGACAGGATCTGTTTTGACCCTGATATACCTTTTCTAGAAAGATTATATAACCCTTGGCTCTTAAAACTTCCTAGAACTTTAATTGGGAATTTCAAACTGATGAAGATGTCAGCTTGAAAACAAGTGGACATCATTTACATCAGATGTAACTGGGTGTTTAAAAGCCTCTTATTTCAAATCAGTTATGTCTGATCATTAAGAACTTTATTTTAGATTTCAAGTAAGTACTGAGACTGTGTATGGGAAGTGCACTGGCTTAATGTGTCTGAGGTAGGTGAGCTTTCCCTTGAGATGCTTGCTGTGAGCCCATGTGTTCTTTCAGTGTGGGTTCAAACATGTGGCACTTGTGGATCACCAGCATTATTTTCATTGCTGATTTAGAAGTGCAGCCTTTCGATGGGGAATGTATTCTGTGTTCTGATATCAGTCATGTTTCTTCTACCACTGTAAGAATCTTGTGACACCGGAGTCTGACTTGAGAGGAAAACCTAAATTTGGCATGCTTGAGACTGAGCAAATGCATTTGTAACATTGCAGTCCCACAGCTATTTCAAAGCCTCTGTACCTTGTGTGGGACAAGCTCCTTGTGATCAGAGAAGGAATAGTGACTCATTGCACTGTAAGATGGATAAATCCAATCTAACAAGAGCATGCTTAAGTATTTTTAAGTGAGTGCTTATTGGCATTATAGTGTGGGTCAATTTTATGATAGAACTGTTTGCATTTACAATGCTCTTGCATTTTCTATTTTATAGTTATTATAGGGTAACTTCTTAAAACAGTCGGGTGACCAAAAGAATGGTCTGAGCATTGCAAGACCTTTTATCTTGGCTTTAAAAGCAAAAGGAGCTCTGCACTTGATGATCCTGCCATTTTGATCTGTAGATCTTGTAGTATTTTGAGCAGATAGGCAATCAGAATTTTGCAAGCTGGGGTGGCAGCAGGAAGCAGATTTGCTCAGTGGGCAGAACAAGTAATGGTCCTAGGGACCTGTTCCCATTGCTTTGACCCTGCCCCAGCTCTGTCCTGCTTTTCAATATATCTAGACATTGTATCCTCCTGTGCCTTGCAGTCTAATATACAGATCAAGAGTCACTATGTTTTGATTTTTCTAATCTGTGTGTAAGTGCTGCCTCATCAGTTCACACCCCAGACAGACTAGATAGTACTGAGTTCATCAAGTCAATGTCATCTTCAGGGAGAAAGGGGTAAGAACACTCATTTAGCACTGTCTCCTTTTTGTCTTTGCAGAAAGCTTAAGGGAAAATATATCTGTGACTTCCCCAGCCATCTCTGTTGGATGGTAGGCTCACAGTTATCTGGGAGAGACTCACTAATACATAGTCCATCATTTGATAAATATTGGTTTTGTAGGCTGAAAATGGAATCCCTAATCACACACAAGGCCTTATCTTTTAAAACAAGTGTCATTATAGTACAGCAACTAAAAAAAAGAGTAAGCATTTGGAAATTTTGTCTATGATGTTACACAGGAGAATTCAGGTTCCCAATGTGACCTTGTCACATCAGCAATAATAATTTTTAATTTTCAAAAATATCTGCATATGACTTTAGGAAGTTTTCATGCAACTCTTTCTTGCTAATTAGATATGTATGTTCATTTCTAGGCCTTTATTTGTCTAATTAATGCAACACAAATTTTTGTGAGCTGCCTAATTTTCCCCCATCTCTCTTCTACTTCATTTCAGTAACAATTCATCCTGGACTGCACCTTTCTGCTTACCCCATCCTGAATACTTTCATTTCAGTGTTGCAGTCCCATGTAAAAGGGCTGCAGTCTGCCAACCTGCCCTTACTGCCTGTTTGCAGCATTGTAGTGGTTACCTATTGTTGCATGCCTTCTTCCAGAGAGCTTAACTATATTAAAGTTGGTAAAATATATTGCTTTTCAGCATAATTATACTCAGTGGACATATTCTTGATGGTTTTCTAGGAATGTTTATTATTTGGTGAAATTTAACTTCCTCTTTTTTTTTTTTTTTTAATTTTTACAGGATGTGCATTATTCATCATTTGGGCTACACTCTATCGTTGTGCCTTGGACATAATGATCTGGAATTCTGTGTTTTTGGTTGTCAACCTTTTGCATTTCATATACCTAGTGTATAAAAGAAGACCGGTATGTATAAAAGCTAAGTTTCACAAGCAGACTAGTAAGATGGAAGAGAAGGAAGTTTTGCCTGTGTTTGCTGGGCAAACCAACGGATTAGTACACATTTTCAGCAGAATACTGAAACATGATTTTGTGTTTGGCCCAAAATCATACTTTGGACACACTCTGAAAGTGTGCAACAGCTTGTACCAAAAAAAAAAAAAAAAGAGAAAACAAAACCTAACTGGAAATGAGCTCCTCATCAATTCAACACTGCCTGTGCAAGAAAACAGCTTAGAAATTAGCTGGCAAAGCAGCATAAAGCTTGACTCCTGTCTTGCCTAGGAAGTAGCTTAAAACTAACTGGACTGATCTGTTACTAGACAATTGTAGATATGTGGTAAATATTTCTAGCTCAAATTACACACAGAATAGCAGTTGTGATAATGGAGAGCCAGTGAGGCCAGACTCTACCTACTCTGTAGGTGCCCACAGTTAAATATCCTATGGAGGCACTCTGGTTTCTAATATGGAATCAACCCATTTGTAGTCTTTTCCCTCAACAAAATTAGCATGTTCTGCTTCCCTTCAACCCCCCCACACCAAGTAAGCCTTTTCAATAAATCTTGAGGCTACTATTCTTCTGTCAGATGGGACAGGAAATGGCCAAAGTCAGAAATTATTGCAAAATATAGGTGTGCTCAGCTGATAGAAACTCATTTCCCTGGGAAACCAAGCCTTTAAACTTACCTGTATTTTAAAAGATAATTGTGGCATCCTTAAACATAGGTAATAGCCCTTGAGTTTGTACCCATCCAACCCTTTCCAAAAATCTAAAAGGTTATTGGTAAGTGGAAAAGCATCCTGGAATGATGGGCTGGTTTGGGCTTGAGTTAAAAACCACCCTGCAATCTAGAAATCAATACTGAATGAAAAAAAGAAATACATTCTTTTGTAATTACAGTTGTCTGCTAAAAGCTATGTTGGCATAGATTGGGGTACTTTGTGCATTATAGTATAGATTTCATCCTATTGAAGAGGCAGCTATTTTCACTAAATCTTTTAGTAGATTTGTTAGCAGAATTATTTGTAGGAGTTAGGTTAAGTGATAAAAGTGATTGAAGTACTCTGTAGGTGGATACAAAAAGAAGGAATTGTGTAAGAAATGGAACTCAACTGATAAACTCAGTCACCAGAGTTGGTAAAAAATTGCTTTCAAGAGAGTGAGGCCTGGAGCACCTGCCTTTAACTTTGCTTTCTCTTTCTGTAGCTCTTGCCCACTGCCAGTGTAACCACAACAGAACCAAGGTGCTTGGCACTCCCATACACACTGTACTGCTCACTTCTGGCAGGAACCACAGCATATAAAAGGAGGCTAAAGGTTAAATTGCATCTGTCTACAACAAGTTGATAAATTGAGTACATGTGTTAAAAAAGGAAGAGGCTTTACCTACAGCAGCGTTCCTCCAGTGTGGAACACAGATTCATCCAAAGATTACCATCCACTGCGCTATGTAACCTCTGCAACTTAAAAGCTTAGCTAAAAATTAGATCTGATAGACTAGCCAGGTAGTGCTGTTTCTTTGCATATTAAGGCTTAACATCAATAGTCTTTCCATTGAGAAATGACAGTATTTATGAACATTGCATGGAAAATATTATGTTACTTTAATTGCTGTAACCCCTAATATTTTCAGTAATTATTAAAAAATATACAAACTATGATCAGCAAGCATACTTGAATTGATATCTGATAATCATGAATGTCTTTTTAGCTGTCTAACATGTTTATTATGAACCCCAAGGCTGTTTTAAGTGTTTTTCCTACAGGAGGACAAAGAATAGGGAAGAACAACTAAAACTCTTAGAAAATAATTTTTGAGTTAAATTTTCTCTCTGCAGCTATTGTATTGCCCATCTCGATCAGTTTTGGTAATTCTCACAAAAGATCTTTCCAAGGAAAGAAAGGAATGGCAGAATAATTACAAGTTAGTCATATTACAAAATGAATAATTGATATGTTCAGTTGTTAAATATTTATTTTATTAAATGGAGCATGCAAAATCACAGTGAGTTTCTTTTCTGACCAGAAGATTATTTCAGTGGTTTTGATTCCTTGGAGCTTTACGAATTTGGCTCTTTTAGTCGGAGTGGAAGCTGAGTCTAATCAGTCTGACTCGGAGTTCTGGCAGCATCCCAGAATATTTCAACCCCTGCTGAACAAGACATTACACCTACCCATATGGCTTGTTTGGAATATGACCCACAAGCATGACTGGAGGAGCAGTCAGCTGTGCTTGGGAAGGGGGAATGGTCTGTTAAAAAGGAGCCCATCTAAAGCACAGCTACAGCCTGCAATCTGATCGGTGTTTAAGAAAGTGGCTACACCTGCTTTGCCCTCCAAGTATTACACACCAGAGGAAGAACATGAAACATGAACCATGTGCTAGGTAAGGGATTGGATTAACACTGCAGGGCCAAAATCTGCCCTCATGTCTGTGTGCCTGGTTTTGGGCTCAGGAGTCTTGTGAGTTACGTAAATTCCTTTGTCAGATGAAAACATATTTCTTTTAAGTTGCAGTGATCATGTACAGAAAGAGGCACAAGATCAATTGGTACAGCTGTTAAAAATGAGAGTTCCTGGAGAACATGATGGTGAAACAGTCATCTAGCTTTGTGGGTGTATGGAGCATGTTTTGAAATCAAACAGCTCAGGACATTCCTTAACATAATACCATTTCTCTTGCATGTTTGTTTTTAATCCTTGTTTTGTCTGTGTAGATGTCTTCTGAGGGTTAAAAAATTGTAGCATAAGGCACATACAGAAAATTCAAACCCTGGATTTCATACGAGTGTAGTTGTTTATGGAATGTTTAGCTATTGATTGAGTATTCAGTTTGAAATTGATTCAGTGTGAAACCAGTGTAACTTTAGGTCAGGTTGAGGCACTGGCTATAGTAAGTCCACAAGCCCTGGTGTCACACAACCACAAGAGCTGATGTCCCTGTGAGGCCATTCCTGATAGTCTTGGAACAATGGTGGTGACCAAGAGGAGAGAGTGAGGAAGAGAGGAAGAAAATGCCTCTCCTTTCCTCAAAAAGGGCAAGGAGGAGAACCCAGGGACCTGCAGCCTGACCAGCCTCATCTTGATCTCTGTAAAGAAGGAATAGATAGTCCTGGAAAACATTTCTGTGCACATGAGCACAAGAAGGTAATCAAGAGTGGTCAGCAAGGATTTACCATGGAGAAGTCATGCTTAACCAGCCTGATAATAGATGAATAAGAAACTGATTAAATGGTCACCTCCAGAGGGTAATGGTCAAAGGTTCAGAGTCCTGATGAACATCAGTGACAAGTCATGTCCTTTTTGGGTCTGTATTGGGACCAGTGCTATTTACTGTCTTCATTAGTGGCATTGACAAAGATGAGTGCACCCTCAACAAGTTTACAGATGACACCAAGTTGAGTTGTTTGACATGCCTGAAGGACAGGATACCATCCAGAGGGATTTGGACAAGCTTGAGAAATGGGCCAGTGGAAATCTCATTAAATGTAACATGACCAATTGCAAGGTGCTGCACCTGGGTTGGGGCAAACCCCAATAATCAACTTGTGAGACTGAGGGATGGACAGATTGAGAGCAGCCCTACAGAGAAGGACTTGGGTGGGGATGAGAGGCTGGACCTGACCTGTGCAATGTGCACTGACAGCCACAGAACTCCAGTTGTATCCTGAGCTGCATCAAAAGCAGTGGGGCCAGCTGAGTGAGGGAAGTGACTGCTCTCATAGATCCCATCTGGAGTGCTCTGGGATCCCAAGCAGAGAGATAGAAGAGGTGCTCTATGAGGAAAGGCTGGGAGAATTGGGGTTGTTCAACTTGGAAAAGAGAAGGCTTTGGGGTGGCCAGATCACGGGCTTCCAGTATTGGAAGGGAAACTACAAGAAGGATGGAGAGGGACGTTTTACAAGGGCATGTAGTGACAGGATAAGGAGGAATGGTTTCAAACTGAGAGTAGGTTTAGATTAGATATTAGGAAGAAATTCTTTACTGTGAGGTAGGCAAGGCACTGGAACAGGTTGCTCAGAGAAGCTGTACATGCACAATCCCGAGAAGCATTCAAGGTCATGTTGAAGCTCTGGTGCTGCCTAGTCTTATAGAAGATGTCCCTGCCCATGGCAGAGAACAGTTGGAACTGGGTGATCTTTAAGATTCCTTCCAACCCAAGCTATTCTATCACAACTTTCCACGATGAAATGACTGGCCAGATAGTTGAGAATGGTGAATAACCTCAACCTTAATTTCAATAGGGTTTTCTACTCTTTCTTGTATAAAATCCTAATAGAGAATCTGTTGAAGTGTGGCCTGGATGAGAACACAGTGAGATGGATTGAAATCTGGCTGAATGGCAGGGCTGAGTGGGGTAATCCAAGTTAGAGAAGTCCAGTTGGAGCTGTGTACCACACCTATGCTAGTGTATGGTGTGTGCTAGTCCCAGTGCTGTTTTACATCTTCATACATGATCTGGGTGGTGGGGCAGATGTGAACCCTGGTGGCCCAAAACTTTGAGGAGTGGCTGATAGGCCAGAAGGTTGGGAAACCATCTGGAGGCCCTCAGCAGGCTGGAGAAATGGACCAGTAGAAACCTTGCGGTGCAACAGAAAGTGTAGGCCAAGGGAGGAATAACCCCATGCATCAGCACGTGCTACGGACTGACCAGGTGGAAAGCAGCTTTGTAGAAAAGGACCTGCAGGTCCTGGAGGAAGAGCTGGAACACGAGTCAGCAACTTGCCTTTTTCTCTTCTTTTCTGCCATTCTTTCTTGTTTGTTTTTCCTTATTCTCTGTGCTATGTAAATTTTTTTTTTTTTTCATTATCTGATGCTTATTGTTCTAATTTATCTTGCTCATGGCAAATATGCAGGCTTTATTCAGGCTACCTCTGCTTTCAGGAAGGCTTTCTCATCCCATGCTTCCTTCATTCAGGGAAGACTTCCAGGCTTAGGATTTCAGCCAATATCCTTTCCCTCATTGCTGCTGCCTGAGTTTGGGTGGGCTTTTAGATGTGGGATGTTCAGCTGGCAGTGTTTTTGGTGGTGTTTTTTTTTCACTCCCTCATTGCATGTGGTTTCAATATAATTGGTTTGTTTTTAAGGACTTTGTTTTCTACTGCAAGTAAGCCAAGGAGCTTAGGGATGAGAGGGGTTCCCAGGAGAGCCCGAGATAGCTACAGTGATGTGTGCATGTGGTGTGAAAGACAACCTCATTTTGTTTTTCTCTGTATAATTCTTGTCCAAGTCCTATTCACTGTTACATCAACAGACATCTCAGAATGCTCCTTGTGTGTGATTTAATGTGCCACTTGGATGGAGCATTCTAAAGCACCAGTGTGCCATCCTCGCTAATTTTAGATAAGATTTTGGTCACCCTGTCATAGGCAGTGTTTGTGGATAGACATCACACATTTGCCACTTCTTTCCTTGCTCTTAAGCATAATGAAGCCAAAGTCCTCAAGCTAAAGCATGTGTGCAGTCTTACACATTTTTAAATAATGCATCTGTGTCTATTGATGTCTCTTGTTTTTCCAATCTAGATCAAGATAGAGAAGGAGCTTAGCAGCCTCTACAAGAGAATGTTTGAACCTCTCCATGTGCCTCCAGAGCTCTTCCAAAGACTAACTGGACAATTCTGCAACATTCAGACTTTGAAGACAGGTCAAGCCTATGCAGCAGAAGATAAAACATCGGTTGATGATAGGCTGAGCATCCTGCTGAAGGGGAAGTAGGTTCTATAAAAGCTTGGGGACAGTTGTATGCTTTGTGTCATGGCTGAATAAATTAGAAAATTATTGAGGTTACAATTCTTTGTAGTATGCTATGGTCTACAGTCAAATAGTCTATATTTACAGATTCTTTTGTGACACCATTTTCAGGTGACAGTGATATCCCTTTCTGGGAGCATATTGTGTATCCAGTTACGTGTGCAGCTGCATGGATTTTAGTGGGAATTATATTTGTGTAATACCAAAGGCAGTGTCTTGCAAAATAAGCAAGAGATTTGTTTGAGTCTTAGATATCCTAGTTGTCTCCTCAGTCCATTCTCAGGTTTTAAGGTTAAAAAATATGGTGCATGAGGGAAGAAGAAGTATCTCTCCAGTAGGCTTTACAACTGCAGGCCTTTGGAACTGATTCACAGCACTTGTTCATGCAAGTAGAGAGGGGCAGGTACACTGCCCAGAGGCAGACAGAATCCAGGTGAGAAAGGGTTAAATATATGCCCATGGCCATGCTGTAATCTTGAAATTCATGCTAAATTCTGGCCAATAATTTAACCAGTTTCTGTTGACAGCAATAGTGATGTCATTCTTCATTGTTTTTCTTACTCATTGCCACAAAGCTACTTAAGGAAGCCTGATTCTGGTCTGGCTGTGGAACACGACCTTTCTCCTATTGAATAACAATTTTGTGTATATGTGCCATGTTCATCAATTCTCTGTTTGCTTGTCTGGCAGCCTGTTCTGCTTGGAATCAGCTAGGCAGAAAACAGGGTAGCTCTGGGAGTGATATTGTAGAAGATGAAAATATTTATTCCTGTTACCTGCTGCTTTACCATTGTCAATAGTCCTACCCAGATTTTGATTATATTAATCAGCCTCTGTGATTTTAAAATGTTGTTTCATACATTTTTATTTCCAGAATGAAGGTGTCTTATCGAGGGCATTTTCTGCATAATATTTACCCCTGTGCCTTTATAGATTCTCCTGAATTTCGATCAACACAGATGAACCGGGGTGAGAAATTCCAGGTACATTTTCTTTTAAATGTCCCTGGATATGAGCTGGTGAGATCATTAAAAATACAGACTATAAATTTGATCAACAGTGAACTATTTGACTCACATAATTTTGCTATCCTTCTAGTATAGGTGTTTGAAGATGGACCATATGAAAAATAACTTTTAAATGCTGCAAAACAGTATTGTAATGGTGTGTATTGAGCAGTCTGGCTTTTGCTATTCTTTTCTCTTTTACTGTTTCCAAATTTATTTTGTGTTAAGAGATTATTCAGGACAAATAATCTAAGAGGCAGTTTTGATGGAAAAAGATGATATGAACAGGTCTCATAACTGGTTCAAAAAAAGAAAAGGAAAAAAGAACTACTGTAGTAATGAAAGTCTAGAAGTTCAGGCTCTAGTAATTAGAGTTGTTATTTATAATTGGTATTTATAAAAGTATATTAATAGTTTGTCATTTTGAAATTTGTTAAACCAACATAAGCTGAAAATTATCTCAGTGTTTTGAATAAAAATATTCATATGGGGAACAATAAAGGTATATTTCTCTAGCAAGTGTAATTATGCTGGTATATTAACTATATTTTATTATAGTTTGAGGGGGGTAAAATACTTCTAGGGAAGGGTGATTTTTTCCCATTGAAATGGCTGTTTTGCTGCCCCTTACTTGATGTTCTTTAGCTATGTATGTGTAATAATGACTGGATGGTGACTGACTGACACCGTGGCAGAAGGGGAGGGAGGCAGAGCAGTGCAGACTCTAAAATCAGTGATTGATGTCATATGTTCCAGTCAATCATTAGGCCTAGTGCCGGGGGGAGAGACTTGTCCAGATGCATTCACTTCGCAGCAGTGGGGACCCCACAGCCTGGCTGCCTTTTGGCACAGCCCCTTTCTCTTGGAAGCAGCTGGATAGGAATCAGTCCCCCTCTGGGGAAAAGGGTCATGCCTCAGCTTCTGCCTGCCTTAGAACTTATTGTAATCTGGAGCAGTGTGTATCCTTTATTCGTGGGTTATGCTTGTTGCTGCCATGCGAATACCGGCAGCCTTGCTGTTTCAAGAGCACACGGATTCAGTCTTAAGGACCCCATCTGCTGGCAATGCTGGTGAATTCTTCCTCAGCCTGTGGGCTTATATTGCAGTCTGTGGAGTTAAAAATCCCTGAATATATGACAGTTTTCCATTATTTCTTGCACTTTGTTTTTTGGGGTTTTTTTTTCAGGATGTCAGGATACCTTGTAAAAGCAGAGAGCGCCTGATTTTGATTTATTCATAGATGCCTGACTCCCCCTTGCAAACCTACCCCTGGGTATGACCAGAGTGGGTTTTGGTGTAGCATTGCCCTCTGCTGGCACAGAGGGATGAACCTGGCAGGTCCATCCTCCCATGAGAGGGAGCAAGCTCCCCTGTAATTACCCACAACTGGATTATCAATAACTGAGCAAAAGGAGCCCTGGCTCAGCTGCTACAGGATTGTACTTGTGGGATCAGCAGGGTTGATTACAAGTTACAAGAGGAAGATGGAAATATTTTTTTTAAAATCACTAAAAACTCTTTGATGGAGCCCTTTAGGTGATACCAGTCATTCCTGTTTGGTGACAGTGATGTAAAATGAAACCAAGCTACATACAGGCCTACTGCAAGTACTTGCCATCACTATAGAACTGACTTCATATATAAATTTCCTCACACATAAATGCTTTTATGGTTTGGGAACTTATGAGAGATTTTCCCCTGTTATTGTTCCCCGGGTTTTCTGTAGAACACATTGGCTACTAACAGCTACTATCAGTTAAAAATATAGTGATAATAAATAGCTGAGAATTTTTACATTTGTAAATACCACATTCATAACAAAGGGCTACTGAAAAGCTTTATGGCTTTAAGAGTTATTTTAACTGGAGTCACAAATAAAATGTATCACTTCTTTTAAAGCATGTTTAAGTGTGCTCATCTTAAAACATTTTTAAATCTGCTAATTCTGACCATGTTGGTTTTTTTCAGGTCACCATTATTGCAGATGATAACTGCAAGTTCCTGTGCTGGTCCAGGGAACGGCTGACTTACTTTCTGGAGTCTGAACCATTTCTTTATGAGATCTTTAAGTACCTTATTGGCAAAGATATTACAAATAAACTTTATTCATTGAATGACCCAACCTTAAATGACAAGGTAAGCAACTTTAAGTTTTGTTTGGGAATTTTCCTCTTGCATACAAATGTGTTTCTACTTCACTCTTAAATGCTCTTAAAGCATTTTATTTTAACCTGCTGCCATCAGGTGCTGAATGCACATTTGTGGCCTTTTAGTTCCAAGGTGTGAGTCAGTGCAACATTTCTGTCAGAAGCAGTATTTGTTAAAGTTAGCACAGTAATGTACAAAAAAGATGAGTAACTGAAACTCGGAACTGATCAGCTTGTGGAAATATCTCTAGATAACTTATTAGACATGGTGGTCAGTAGCTAAAAAGATACTTCTCCCTGGATATCCTTTCACATGAGTGCCTTTGTAAAAAAAAACTTCAGAGCTTTTTTCTTAAAAAAAATTTCTTACTGGGGGCAAACAATTATGTTATACTGATTGCTAGGAAGAATAATTTCAACATGTCCTTGAGGGCTGAAAATGAAAAGAAAGAGGATTACAAAAAAAAAAAAGCAAACATTATGTTGGTATAATGTAGTTAATGGAAGGTACCATGAAATACATATAAAATATAAATAAATATAATTATGTATAAAACATTAAATGGTATGAATATAACTTGTTCTTTGCCTGTAGATGGAGTGGGTTTTAGGTGTCCTGGTCTGGGTGTACTCATGGATGAATATCATACGAACTATCTTGGTTTAGTTTCATTTTGTCTCCTTATCATAATTTTGAAGAATTAAAAATTCCCACAGATTTCGCCCCCATCCTTTGAGGGGGCTTAACTTAACGTCTGTATACTTTAACTTCAGTTTGTCCTGAGTCTTTGTTTTTAGTTGCAATAGTCACATAAATTTAAGATTATAGTAGCTGATAAGTTTTGAAAATGTATGTTGTAAAAAGTGAGTGAGCATTTGGGAAATTTGTAGTATCTTTTAATTCTTCCTAAAATAAAAATCCTGTTGCATCAGCTCTTTCTATATAACTTGGCATGAGGGCTGTGAAATAAATTCTTAATTTTTCCATTGACAGCACTCTATGTACAAATCACCTCTCACAAGCTTCACTTTCAAATATAAATATTATTGGTGTCTTTGATGTCTTTTGACTGGTGTCAGTCTCATCAGAAAATGTTGTGGTTGACTTCTGTGCATAGCAGACTACAGAAATAAATTGAGTATTGGTTATTCATATTCAAGGTGGTGGCAAGAAGGTAAAACTACCAAATATTTATTTTTTTTTAAACAGAAAGGTAATCACTTATGTTGTAAGAAAACTTGTGATTTTCTCCTACCTAAGGGGACTGTCACTAGTGTTGGGAAAATAGTCATTCCATTCTGCATGAAATAGAATACTAGTTCCTGACTTCTAAAATTCAGTAAAGTGGAGTTATCCATTATAGTCTTGTCATTGATTGCTCCCTTTCACATATACCTAAAATAGCATTCTGACTTGCAGTAATACTAATAGGATACAATGTATGGCTTCATATAAATGTTATAGTATAAAGGCTTCTCAGGGAGGCTGCTCAAAGCAAAATGGAAGGTCCTCAGACTGTTTGACAGGGAGAGGATAATGTTCACCTGCAGTAGAATCAAAAGCCAAATGGTCATCTACTGGGAAGGAATGACATTCACCACTTTTCTAACATGATGAAATGAAAAGCCAGGAAAATGAACATGTTTCTGTTAAGATATAAATTGCTTCTATATATAGCATGTTGTTTTGTTTAGCAAGGAGGACCACCTTCATCATAAAGACAACATATAATTGCAGAGCATCATATTTAAATAATAATTTCCAAGATAATGAAGCCCAAGCTTTCTGTAAGAAAATACATGAAAATTTCAGTACAAAAGCAATTTGAAATTGAATAATTGATGTGCTATTTCATACTCGTCAATGTTCCAATTCCATTGTATTAATGGCATTTTCTATTGTCATTTAAATTGATTTACACTGCATAGAATCTTCTCCTATAACAATTTTCTTGTATTATCATGGCTGAGACCGGAGCATCTATTACAAGGGAAGTAGTAATTTTCCATTTTTATTTTAATTTGCTTGGTATCTTTCTTTAAAGTAATTTTTTTGGTTTTTTTCTTTTTTAGGCATCAAAGAAGATTGATAGACAGCCCAGCCTTTGCTCTCAGCTCTCCGTGATGCAGATGAGGAACAGCATGGCCAGTACCAGTGACAGCGAGGATGGCTTGCAGATGTTTCTTCGTGGCACTTCCTCTGCATCCTCTCTTCGTGAGTGCTCAGAATAGTTTGTGCCAGTTTTGAACATGGCTGGGGTTGGCCATTAGAGACTATTGCAGGACTCCTGTTGCCTTCTGTGGGAGCAGACTGTAGCTTTTTGGGTGCTGCTGCATCAGCTACATGAAGGGGCCCAACTATAAAGGCAGTCATTAGATGCATGAGGCTTTGTGTTCTAAATGAAGGTACCTCACGTACGTACTGGGAAAAAACCCCAACACATGTAGTAATAATCTTTGGCATAATATGGAATAATTTTAGGCATAATATGAAATGTTTATAGTAACAGGGCAAAACTGTAGGTACAGTGCTGGTCACAATAGCATGTCCTTTGGCCTGCCACTGGTGCTTGTAGAAATTAAAAATCCAAACAAAATGTTTTCCCTCAGCAACTTGGTGTTCTACGTTTCCTCCTGAGATAGTTTGTATTGGCAGGGTCTGGAGGAATGTGGTATACAACCAATATTTTGATGTCACCTGGAAAATCTCCAAGTATCCTGCCAGGCTCTCTTCTTTGTATGACAGGAGTAGTGGAGAACAGATGAAGTGACCATGAAGAAACCACGTCTGACCTTTTTGCTTCTAATCTTTTAATTTATTCCTTTATGAAAACATTCTATATTATTCTTTCTAGGCTTTTGCTGTTGTTTGCTTTTAGTTCAACTGAATCCAAACATCAACTTTAGCCTGAATTCTGAAAGCAGTGTTTGAATAAAAAAGCCCCAGGGGAAGCTCAATTTTTGCACTAGGCATAAACTGTTAGTTTAATAGCATTTAGGCTCATATAGGATTATTTATTTTAACTTTGGAAATATTATTTTTTAGTGATTAGAATTCAAATATATATGGAAAAAACTACTGCCAGTTATTTTTTAATAGTTAAAGTCTCTGCTAAGAAGAGGAAATGTTTTCAAATATTTGCATCTTTCTGTTTAAATATCTGTTTTCCATTGTGTTCCTCACAGTTCTCATCCAGTAACACCTTCAGACCTGGAGGGCCTGTCTGGTTTTACTCCTTAACATTGGTGTTATGTTAAATGGAATAAAGATAAATGGAAGCAAAAGCCCTGCTAGTGCTTCACTCTACTAGAACATCAAGGGTGACACCTGAGATATAGTTGGATGAAAATTCCAGTACTGTTTTCTTTTCCTCCTCTCTTTCCGGCAAAGGCATTCAGAATCACAATACTGTTGAGGTAGTAAGAGACCTCTGGACATTAACAGGTCCATCCTCATGTCCAAAGCAAGATCAGCTAGAGCAGGGCCATGTCCAGTCAGGCTTTTAATATTTCCAAACTAGAAGATTTTCCAGCCTCCCCGAGCAAATTGCTTCAGGGATTTACCACCCTCACGGTGAAAGAATTTCCCTTTTTGCAACTCATGCTTGTTTTCCTTCTTTCTTTAGTGCATGCCTCTGAGAAGAGTGTGGCTCTCTCTTCTATGTTGCCTTCCATTAGGTAGCCAAAGACAAAAGTCAGATCCCCTGGGAGCCTTCTGTTTCTGAGGCTGAACACACACAGCTCCTGCAGCCTCTCCATCACTGCTCCAGCCTCTGGCCATCAGGGTTACTCTCCACTGCTCTTGCTCCAGTTATGTCCCTGTCTCCCTTGTACAGGGAGGCACAAAACTGGATGCAGCACTCCGATCCTGTCTCACAGTTGCCAGATAGAGGGGGTTAATCTCTTTCATTGACCTGCTGGCTGTGCTCTTGCTTATATGGCTCAATATATGCTGCTAATGTGGCCCAATATGTGGATGGCACACTTCACTGCAGGGGCACTGTGCTGACTCATGTTCTATTGTGTGTCCAGCAGGATGCCCAGGTTTGTTTCTGCAAAGCTGCTTTCCAACCAGATGGGGCCTAGGCTGCAATGCTGTGTAGGTGTCATGTCCCAGGTCCAGGGATTTGCCTTTCATGAACTTGTAGTTTTTGTTGGTTCTTTTCTCTTTTTCCAATGGCCTGTCCAGACTCACTGTGCTACCCTTTGGCCTATCAGCAGTTTCCTTCACTACCTGGCTCTTGTCTGTGAACTTGGCAGGAGTGTATTCCATCCCATCAACCAGGTCATTCACATCTTGAATATTATAGGCCTTGGCATTGACCCTTGAGAACACTGCCGGTAACTAATTACCTGAGAGCTGCATTTTGTACTGCTGTTCACCACCTGTGAACTTGGCAGTACAGCTCATTTTCCATTGAAGCTGTAGTCCATCTATCCAGACTGTTTCTTACCCATTTGTCTGGAAGGACTCAGTGGCAGATTGTGGAGGGCTGTGCTACCATCCATGTAAACAACATCCAGTGTACTCCATTCAAACACTGAGCTCATCTCACCACCAAAGGGGGAAGATGGTCAGAGTGCTTAGATGCAATCAGCATCTGTGATGGCTTTCCCAGTCACCTTCCCACCCCTTGTGTGCTTGGACATGGCTTCTGGGAAGACAAGCTCCATAATCTTCCTGGAAAATTAATGTAGGCTGCTAGGCCAGTAGTTCACTGGGTGTTCCATCTTCACCTTCATTAAAATGGCTGTGATGTTGGCATTTTCATTTGTCTCCCCTGACTGCAATCATCTTTCCGAGATGATAGAGGGAGCCTTGCAATTGTATCAGCCAATGCTTGGCACCCTTGGATGCAGCCCATGTGGTTCTGCAATCTTGTGTTCACCCTGTCAACTTAAGGTGTTCCTGGCTCAGTCCAGGCTTCCTGTCATTTAAGCATCACTCTCTGCCTCTACTGCTGGATGCAGAGCCATAGCAGGCCTCAGGGTAAACCTCTAAACGACAAAAAAACCCCAAACAAAAAAAGTTATTGAATATCTCAGACTTTTTCATGTTTCTATGTCCTATGCATCACCGAGTTCTGGCCTCACAGTTACCCTGGTCTTTATTTTGTTGCTGATTTATTTGTAGATGCTTTTCTTGCTGCCCTTCACTAGATCCGGGTGTAGCTGAGGTTTGGCTTCCCTCATTTCATCACTGCATGCTTGGGCCATGGTTCTGTATTCCCTCCAAGGAGCTTGTCTGCACTTCCACTTTGTGTGTGTCTGTTTGAGACCTGTCAGAACTTTCCTGTTCATCTATGCCAGCCTTCTACCATAATTGCTCAGCTCTTTGTGCACTGGAATGGACTGTCCTTGTGTTTTGAGGAAGGTGTCCTGGAAGATCAACCATCTGTCTTTGTGTCCCTTTGCAGGCCATGTCCCATGAGTTCCTGCCAAGTAAAACCCTGAGCAAGCCACAGTCCCCTGTCCTGTAAGGTTGTAATTCTTCCATTTGTCTTGCATACCACTCAGTATCTTAAACTCTGCCAGTTCCTGCAGCCAAGATTACCAGCAACCTTCAGCTCCCTGATGAGTTCTTCCTTGTTCATCAGTGACAGGTCCAGCAGAACGCCTTCCCTAGCTGACTCATGGATCACTTGCGTGAAGAAATTGTCTGCTACGTTCCAGAAATCTCCTGGACTGCCTGCTCCCAGCCCTGTTGCCTTTCCACCTGATACTGGGGTGCTTAAAACTCCCCACGAGCACCAAGACCTGTGATCCAGTTGTTGAAAGAAGGCTTCCTTCTACTTGCTCTTCTTGATCAGGCAGCCTGTAGCAGATTCCTGCCTCAAAGTCTCCTGCGTTGGTCTGTTCTCTGATCTTTACCTTTAAACCCTCAAGTGGCTTTTCACCTGTTCCATGCACAGCCAAGTTCCATGAAATTGAAGCCACTCCTTTTCATAGAGAGCCTTTGGGGGAATTTGCACACTCAGAAAGAAACTGTAAAATTGTGTTGGTGCGATTAGTTAGAATTAAAATGTCTCGTTCAGGCTTAATAACAAAACTCTTACACCAGTATTTCAGCTAAGGGAGAAAGTAATTTAAATGCATGACAAATTCAGCTGTAATTATATAAATCCCCAAGATGTGTTTGTGCTTAGCACATCCTTGATAAATACACTTTTCTCTGTTGTACTTTTCTTTGGTTTGTGTACCTTTTTTTGGTATACAGAGTGTGCTTTCCCCAAGAGAGGGGGATTTATGTGTCTTTTATGTTCTGAAATTTCTCAGCCCAGCTGAGACAGCAACCTCCCAAGTCCAATACTTTCCCTTACTTTTGGGGAGGCAGAGGGTTTGCCCCTACACCAGTGCAACACACACCTCGGGAAGTATTGTTATTTATTTCTTCATTGTATTTTGATTGTGAAAACTGACTTCTGTAAAAGGTTTGTTCATCTGCTTGAACTGTAATGCCTCAATCTTTGTTTTTGCCAAGATAGCTTGTTAGTTATTCCTGAGTACTGTCATTGCCAATGATGAGGTTGCTACCAAGGTGAGCTCTGCTTAAAGATTTGTACTCACTGTGGATTGTGGCCATGTATGCACTTTTTTTCAGATCATAGGGGGGAAAAAAAAAAAAAAAATCTGCCATTTACGTTGCCACTGCTGTGTTTTCAAAAATCTTCTGCTGGGTGTTCTCTCTGCAACAGTTGGGGTCTTTTTTTGTCTGTTTTTTTAAGATTTAGTATAAGGCACTTGCTGGGACTTACAGTTCCAGTGCTGTTCCCTGGATCCTCCTTCTACAGGCATACATTTGTTTTAGAGCAAATGAACACAATCCAAAATCCTCAAAAGATTTTGTGAGAAACATATGGAAATTACAAACTTTTTTTTTTTTTTTTTTTTTAATTAGAATAAAAAATGAATGAAGGGAACTTACCTGTATGAAAACTCCACAGGAATATTATTTTGTCGCTGCTGGGTAATTTGTTATGTGGACAAAACCCTCACAGTACAAATATAATTTGTGACTACTACAATGCAAATAAGTTTTCTTCTCCTAATTTCCATATTCTTGAAAAAATGAGCATTTATATTTTTGTATAATCCCATCTTTTAAAATTAAGTTTTTATCAGTGCTGTAAATGATAAGCATTGACTCATTTTCTCAAGAAATTAATATTAATCTTTTTTCAAAGGGTTCAATAATAAAAGGGTTAAAATTACTAATTAGTAGGTCCCAAACTACAATTACTAACAAAAGTATGTTTTGAATTTAATTAATTAAGAAACCAAACTAACTGTTTGCTTTTATATTAAGGAAATAACCAACAAGAGTTCTATAATGCTTACGGAGTGAGTCGTTTGCAGCATGATGTTTTCTGTTGATAACATCACATTAACTCAGCAGGCATCCTCAAAAAGGTATTAAAGTGGGGTTTGTTTATCATGTGGCACTTGTACTTGACATCCATGGTCCATCTGTATGTAAATTCATTAGTAAGTGAAATAGAGGTATCTCCTTTTCCAAAAATTGGGTTACACAGAAAGAGTGATCAACCTGATCACAAGCCTAGTTTCACCTGAATATCAGTTCTTTAAATAGTATTTTGGTATTAGTTGCTATTCTATAATTCTATTGATTGACAGCCATTCACATATTTTATTAGAGATACAGTCTCTTTTTCTGTGGTACTTGTTTTAGATATCACAGATTTGCTGGTCTGTGCATCTGCATTTGTTAACTTCTAAGCTGAGCAGGAATGTAAAAAGGTTTTTTTTTGGTAATGCTTTTAGTGGTATTATCAAATTATATCCTCCCCACTTGTGGTTAAAAGCAGGATTGGATTTCACAGGAATTTTAATATGTATTTTGGTCTAGGCCCTCAAGAAAGGGCAACAAAATGTAGGAAAGGAAGGTCTGATTCAGTCACTTTGAATATCTGTCCGACACTGGATAGTGGCATCAGTAGACAAAATTTTGTACTTGGAGCAAAAAAGAGCAAGTCTTTGAAACAAACAAACAGGCGGAGCAAATTAGACCTTATATTGGATCCTGTTGTACAAACTTATGGCTGCTTACATCTGTTTTCTGGAGAGAATTAAGTGGTTTTAAACAGAAGAAAACCATTTAAAAAATAACAATAAGCTACAATAAAAGATCTACCAAAAAAAAAAAAAAAAAAAAAAAAGCTGGAACTGTAATGCAGCATTTTCAGGCACCCTTTTACCTTTGGGTAAAAGCCACTTTTATATCCAGATGTACCCACAGACTTTGGGTGGGGCACATTAGCCAATTAATTGATTTCATTATCCTTTGCTTATGCCATAAAACACACTTGTGTGGAAAGAAATGTTTAACAATTTCCATATCTAAAAATGTGTTTGAGTAACCCTGTATTATGGCAGTTCAAGTAGTTTTTGAATTGCAAAAGAAAATACTAGCAGATTTTTAACACAAAAAGTTCAGAAACGCCAATTCCAAAGTGTCTTGGTGACTGTAACTTAAAAAAGCTGTAGTATCATAACTTGGTGTTGCCTGTGACTGTGTATTGTTCTCTGTCTAACACATACAGTGCAAACAACCCTTTTAAGTGGGCTTCCTTAACACAGCACTTTACTGTATATCTGATAAACTTTTTTAAAAATTGACAGCTATCAGTATTTTTTTCAAGAATATTTAAATTTTTGGTGTGTATGCAAACAGTCTGTTAGCACGACCTTTATCTCTTGCTGTTTTCCTCTCAAATGGGATTTCAAAGATTTCCATAATCTTTTTGGCCTGTTTAGAACCTCATACTGTTGTGGTGGTCTAACTCTAGAAGAGGATACTGAGAAAAATACCCATCCACGTGTAGATTCAATTTCAGAGTGAACGATGGAAAATAGAACTGTTCAGCTGATGTCAAAGGAGTTCCCTGGTTTGACCCTCATACTGAAAATTTAACTGCAGTAGAGGTGGTTTGCAGTGGTAACTTGCACAAAAACTCCATTTAATGTCTTGACAGTGATAGCTGTGGTGTGACCTCTGCTCTGGCAGACAAGTTGCTGCCTTTCTAATAGGTAGTTTTGTTGCAGTGAAATCACTGCCAGTCAAAAGTTATGTGGCCTTTGCCTGTAAATATTGTTTTCACTGCGGTTGCTTATGGGGGTATAAATCTTGTATAAGTTTTACATTGTCATGCTTGTGTAAAACTTTTGAAGATGTGTCAGGGGAGGTATAGGTTGGCTATTAGGATAAGGCTCCTCACCCAGGTGGTTGGGTGGGCTCCCCAGGGAAGTGGTCACAGCACCAAGCTTGGCAGAGTTCAAGAGTGTTGTGTCTAAGTGTCTGGACAATGCTCTCAGGCACGTGGTGTGACTCTTGAGGTGTTCTGTGAAGGGCCAGGAGCTGGACTTGATCATGATGAGTCCCTTCCAACTCAGCACATTCTATGACTTTATGCTTTAGAGGCAATTGTGGCTTTGATGATGTGCCCATCCAAGGTTTGCCCAGTGCACTGAGGAACCTTCCCCACAGCCAGGAAAGTGTGCAGACGTACACACCTTTTGTATTTGGGGCAGCCACTCACGTTGCTGTAGTTGAATGGAGACAAGTCAGTGGGTGAGTGTAATAGTGAGAAAATGATCGCCAGAGAACAAGCGGTGGGCACCCTGTGAAGTCAGGGTTTGCACTGAACTTGGGGAGAATGCTGTGTCTGTGGTTAGCAGCAGGCATTGCTGGTTCATAGCAGGGTGGCTGTTCCAGGTCTAGAATTTGCTGGTGCCCATGGCCAGATAACAAAGAAACCTTCACTTAGAGATCCTCTCATGAAGCAGCTAGCGCAGAACCATCAGGCTGTGTCCACTTTGTCACAAATAGGTCTGTGTAGCAGGTGTTAGTTGTTAAATTAACTGGTAATTTCTTTGTACCTGTGACAGGCCCAGGCCGGACATCTCCTTACCTGAGAACTTCGGCAAAGATGAAGCCGATAGAAGAAAGTGTTGAAGATGATGTCTTTGAAGCACCATCTGCTGATAAGCTTGAACTCCAGCGGCTGCCTTAAACAGTTGTGTCCTCAGGTGTATCAGAGCTTGCACAGAGCTCCAGTGCAAAAGGAAGGAGCTGAATTCGAGAGGAATCTGAAAGCTAAGCCCACCTCTCCATGTTTGAATTTACTGCAGCATATGCCAGTGGCTTCTAGATGGAAGTGTCATGTTTTATTTTACTTCTAAATAAAATAAATAAAAAACTTGTGTGGGTTTTTTGTTGCTTCTTTTTGGTTGCTTTATTTCTACTTTGACTTTTGACTAAATTATAAATTTAGTGTTGTGTTGCTGACTAGATGGAAATTTCTAGACTTACTTGTTAGAGAATATTCTCAGTCTCATTTACCTATGTTCCTTTGAAGTCTGTATCTTAGTGTTTTCAGTGGGAGATTTTGCGACTGTTTCCAAAGCCCTGTTGCTGTTACCAACCATCATTGTTGTGACAGGCTCATGTGAAAAACAGTCTTCTGCCTCAATTTTTTTAAGGTATTTGCCTTTAGATTTTCCCAATCTCACTGCTTGACTCCACAATTGTAGTAATATCTTCAGGTTTAATTTTTCTTGGCCAAAGATTTAGATTTAATGCTACCTTTTGAACCTTAGCTTTGTCTTCTTTAGGCAACTGTATTGTACTGTGCTTCATGATTTTCCTTAGCCTTTATCCATGGACTGACTGAGCTGTTCTGCATTAACCTTCCCCCAAAGAGACACAGCAATGGCAGTTCATGTAAGAAATTCTGTTCAAACCCCAACACTGGGTTGCTGCAAGTTTAGTAAAGCCCAGTCTCATAAAGGGAGACATAGGGAAGGTTTTATAAGAGGCACTTGTAGCAGTCCTGCCTGTGATATCTGGAGATGTGTAGATGGTAGCTATACTACTACCTTTGACAACTCTTGAAAATCATAGAAAAATAGTATATTTTACCTAAATATAATAGAAAATAGCTACTCCTCCATTTATTGAATTGCACAAAACTGATCCATAGAATAATAGAGGTTTGGTGTCCACGCTCTAGCAATTAGAAGTGTCATAGTCTGGGGTTTTTTTTGTTTATGTGATTCCATATTATTTCTAAAATTTACCCTGAAAGAGCTTCCTTGAATAAGCCAAGGTTGTGCAACCTACTTCTTCCCCCCCTTAAAACCTCATGCAATATCAAGATGCACATTGGGTAATTGGAAGTTTTACCTGTGTTGTCAGCATTCCTGCTTCTGGGAATTTAAATCTGGTGTTTAATATTGCATCATTGTGTCTTGTGCTTCTGACAGCTTTACAATCTTATAAATGGCACACAGAGCTGAGATGTACACAAATAGATGCAACATGTCTTTTGACCACACATGTGTAAAGGCAGCACAGTGACTCCAGGTGGAGGTGATGGAGCAGTCTCAGAGCATCATTAGGTCAACGTTCCAGGAACAGTGGCCATATCTCTGAGGTTGCCTCTTGGCTTCTGGGAGAGTAAGAGAGGAAATGGGACTATATTACTTTTGAGGAGATACAAGGAGTAATGTCCTTGCCCTAGTGTCATTTTCCAAAACTTCTGCTGGCATTCAAACTCCTTTAAAGAGGAAAACCAAGCTGGTGGAGTAGAACTCGTGCAGTTTAGCAATAACAAGATGATGCAGAGTGTCTAAAGTAAAAACAGCAGTTCCTACATCTCCTTCTCCACTGGAACAATTTCTTGTGTTTTGTTACCAAGTCAATCAATACGCAATGGCTGGAGAGACTGCATCTCCTGAATTATCATAGAATTTGTCTTAATAATCAGGGAGGGCCTGCAGGAGCTGAGCTCTGCATACCCACTGTGCACCCCTGGCTCAGGACTGTGAGCCCTTATCTGGTGCCTGGGAGCACAAACCAAGTTATCACCAGAGCTAAGGATGCTACAGCAGTAACACTGCAAATAGGGATAAATGTAGTTTACCAAAAGTGATACATTTTATTACCTGAAAACACATAACTGATTTTATTTCAAAATAGATTTTTGAATTCCTGATAAATGAGTAAAATTAATAGGAAATAAGATTACTTGACAAATACAACTCTTTGCTTCTGTCCCTCTGTTTCAAATAGAGTTGTTCTCAAACCACAGAAGTTAAAACAGACTGTAAACTGATTTTCCATATTGAATGAGGCATCCCTTTTCATTGCTGTTACAAAAGGTAAAGAAAAGCATCACATAATCATTACATTTAAAGGAGGGCTTGTGTACAGGGATAGAAGATGTGCTGTAAACACGTGGTTCACTCATTTTAAGGTAATACTAATTTCAATTAGTAAATCAAACATAAAACAACATATATTTTTAAATCAGAACATCATGTTATGTTGGTCATAACTTTAACTAAGAACCAGATGTGAACTATGCTAGCAGATTGATGGCTTTGCTAACCAGAAAATGAAAGGTACTTTACTTTTTTTTTTTTTTTTTTTTTTTTTTTTTTTTTTTAAAATTCTGTGATTTCAATGAATTTGTATATATAAAAATGCATCTGGAGTAGCACTTGTGTCAGGGAGACAGAACAAAAATATATCAGTTAGCTCTACCAAGGATTGTCTTAGAGATACCTTTAAGGCTCTGTCCCATTCTTATAGCAACGCACCGTTTATCTCAATCTTCAATTTTGTGGAATGAACTTCATGTGGAGCTGACTGAGCTGTAACTCTCACGCACAGGAGCCTGTGTGCTCCTACCCAAGAAGGTAAATCTGCTTTGGAGAAACTGGCCAAACTGAAAAAAATAATTTGAGCATTCAGAGATGATTCAGAAAATCAGCTGTAGCCCAGCACTTGGGAAGTCAAGCGTGTAGAGACAAAGCTGGTGAACCACTGGACTTCAATAAATGCAAAGAAACATGGTAGCCATGATCCACATGATATTTCTACAGGCTGAAAAACAGCTCTCTGGTTCTAGTTAATGATGGACATTTCATAAAATGGCAAGTCTAGAAAAGGTTAATTCAACAACCAAAACTCTTTCAATAATTTGAATGTATTTTAGATAACCCTTGTTCTGAAACAGTAATTTTACAAACAAGCCAAATGTATTTAAATTAAAAAAATATGATGTGCTGAACCAGTATCCAAATACTGAATGTCTTCTTTTTTTCCTATACTATTTCCCTTCAAGAAATGAGGACAACAGAATTATAATCTCCTTATGGAAAATAGACTATTTTACTTGATATATGTGTTAGTAAGCAAAACAAAAATCTAACAAAAGAAGTGATTTAGTGAAAAAAAAAATAGCAATACTGATGCAATTAAAAGGGTTTTGTTCTTCAATAAATTTTTGACATCTACATAGAGTCTAATTGCAAAAGTACAGACTTGGAAAGTATCTTTGCATGTGGAAGACAGCAATTTTTAGAACAACATTATGCATGACAGGCTATCACATACACATTCACAAATCATTTAGATGGAGTTTTGGGAAGTCAAATTGTAAAGACACATTTTAACCTTATTACTGGAATTGCAACAACAGCTACTTAAATTATTTTCTGAGAAATGTAGCAAGTGCTTCTGAGTAAAATGCTGGCTTTGCATCACGGATGCCATGTCGGTTACAGCTGCTCCTGCTCAAAGGGGAATGGGTTTTCAGTACTTAGGGGATTAATAAGGGAAGACAGACCATCCCAGTTAATTAGCCCTGACATGTAAACTTCCTGAGAGCATGCTGAAGATAATATGAAAGTCATTAGAGGGTGCAAAGATGCAATACATAGCAAAAGTTGTGGGATCATTCGGTATTGATTGCAACATGGTCTCTGTGCCGTTTTTTCAGTAAGGAGAGCAATATGGAGTGGCTCAACAACACTGGTTGTTGGGCTCTTTTTGGGCCATTTAACACACAAAAAATGCTTTTCAGTTGATAAAGTTATTATGGCTACAGGTAGAACAAAGCATTTTCAGTGATCTTAAATATTAGCTGGATTTTAGTTCACAAGAATATTTACTTAGCATTTAATGCATATAAAATAAGTTACAAATCTAAGTTACAACAGTGCCATGTGTGTTTGCTAAATACCTCAATAAGCCTTGAGAGTTTTTTTCCACAGAGAACTCCTTAAGAGCCCCTAAGTCACAGATAAAGTATTAGGGCTTTGCACAGGGATGAGTGCAAGTATTACTACAACCTCCAGAATTACACCTACTGTAGCTGAACACTGTTCAGTCACTGCAATTTACCGTGCTTGAATTACTCCTTAGCTTTCTCCTGGGGGATTAATATCTGTTACAGCCACATCCTGATTTCCTGTGCGAAGTGCTTTTGGGATAACAACTCCCTGTCATCCTTCATAGCAAAGAACAGATCAAAGGCAGTGCCTCTTGACATGCATCCACTTGTATGCTATTCCGTCAACACTCTTGTGTTCGCTGTCACTCAGTGCTCCATCCTGTTACAGAAAACTAAGGAATTTAATAATAGTACAGACATAGTCTGCCAAAATACTGTGAAGAAATATGAATCTTCTAAGCTTTTAAATGCCTGTTCTTCTGAAGTTTTTTTCAAAATAATTTCCCTGATCACACCACCCTCTGGAGTTTTACTTTCTCCGTTTTTTTTATCTTTCAGTGTGCTTGGGCTTCTCTCCAAATCTTTATGAAAAGCTTTTTCTATAAAAACTTTTTGTGGCCAAAAAATTTCCAGGGTTTCATCACTCATGTCTGCAAGTAGTTTGTTAGGCTTTCAGGGACACTTTTTAAGTACTACAACTTACTTAGAAAACCAGTCATCTATGCTTTTCTCTGCATTTCCTTGTTTAATTTTTCAAAAGCTGCCATAGGTCTACAAAGAGACAAGAGAAGAAGAATCCTTTCCAAAAGGCTGCAGATTTCATCTTCCAGTCAAGTCCACAACCTGGGTCCTTAGGCTACTTCTCTAAGCGGATGTGCTCAGGAAAGCTGGCATGACATTGTTCTTTGGCTGCATTGCTGGCTTAAGTCTCAGAAAGAGTAGGTAATATACCTGCTCCTGGCTAAACTGGACATGTCCTGATCTCTAAGGGCTTTGGGATGAGTGTGGAGCATGAGGCATGCAGTCACTTTCAGGGGAGAGAGAGAGACCTGCTCAGAGGCAGGACTTCAGCGGCATCTTTTTAAATATAAATAAATGTTAAGATCACAGCATTACTGCTTTGTGGACATTTTCCCATCACACCTCCACTATTTCCCCTTCCTGAAGCACATCACTGGCCTGTGCTGAAGCACAGTCAGGACTGAGCTCTGAAGTGGACTGGGGAAACAGGCTTCTATCTCAGCATTGGGATTGTACTAGGACCAGTGGCAACAGGGACACCCAGGTGGAGACAGCTGGTTCATTTGGCTGGGTGTGAGAAAGGAGGAGTGAGAGTCAGCAGGATAAAATCAGCATTCAGGTGTGTAAGAGACAATTTCTGCTTTCTTGGGGTTGAGTGAGATCGTTCTCTATGGTTGGGAAAATCCACTGAAATGCATTTCTGGGATGTGCTTAAGCTGCTGCAGTGGTGCATGTGGTTGTCATCTGCCTGCTGAGGACAAGTAAGTGGTCTTGAGTGCAGGGCAAAGAGTCTGCATGCTCCCTGCACCTTGTACTTCCCCAGGGGTTTGTTCTTCTAAGAATTAAGGCAGCTTGTGTTCCAGCTGATATCTCATCTCTGTAATCATATGGAGGAAAGACACAATTTTGTCCAAAATACAGAGGTGCTTGTGGTGAGGACGCAAAATTGGAATTGCTCTTCTGGAAATCCCATAGAGAAATGAAGTTCATACAAGCATTGTGGGGATTATTTGGCTCCCCGTGTCTTTCCTGCTGCCTTCCTTATTTCCTTCTTTGAACACATCTGGCAGTAGAGACACTTATCAAAGGAAACTTCATTATGTTCATTTGTAGCTTTTATGTGCTCTCCACTAAACTACACAATTAGCAACAGGAAAAAAAAAAGTCTTCTACTGACATAAATTATCATTATATTTGGAGTACTAAGTGCCTAGCAGATTACTGCTTCTTTGACTTAGAGTGTATTGAATAGAAAATGGTTTTTTTATGTGCACAGGGTATGTTGTAAAACATCCTACAGAATGTGAAAGTTTAACTACAAATCCTTACTTAAATGACAAAGGGGAAATCATAGTACTTACATAGATAAAGATAATAAAAGTAGAGTTTGTTAAAAAGTTGTGCATTTGTTTTGGGGGAAAAAAGACTCCTCTCCTGGTGTGTCTTGGACATCCTTTAATTGCTTACACTTAGTACTATGAGCTGCAGTACTATTTGAAGAGGGTGGGACAAGTAAAAGGCCAAGAAAAAAAATATTTTTAATGTGTGTGATTCCTGGAGAAATTTGGATTCTTAACATTGCAGCAAATGTTTCCTCCCTCTGCTGCCTCTTCCTAGAAAAGGGGATCTGAAATTTTGCAGGTGAAAAAGCAACAGACAAATAAAGGCCCCTAAAATAACCTGTGATAGCAAATCTGTAACAAAATGAGTGGGGTTTGTTCTCATGTTTTGTTTTAGTGGGCTGGGAACTGTAGTTTTCTTTGCAGAATAAAGTTTTGGGTTCAGCGTATTTTTTATCCTAAACAGCAAAGGAACACCCAGGTGGTATCTATCCATAGGTTATTACCACAGAATTTTTCTGTGACATTCATTTAAATCAGGCAGTTGGAACTAATTGCAGTTTGTCCACAAGTTGTTTTCATTGCATTGAGCTCAAACCAGCTTCTTTTTTACATGGTCTATCTTAATGGATGGAGCCTGCTTTTAAATTGTATCTCCACTCACCACAAACCTCTCAGAAAACTAATTGCTTTCTGAATGTTGCCTTAAAAATGGAAGCAGCAAAGAGAACTGAATTGGTACCTTTTTTCTGCTGCAGTTACCTTTTCAGGGTCAGGGAAGGTGAAGTTGGGAGGCTGTATTGTGGCCAAGCCTGTCCCTGAACTGCTTCTAGAGTGCACTCAGCCAGCACAAGTGTTTCTTGCAGCACAGCCCGATGGCATGAACGCAGATGAGCTCTGATGGACTGTCGGTCTCTGTAACAGAAATTAGCTGTGTGCCAGAGCACCCTGGAATTTGTGCTGTTTTGCTTATCAGAGGAGAAATCTTTAAAATTGTTCATGTTGGAGGACAAGAATGCAGACAAACAGCAGCATCTGCTGGGGAGAAACTTCCTGTGATTTTGCGAATGCTGTCAATATCAGTGGGGAAGCCAAAAGAAAAAAACCCAAACCACTTAATTGGAAAGACATGGATTTGGCAGAGACTGTGGTAGTGTGTGCAAGCTTCAGGCTTGGGGATGAGCCAGATGAGCTTATAGTATGTCTTCTGGTGCCAAAGTAAACAATGGAGGCAACAGTGCTCTAGGCTGTGGTTGTGACCACAGAGTTTTGGGGAAACTACTAAGGTGGGTAGAATTGTGCTCATATGTGGCAGATCTGCGAGCTACCCCTGCACAACTTTCCCAGACAGATGTTTCTATTCTGATTCTTATCTTCCTCTTGGAGATGCTTACTCTGCCTCTCTGAGAGAGGTGCAGTAGAGCCGACTGAGGAAAGACAGGAAGAAAAAAAATCAATTGTGCACTAGCGTAATCATGTCATGGAAAGAATGATCGCTCAGCTGTTTGTGTCTTGAAGCAGCTGATCCGAGTTCTGCTCCAGTCCAGCATCTTATTTGTCATGCAATTAGTGCATTTAGAAGCACTAAAAGGTGCTGACTGCTGAAATTAATGGAAATGCCCAATAGAGTCAGTCTGAATGGAGATGCTGTACATAAATATTATGGGAAATATTTTAATGGCTCCTGCTGTGAGTTAAAAATGATTCTTCTTTTCCAAAAGTGGAAATGTTTTGGGAGAATTTCCACTGTCATCTGACATTTCCAAACACTTCAGTTGGAAAATCAAAGCCTCTTATGTGCTTTCTTACCCTCTTTTTGTTCTCCTTATCAGCTCTGTTGACTGAATGATATGCACATCAGCTGTAATGCACTAATATCCAAGCCCAGCTCTGGGCTGTACTATGAAAAGAAAATGATAGTATCTGAGCTGTTATTAGAGAAAATTTTGGCATCTGCAGTATAGTTCTTGTAGAGTGAGTGACATTCTCATGGCCAGGTAAATGGGATATTTCTCATCAAAATCTGCCTCATTAGGATTTTATACATTGCGCAGTAGAGCAGGGAGGCAGCAGATTCTTTTTTGCAGCTGCTGCTGTGGAAGTTCTAAGGCATTCAAGATTCCAGCTAGCTCTTCTCTTCCCTGATGGCCCCTACCCCTTCAGAATGGGACAGAGAAAGACAAAACCCCTTCTCCTGGTCTTGTCTGGCCCAACCCAGGGTTCCCCTCTTGTAAGGTCAGAGAGGTGGGTGTTCAATGCTCACCTGCTCCTGACATGTTTAAAAGTGTTGTTAAAGGAAACTGGGTTTATGTTTTGGGGTCTTTTCCGTCTCCTTTGGACTTGGAGAACAACTGTTTGTTAATCCCTTTGAGCCAGCCTTCCCTGTAAAAGGAAACTGTTAAAGAGAGACATTTTCTTCTTTCAGCCCACCCCCACAGCTGTGTTTTTTTGCATTTATTGCTTGTACCAGAAGTTGTCACCTTATGGTGTGTGGTACCTTCAACTAGAGAAGCAGCTCCAGCTGGGTCCTTGGCACTGATGCCGGAACAGAGCAAATTCCCTCAGTTTTTGTTTTATGATGTTTTGATGTGGATCTTCTCAAACAAACAAATAGTCACAGGGCAATTGCACTTTTTCTCTAAGGCCTGGGAGAAGATCTTACCTGTACATTTTATATTAGAGTTAGTATTTTACATGTGCAGAGGTGTCTAACAACAGCAAAATTACATATTGAACTAAAAATAAAAATACAAACAAGGCAGCTAAACAGAAATGAAAATTCACAAGGCAAGTACCTTGCTATATAAGCTGGAGAAATAAAGTTTGCCTGAGAACTTGTGCAAACCAAGTGACAACCAGAGAATGAAGAGCAGGAGCAGGGATTTCCAGACCTGTGCTCTCCTTGCCATGTCACTGTAGGTGTGGTTCACCAAGCCCACTTTTTCAGAAGGCATTGGCACGTTCTGGAAGCTGCTGAAGCTGCACTTCAGACATTTCAATCCTTTTCAGGGAAGCAGGAGCTTGTCCTCTGTGCTGACCTGTGACCTGGCTGCCGGGGCCTTGCTGAGTGCCAGTGAATAGCAGACAGGGATGAGATGGAGTAATTACAGTGGGTGAATGGGGAAAATAAAGATGGACCCCTTTCTTCTTTTATCTCAAAGAGAGGAGCTAATTTAGGGAACCTCACTAACAAAAGCTCACGGTGACCCAAATCCTTCCCCCTCTGACTCAGTGGGGACAATGGCAGGCTCAGAAGCAATAGGTTAGATGGACACTTAAGAGGCACGGGGTGATGAGTGCGGGTGGACCCTGGCAGAGCCGGCACGGGCCTGGGAAGCTCAACTGGGGGCTCTGGGTGACCCCAGGAGCCCTGTGGCTCTTGGGACCTGCCAGAGTCTCTCTGCAGCGAGAGGAAACCAATTGAATGAGACTCTTGACCTGCTTTATTCTTCTAGCAGCCCTTTCTTCTTGTATCCTGTCACTTCACTTAGGCTTTGTGCTGGTAGCGTTCCAGGAAATGGATGATTTTGTTTTGATTTTGAGTGAGTATAGCATGTCCCTGTGTGACTCATGAGGGTTACAAGGTTCTTCTGGTAACTGCCTGTAGCTCTTAGCTGCAAGGTAATAAATACCTTGTGCTACTCAGGGGCTCAAGATTTGTGCTGATTGGCGTATTTTCTGCCATTACCTTCCCTGCTCCTGTTGTGTCTGTCTTGCTGAGTCTGTAGTGCTTTAAATCCATGTAAAAAGAGGTAGGTGGGCTGTTTTCATTGAAAAAGTTCACCTGGAAATCAGTCCTAATTCCTGCTGTGAAAAACACTGTCAGGCTGTTGATTTGAAAAATGTCTCGTTTGTAGAGAAAAACACCTGTTTTAAGCCTCAGAGATAGAACAGCATACTGTCATTCCCAGTCCCAAAAAACCTACCAGGTGCCAGAGTGCTCAGAAAATGTTCATCTTGCAGAAGAATTGTGAAGAACCCTAGGCCTACCTTTGCCACTTTGTCAAGCTGAAGAGCAGAAAATCATGAGCAGACAAAATATGGGAGGCTTTACACTACTACCTGTAGAGATGATGCTGTCTGGTCAAACAGCTGGAGCTTCAGCTCTTGCCCTTGCTGTTTCAGGGAAGTTATGTGAGGTTTCTAGGAACAAGTTTTTGCCTTCCTCTTTGTGGTTCATGGCCTCCATCCAGCAGGACTGTGGTGACTTTTATGCAGAGCGCAGCACCCAGAGGAAGGATGTTCTGCAGAGGTGGCTGTTTCTCAGTAGTGGCTCAAGGTGAAATACTCTCAGCCTCTCTTGACTTTGGGCAGTGTGGTGTGTTGACCCTAGATACCAGATGCCCACCAAAACTGCTCTATTACTCCCTCTTCAGCTGGACAGGGAAGAGAAAATGTAATGAAAGATTCATAGGTCGAGATAAGGACAGAGAGAGATCAATCTCCAGTTACTGCTGTGGGCAAAACAGACTCGACTTGGGGAAACTAGCATAACTTCTTACCAATCAAATCAGAGTAGGACAATGAGAAATAAAATAAAAAAACAACTTCCCCATTTCTTCCCCCCCCCCGCCCCCCCCCCCCCCTCCCCCCCTTTCTTTCTGGGCTTAGTTTTATTCCCAAAATCTCTATCTCTTTTCTGCCAGCAGTGCAGGGGAACAGGGAATGGGCATTGCAGATTGTGGTAGGTTCATCACAGGTTGTGTCTGCTCCTCCTTTCTCCTCAGAGAGAGGACTCCTCATACCCTTCCCCTGCTCCAGAGTGGTGTCCCTCTCATGCAAGACAGTCCTTCATAAACTTCTCCAGTGAAGTGAGCCCTTCCCATGAACTGCAGTTGTTCACGAACTGCTCCAGTGTGGGTCCTTTCCATGGGGTGCAGACTTTCAGGAACAGAATGATCCAGTGTGGGTGCTCCATGGGGGCCACAAGTGCTGCCAGCAAACCTGCTCCAGTGTGGGCTTCTCTCTCCATGGGGCCACGGGTCCTGCCAGAAGCCTGTTCCAGTGTGGGCTTCTCATGGGGTAGCCTCCTGTGGGCATCCACCTGCTCCCCCATGGACTTCCATGGGGAGGAGGGGCACAGCTGCTTCACCATGGTCTGCACCAGGGGATGCAGCAGAATCTCTGCTCCAGACCTGGAGAACCTCCTTCTACACTGACCCTGGTGTCTACAGAGCTCTTTCTCTCACACGTTCTCACTTTCTCCAGCTGCAGTTGTGAAAAGTATTTTTCCCATTCTTGAATCTGTTATCCCAGAGGTACCACCACCATGGCTGGGCTCAGCCTTGGCCAGCAGCAGGTCTGCCTTGGAGCCAGCTGCCATTTGCTCTGTCAGACATGGGGGAAGCTTACAGCAGCTCTTCACAGAAGACACTCCTGTAATCATCCCTGCCCCCCCAAACCTTGCCAGCAAACCAATATGGGCAGGGGAACAAGGCTATAGCTTTTTTAGTATTCAGATCAGTTCAGGGCCATCGCTTCTTCATAAGCCATCAGGAGAAACAACCCCAACCCTGATCTGAAAATGGAGCATTACTGAAACAGATGGAAGGGCACCTGAGTCTATTGCTGCTCTTTGAAGCCCCCTGATAGCTGTCCCCAAGCTCCAGGAGCTGCCGCTAATCCTATTTTTTCCAGATTCTTTGGTTAGAGGAGCTAGCAAACCTTGCCTTCTTTTTTTTCCCCCCTTTCTTTTCTTGTCTTCTTTTTTTTTTTTAATCACCTGGTGCTGAAACCATATGTCTGTTCCTGCAGTTCTTTTGCTTTAATTCCCCTTGGCTTTTGCTGACAGACAAACAGATCCTAGGGCTCAGGGACTGCTGGCATGGTGCTTGTGCCTGTCCCCTTCACCCTCCCACATTGCAGCCAAGCAGAGGGTCTCTGTGGGGGCAGCCTCTGCTCCTCTCTGCACAGCTTTGTGCAAGACAGATGCTTTTCAGAAACTCTCAGGCTTGAAACTCCAGAGAAGTTACGGTTCAGCAGGCTTGACTGTGACTTTTTGTCACAGCTGTCAGTGTAGGTCAAGGAGAGATGAAAGAAATGGGGGCTGAATGGAAAGGAACTTGCTGCACTTCAAGCCCCCACTCTTGCTGTGCTGCCTTGGGGGAGAAACTGCATTGCTGCTTTCTTTCATAGGCAACTCCCAAAATACTCCCAAATTTAACTTATTATACATTATTCTAGTAACTTTCAGCCAGGATTTCCCAAAATGTCAGATTAGTCTGATTGCCTCAAATGTTTTGGATGCTCCAACTGAAGTGGGTTTGTTTGTTTGTTGGTTTAGTATTATTACTTTGATTTGGTTTTGTTGGGGCATTTTCAGCTAATTGCTTTAAAGAACCTGGAGCATGATAATCCAGCACATTTCTAAAAGGGAAAAAAGACAAAAGAACCAGTTTTCTAGGACATTGACGACCAACACTGGCAGCTCAACAAGGCTGATTTTAAAGCCAGAGCTGATGCTATCCCAGCATAGAAGTTTAAGGATTCTGAATGACGCAAGTAGCAGGTTTCTCAAAATCATGATAAAGGAGGAGGCAACTCTACATTAAATAAAAGAAATTAAAAAAAAAAAACAACTCAACAAACTGGGTCTTGTCTATGATTTTAAAAACTAAAAAGGAGGGCTGAATTTCCTTATTGGAGCACATAGGACTTTTTACTATAGTGGACAAAGAGCTGGCAGTTGAAGTTAGTGAAACTGGAAATGAGGCACTACTTGTTAGCAGCAGGTGATTAAAACAAGCTATCATGGAGAAGAGCATCTTCTTTTTTTTTTTTTTGCTCAAAAGCATTCAGGCCTGAACTAAAGCCCAATTAGAAAATATGCTTAAAGCACCCAAGCAAACACGGCTCCAGTTAAACCCAAGTGCTAAAATTCAATGCCGTAGCAACTGCCCTGAATTTAATAGCCTGTGTGGTCCAGCAGGTCAAACTGATAGATAAACAACTGGTACTTCCTCGCCTGGAATCCTGGATTATTTGGAAGCAAATGAGTTGTAAGCATCTAAACCTGGATGGATACCCAAGGTCAGTGCTTGTCATTCTTTCTGCCTAGCTCACCTTCTCCTGGCTGGCCCAACATTAGAAACACCACCAGTCCATCTTTGTTGGTTTATGAACTGTTTGGCTGCTCCAGACCTGGATATCTAGGCTAAGAGCTGTGTGGCAAGTAAGGCCCGGGGCCAAATATTGAACAGCTAGCAAACAAAAATCGACCAGCTGCATGTTAACTGAGCATCAGTAGCCTGAAAAGGTGCCTGGGGCTCTATGGCAGCTGCTCTGCAATCATGCAGTGGCCAATGACTGCAAAAAGTAATAACTGGTGCAGAGTAACATGCTCTTGAGGGGACTGCTCATCCTAGAGGTCAACAGCATTGCAGGCAGCAGACAACACTGGAAACAGCAGAGCACTTTGCCAGAATGGTGTTTACATTAATTCATCAGGACATCCCCTAAATTATACTAATATCAGGGGCAGGACATCCACAGAAAGAATTCCCTCCTGTCCACCACAGTGTCTTCCTGTGCAAGCATACAGGAACTGCAAGGAACTGTTATGTAAACAGTTTGAAAGTACTTGAAATTATGTGCATCTGGGATCTTTTTGTTATCGGGGAAAAGCTGGTGTTGAGGGAAGGAGATAGGTATGCTGAGTCAATCATAAATTATGAGTAGTTCTGAAATGAATGGCTTGTGTAACCAGCTTTTGCTCCCAACAGATTGCAAGAAAAAAGCAACTCTTTCAAAAATGGCTATATTTGTTTTGTCACTTAGGGTTACAGAAAGGCTGGAGACAGCTTGGAAGCATGTGTCCCAGGACCCACAGAACAGGGAAGAAAATAAACATGCTTCTTTTATTGTTATTTCAAAAAGTTTCAGTGATTTTGATGTTACTCTCTTGACTAATTTAGAAGTTTCAGCCCAAAGTTTTCTTCTTGTTGGCACAGAGCAATGTTGTTATTAATGCTGAGTGGCAGTGATCACTTCTCTGCAAGGCTAGGAAGGGGGGTCTTGTCTTGCAGCAGTGGATTTAGGTACTGCTGATGATCTGCCTTTGCCAAATGCACATGACAAGGCTTCCTGTCTGTAACATGAAGACAGTAGTCCTAAACTGTCCTGGGGCAGCTGCTGAAAGGATAAAAATGCTGACTTTTAGTGGCTCTGGGAAGGAGGGCTGCTCATTTGGGAGATGAGGTAGGAAGAATGAGGTCCTGTTGTGCTTCCAGTTGCTTTCATTTCAGTCAACATTAGACACTGCTGAAGAGGAGGTTTCTCCATTTCACTTGTTCCAAGGGCTTCCTACATCTGTGCACGACCAGAGCAGCTCAGTGCTCCCTCAGGTGGCTTCCTCCTGCCTTGTCACCCCGCAGGGTGTGGCAGGAGTTAGGGGGTGGTATGCCCAAGGTGCCCCCTCCCATTCCCTGAGACATTGGGGTAAGGCTGGCCAGGAGCTCATGTAAGCACCTGGTGTGAACAGTGCTCTTCACAGAGCACTCGCCACGTGTTTCAAAGAAAGCCTCACTCCTCATGACACCAGAAGTGGGACACATGTGGGATCTTAGCCAAGGAGATTGAGAGTCACCTCTTCCACATTTCAGCAGTGATGAAACCATTTGGCTACAGGTTGGGAGTGAGGTGGGGACGTGACTGGACATGTGACTGGGACACATCTTCACAGATCACTTTTTTTTGAGGACATGTATTAGAGGGGTGAGGTGAGGGGAAGTAAATGAAGTTTTATGTGACTAGAACAGTAGATAGATACCCTTTCATGCAGATGTTTGTACAAATAGAAAAAAAAAATATTTTCTGCCTTATATTAGGACAGGTGGTTAAACTTTGCTATTAACCACCTGCATGCAGAGCCCTGTGTTAAAACAGAGGCACTGGAGCTGGCATAGACAAGTCCTTAAATATTTTAATACAGAATCATGAGCTAATGCTATCCAAGTCACTAATAGCATTTTATGTTATTTAGAGAAGGAATTTCCAGGTAATGAAAAATGACAGCATTTTCCTTTCTAAAAAGATACCCCTCTTCAATTCAGTTTAAATTAGCATGAAATAGATATATGCAAGCTTACAGATTATGGAAGAAGTAATAAAGATGGGATGAGGCTTAAATACCAAAAGCTTTTCAGCCCAGAGAATAACCTAAATGTCTAAATGTCTGATAGCTTTAATGTCTAGTGTATTCTCATAGAAAGAAAGTAACAAAAGCTATAATCCTGCAGTTTAATTTCAATAGCTGAATAGGTTTTGGGGTACAATTTCTGCAGCACTGCAAGTACAATTCAGATATAAATGAATCATTTATTTCTCCCTCCCTCCCTCCTGCAATGGCTTATACACCTAAATTATTGTGTTCTGAAGGAAATATCCCAAAACCAAGTGAGCATAGGTACAAAAGAAAACTCCCAGTGATACGCAGTATATTTTTACCATGTAAACAAAGCAAATTTCAAAGGCTCACTGTAAATGCCAATGTTATATGTTTTATTTTTAATCAAGTAATTCTTTTAAACCTCACAATATCCATGACTGACAGGAAAAAAAAAAGACATTAGGCATGAAATGAGAATATAAAATACATGATATGTAGAAAGGCAATCAGTGCTTTAGTCCCTCAAGACAGTAAACAGGTGAAATGACCTTCAAAACTTCAACTCAAGGCTATTTTCTTACAACATAAGATTCAAGTGATTTTTCTTTTATTTCACCTTGTAAACAACATACAAGTCGAAATGGACAATGAGGTAATCTATCCTATAGAAGATAATTTAAAAACACTAGATAAGACACAGTATTAAAGACATATAGAAATCAGTGTTCACTTTGGTCTCTAATATGGTTATTGTTATTATTATCACAAGCAACACATACTAGTTAAAGCCAGTCTGGTGATATTTCTCAGACAGTTGTTGCTTAAATTAATAGTCCAAGAGGTAGTCAAAACCATTGTCGTTTGTAAAGATGTTCATACATTTGGTTCAATGACAATGGTAGCATACACCTTGCTACTTTTCAACATTCTCAGAAAAATACTGCCACAGCTGCTGATACACTGTTCTGGTTTATAAAAAAAAAAAAAAAAAAAAAGAAAAAAAAAAAAAAGAAGTGTGTGTTCACAGATCAACCTCTTGTTATCAGTCAACAGTTGTAACAGGGGTAACACAACCACTGGATCTTAAAGAGGCTGTTGATAAACTAATCAAAATAAGTTCGATACATTTAACAAGGCTCTGCTTGTTTCTAAAACAAATCTCATTAAGACTTCTAGGAAATTAAAAATCAGTGCATCTGCACATGTACATATCTTCCCAATTACTTTGATATCTAGCACAGGGGAATACATATATATTTTTTATGATAAACATTTCTCACAGATAAATTAATTAAATTAAATTTAAGACTCAATGTGATTTCCCATGTTCTTTTATAATTCTTCTTACAAAGAATGGTACAAGATCTATAAGCACTTTTTTTAAAATGGGGTTCTATTAAGAAAACTAAGTTAACAGGAACCAAGCAGGAACTCCAGGATAACACTGGTGCAGAATAAAATGGCTGAAAAAGGTGCCCTGCGACGGGAAGAGGTAGGATCCAAATGTGGTGTTTGGCACTCCCTGAAAGCTGGCTAAAGGCAAAATATTGCAAATGGTATTACAATGCCAGATCTACCATTAACTGCAGCAAAAAGTTATTTGGCTCTTCCTCCAAATACAAGTCTTCCTCATGGCCTATCTTTTGTAGCGTGTAATTAAATATTGTGACCTCTCCTTGGGGAAGAGTAAAAAATATCTCACAATGTCTCTTACAATTAAATCACATTGAGTATTTTGGGGTGTGGGAAGGGGAGGGGGACAGAGATTCTTGCTTCAGGTTTAACCTTATCTCCGCTATTGTTGGGAGAAAAATGCACCTGTCTGGGCAGATACTTGAACTATTTCTACTCAAATGAGTTTTATTGTGGAATGCTCTGGCAAGGATGGGCTGGTGAATAGGGGAAAATCTAGCCTGAGTGAATGCTGCCGAATATTAATTTTGTCCTGAGACACGAAGAAAGAATCCCAAACTCAGTCTGTGCCTCCTCCTTTAAAAGGTTGTTTGCTTATTTGGAACAGCCAATTGAAGGAGTATAACTAGATTTTTCTCCTACTGCAGCCCAGTGCTAAGTAGTTCCCTGCTGCAGCTTATGCTGCTATATGTTTAACTTAGGCATATACATTTTGGTCTCTTCTGGAGCTGTATTTATTTCTGTGAACGGTGCCCATAATCCTTTGGACAGAAAAAAAAAAACCAAAACCCTTTCAAAGAAATGTTTGGAAAGGTCTCATAATTTCAAATGGATGCTTCATCTTAAACAAGTATTTACCATAATGTCTGCAGTGGTGAACTAACAGTTACATATTTAGTAGAGATAAAAAGTATGTACCATAGATCAACAGCCACCTTTAAGGCCACAGCAGCACAAAGGTGTGTTCATGCAGTAGATATGAGGTAGCCTTTTGCTGTAAACAGAATAATAATTTTATTGTCACCTATGTAAACAAAGTGGGCTTGATGCTTTTGTGTTTTATTCTTTCCCCTCTGCCCCCATCCCCCATCCCCCATCCCCCCCTCCTTGAAAAGCTAAGCACCAGTAACTCCGACTGGAAGTCAGTGGGAGCTGTGGTTGCCCAGCATCTCTGAAAATTCAGACCCTGTGAATGTAAAGACACAAATGCTCACATAAGCAATCAGTACAGAATACCACTTCATCATTTCACAGGAACTTATAATACAAAACGCTGAGATCTGATTATCAGAAACGTAGGTCTACGTCAACTCAGAGGTAGTTACTAATATCAGTACATAATACTTATATAGAGATAAAAAGGTCTAAGACTATTTGGTTTGTTCTGAGTAAGCAGGTCTGTAGACTATTCTGTAAAGAAAAAACATTACATGGTATATTCCCTGAGCAAAGTTCTTTGTCCTGAGTATGTTATGTAACAGTGATAACATTCTAATATTATAAAAATAAAACCTTAAGCTTTCAACAATAAGATAGGGTTTGGTATGTGCTCTTAGCAGTTCAGTCTGACTTTGGTGCATACAGTGATTTCAAACAGCACCAATAAAAATCCACACATTGAAAACATTTCCTTATCTCAGCTCTGAACTTCTTACATATAAACAGGGAATGACCAGTTTTCAAATCCACAGTTGCCTATTTCTATAAGGAACTTTGGTTTAAATTTTCAAAGTGACCTAAGTTTTGCATCTTTGCTGTTTAACCTGGTTTTTACACCAACTAGAAGGTTAAGCAATGCCACTTTGATTTGTCTACATAATTTAAATAAGTTTACTATCCTTACGTAAGGCAAGGACGTTCTCTATAGATATATCACATTCAATATCGTCAAAGGTAAGCTTTGCATTAGCATAGTGAGAACTTCAGTACAAACCTTGAGATTCTTGCAAACACTGGCAAGGAATTCACACAAAATAATTCTCTCGAAATTGTGCCCTTCACTGAGGAGTTTGATGACTACCTGTTCACTGAAGCAGCAGCAGCAGCACCAGTAGAAGTCTCATCTGGCAGGACAAGTGGGAAGGGGAAGGCCATGCACTGAGCCAGCTGCATACCTGTGGTAACCATTGGCTGCAGAGGAGTTACCACGGTAAGACTTTGGCTCGCTGTAGCCTTTCATGCAGGCTGTTTCTTTAGTTCGATTATCCTAGCTTAAACCTACCCGACACCTTCAAGCTTTAACAGCCTGTGTTTATTGCCAATGTTAAGGATTATACAGGTTTCTCTAATTAACTTACATCCACAATGGGATTTGTCAGAGTACGTTATCTTACGTATGACTTGGTAATTCAAAAGTTACAAATGGAAAGCGACTTGAAGTTTTGATAGGCTCCAACTCTATTAACCCCGAGCAAGGCCTGCAGCCCAGGGAGTCTCACTCTGAGGCCACCAATCTTTCTCCTCTTTCACATTGAAGTGTGTGGTCCTAGGGCACTCTGGACCAAGGCTGGTCAGCTGCAGTCCCCAGTTCACAAGAAGTATATGATGCCCAGGGCTTCTGGCAAATATTCAGGTCCCTTCACTCAGGCTGATCTGCACCCATGCTGTATCATCATCTAGGGAGGCTAGCTGAGCAACCCCAAGTACCCAACAACCTTTAGTCCTAAGAAAATATTTAGCCCAGGATCTCATTAGCTTTGCATTTTGTTTTCTCTAAAACTCAGACAACAACAACAACAACAGGGAGTTCACTCCATGGTATTTCAATAGGAAGTAAGGGGGAAGACCCTTCAAATTGAGGGACACTAGTTGGGACCAAGAGAAATTGCTGCTGCTGCGGCTACTACTGCCACCAAGGTACCCTAAAATGTTCACAGTATACATGGCCAACCAGGATGGCATCCTGACACCACTCTGAAGGGTCTGTTTGGTAACAACTTATACATTCTCCCCTACACAACAGACATCTAAATTACAGTTACAATCATATTAATTTAACAAAACATTTTGAGAAACCATCACAGAAACTACACATTCATTGTCTTTTCTGGAGCTTTAAACTCCTCACCAACAAAGGGTGGTGGCAATGAGAGTCATCTTGAGTCATGAAACTGCCCTGCACCGGCATGGGGTGGGGAGGGGTTTTGATACTTTGTGGAGATGAAAAAGGAAGTAATTAAAATGGATGGTATGGGGGATGTCTTAGTATCTTTAGTACCATATGGCAGCTTTGAAATATGAAAGTATCCTTTTGGTACACAAGAGAAGTAATGGTCTTGATCTCAGTTCTTTGTGTGGTTTTTTATCAGGTTTGGTTTGTTTCTGAGTGAAATTTCAGAAACTGGGTTTTCTTGTTTGCTTATTGAACATGTTTGGAAACAGGTTCTAGGGTTCTAGGAATGAGTTCAGGAACATTGGGTACTGTTACTTTTGCTTCACAGTAATGTCTGGTGGGATCTGGAGAATGGTCTAATGGAAAAATATATATTTATAGATATGTACACATACACACACACGCATGCACACTCATACATACACACAGAAGGTAAAACATAATGCACCCTGCTCAAATGTATTTTGTTTGGAGTGATTTGTCTATCAAAGAAAAAAAAAACAACAAAAAACAAACATTCACAGTTCCTCAACAGTAGTTAAAATTCCAGGTCAGCTACTGATAATGAATTATTTCCCCTGTACTTGCATGAGGTAGACATCCCAAGAGGGTAAAGAAAACGGAACATTATGACAAATGCATTAAGTTTTTTTCCTTTTCTGAACAGAAGGCCCCTTTCTGTTTGGTTCTTCAGGCGATGCAGACAACTTACTCGACGAAGCTTCCTGTGGTGACCTGCCCGAGCGCTCTGAGATCTCCGACCTGCCTTCCTGAGAGTATGATGGAGACGAGAAGCCGTGCGTTCCTCCCACTTCTCTCAGGAAGGCAGAAGTGGAAGGCTGTGGTTCGGCTTCGTGTCTTCCCTGAGAACTAGTGGGCTGCTGCGAGACAGTTTTATGGGGGCAGTTAGCCACCATGTGCATGATGCTCTGACAGTAATGGCACTTCTTTGGCTGCGGAGGTAGACTACATTCTTTCGCGTGGTGGTCGAGGCCACCACAGTTGTAGCATCTAAAACCAAACAGAGACAGAAATGGAGTTATGCAACGCAGCGGGAAGCGGGAAGGGTTCCTGCGGGCCCGGGCCCGGCCCCACTAGAGGGCACCAGACCCCCAGCCATCGCCGCCCCGTGTCCCTGCTCGCCCCGGCACTCGCGTCCCGCTGTCCCAGCGCCTGCCGCGCCCAGCGGGGATGCTCCGGCTCGGCCGCTCCCGGAACCAGGTTCCGAGGGACGCCGTGCTTGCAGCCAGGGAAACACAAGCCCGCCACGAGCCAGGACTGGCTCTGGCCCGGCTCTGTCCCAGGGCTCGGCACTTCGGGCCAAGGCCAAACCTTCACAGTGGGGACACGGTGTTTGTAATGGTATTTAGGGCTAGATTCAAAATAAACTCAGTAAAGCTCCGGGAGGAGCCATGAATCTGTGCTTGACTGTTTCCTCTCGAATTCCCAACCCGCGCGCACGTGGCTGTGACCAGGGTACCACTTTCTGTGGGATGCGCTGCCGGGAGCCGAGGGGCGCAGAGCCCCTCCAGCCGCACGGACAGGGCTTCTCTCACACTCCTCACAACCGCCTGAAGCCCACAAAACCTCCTCTATTTAACCTTGTTAGCCAGGGGGAGTCCTCAAGAACTCTCCAGCAATTCCTTACTGAATCCTTTGTAACACACACTAGGAACACCAGTTATTGGATTACATTATTCCAACATACGATACAAAGAAATAATTATACGCCCTTGGCATGGTGACCTTATGTGCACCACCAAGTTTTTTCTATTTTGGCTGCTTTTGTATGGTTTCTATTCCTTTGTTTTATAAAACTTGTACTGAATGCATAGACATTTCATTTATAATAATCTAACCTGTTACTGGAAAGAACTAAACCGGTGGGTTGTTTTTTTGTTTGGTTGTTTTTTTGGTTTTTTTTCATTCCCTTAACCACCAACTAATTAAAAAAAAAAGTATTTTTTCACAAATACTTATGTCTGTGGAGCCAACTTAAGAATTAAAAAAAAAGACTGTAACTATAACTATGTACAAAATACTACAAAGTGTTCTGGATCAAGCCCACATAAAGATATTTTACATTTTCAGATTCCTGGAAAGTAACAAAGCACTGTTTGACTATTTCACCTAGTATTTAATAGTCCTTACTAATTTATACAATATCAAGACGCTTAGCCCATGCAAAGCTTATGTACAGCCAGAGTCTCACCTACTGAATTTACTTTACCTTGCAAAGAAACACTATTGATAAAACCTGTGTAATGTTTTAAATATCAACATTTGTGATTCCACTCCAAGAAACAATCCCTGGCACCTCTCCCTTCACATCTCTTCGTCACTAGTAGCAAGATACTCACCATATCTTTATTTCTACAGACAAATGAAAAAACAGCACAAGTTGCTCATGGCATGCTGCATGCCATCATGTCCTACAAGAATGACCAATTTAAAGTACAGAACATTATCCTTTCAGAAATTATTGTGATTTATTGTTGTATCTTCCCTACAATGAGTGAGAAACCAAGACCAGTACAATGAACTGTGCACTTCTACAACAACTGCAATAACAAATTTTAGGTGAACAGGTTCTATTTTGATGTCACCACTGCACTGAAATTTGATGCGATTTTTCAGCGGAATTTGAAGACTAAGCTTACGCTACTCTGTCTGCATATACTACAGACTAACCCATGAAGAGACACACAGTCTAACAAAGCTTCCCTTGAATCACAAAGAAAATAACATGTACCAGCCCCATTATCACTTAGTATTGATTTCCCTAGCACAGGAAGGGAAATGACATACTAAGTACGTTCTAAAATCCAAACATCCTGATCTAAGACCAAAACATCAAGCTTTTTTCTCCGATAGCTAAAAAATTATTTTTCAAGTTATTAAACAGTATCCTTCTGACTACTTTTTGCCAAATCATTGCAGGTATTTTCAAATTAGTGACCCCCACCTGACAATATGTTCAGCGTTCAATCTTCCTAACTGGCATTCAGCTGTGTTTCCACCACAACTTTTCTAAACCCGTTCTGGAAAAAGTAATAAGGAAATTAGCCTTGCAATTTGACAAAACTAAACAACAGCAACAAGTAAAATCTTTAAGTGTTTTACTTTCTTCCCTTCCAATAAATACATCTAAAAATTCACAGATGTGGTACTGATTGTAATTTAGGTTATATTAGAGAATGATGTTTGTTATTACCTTTGTCACTGGTTTTTAGCAGTGTACCTGTTCCTGGGATAAATGCATTATAACACAGTATAGCATAGGAATTTGCAGACATTCTGGAAATTGTGGTTTTTATCGTAATTCAGAATATCGAATTTTATGGCTGTGAATGCATCAGCACATTTCTTTTCTCCCTTAATATCACATCTGTTTAGAATAGTTAAATAAAGAAAAAGTTTGAAAATAAGGGCAAAGGGCCTCAGTAGCAGGGTAGGCAGTAGCCATGGACAAATCAATTTAATCAGTCACTATGGTATGCTCTGTGTTATCCAATTCAGTGGACCGTTGCACCTCACCAATTGGCAAAGAACCTGCTGTCAGAGCCCCTGCTTCCACTCAAACAGCCTCTGTCACCCTTTGCATATACACTCAATCAATACATCCTATTTGCAAAATACTGTCATTCTTTGCATTTATTTAAATTGTTGCAGAAATGTCACTGTAAAAGGAAAAACTCTACCAGAAGCAGTTGTGATTAAACTCTGATTTGGCTTTTTGGGGATGTTTTTTGTTACCAATCAATTCAAGCACCTGAGTAAAGTGTCACATTAGAATATATATGTGCCAGCCAGGGTGTGCCTGGACTTACAGAGCAGGGTGATATTTATTCAGTTCTTTTAACTATTTATTCATTCCTTGTCAATCACTCTTGCCAGGAGAACAGATCACACCTCCATCTGAAACGCCTTCCTCTCTCCAAGGGATTTGTCCCAAAATGGAAGTGGTCAGCCACCTCAGAGCTCACAAACGATGCATGGCATCATCCTCAGGCATTAAGGTACGGCATTAACCCTTTTGTCCTGAGAGCTTCAGCCCTTCGCTCCTCTCTGCTGCTGTGTACTGATGTTACAACATCATGAAAGCTGACATGGGAACTCACAAATTCACATCTCTACCTAAGCACATATACAGAACAATACACAAGCTAAGCCCTGCCATGAAAACTGACCAGTTCTCATTCCACTCTGCTCTCAGAAACTCTAGATTAATGCAACCATAGCTTCATTTCTGAAGCACCATGGAAAGAATGTATGTTAGCTTAAATACAAGTTTATATCTAAATTCTATCATGAGATGAATAAAACACAAAAAGCCCTTGAACCTGCAATTATAATAGAATTAGCATTTACAAAGAACAAAAGTAAGACGGATTTGTTAAAATAGGATTGTCTTTCTCACAGTAGGCTTCCATGATTTGCTAGCTAGCTTCAGGCTCAAAAATATAAAGAGATGGCAATTATCCTAACGGGAAATCCTTTCTTCTCTACAGCACTGACAGGAAGGTGAATCAGGGTGGGTTTTTTAATATAAAAAAGACGAACATCTTAATAGAGGAACATCTTGAGGAACTTATCTAGCATTATATTTCAATACTCTAAAAAAACCTGTAACATTAATACCTACTAATGAAGAAAGAAGAGAGCATATAGCAAGGTTAAAAAACCCCTCCTAAATTCTCATTCACTATGGATTTGTGATTGCATAGAACTATACATATTAAAGGAAACACGAAGAAGCAGAAATGTACAGATTCGAACATAAACTATGCTGTATTCATTGCAAGAAGTTGATGACTGAAACTGACTAGAAATACTCATTTCCACAACCAAATAATAACATTTAGTCTTTAGCTTTTTTCCCTTGGTCCAGCAATCAGATACTGCTACTCAGGAAGCACACCCCAGCCCCAAGCTCTTTAAAATAATACCCTTGCCTACGTTTTCCACAGTAACAACTCAGATGGGTTAAGTAGCACTAGGTAAACACAACTGCTTGTTTCTTTGAGCTGTTTTATAATTTAGATGATAATCCAATACATATGACAAGTAGGGAATAATATGTGTAACAACCCCAGACTGTTATCTGTTGAGAGAAAAAACTGTAAAATTATCCTACTGACTGATTTGGGGGAGGGGAAGCAGGGAATAAGGGGTTAACATCTAACAGGGACATGAAAAGGAGGGAAGGGGGTACAGTCAGAGGAAGACTAAAATAATTCACCAGGATATACCCCACACCAATTCCTCTCTTGATCTTCCTTTCTGAATGCTATCAGACTATACAAAATACCCCAAAACCAAACAAAAATATTCTTAGATAACAGTACTCCATCTTGCAATGTTAATGCCTTGAAAAATGGTATGAAATTCAAGCAGCGTGTGCATGTGAGATGCTGTTACAATACACTGAATGCAACTGTGCAGTTAAAGCACAAAGGAAATGTTTAAAATCATACCTAAATGTGCTGTCCTTTTCAGCCATTACTTTCACAACACACCTAAAGAAAGGCAGATGGAACAGGCAGCACATCACTTCAACTGTTCTGTTTTGTAAGTGGCTGTAAATGGAAGTTAAACTATCCATGATCTAACAGAAAAATGAGTGTTAGATGTAACTAAGATTTTTACTGTTTAAGGCTTCAGTGACTTGTCTTGAAAACAAGGCCATCAAACCCTGCAAAGGGATGCTTCTCACTACCTGGATGTGACACTTAAAAAAGCTCAGGGTGGAGTGTGCTTGCTCAGGCACCACCTGGGACAAATGAGAAAGACCTCCAAAACCTCAGCAGGGCTGAAAGTGTCTTCTAGACTATCGAGGATCTGCTGATTTCAAGTTGTCTTTGTTGCAGCTTGGAAAGTCAAATTGGATGGTGTTCTGAGCAACCTGGTCTAGTGGGAGGTATCCCTGCCCACAGCAGGGGAGGTTGGGACTTCTTTCAACCCAAAGCATTTTGGTGAGCTAACGAGACACATAGAAGATGAGTGGAATGTACACTCTGCTCCTGCCCTCTGACAGGGAAATGGATGGGATGTTTCTGCTCACACGTGCATTGCTGGGGTTTACACCATTCTGGTTATCAACCTTTAACTCTTAAACTGTAGCTGAATGCAGGAGAGAGTACAGCTAACTTTGAAAATGCTAAAAAGGTACTAGAATTCAAAGTAGTGAATACTGAAATATTACTGAAATAATAATTAAGGTCAATGAAATTATCTTGTTAAATAAACTAGAGAAAGGAATATTTACCATCTTTATCAGGGCATTTATGGCTTGTCCATCAAGCAGGCTTACAATAAGGCAGAAAACCCCACTAGCACCCTCATTTACTAATCCATGAAAAAAAAATCAGTTTAATTTTAAAACTGTAAGTATTTTTAACCAAGAATGCTGTAAAACAGCGTATTATCAATGCAGAAAACGGCACTCTGGTGCCACATTTAGGTTTGTGTTGGTCCTGTGAGTATTTGCTACCCTGAACATCTTGTTCATGCAAAACACTGTGCAGAGGCAACATGCTGGGAAAGTTAATTGCAGACTGGCATTCTTCAGTGAAATTCAGTTAGAAAATTTCCTGTGCTTTACTAGCTTTTTGAGATATAGAACAGAAATATAATTATAAAAAAAAAAAAAAAAAAAAAAAAAAAGATAACCTCTTAAAGAAAAAAAAGATGAAATACAATAAAAATGCTCACCCATCTATTTGTCCTGTGAATTCTACAACTCATGATAATGTACCAGAGATCCAAGACTTCCAATTTTGTTGAGGAAAAACAAGGTCCCTCCATTTTTTAAAGCTTACCTTCTTTCATTGTACAGATAGCCCCAGCACGCTGACACAAACCCCCACTGTCTGCAAGGCTTCCGATAACACAGGGTGGAATATTGATGATGTTTACTCTTGTTACAAATAAATAAATAAAAATGCTCTGTTGTAAACTCATCGCATCGACTAGTTTTCTGTGGTTAGTTCTAAATCAATCTATTTTCCCCAGTGCACCACAGAAGTAATATCAATAGGTTACGGTCTTTTGTTGCTCGGGTTTCCCCTCCCCCTTCCCCCCAACAAAGAAGCTGACAAACAACATGGGCATTTGCCTGATAAATCAGGCCTGTCAGGATACAATTTAGCTTAAGTTCACAGGGAAATAAAATTGTTTAAAATCTGCTAATACAATTTTACTGGAAAGCGATGGGATTTGTTTTGGTTTTTTTTTTTTATAACCAAGAACAATGAAACAGAAAGGTGGTTCAAAATTCACAAATGCAGCTTTTTCTCCACAAAAATTTGAAGGATTACAAAGACAGCAGATCTTAAAAAATAACTTCAATGACGTCATTTCCATTCTTCCTTTCCACGAAACCTTATCTCTACTATCCACTCAGCTCCCTTTACAAGCATGGAGGAAAATTATTTTTCACACAATCACCAAAAAAAATCCTTAGGAAATTCATCTTCATGGAGGAAGAATTTGTATGCATTTTCATTTATTACAACAAAAGGGTTTTCTTTATATTAAGAGCTGAAAAGTCCTGAAATAACTATTTACGAAGTGATGTCTTTTTTCTAAGTAATAAGAAAGATGCTTTTGTTCCTTTACTATCAGTATAGCATGGAAAGAATGTGTATATTTTAATGGCTTTAACCCATCCAGATAAAACAGATACAAAATCAGCAATGTTTTAAGGAAGTTATGCTTTGAACAGTCCTGTATCACACATTTCAAACATGACATGATATTTCACGACTTCAAGTAAGTCTAATGCCGTTAATCTTTTTGCACTATGAAACCACACATGCAAATACTCTCAACCACAAATTTCCCTTGTAAGCTTTAATTTCGGTGGGAATAATAAAAGAAATCAGTTTTTCAACCAGAACAGCTCTGTATGCAGTAATTTTTTAAGAAGTAAGTATTTTCCATGCTGGTGGAAAGGCTGGCTTGGCTCTGCTCTGGGCATTGCTGCTGTGTGTACCCACATCTCTCTGCCAGGGTCGGCTGGGGTACAGCACGGGGAGGGTGCAGGGGTGGCCAGAGCTAAGCAGACCTCAGCTGTCTGTGTCTGAAAGCACTGCTCCATGCCCCTGTTTACAGAAGCCTAGCTCGGTAACACTAGAAGCCTTTCACAGAGGTGGCTTGAGCCTCCTGGCCATGTGGATAAGGATGCACGCTGCATAAAACCGGCTCAACTCTTTCTGGGTCAGTGAGGTGCTGGTCATGAGCTAAGAGGCATGCCTGACCTTATCTGCCTCTCAGCAGAGCTGGTTCCAGGGTTTCCACAGCCACTGATCAGTTAATCCACAGATGAGATAAAAAGGCAGTAGGTAACTGGGAATCAGTTGTTAAAAACTGTCTTGTGCATTTTGTTCCTTATTTCATCACTAATATTAGCAGCAAATACAACAAATACAGCAAATACAAGTGACCCCAACTCACAAGAGCAGGAAACAGCAAATGGCATCCTGGCAGTAGGCTGGAGCACTGAAGCAAGCTGCGGTAGAGAAAGAGGAGGAAGAAGGTTGCTCTGGAAGTTTATAACCTGTTCTTCCTCCCCAAATACCAGTTTAGAGTGGTATGACTTAAGGTACCTCATATAAATCAGTATCATGCACAAAGTTTCAGAAATATCTGGTGACAGGAGTATGGACTGACTTAGATCCTAGCCTTGAAAGGGATTCTCCTATTACACACACCGAATTAGATGACTTGCATGAATATAAGCTTCACGAGTGTTAAGAATCGCAGGATTTAACCAGCAGCTCACATTTTCATCTCATTCTTCAGAAACAAAGAGATGATTACTGTCTGACACACACTACAAGGAGTCCACACCAGCTGTCTCTATAGAAGTTCTTTCTGGACCTCATGGCACTGATAAAGTCACGCCACATGAATCACATGGAGGACTTCCTACCCCAAATGTGGAATAAAGGGGCATCAAATGTGGTGCTTGGTTTTGCTCAAAATAGCACCTGTAAGTTCACAAATTCAATACCCACAAGAACAATTATTTAATTCAGAAGCTCTATACCCACACTTTAATGGTAAGGAAAATCTCTATCACTCTGATTGCACTGATTGAGCGTTTCACCTTATTCACTTTTCTGAACTTGCATCTTAAGACGTTTAAAATAGACTTGCTTAATATAGTGACATTATTACTAAATAGCTGGGCTGAGCATTTCCTGCAACACATTTTTAAGAGGCTTTCAGTATCCTGAAGAAAAAAAAAATTTTGCAACTTTTCACATTAAAATGCAGAAGCAAGAGTAAAGTGTGAAAAAAGGATTTCAGCTGCAACAGGATTAAGCCTTATATGTTAAAGCTTTTAATTCCCACCTGAGGCAGGTATTCTTCTTGTCCCACACTGCCTCATCCCAGAGCATTGAAAGAGAAATAATGTAATTTTCTACTATTCTGCCCTATATCACCACTGGGTTTATCTTCACCATTAATTGTTTGGCGTCAGGACGGCAAATCTCATGCACATGTTTAGTACTTATTTGTCTGAATTTTGTTAATTCTGTGTACAGTTAAAAATAATGAAACATAGTTTCCCTATATATAGTAAACTAGATCACTTTATTCCTCTTGGCTGGGATTATGTAGATAAAGTGATATCACTGCAGTAAAATTGTAACAGTGAAGTTAATAAAAGTTGTCTTAAATATTGCTAGTTTCCAGAAACAGAGCATCTTAAAGGTCTTAGTTCTGATCTCAGTCACAAGGGTGCAGAACCAGAGCAATTTTGATGACTCCACTGAGCTTATTTTCTGTTATCTTTAATAATGTAACACAGAAAATTTCCCACTGTGTATGAATTCTGAAAAGTCACACTGCAGTAGCCAAGGCTGGTTGCAGAGGTCAGGTGATACAAGCTGTGAGGCCACGGAGCAATGTAGGCTGAAGCTCCTTCATTCCACCTGTAAATCTGTGTTTGCTGGTTGATGTAACATTTGAAAGCAGAACACAGCATAAATCACAAAGTTTAAAAAAGAAAACCAAAGAATTATGGCAAAAGTAGAGGAGTGATGTGTCTTCTGCCCATTTTTGCTCAGCCTTTCAGCCTAAGAAAGAATGAATGATTTCAAAATTAAGAATGTTTATAGGCCAAGGATCAGTTTTTCTGTCAGGACTGATGAACTCTGAATTAGGAGGTGTGCTAGTTTTGCATTAATTGATTTTTGGTGAAGAGAGAAGGAGAAAGCATCATATACAAGCATTATATAGTCACCCCAGGACATGAGGTTTGATAAAACAGGAACCCTACACTTATATAAAATGTTTGAAAGCAAAGAACAATTCAGATGAGAGCACCCCAGTTGTAATCATGGCAGGGGAAGAACAGATTACAAGCTGGGTATCAAGTAAACCTGCCACAGGAAAACACAATGGATATGCTCACTGAACACAGCACAACCAACTTCCTGTTGTTTTGATCAGAAATTCATACCCAAGCCACAACTTCAATTATGGAAGCCTTGATTTTACATTTTTGAAAGCAGTCACAAACCAGAGGAATGATTAATGCCAGCATCATGCCAGTGTTTTAACAATTCATTTATACTCTGAACCAAACAGCCCTTCAGTTATCCAGCAGCACTCACTGGGCAAGGCAGGAACACTGTACATTAAGTGTGGAAGTGCATGAGGCAGAAAGGGCAATATATTTTAATGTGAGCCCCCAGGTTGCTAGTAATAAATCAAGACCACTGGTTGGGGTGGAAGAAGGCATGTGTGTCTCTGCAATCACTTAGTGAAGTGTGCAAAGGCCACAGGAAGGAATTGGGGTATGGTTACAAGTTCTTCCAATTTGGAAGGAAAATCCTGACTTCCAGTAAAATAAAGGATTACTCAGTTATGCTGATAGCCTGTCTGCTCTCCTCAGATCCCAGGCTCTGGGGCACGTTAGAAGACACAAAAAGGTGACTGTGACATACTGCAGGGGCTAGGAATGGAACATATAACATGTCAAATCCATAGGACTTCATTAGCCCTGACTGAAACTCAGCTTCTCCCTGCTTTAATGATTATTTACCGTACTGCTACAAGGTTATGGAGACAGTTCTTACTATTCATTGAGCAGTTAATTATTCTAGTGACAGATCTTCCACAGGAAAAATTGAGAGTATCCTTCTGCCACAAGACCTTAAAATATCAGAGCTGGGGGCAACAGATTTGAACTCACAGCTAGACAGCAAACTGAATTCATTCTTTTTTTCATTCTGGATAAGCACTCAGTGCTAGAGGGAGGAGGGTGTTCACTGGCAGGGAGTGTGAGAGAGCACAGCTTCTCAGCATCAGGCCGGAGCGGGGCTCCTCCCATCCAGTCAGTGTCCTCCACTGGCAGTGTCCTTTCTCACAGCTGCTCCTGAGGGGTGGCACGTGGGTGTCACAATCCTTAGAGTGCACAGTAACAAATTGTACTGGGTGTTAGTATTGGATATCTGTGCCACTGCACCATTGCAAAAACCAAACCACCAATCTTAGGAGCTGCTTTGTAGCTGAACTCTTCACCCCCTGCACCTGATGGAATCCCAGAGCCTCCATCACTGCCTGTCCTTATCAGGTACAGTCTCCCCCATATCTGGTGCTGCTTCCATCACTCAGTGTAATGCCCTTGCAACTGGTCACTGACTGGTTCCCCAGATAGTGAAGATGAGAAACCTGGGTGTCTTTACCCATAATCAATTAATCCTCCTTCAAAAGGCTGAACAGCCATCTGAAGATTACAGCAACTTCCTGATGGAGGGAATATTTGCATCCAAACTTGTCTTTCACACTGGGGGAGGTATGTGGTGAACTTGGGGACCTTTTGAGTAGGTGAGAAGTGTGCTCACTGGCTTGGGACATACACATGAAGAGGAGAGAACTCAGAAGTCAACTTGGTAATTCTTGAGGGACTCAGCTGTAAAAGCTAGAGCACAGAATTCCTGCTGTCCAGTAACAACCCCAGCTGACACAAGACACAGACAGCAAGTTAAATCTGGCATTTTGAGTCTCTTGGCAGCACCTAAACATCAAGTCTAGGAACCAAAGGCTTTTTGTGAGGTTGGAAATAGTCACAGTGTTAGCCATAGAAGACAAGGGACTGGACCCTTTAGAAATCTGTCACTTCCTACAATATTCCTGCATACTTCCAGGAACAAATCAATTGTTTATTAAACCAACCTCACTCTTGAAAACCTAAAAGGACAGAAAGATTTGCTCCTAAATCAAGATCCCTTCAGCTCTCCTCCTTACAAACCTTCTATTTAAAATATTCACTATTCCTGGAAATACACAATTCCACATAACCACAAAGGGAGAATGTGTCTGCCACTCAGGACTCTGGATTTCAAGCACAGCCCACAGCCTTCCCTTATGAAAAGTCTCATCCTTCCTTGGCTCAGAAGCTGATGATAGAAACTTCTTTCTCCACAGGTATAATCAAATGTTTACAAGTATTTAAATGCTAAAGTCCCACTGACTTCAGAGGTAAGCAAGGTCCTCAAAGCTTAGATGATCTGAGTGTGTGTGCCTCCGGATTATATCTGGTACACCAAGGAAAGTTATGGTACAACAAAGTACAGTCATATGGTGATCAGGCCACAAGTTGCCATTCACTGAACTAGCACAGGAATCAAGCACATCCTGAACATCAATGCATAAAATACCTGATTTTGAAACTGTTCTCTTTGTTACAGCTATTTCACCACTGTCCAACTATTATCATGAAAAGTCATAGACAAGGTGTGAAAAGTAATTTCAGTTCAGTTACATCAGAAACATTACACAGAAAATGAGGGCTATCATGACCTTAATTTGACTTCACACAAATGCTGAAATCCCCTCCACAAGCCTTTTACATTCCCTGTTGGCAGGCAGCACAAATTTGAGAATCAGATGAAGAAAGCACACACTTTCTAAATGACGACAAAAACTGAACTAGAACGTCCTCAACACTACCGTGCCATTTCATTCATTTCATTCCAGTTCCCTGCAAAGCTTTGCACAGTGAGTGCCACCGCTGCTTGCTGTCTTGGCAGCATCAAGAGCAGTTCCCAGGGTGCCCTTCTGTTTTCATACTCTGTGTACTGCAAAACAAGCCAGCAACAGTGTGCTGTGCCAGGCAGAATGCAGGGAGTGTCAGGGATACTGCTCCAGAGCTGCAAACCATCTAGAACCATCTGCAAGTAACCAGGACTCGAGCTCAACTATTTTGCATTGCATTCACAGCTTTTTCTTGGGTAATATAAAAATAAGTAGAAGATAATTACTTACAAACAGCCCCCTTTCCAAGAAGAATGCTTCCAAAGGCATATGATCTGCTTTCAAAAACTCCTAAGGAGTCCCTGTGATGATCCATGTGGTCACTAAAATGCTGGCAAATTCTCAAAGGAAAAAATTTCAGTAAATTCACTTACTTTTTTTTTTTTTTTCTCAATTTGTAGCATTTATTTAGCTTGCTCATATCACACCTCCAGTTATGAGACAAAATCATAAATCATTGCATTGGCACAACTGTGGGTGTGATAAACACTGTCAGGAGGTGGGAGGGAGTAGATTAAGCAGTGAAATTCCCATTGTCCTCAAACACTCTTGTGGAACTAGAGCAGAGGAACTACAATGTGGAATGAGCACACTGCCTGGGATTTACCCCTGGCCACAGCACACACATGGATTTCACACAAATCTATACTCGATTTCTGTCTGAATTCATGAATTTTTCAATATCATAATATTCCATCTGATCCCTACCAGTAGGTGTGTGTATGTGAGGAGTGGATGAAAGACTCATACACTCCAAGTCCAGGCAGAAGATACAGATGGTTCAGCTTAGTTTTGTGTGGCTGTGGCTGAATTTCCTTTCAGTTTGAGACAATGCACTGGAAAACAACTTAACTGACAAAAAGTAGCTGAGCTGTGTACTTTGAGATAAATACACTACATATAGTACACATATATGCATAATAACCCTCCCCTAAGGAAGTAGGTTTTTATATCATTCTTTTACATATCCCCCATAAATCAATCAGCCATATTTCAGGCTAACTAATGCTTTTTTTATGAACTGTCCCTTCACTCACACAGAGCATAGCTGGGACATTTCCCACTTCATGCTCATGCAAGTTGCAGCTGGACATATGCTTTTACTTGCAGCTCGACTATTTTTCCTTCTACCCCTTCACAGGTTCTGCCTTGCTGTGTTATTCTTTCTTCATTTTCTTACCACTGCAATGCTTCCTGTGGAAGCACTGCACCTGTCACAGCTTAGCAAGAATAGTTCTCTATTTTCCTTTTGAGGCTATTGTTAAGGTAGGGCTTGAGTCAAAAGCTGCTGCTCATGGACAGAGCAGCAGCTAGAAAGGGAGAGGAGAAGAGAATGTCAATGGTTTGGCACCAATTAGACAAGACGACTTCTCAGCTCAATTTGTTTTGCCTGTTGTTACCTCAAATGCAGTGGGCAGGAAAACTGAGAGGAGCTTGGCAACTTTGACATGCCTGTCAAATTTACGGTATTGTAAATTTGTAAAATTACTGCATTTTACAATAATCTTGGCTGTGATTACAGGACTGACGCATATAGTCAGAAACTCAACTGTCATGTTAAAGGATATTCCTGCTTTTGCAAGAGAGATGAAAGCACAGAGGGCCATAAGAGTGGGTCAGGAAGCTGAACAACAGAATAAGAAGAGGGATAAATAAGAAGAGGGTCATCCACACCCTTATTAAAGGCGGGAGGCTATCATCAATGGCTCACATGCTGGAAAAGCCTGGAAGGCACAAAGCAACTGTTCAACCCTGGTGAGGCTGATGCCAACTTTTCAGCAGCATGCTCAAGAGGAAGTGTGTCCCACCACAGCAGTAGTGCACAGCTCAGCACAGAGGAAGCTCAGTACGGCATGAGCTAAAGACTTTCCTACGTGAGACTACTGACACGGACAGGATAACTGCGAGTCAATGAAGTCCGCTGGTTTCATGGTACGCAAGTTTAATTGCTTAACTTTAGGAGCAGTATTTAGTTCTGTTCCACTAATGAACTCACAATTCATGGTCAAAGCCAGCCTAGATGGCCAGGTTTCTTGTAGTGTGTTCATTTGTCATCCAGGGCAACACTCACTCCATTCTGTGGAATGCCTTGAACACCTCTGCAGCAACAATAGATCTATCCTTGCTCTGTAAATTACCTTAGCTCTTTATCACAGATTTAACTGCTCAAATGCTTGTCTTACAGATAAAACAGCTTTGAAATTAAATTATCAACTTTGATACTTATTCAATAACAACTGATTTCTATTCAAGAATGAGACACCATAGAGGAAGCTTGGGTTCCCTTAAATGTGTCAAAGCTGAGACAAAGAACCCGATTTCTGCAAAATGCTGGGATAATTCTCATGCCTTATTACTCTCAACAGCACGGAAGTTAACAGGCGAACGTACCAGTTGACATACCACTGTCTCTCTAGAGCAAAAGTTTTTTAAAGGTTATTATCTGCCATGGTTAACTATGCTCTTATCTAAATACTTTGATGTCTCTGAAAGCAGAATGCTTTATAATAGAATACACTTATATGTATTAATATCCCTCTTAGCTTCAAAGTGAAGTTTTGAGGTTTTCATACCAGAAATGCTGGTGGCAACATTTCTAGGGCCTCTAATAATTCTGCTGTTACTGAATCCAGCCTCTCTTATTACCATGCCTGTAAATTACTTGGAGTAAACAATATTTGACTGCAATTCTAGTTTGTTGACGGGATTTTAAAAAAATTATTTAGGAAAAAAAATCTGCACTTGGAAATAGTACTTAAAAACAATCTAAATGCTACCACTCTGTGTCTTTGAAAGAACATCAATACCAAATGTGCTTACCACCCATCTTGGGAAACCCTCCCCGCATGCGTTTAGAGTGGTGCTCCCTTCGGTCTGGCTCCAAAGTTAAAGCATCTGAAGTGTAAATTGTGTGTGACACAGCCAAGGAAACCCACTTTACTTTAACCTTGTTAATGGTGAGCCAGATGGAACCGCTAAGGCCACCCATTGTTCGGGTTTGCATTTTTGTGTAATGCCATGGTGTAGGTCCATAGGGCCTCATGAATTCCCCTCCTCTGAATATATACTGTGCTGTTAAAGGCATTGAAAGGATCAAGCTCTGCTCTGAGAGCAGCTGGCTTTGTATTTTTTTAATGGTTGTTAGCAGCAGCAGCAGGTCCATTCTACTCCCCTATTCTTCCTCTGCCCTTCTTAAAATCCTGATCTGTCGGTTCTTGAGGGAAACCAAACCCTAACTCTGACCTATATAGCACATCATACATTACCTCAGGGTCATTACCCCAAATATTCATCAAAAGTCTCAGATTCTCCCTCCCCTGCAGCCTGAGACCCTGCCCCAGCAGTTCTTAATCACACAAGTAATCATCACTGACTTCATCAGCAGTCAGGTTGTAATTTCTTTCCTACCAAACCCAGGTAACCTGTGACTGCATAATTTTTGTTAATGACCATTGCCTTCTGAAAATCTGGTCAAATTTCCCTGTCTTGACCTCTTAGGAAGCAAGAGGAGTTTGAGCAAAGACAGCTCACAGCAGATGACCCAGCCTGAGAAATGAGGGGATGCTTGCAAATTGTTATGCGCCAAGACCGGTTTGTACAGCATTTGTGATGTAGAAGATGATACCTCGCAGTGCCTGTGCAATGATGCAGAATTGTCAAACATTTGCTGATGAAAAGCTGCAACACATGACTTAACAGAGGTAATAGAAAACCCACAAGACTACAGCTGGCTGCCTAGCAGGTTTCCAGTTGCTGTGCAAGATAACATAATTTTGGGAGAGGGGAGTACTGTTCTCCTGGTCTACTCCAGCTGTGGTGCATGCTGTTCTGCGCAGGATGAGAAAAGCACAAAGCCATCTCTCCAGCCCTTCCTCCTCAATGGGCCTGCCATCAGGAAAGCAAACTGCATCTTAGGAAAAGGAGGCAGCAGCCAGGAATTACTGAATTGCACCACTGAGCACCAGACAATGTCTCTCCCTCTTTGTGGAAAACTTTGACAGTGCAGTTAGCACAACCTGTGAATGGCACTAGAGGGATGCTGCAAACAATTATCTGATCTTAGAGAGACTACACAAAGGCTTTGGCAACACTGAAGCTGATCAGGCTATTAAAAGAGCTGAGAAACCATAATCAATACTTAGAGCAAATTCCTTGATGTGTTCAAAGTGAAATGCTTTTGCACTACACTGGCAGAGTAAGGAAGGGAAAGAAATCCTACTACCTGATTCACCAGTTCAGTGGCTCATCTGGTACAGGAGACATGCTACTCATTGAAATGTATTATATCCCTGCCATTCCCAGTTAGACTGTGTGCCTTTAGGAAAGGGAGTCAGGAAGCACCTGAAGCTCAGCAAGTGCTTAGCCTGCTCTAGGTATGAACTGGAGTAAAGAATCAAGGTCCTTAGTGTTTATCTTCTTTCCCCAAAATCCTCTAGATGCTGTCAAAAGAGCCACTTCCACTGATCTACAGGCACCACAAAACTGGCAAAATTCCAGCCAAACTCTTTCCTAGGGTTCCTGTAACCTGACACAAATGTTTGGGGCAACCATAGCTGTCAGGCAAAGGGGAAGACCAATCTACCCCAATGTTCTCCAATGACCAAGGGCACCTACAGCAGACACGCCAGCAGGAAAGGCAGGACATGATAACTTCTCTTTCCCTTCATGCTTTCTCCCACAAATACCAAGTTTCAATTCTGTTCCTTACCCTTTTATTTTTTACAAAAATAGTAGGGTGCAACTTATGAAGGTTATTTTTAACTTGATTATTTCTGCAAGATGGTTGTCCTCAAAGGCTATCTTATCTCAATGGTGGTGCTGGCATCAGTGGGAGATGCTGCACAAGGCACAGAACTTTTATATTCATTGTGTTGTTAAAACCATTTCCAATTCTAAATAATGAATTACAGGGGAGCATGGGAGGTTCAAAACCAAGTAAAGCTCAGTGAACTATTTTTCACCCATTTGAGAGTTCATGTATTGGACTTTCTTTTAACTAATAATTTTCCTTTGCACATTGTAATAGATCATTTTGAAGGCCAGACTACCTTTAGTACAGTTCCATTGCCTAAGAAAATTATTTAACAGAATACAAATATTAGATAAAGTAAATAATAAAAACAAGGCACAATTTGGAACTGATAAACTAACACTGCACTTCATCCACTTTTTCTAATTTTCCCATGTCTTCTCTATTAGCAGGATGCAAAACTGTCATAAATATTTTGAGAATTGGACAGGATTGATTGCCATTGCCTGCAGTTCTTATGTCCTTTTTTTCATGAACATTCTTTAGTCCTAAGTCCATATCTCAAAGCAAAAGCTGTTAATAACCCTAGACTAATGTGGCGCTCAGTACTTTAGCACCCTGGGATGGAGATTATGTGCCCCCCTTGATTTCAGCATGTTAAGCTTCCTTGAAGTTTTGTTTCTTTCAGAGGCAGCTGTCTGCATTTCCATACCTTATACCCTGCCTCTTGCCACCAGAGCTTAATCACATGTGTATCAGTTAGAAAAAATAGCTGCAAAATTATTTTTCCTATGAAGTCTTGCAGAATTAATTAGTTCAGCTGTTAACTTTCCTCTGTTGATGATGATGACAAGAAGAAAACCATAAGCTGTCTTACAGAAAGGGAAGTCATCAATAAATCAGGACTTTAGTTGCCAGTACCACACTCTGTACAAAAGGAACTCTGAATAACATTAATATCACTCTAGAGCTTTACCATAAATTAATTTTTTAAATATTGTTTGAGTTTTGTTGTTTGTTTGAGGTTGTTAACACCCTTCAGATAATCTGATTGATGTGAAATAACAGAACGCTACAACAGGAAATGCTAGTATTAGTACGTATCTCCAATTGCCTCCACATCATTCACAGCACTTCAAACTAATGCAACAGAAGCAGAAAAAAAAAATTAAACAGATTGTTTAGCAGGAGCTGGCAGGGAAGGAATAGCTGTGATGACACCACACACTGACTTCTCCAAGCCTACTGCTTGCATTTTGCAGGTTTTGAGGAGCAGCTGCTGAAGGGCAGACAGGGAACTGGCACATGACCACTGCTTACCTACTGAAGCTCCAGACTAGAAGTCAACAGTGAATTAAGCCTGAGCATGCAGCTTTTAAAGGCTGCTCTCCAGCCCCATAGGGATGTCCGGCACAGAGCTGAGGAATGCCGCTTACCTTCCCAGTCAGCTGCCAACTTCCTGGTACTGTACAGTTTCAGAGACAAGTTAATGGTGTGGTGGCACCAAAGCATCTAAAATAGGTAGGACTGCTTTTTGCGTCCTGTTTTCATTCCCTGGCAAGGAAAACCACAAGCTGCAGCCCTGCTAAAAAGCACAGACCATCGCTCTGGTTGGGAGCCGTGTGCAGTGAGACCTACTGGCAGTCTGACAGAGGAAGCTCAAATAGAAAAGACCTCGCCTGCGACACTCCCCAAACTCTCTGCGAGGTCTCGCTGATGCCTAATTATACCTCTGGCCTTTTGGAGGCCAAACCCAACTCCCTGCTGGGTTTTGTGTTCCTGACACTTTCCTCCCATGAACCCCGCTGGCTCTTAAATCACCACCTGCCACCAGTGAGGGCAGACTTCCTATCGCTCCTACTACAGAGGCCAAAAAGCTGCTGCCAGCAGGGAATGTCTCCACCACGTTGAGCAGAGAGCACAACACGTGTCATGCCGAGCTACCCGTAGGGTTGCTCACTCCAGATAAACCCACCAAATGCAGAGCTGTTACCAAGAGGCATCCCCCACTCTGTCACCTCTCTATCCGTTTGCTGCTTGGTACCTTTCATTCTGCAGGATTAGTTTTTTCTCAGTTACGCTCCCTGAAGTGGCTCTCTGAGGAATTAGATCAGCACTGGTGATCCTGCAGCCAGAGGACCACAATGCTGGCTGTGGGTACAGGGGGGGCCACAGCAGCTGCCCAGCCATGGTAATTTGAAACTGGACCCTGGCAGAGACCTGGCTTCAGAGTCAGGGGCAGCATCCCTTTCTTTTAAAGTCACAGTTTCCCTTCAGGAAAAAGTAATAAATAGGGATTCCATTTGTTAATGCAGTCCTGAACCTTGGAGATTCCCATTACTTCAGCTTGTACAGCACAGTGCAGAAAAATCAACAACAGCTAATAAACTTGCATGCTTTATACTTAAAGAAGCATTGTTTTCTGAAATTTATATTACTTTCAACTTAATGGTGCCTCTCTAGCAGTTCTGGCTGAAGAATTTTGCTGGAGTTATTGGTGGGAGTTTTGGCAAACTTAGATCAGACATTCTTAAACACTAGCTGTGCGTCTCCAACGAAAGTCAACATGTGATGAGGAGAGTCCCAAAACCCAGCTATGTATTAATGGACACAGGCATGAGATACAGAACCAGTGGATGAAAGTTTACAGTCTAGATATTCCATATATATGATTTACAAGCACATATAAAGGAAAAAAAAAATTCAGGCTGTTCAGTGCCTACACTGACAATAAGCTAGATGTACTCAATTTACTGCACATTTAAGAATACTTACTGATGCAAGAAATTTTAAGTTAACTCCAAAATCTGAAGGAATCTGTCTTGAATACCTCTGAGAAAGGGTATGGCCTAGGGTTGGACCAAAACCACCTGTGAAGCTTCCCCATTCTTGTCTTTCTTTCTTCTCCCTTGTGGAAAGAGACTGAGGCATATGCAGGATACTCTTACTGGCACGTTCTGCCAAACAGGTCTCCAGGGCTGCGTCTATTACAGCATCCTCAGGAGAACTCTCCTGGCCACATTGCTTGACCATCTCAGCAGTCTCAGCCTGTGCTCAGCAGTGTCATGAGTGCTGTCTGTCTGAAAACCAAGAGGGGAAATTTTACAAGTGCCTGTCCCAGGAGGGAGCACCCTGGGACTCCAGTCACAGCACACCTACAGAGAGCCTGGTTCTTGGCACCAACCCATTGCCTCACGAGATTTCAGTGCAGACACAGCTGTGCCACACACTTTCATCTGTGCTGGCTTCCACAGATATGTACATCCTCAGGCACAGAGGGGTGAGTCCCCAGCAAAGATTGGTATCCCAGCTAAGCAAAGCCCTGGCCAGCCATGCACTCTGGACCATGAGTGCAAAGCACTCAGCTACAACCTGTGCTGTTTTCTCTCTTGATCAGCTTGCAGCTCACCCATATTTGGTACTCCCCTTCCTCTGAACCATGTGAAATATGAACTTTAAAGAAGCTTCTCTAGCTTTCTGTGGGAGAAATGGGGTAAAAAGGAAGGTGAGCACTACAGATAGCCTGGTTTGGGGCAGAAGCATGCTGAAGACCTGTCTATAATCACCAGTCCACAGAAACATCAGATCGGAAGCAGCCCTGTCTCCATCTGTCATGAAGGGGTGAACGCTGCCCACCCACCACTTCTCTTTATTCAGCCAACCCCAGTTCTACAAACTACCTAGCTCATAACCAGCAATCCCTTTTACCACATTTCCTTCCCATCTCTAGTTCTTCACATTGCCACCTTCTTCACTTCCATCCTGATTCTGCTCCTAACAGGCACATTTAGCTTTTACGCTCTGATTTAGCCTTTAAACAATGATTGGAATGAACCATTTCAGAGGTCATGGCTGGCTACTTCAAGGAAATAAGGATTTTTAAACTGAGAAACCTGAACTATCATTTAACAAATCAGTACTTTTCTTTTAGAAACAGATTTGTTAATAATAATAATAATAATAATAATAATAATAATAATAATAATAGTAGTAGTAGTAGTAATAACCTGGCTCTTTGGAATCTTTTCTTTTTCTTTGACTAAATGAGAATCTGCTTGAAGAAAACATTTCCAAGCTCAATGAAAATGGATTTATATGCCACACACAAACTGTAGTACTCTACAATGTAACAAAAAATGCAAGCTTAAGCAAATTTACCACCTGCTACCATAGCAAGGGACCATGGTGGAATCCGGTTCACAACACAGCATCTCATTATTGCAGCCAGATGTTTCACTACAGTGATTAGTGTGCATACAGTGTCACAATTTCCAGGACTAATATCACCTTCATATAGTTTTTTACTTACAGACTCAACCAGAATGTGTAATTCAATAATTCTTTGCAGATTTTTGGAAACTCTCAACTGACCTTCTTACATAAGAAAGGCTGTAGATGATAAAAGGCCATGTGACATTTGTATTTCTGTTGTTATGTGACCTAATGAGAGCAAGCTAACACAGCTACATTATTATAGTTTCATTTTGTCTGACACATTATAACTCAGAAAGCCATCTTTCTTTTGGCACCCACTTTCTTCAATGCAACTGAGGCTACCTTTCATAAATCTATTGTATATACTATACATGTGTGTACAACACGTGTATACTATAGATTCATTAATTATTTTTTTCTTCTTGACAATTAAAGTCAATCTTCCATAAAATGCATCTTAACATTACACTGGTGTAAATACTTGTTCTGACAAATTCAAAAGCTTTCAGATTTGACTAATTTGTATTTATGCGAGAATTAAGCAAGAAATGTGGGTCACGAAGAAAATTCATATATAACATCTTAGATTTATTACCATATACTTCCAAAGACTTTATGGATAGCTATCACCTGAAGTCTCTCATAGACATTCTCCTGGCAGTTGGAAACAACTCCAACTACTACTTAGAAATAAAACCAATATGCTTTGTTTGCTGGCTTCTCATTCAAATCAGCAGCTACATACAAGTGAGGAACACAAACCTCAATAGTCCCTAAAAAAAAAAGGCCACCAATAATTCAGTTTTTTGAAGTCCTCTGAACTCAACTGCATTTCTATAAAAGGTGTTTTCTGATGAATTCTTGTTTTGAAAAGGAGGGGGGCAGTGCAGGCTAAACCCTAGAAAGCAAAGCAGAAGTAATAATCTCTTTATGGCAGTTCATGGTAAGGAAGTGACTCAGCTGAGGAAAATTACAGAGTCCATTTGGAGACACTGATTCCAAGAGCACTGGAGTCTGCAGTCAGGAATCTGGCACAGCTGCCCTGCCAGAAATTTCAACCTTCACAAACACATAAGCCTGGAAAACAGTATTTGCAGTAATTCTAAACAGTTTTGTCTATCTCTACAGCATTTTTTTTTTTTTTTTTTTTTTTGCGGTGAAAAGAAGTTGTGAGGGAAGTGAGGATATATTCTCCAGCTTAATTTCTCAAAAAGACCAAAACAAAGCAGGGTTTCATCATAAGTAAGTCAAATTGATTAATTTCTCAGTCATTCAAAAATTGCATTATAACTTCTTTGAGTTTTGAACTACCCTTCCACAAACTCAGCAAGCAGTCTACTCTGTCCCACAAGCTATTGCACATAAAATTTGGAGGCATGTCTTACTACATTTAGAACGAATGCCACAATTACTAAGGGATGAAAAACCAGCACCTTGAGAGCGTGCACTAGGGTAGTTTTTAATCTGCAGATCTCAGATATCTATGGATTACTTTTAAAGGGTGGCCAAAAGATACTAAGAAAAACAGGCTTGTGGACAGGGTCTTTGAATCATCAAACATCATGAAACGAGAGCCTACCTACAAACATCCAGCAAAAATCCTGGGCAGCAGGCCTTCCAGCTCAAAAAATTTGTGTGTATCAGTGCTCTCTAGTAATTCAAATAGCCAAGAATCACAGTTAGTATTGTAATAAAAACCGACAGTGATTTTAAGTATTATGTGGCCTAAGGACTGCATTGAAGAGTTTACTGGTAAACATACAGAAGGAAGGCACAGAAATGGCTCAGGCAAACAAGAAAATTATCTTAAGTCATGTCAGGCACACTATCTTTGTAGTTAACATTTTTTCTTTACTAGTTAATAAATCCTCTGCTCCTTTACAAGGATTCATGAGTTCCCACAAGTGGGTAACCAAAACCATTCTGTAAACCAGAATCAGTTCTCCCACCACTGATTATTTAACCATAGAGAGTGCTGACAAGCAGGATTCCCAAAATGGCTGATCAGAAGCTACCCCATCTGATCCCAAGAATTTAAACAGGGAGCAGATCTCCAAGGTACAATAACTTTGAGGGTTGGTTCTGCCCCTTCAAATGCTCTCTGATTCCCAGTGCCTGTGGCACTCCTAGGGCTGCGGGCCACAGCCAGCTGTGGCAGTGAGGTTGCAGGACACATCCAGGAATGGCAGTGCCTCCGGGATGGTGGAGCACAGCCAGCCATCGCCACCCCTGCAGTTGGCAGAGCTTCTCCAGCCAGCCCAGTGAAATGGCAGGAAGGAAATAAAGCAGTGCCTGCATCCCTGGGAGCAGACCATGGACTGCTACAGTCCACAACAGCTCCTCCTCCTTTCCCTTCTTTTCCCTCCATGAAAGAACAAGAAACTACAGTGATGATTTTGTTCAATTTCCCTTCAGGTGAAAATCAAGGCTAAAAGCTGCAAGAAGGTTTTCACATTTAGAGGAAGAGTTTGTGAAGTTATAAGCTTGCAAAGGGGTTTAAAATCTCATATCCTTTACTATCCAAAGAACAATAAGAACATGTGGAGGTTACATTGAGGTTTACAGATGGCCGTCTGCTTAACTGTAATACAGCACTTTAATTTAATTTGCAGCCATACCTATAGGAGAAGTACCATAATCCATATGCTGTTAGTCAGAGCTGGAGCTGAGAGGTACCTGGAACCTTTTTTTTCTTTCCTGCTAGGTAGGTTTGCATACTGAAGCACTAGTCTTGCTTTTGCCTATGATACTGAAACCACTTTCATTTGCACTTTAAACAAGCAAGAAGAAAATGTGATTGCTTACACAAATCCTTGAACTTGCATAATTGTTCAGATGTGGGAAGGTGTCTTCTTCTAGATAATAACATTTTTGAAATCAATGCACAGATGAAAGATGAAGTTGTCACTCTTCTAAAAACACACACTAATGAATTTTGAACTATGTCAAACAAGAACAAAGACACAATGGTGTCTTTTCTTGTAAGTCAATTTATAATCTATAAAGGAACAAGTCTTGGTCACAAATTTGTATGGGAAAGGAATTCACATTTCAAAAACTGAAACAAGGAGAGATGCTTACAAATGATTTTAAGCATCCAAGTTAGAAAATTTTAGTATGGGAACAATTTTTCCCCTTGTACTGAGAACACCTCTATTCTCCAGTGACAGCAAGGGGTCTTCAGCAGACTACAAGCAAGTTTCAGGTTCCACACACTTATTATTGTTGTTTGTAAGTAATACAGCTAATTAAATGCACACAGACTGTATGAGCAGATCCTGAATGATTATCTAAAAATATTGCACAAAAGCATTTGAAATACAAAATATGAAGTGTATTTATACTGAAGAGGCATTATGTGTCTCCAATTAAAAAAAAAAAATTCTTCAGTGTTAATGTTCTCAAATAATATAAATTGCTTGCATCAACAAACACAGTACAATTAGCTTGTTACCCTTAAACTGAGTTTAAAATAAGCAAATTGTGTGATGACTTTGATGTTTTCCACCCAAAATGTGCTGGCTAATTTTTCCATTCCAGTTCCCATTCCAATCTTTTAACTGCCTTAATCTCCTGCCCTCAGATGTTGACCTCCTAAGAACAGAGGTCATAGGTTAGCACAGACAGACCTCAAAAGATCTGGACTATCAATTCATGCCTGAAAGATTTCTCTTCCACAAAAGAACTACTAAAAAAGCAAATTCCAAAATCCAACTCCACAGGCTGCATAAAATGTAAACTTGTTGATAAGTTGCATTCATAAATATTCTAAAAAGATTGAATCTAAACAGTCTGAATTAATTTCTGTAGGATAAATAAAATAAACCAGTGTCATAGACATGGAATAATGACTGAACTTCAAAGATAAAAAAGGAAAGCTCTAGACAGGGGAGAATTAAGAGTCAGCATCTTTAACTACAGATATGTATGTTTTAAAAATTTCTAATCTCTACATTTGAAAGTACCATTTTTCCATACCAGGCATTTTTAAGCATGATTTGTTCTCTTGTACGGGTGAAAGTATGAGATTAGCTGACTCAGAAAATGAAACAGGACTAGCTAATACAAATTTTACTGATTATTACTGAGACTGCTACTTCATTTTCTTGCAATAATCAACCATACAACAGATTCCTTGCTGCTTTTTTGGTCAATGAGCATACAGCGCTCATTTAAAAAAAAAAAAAAAAAAAAAAAAAAAAAGCCAGATGTTTCTTTTCTATGTATAAGAAAAATGTATAAAATTGTAAAGGAGAAAGATAACTTCAGGAGGCTGCAGGGAGTTAGAAATACAGACATAATAAGAAAGAACCATTTGATAAAATTATTTCTGGGATCCAAGTAAAATCTGTATGTTACATAATAAACAAAAGGACAAAAATTCTAGAATTTCTTACTAGTGAAGTGAGTAATGATAGTCCCACATTTACTAACATAAAATCACATTGAATTCCTTACCAAGTAAATTAAATCCACTCTGAGGATTGTTTTTTTACCTAGAAAACTAAACTGCTTACACATTTTAAGTAATTATTAAAAGGAGGTATAGGCACATATTTTAATTCAATAACTTGAACAAATTAGTCTGATAAACAGTAAAGAAGAGATTTTTCATTTACTTACTAGAAAGAAGTGATTAATAAAACTAGGGAAAAAAGAATGTAGATAAAATTAAACCTTTAAAAAGGCAAATTAGAAGGCTTACATGTGAGCTACACACAACTTCTAATCCTTTTGCAACTATTGATGGCTTCTTCTCATTGATGGAAGAAATAACACTGCATAATTCTGTAGTACAACTCATCACAGGCAGACATACACTGACACACAATCTCTATTGTTTTGTTTTACAGTACTAGTTTAGCATTACAAAAAGGCAAAGATACTAATTTTAAACACTAGCAAATCAGAAATTGAATTTGAAACACTGAACTATTTCAGTTTTTTATACTCGTGAGAATGTATTCCTTTATCATTAAAAGAAATCAAAGCATTCCAGTTAAACTTTGATGCAAAAGCTGTTGCAACATTAATTGAGCAGTCTGTAGTTTGCTGTTGTTTGCAGAGCTGTCTAAAGTAAATTAAATGTTTAGCATTTAGACTGTCCAACAGCTAGAAGGATAAAACTCCAAGTGACTTCTAGAGTAGAGGCAGCCATTCAACACAAGACCAGTACAATTTAAATCAATTTTTGTACTTTCACCTATTCATTTTAAAAGTTCTAGCATCAGAAGACTCAACATCATAAGATTATAAACTAATTGAGATCAAAGAAAAGAAATTGTTTCGCTCACTCCCATATTTCAGAGTGAACTTTCACAACTCTTTACTCGTTAACCATTCCACTGCTACTGAGCAAAGCCAGCTCCCTCTTCCCAATCAATAATGCCAAACTTAGCTCACTATTCCTCCAGCTTGGCCACAGCACCTTTACTCTCTTGTGCAGCATTCCACTTCCTCACTGAAACTCTTCATCCTCTTCCTACAGCACAAACAAAAACTAGTCCAAAGCCCCAAACCAGTGAGAGGAGTACACAGGCTAATTTCTACAAATCCCATTATCTACCAATTCAGTATTCGAAAGAGAAGGAAACAATTTACACTGCAGTAACAGCCTGTGAACCCACGTGTGAGTTCTCCTATAGAGCCGTTTCTCATTTGCTGCACAAAATACAAGTTGTTGTGCTCTTCTTCCTCAGTCTGCTGAATTCAGTGCTTGAGCTCACCACTAAATCCAGCTAAATCATGAACACAAAAAGTACTGATTTTGGGGCTTTCACTAAGATCTCTTCGTTCATTAGAAACACTAATTACTTTACAATGTCTCTATGAAATTGTGTGGCTTATTTGGTGTCAGAGAAATGCACAGGATTCTAGAGCACCAGAAAAAAAAGGCAAAATAATTTTCCAGAGGCGCATTTTTCTAAGTGCCCAATTTGAAATACCAGTGCTCATGGAGAACTTACTGTTTTATAGCACCTGATACATTTAAGGCAAAGCTCAAACTGAGCAACTGTAAGGCATGCATTTGGTGTTTCTTCAAAACAAACTCCAGACGTGTTAAATTTGTCACCTGGTAAACAAGGAACACACAGTAAACAGAATATTGCAGAAAGTCCCATTTCAGGTCAGCCCTCCCAGATCCACTGGAATCACCATAGTTGTTGCAAGGCTGTGTAGCAGGAGCTCACATGCCACCTGTGCTTCAGCTCCCTGTGCTTTAGCTGCTGACTTGCAGCAATCTTTCAAAATGAAGGAAAATGCAATTGAATCCCTGATTGTGCCTGTGGGGAGATTCAGGTTTTTCTGTAGTCCCTGAAGAACAGCAGAACTACCAGCATTGAGCTAACCATTTGGAGCCTGGAAAAGGTCTGGGCTTCTCATGCTGACACTATTTTCAATGGTCCTCTCTCTCTTCCCTAAGTCCTTTTTCATTCCATTCCTTCCTCATCTTCTCTGTGTTTGCTTTTCTATTTCTGCTTCTTCCTAATCTTCACCCTACCTTTTAGCCTTGAAATATCTTCCTATGACCCTGCCTGAGGGATCATGGACACCACAGGAGCATTGCTATTTGAGCTCCACGGTCTCTTCACTGAGCAGCTTGTCATAACCAGAAGAAGCAACTGCAAAGTCCCACTCAGTCCTGCTACTTCTAGATGGAGGATGCCACATTGCTGTGCAGGGGTGGCTTCTACTGATACGTTTTTCCTGAAATAAGTCTCCCTTTCCTTGGTAAATATGCCTTTACAGACTCTTTCTGGACACAGCCTGTGTGTCATTACCTGTTCAATAAATGCTCTGGCACAGGTGCACTTTTGGGGGAGGGGGGATGCACAGTGGGAAGAGCAGCATCGTGCCTGCACCACCACTACGGAGATGACTACCTCCGTGACACATTCCTCTTACATAATGAGCTGCTGAGCTTCTTGGCAAAATAAGATATTGAAGTAAATTCACATTTTAAATTATTCATATTTAAGTAGGTTTGATCTTTAAGTGTCAAGGACAGAAACATGAAGCCACAGCTAATAAAAGAAACAGCTGTAGCGATTTGGAATTACATTACTGCACAGCCTTTATTAATTTGAAGTTAAAGGGCTCCAGAACTTTTATTCCTTCTAAAGAGCATCAGATTCATCCACAGTGGTAAATCAGAGGCAGTGTTTTGGGGATATCTGATTTAGCAGATATGCTATAATAATTCATTTTTCTTCAGCTTTCAAGTTTTTGATCTCTTTTTCAACAGGCCACTATATGACAATTATTCCCATCACCTGGAATCACCATTATAATCTGTCCTATATATATATATATATATATATATATAAAAAAGCAAGGAAATGCAATTGTATTCCTAAAATAGAAGGTTTGGGGTTTAAATCTCTAATTACACAGAATATTTTTGTCATAAAATTCAGCACAGGCAATCTGCACACCTTTTTAAAGGGTAGCTTATCCTGTGAGCAGGTCTGTTCCCAGTTCATTGACAGCTATAGCATGTGACATAAGCAGAAAGCAGCACAGTCTGCAGTCAGGATCAGTACCAACTTAAACCAGAAATTTTCACAAGCGGGAAAATATCTTCATATAATGCTCTGTTCTCTACTATCTTCAAAGCACAAGATTAAGTATCTACTGATTTGTCCCCTGAAAATATGCACTTCTTTATTTTCATCTACTTGAAAATAATAGAGTAGTAAAAAATTAAACACTGAGAAACACATTTGAATTAAAGAAGATCACAGTTATATGAGGAAGATTTTTTAGAAACAGGATGATTTTTTGAAAATTATTTACTGAGATACTTTTAACATATACTCTATAGGATTTATGCATAATGTCTGTTAAACTGAGCAAAGTTCTCAATTCTTTTGTGCTTCTAAATTCCTTCTGGTATGTGTAATCATTAGTACAGGTAAGAATGCAGTGGGATTATTAGTGATATCAGTGCAGGCAAAGGCCTGAATACATGCTGAGAGTTTTCTGTAAGTGAGGGAGAGCTCACCCCTTGACGAAAGAGAGTGGAATAGTCAGAAATCATGAGGCCTAGAGAAGACATTCGATTAAAGAAAAATATTCTGCATTCCAAAAACAGTGTATGTACTTAAGAAACCCATCTGCTGTGCAGGGCAGCTTTACGCTACATGAGGCTGCATAAAAACGACACCTTCCTACTCACTTCATCTGTTCCTGATATGTTTTCAGAATTGAATCTACTTACTTTAGCATCAAATTTGGAATTCTTATTATAAACACTGAAAAATTTGGGGCCTCTCTCTTCTTTACTGTACATGCAGACAAACAGATACCAAAAAACTTTTTCCAGACTCTACTCTGTACTTAATAAAAGCTTGCAATGATGAAAATCACACTTGGATATTACTTAGTGGTGTCATGGCTACCAGGTTCCAGCCTCTTCCCTTGGAACAGATATTTGCATTTACTTGAAGCACATGAGAAGCCCCACCAGAAGACCCACGATGAAGAGGCAGCACATATTTTAACATGTATGATGATCTGTATGCCTAAGTGCAAAGCCCAATTCCTGCTTGCACCCAAGTGAACAGGCTGAAACACTGTACGGTCATGCAAGTTCACCAGCAATGGCGGATCTGAAAAGAGATCTTACTTTAAGTGGCATTGTGAAGAATTTGGTAATTAAATTGTCTGAAACCAGAAAATGGCCTTTCAAATGAATGAGGAATTGTTTGTATAACCACCCAGCACATTACAGGGTGCCAGGGTACCCCAAAATAACTAACTGACCTTGGATCAAATTAAGCTTTGTAGCCTGCATCTAATTACGGGCACTTGGCTTTGCAAATCTAACCATGTTCTCTCCATTTAAATTTTTGAATGGGATTTCTTCCATGTTTTCTGAAAGACAAACCTTACATTCAATTATTATACATTATACAAGTGCATTATATTATGCACAACTGTAACCATGCTCCAGTGGACAAGAACCAATTTTTCAGCTCTGCATCCTCGCTCCTGATTGTTTGAGCTACAGATTACAGAAGAGAAATCCAGTATCTTTTGAGAGGCAGCTCCCAGTGCTGTGTGCTGGATCTGAGGGTAGAAGCTACCCTAGATGTGGCTTGCAGTCTTCCAAAAGGTGAGGTTTTCCTGCTTCTGCTCTCACTCCGGAACACTTTCCAGTTCCACACCAGGCATTTCAGGAAGACTGGTTTAGTTACACCCTGTGCCAGAGAAGAGATCATGACACATAGTGTGTGGTCCATAGGTATTGGGAGCTATACACACCAGGCAGCAGCAGTTGTTTTCTCTTTTCTCCCTTAAGGCACTTTCTTTTCATTTTTTTTCATGCTAAAAATACTTGTTCTTGAAGATCTGATTCTGTTCTTATCAGACTGGACAGACTAAGTCCTGGAAGTGCACTGTGTGTTTGTTATGCAGGAGAGCTGTGACTGCTGAGCTTCCTCTAAACACAGATGGGTGATGTAGATTTTAACAAGGGCTATCTAATAAATATATGCAGTAACACTTTTCAGAGGCTTCTGACTTAAGACTTGGATGGGTCTGCACAAAGATGAGCAAAGATTAACCTCCTGCCCTAGAGATCCATCTCCAAGCCAGCTTTCAAGCCTCCAGTCCACAGCACCAAGCAAAAGCTATTTTTAAAAGTTACCTACTTTTTAACCTTACCAACAAGGTCCTCTGGTTTTCTGGTTTTATCTCACTCCTGAAAAACCCAAAACGTTGCTAAAAACTTCCAGAGTTGCCAGCCTGAGAAAAAGAGCAAGGATGAAAACCTTTGTCCCTAATGTTTGTAGTCCTATGAAAATAAAACCTTCAAATATGTGGAGTATTGCAAAGCTCTCAAGGTGATTTGATTTTTTTTTGTTTGTTTTGTTTTTTTTTTTTTAATTCAGCATTCTGCTGTCCTGTTACAAGCAGTTCATGCCAGTTTAGTAGCTTATTATGGCAATTAATGTAAGGAATTATGTACAATTATGTACAATTCCTACAATTATGTAAGGAAGCATAACTCAGAGTGGTGTTTATCCCCATTCTAGCCTATTGTCTAAACATGCAAATTGTTAACTCTATAAACTCTGCACAAATAATATCAAGCTTTGCTTGAGGCTCCAGAAGGAAGCTGCATGCAGGAAATTCTGATACTTAACACTTCATCTAATTGTCTTGTACAGTTTAGTTTAAACATCCTTTCTATACTGAAGGAATGCTTAAACCACTACTGCCAGATAGATATCCATATATAGATATGTATCTGCTATACTTCCCTATTTTTTACAGTCTCTCCTTCAATATGTGCACTTATTGGAAAGATGATAGTAGGCCTAGAGACCTCTTTTTACATAAGAGAACAAAATGACTGCAGTCTTTCCATTATAAGTTTAACAGGTTGTCTGAGATATCACTGGAAAGAGCAACTAAACACCCAACAAAATCATTATGATGCAGGGAAAGAGCAAACAGTCAAGAAATGTCTTCTACTTGAAGAATGGGAAAAGCAAGAAGGAAAACTGTAATGAAGAGATTCTTGCTGCCTAATACCAGGTGAAAGAGAGTCAGGGAGGAGGTGTTCATATTCTAATTGCTGAACACCATCCTTAAGTAAGGTTCTTTTGCAAGGCTGTATTTCTAAAAACTGGTGTAAACCTTGCAATTTTTGTATTACTTGTGTGTCAGCTTCCTCTTTAGAAAATGGCAGAACTGTGAATGCAATCGACGTCAAAGAGGAGTACGAAAATTTTGCTGTTTGACAGTAACAAGCTGACACCTTTTTGTGTCAAAGGCTACAACTCACTGAACTTGTCATCCGTTTCCCTGGTTGGATGACTCAGTTTGCCTGTTCCCCATTTCACCCCAGTGCTGTTCAGGACCTGCCCAGAGAGGGTCCCTGGGGCTGGCTGAGTGGATGTATCTGTAGCAGTGCGTGGTGACAACCAGCCTGGCCTTGCTTACTCTCAGGAGACGGCACTGACAGGCTTTCCCCACCCATCTGTAAAGCATGGGCTTTACATGCCTCTCCCATGTTGGTATTAGCTCAGGGCTCTCCTCCCCAGCCCATACCACTCCCATTTTTCATATCCCCTTCACAAAAATCTGCTCATTTCAAGCTGTAGGAGGGTTTTCTATGAAAGTTAGATTATACACTTGAGTGTGATTCAATCAGCAGAGATGGAATTGATATAATACCAAGTTTGAAGTAACTTAGTACCATGTAACTTTGCTGTCCTAAACTAGCTCTTCTAGTGCAGTTAACTTTAATTCAAATGTCCTCCTTGGCATGCCACCGTATGTCATCCCTTCCTGCATCACACCAGCTTAGTGGTTGTTTGTGCAGATCATGAACTTTTAAAGACCTTTAAGATTTTCTTAATATAGTCTGACTTCAGATCATCCACAGAATGTCTTCAGATATTAAAACCATTTTCTGTCTGACTCAGACACAAAGTAGTTTTAAGTGACAGTTCATCAGGGGAGAATTACATTATTTAATTACAACGCCCCCTTCCCTAAGTGGCTGTATTTCCACCCTGTGGGTGGTTTAGAACTATGTTTTTCTTCATTTAAAAATTATGGTTTTGGCCACATTCAGGAGTTACTGGTGATCACCATTTATAACATCTTAACACAAAAAGACTTCTAATTGCTCCTCCTTCATATTTATCTACATTGGGAAAAAAGGGTTTTGAAGTGTTATATCCATGCTGTAGTACTTATGACTGTTTAGCCAACTGAGCTACAAACACATGGCTGTTTCACCAGCCATATCCCAGGGTGTAATTCAGCATCACCATTCATCCAGTGGCAATGGTTCATCGAGCTCCATCATTTTAAGCAGCTCTCAAATCCCTTCCTCACTGTTTACTTGCAGGGCTGCACTATAAACTGAGACAGTGAAATGTTTGATGTCTACCTCCAATCTCACAATGTAGTGCTTATTACGTGTTTAAATCTAAACCACTTTTACTGACACGGGTCACCTGTACTAGAAAGTTTCCCTGCTACAACTGGGATGCTAGCAGAAGGTATCAGAGGACTAAAATGGCATAAAATAAAACTGGGAGATGAAGTTATACTCTTAATTATTTCTTCCTTTTTCCTTTCTTCTTGCTTTATTTTATTGCTTCCATTTTGGTATAAAGATTTCAAAACCAAAAAAGGAACGAAAAAACAGGAAAAAAAAAGCTGTCAACCTCCCATGTCCCCCAAGACATTCCACATGAAGCAAGCACCAAGCTAAGCAAACGCAACATAACAGACACTCTGCTGAAAAAGTATTCAAGTTTGAGCTCCTAGCAGGAATATTTACAGATACTGGGGTAGTACCTCTAGGTCCCAAAGATAACTCTAGCTTCTAGTTCTGTGAGCATCATGCACCTTTATTAATATTGTCCCAAAGGTCTGTGGGTCAAATTATTTAAATACACACTGCAATAAAGAATATTCTCCCAACTATATAAATAATTACAATTCATAAAGTAGTTCTTTACCCAGTCTTATTTTAGGCCACATAGAAACACTGGGAGTGCTTGTTAAAAAAAAAAAAAAAAAAAAAAAAAGGTAGCATAATTGTTTCCTTCTTTCCTTTTTCCTCTCAACTTTACTCTGAGAAGGTAGGTTAGGTTCTGATTTCATTTGTTCTACTCTAAATCACAAACTTGTCTAGAAATTACTAAGTGCTTGATTAAGTGTGATTTCAGAGTACTTTATCTTTTCTGCATCAGATCCCCATGGTCATTCCTAGAGAGCAGCATAGCATACTTTTGTGTCAGCTCACTGCCAAAATTGAGCAAAGCACACACTGTGTTTGGCATGTGTTAAGAGCTCCTACAAAGTGAGCTGCAGCTGGTTACAATGCAACTCCTCACAAATTCATCCCCTGGCTTAGCAAGGTAGGAAGAGACCAGCCCCTACACTGTGCTTCTCTGCCATAAAACACCACTTCTGAACCCAGAACTTGTCAGATGAAAATCCCAACTGTGCTTCATTTAGAAACCTCCCCTCTAGCCCAGATTTCTCTAAGTACTATGAAAAAGTACATACATGTATTACAATACATTAAAGTAAGGTTTGAGAACCTGAAGCCTGCAGGCTGCTCAGAGCCACAGCTTCATTCCACATGGACCACAAATCCTCCCTTCTTCACACACGCATGCACCAACACACTGACTGAGAAAGAATGACCAAGTGGCCACTACCACTGGTGACAATTATGAAGAATTCCCACTTATGTTATAAAACTAATGTGGCTCACAGTAATGCTGAAGGGAAAATATTATCACAGCAAGGTCCCCACAGCAACATTACTGCAAATCACAGGGACCTGAGTCTATCACAGAAGCCTCACAAAATCAACCAACACTGGTAGTCTCACTGTCATGACTTTTTTTCCTCCCTGTCTGCATAGATTGCTTCTTTTCCCTTTTTTCTCCCCACAACTCCGCTATCTCTAATTCCTCTCAGTAATTAAAGTTCCATAATCCATTCAAATGGGATCCAGACAAAAAGATGCACTGAGGCTGGGCTCTCACACTCTTAAATTGGTAACATAAAAAGAGATGAACACAAGAAGCTGGAATTAGCTTTCATAAATGGAGGCAGTTCTCACTCACCGTACAACAACAATCTTCAAGAAACTTTTCACTAGACATGTTGGAGGTGCACCTTTTTTATTGTCTAAGCATTCAAAACTAATTTTCCTTCAGGCAAAGACATTGCTTTTCACTGAGTGATAATGTCAATGCTACTTCAAACATTTCAGATTTCAGCCTTTTTTTGGTGTCTTATGACTTCAGTGTAAGAATTCTGAGACAGAAGTGGGTAGATGTTTTTGCCCACATTTTCACATTCAAATTAATTCAAATTAATTTTGAATTTTCCCTTTTTTTAAAGGCAAGAGAACATTAGAGAGTACACTGCCTCATAGATCAGCCCCCCCCCCTCCCCCCACGTTTTTTCAGGGTATAACTGTTCAATTTATTCAATGCTTCAGCTATGAAAAAACATGATTGAAAGCAGAATTCATCTCACTTCATTTTAGAGACTTGTAAAGGAAGCATCTACAGGATTGGAGCTAAGACCCATTTGTAGTCCCTGAAGAGGAACAGCAGTAAGGCAAGATTCAACCCCAACATTTTAGATGCTTCCCTAGGATGAGATGAATTGCAATTGGAAAAGACTGCTTCCCCCTGGATCTACTACACTGTGTACTAGAGACTGTTCAAATCCCTGCCTCTTTGAATATGTCATCTTCCCTGACTGCTTACAAACCCATTTAAATTTCAAGGTTTTTGAAGCAAGGCTGTCTTCCTTCATATACATGTGCAACAAATAGGTCAACAGGATCACACCAGCATGACTGTGGCCTTTATTTGCTGCCAAAGTATGAAACATCAAGAACAGTGGTAATGCTAATACCCTAAACAGATTAGCAATTACAATTCATGGAAAAAACCCAATGATTTAAATAAGAATAATACTGAGAGCCTATCATGAAATAAAAAAACCAAAACCAAACAACAAAAAACCAGCCACTGCATGCAACACGATTCTAAAAGGTCAGATATGGAGAGCAATCAAAAAGAAAGCTTTGTCCAGCTTACAAAGTCTCTTCTTATTGTGGTTTTGGACTCTGATCTGTTACAGCAGCAATAAATTTTGTTTAGGGCCTTTAGCTTTTACAAAGAAGGTGAAAAAGAGACAAATATGTTGTCTCCAGACCTTATCTGAAAAAACAAATTAAAAATAAAACGTGGGGGGGGAACAAACAAAAAAAGGGCGTTTTAACAGAGGTGAGGACAAGTGGAGTTCATCTGTAGTTAGAAAAGGTTTCTGATGCAAAATTTCTCAAACCTGGGCTACCTCACATTTCAGGGTGACTCTATCTTTCCTAAGCTACTCTGTGCTTCAGAATGTGCAATGCAAGAAAGCCATCACCTCTCAGTCAGGCCATACAATAAACACTGCAGGCAAAATCTGGCTGTTTAGAAGTTATTACTAAAAACCTCACTAAGTATGTATTCCCTTTGGCCTCAGTCATTACAGCTACTGGGCTGGGCAATAGCATGAGGAAAAAAGGGTGAATTCACCTAAATAAATAAATAAATAAGCTTTCAAGCAAGAAGTCTGTCCTTGGTGAACTAGATGTAAGTGGCTTTGTAGTGAAGAGGATTCAGAATTTCTTTAAGTCATCAGAAGTAGAAAATAAAATGTAACAGTGCAGTGCAAGTCAGACTGCTGCACATGTGTAGAGAGAAGTGCAGCAATCAATATTAACCTGAAATTTGTAAAGTATTATTGCAACAGTCCCTCAGACCACCAGGAATTAAAACCTTTGGAAACACCTTATACTCTGTTCACTAAGTGAAAATATAATTAATCAGATTATACACATCTCAACTCTTACTGCAGCACCTACATTTTTTTCTATATAAAACTACTGATGCACTTTAAAATGGCACTGTACATGATAGTCTATTTAGCATGCACAATTCTCACCTAAACATGACATTATTTTGCCTGTATTCAGACTGACCTCTCTCTCCAGTCTAATAGCAATATATTCAAAATAATATTATATTCGTCTGCAGGCTCCCTCTAATTTAATAAAACCTTCTCAAGTAAAACTAATCAGTGGGTGATTGATGTAGCTGTATAGATACAGCTTTAATTAAATCACTAAGCTACATGTAAAAGCCAAATTTGCATAGAAGGGTCTCCTTTCACAAACAAATAAATGCTGAAAACAGTTTCAAGAAAAAATTGTGAAGAAAAAAAAGGGGGAAGAGTAAAGTAAGGTAATTACCTATCTCCCTTTGGTTTTCTTTTTTGTACTGTCTTCCCTTTGGGTCGTCTTTCACTTCCTAAACAGGGGCTCCCACCAGGGCCTGTTACCCGTATTGATTCAAGGCCTTTGGAAGATTTCTTAAAAGTAAATTCCACAGGTTCTCCTTCTTTTAGGCTTCTAAATCCTTCCATGTAAAGCTTGCTCTGTAAATAGGAAAAATACTCTTGGTTACCATTGCCTTAAAAAACAGTATTTACATTTATAATCAACAGGACAAATTACCCCATCTACCATCCTAGAACACGTGTAAGTTGAGTAAGAGTTTCTTTTGTGAGTTGTAGCAGATGATACTACAAATTATAATCCTGGATACATTGAAAACTCCATTCAACACTAAACAAGTAAAAAGAACCTACTTTCAGTATCAGCAAAAGTGAAATGACATTTTCCTTTTCCTTGCTATGAATGCTACAGATGAAGCAGAAGAAATGCTGTATTCTTAAAACCTTTAAAAATTCTGAACAGGGATCAGGAAGTGAAAAGGTCTGGAAAGAGAGCAAATGTTCACTTCAGAGCAAGTTAGTTTATGATCAAAGTTTTAATAATTTGCATTCTTTATAGCTGAGACTCAGGTCTGCTGCTCTGAAAATCAATCAAAGATACAGCAGGCATGAGAGGCATGAGGAAGGCACTCTAGACAAAGTCTGCTGACACAGGCAATTCAAATATCCTTAGAGAGCTGCTGAATTTCTGTTGACTTCGCCAAAAATCTCATCTATCTAGCATGATTTATGTATGGGTCTGTATTTTCATTCAAAGAAAAGGAAATTTTCATCATCAGGGCAAGTGAAATAAATACTGATAAATATACACTGCAGTGGAAAAATCTTGGACAAGCTGAAGTCAACAGGAGCTTACCGCTGATTCTGATAAAATTTTCATCATGATTCCAAACAAATTATGTACAATAGTAAGTAAGCATTCCAGAACAAATCTGATAAATCAAATTCTTAAATAAAATGATCATCGAGTTAAATGACAGGGAGGCTTTTGGGGGTGGTGGAGATAAAATGGTTGCAGTATACTTTTATTTTAGAAATTACATGGTACATGAATGAGATCAGTTGGACTCACAGAGAATATTACAAAATACCTCAATTTACACACATTTAGAGGTCTTTCAGGAGAGTTATAATACATATTTTCTTCCTTTGCTCATGAATTCCTCAGAGGAAAGAGAAAAAATACATCCTGACTGATTCTTAATACATTCTCTAGCATTCACTTGGCTGAACCACCCCAACCAGTTACATGTCAAAAAAAGTCAAGTGTCACACAACTCCCATCTGTTACTTGATAAGTGCACCTAGGGGCACGTACAAGTCAGATGGCAATCCCTGAGATGGGCTCCCTGTAAGCACTCACGGGAGGTCTGCAGCACCAAGACACTGTTTCAGCTGAGCACAGGAACTGACATCTACACAGTTCATAGTTAGCACACAAAGAGGGAGCTGGTCTCTTCAAAAGGATGCACAGAGAACAGGATTAGGAGCAAGAGCACTTCCCCCTGAGCTGCAACAGAGCACACTAGTACCAGACACAAGGAGGAATTGCTCACTATAAAATGAATTAAACAGAGAAGCCCAAAGTAATAGTTCCCTTTGCTGGAAATAGTTAGGACTCATCTGACCAGGGTGCTGAATAACCTAATCCAAGGCCCTGCTTTCAGCAAGATATTCAACCAGATCAAATCAAGAGGAGCCTTGACCTCCTCTAACCTAGGCTTTCCTGTGATTCTGATATCCTAACCCAGTGCTGGTGAGCCTGGAGAACAGGATTACAGTTCCTTGTTCTGCAGCAGAGCTACCTTTGGGGACCTGTGTCACTTAACTTCTCCCTGTTTTTCTGAAGAGGGGTGCCACTATAAAGTCTATTTTTCATAACACTAATAGATTAAATTATAAATTACAAAATAATTTGGAATATTTATTTTAATGAAATCATGTGAAAGCACATATGCCTCAGATTCCTGAACCCCCAATTCTCAGTGTACCCAGCACAAGAACTACCACTGCTGGTCTGATTGAGTGGCTCAGATGCTTATAATTTTTCCAGCAGCCAAAAGTAACCAAGAACACAGCTTCACTCATTATGGCAAAGGCTGGTTTTGCTTATCCAGTTGTGCAGTTCTAGAGACTTGGCTCTGCCACACAAATATAACAGTGTGAAACACAAGACAAACTGCTGATTTTGTAGGCTAGAGGTTGAGCACTATTTAAAAGGTGGAGGGAATAGCATGGGAGGGCTGTGGGACACATGAAAGAAGAAATTTATAACATCATTACCTTGGCTTTTTTAAAAATTGAAAATTGAAGGCATGAAAAAATAAATGTGCAAATGTTCCAGCAAATGCAACTGGAGGACAGTAATTGTACACAAACCAATGAAAAAAACCACCAGGAAGGAAGTATTATTTCAAGTAAGCTCTCCACTTTGAAATGCCTGTATAGCAATAATGGGATCTTTGCCACAGTGCAGAAACATCCAAGATCAGAATATGCCAAAAGAAGACACCATCACTCCTCAACTGAAACAACAGACACTGCCTATGGCATGAGTCCATCTCTAGCTCTGTCCACAGCTCTTCAATCTTCAGTGGCCACCAGGGAAATCTTAATGAAAGAACTGAACAATATGTATTCTATCCCAAAATATGCACACAGTTGAATGTTCCAAAACTAGACAATCAGTACAACACAGATGGGTGCTAATCACAAGGGAACCTCAAAGGCATAAGCCCTTATTTTCCTGCAATACTGAACACAGCATGGATGCTTGTCTATTCGTTTAATTACAACTTAATGAAGATACAGTTAAGTCTCAGTTAGAGCTCTGCATTTTTTCTTGAGTTTCATCATTTTTAAAAAATGCCAAAAGGTTAACATCTGATACGCATAACATTGTCTTCTACTTTACCTCAAAATAAATACTTGCTTAAAACATAACTCAAAGCAGGGCATTACTAGTATTCTAGAATGCTTTTATTTTTCTCATTTCACTGTCAGCAACAGAGCTTAATTTCTAAACAAAGCACTCTATTTACAAGAGATTTTTTAACACATTTAAAAGCCTAAGTAAAGCAACAACCATGCCTACATGAATCACGTTATGTAGGTGTACATTTTTTGCACATTTTTGGCGCACTTTTAACAACAAAAAAATGTTGGAAAAAACTCACTTCAAATGACTTGCACAGTTCTCTCCTTGAATAGGTCTCAACAGCTTTTCAATCTTAGAGATAGATTTGATGCTGTCTGACTTACTGTGTAAATGTATAGCTCATGATGAGAATCTCTGAAGGTGCAGTAACAATTCAACACCATTGGGAAAAAATGGCATTTGGAAACCAGCAAAACAAGTCCAAAACCTGAATCCCTCTTAACTTCTCTAAAGAGTTGGACAAAAAAAAGTCTGTAAAGTTGATAATTTAATGTTCAGAGACCTAGCTTAGTATTTTCTTCACATTGCTTAAACAAATGAAACTGACACAATTAAAAGCAGCCAGAGTTTCAAGTCAGCGAACCATTTCTAGAGCCCTGAATGGGGTGTATGGGCACACAGCCAACAAACAAAGAGGAAAAACTTAAAAGCAACACGTTTTTCCTTGTTTCTCTCTTTCAGCTGTCAGAGACTTTACTGTTATTTGTACCAGCAGTCAATACAGTGGTTTCAGACTGGAGCTTATTTTTTCTATTTTTTCATTTGACAGGACTATTTAAGGGGTTTTGCGGTTCTTTTTTTGTTTGTTTTGGTTTTTCTAATAGATATCCTAATAAAAATCTCACACATCTCTGTTACAGGAAATGGCTTGGTTCAAAAATCTGGCAATCTTGTAGTAGTATTGGCAATAACAAATGCGAACAGAAAACTCTATGATCACAAGTAGGAAAGCATTTCCTACTACAAAACAAAAATTAAAACAAGTATAAACTTTATTAGCAAAATGGTCCCCAAAGAAACGCACCAATTCCTGGGCAGTGTCAGGGAGTGCTTACAGCTTTCACCAGGCTCTACAAAAGAAAGGAAGTTTGGAATTAAGGATCATTATAGGGGCCCGATTGCCTCAGATATGTGTGCATTACCTTTAGTAAGTGTGGGGAGTAAGTGCCTCATCACAACTTTGCCATTTCTAGTCAGGGCTGTGAACAACTGCTGGTGCAGACACTAAATCCTTTAGAGGGACGAGGGGGGAAAAGTTATTTGGTGGCATTCTGCTTACCTCGTTTATTTTCTGTATCTCTCATTTCTGCCCCTTTTTTATCTAATGATTGATTGATTGCTTAGTACAATGACCAGACGCCACCGGTATGCTGAGTTTCCCAAAGTAAGAAAACTGTTTTCCCTCCAAAATTATCTACAATTAAATCCAGATATGAAGAAAGCATACTTTAAAGCACAATAAAGATGGCAAGAAAATCTTTCCAAAACAAGCTTGTACAGTTCCATCAAGAGCCATCAACCTTTGAGTAAAGCAAGGGTACAAAGTGAGAGGACCCAAAAGTAAAACAATTTAGGCTGGATGAATACTAGTGCTCTTTTCTGCATTAGGTCAAAACCCATGGAGAATGGTATCAGTTGCATGATACAAGTCCTGCTATGGGGACTTTTGCTGTTGACCAAAAGTTCATTATAGGAGGTTTGTGAAGACCATGTATTTTTGCAGGCAGAATGCTAAAGCAAGCAAAAAAATCACTACCCTGAACAACAGCCCCTCCAAAGGCAATGTGCAGCTCTGCTGCACTAACATGGGATTTGAAGACTGGGCACTCAACAAAACACTTCAACACTGCTCCTGCTGACCCTCAAGGGCTTGTTCCTGCTCCTAGAGGCTTATCTTGCACCAAATCTGGCACTTCTTTTGGTCCTCCCCATAAGCCAATTTAACTCGCTAATCTGACAGGAAACAAACTCAGTTTAAAAACAAGGGGGGAGGATAAGAGGAAGAGGAAACAGAGATAGATTTTTGTTTTTCCAGTGAGCTACATCTATTCACAGAAAAGTTCAACGAGCTCCAGGGCATACACAGTGGAAACAGCAACTTTTTGAGATGAGAATGTGCTCCTTAATATTTTATGTAGAAAAGCAAACTCTGCAGCATTACAGAGTTTTTTTAAAAGCTTAATATAACACAAAGTAACCTTAAAAAAGCTACAAAACACTACTTCTCAACGTTTTGCACTTCAGCTCTAAGACAAGGAAGAGCCATGAACATTACATGTATAAAACATTTAAAAGAAAGGGTGAGCTACTGCAAGTAACTTTACAGTACAGAAAGAACTGGTACATAGGCAGTAACCACATGCAGCTGGTACACTGCAATTTCACACCTTTATTTACTTGGAATTTGTTTCTGTCTTGAATTTCCACCATGACCGTAGTCATGTTCATAACCTTTTTTCCATTCATCATCCTGTCGCTGTCCCCACACTGTTATTTTTCTAACTGAAAAGTGTGCAAAGGTATTTATTTAACTTTTGAACAAAAGGCTCTCTCTCATTCAAAACCACCCGCCCTATGCAACAGAAGGATTTCTTCCCTCTCAATTTATATATCTAAAACTTCTGTTAACTGCTTTAACTTAAAAGAAGTTTAAATTAATTCTAACTCAGCTTAATACTTTCAGTTATTGTTCCTTCAAAACTTCCAAGAAGTGTTTTCTTTTGATAATCTATTCCTTTTTTGCATTACCTTTTCTCAACCCAATACCCCTCCCAAGAAAAGGGTCTCTGCTAGAATGATTAGGTAATTTGCCACAATTCTTTTTTTCCTTTACTTGAGATTCAAGTTGAACTTCTCTATTTAAGTCTCCAGTACTTCAGCTCACCTATATTTACCAAACAGTTCTCTTAAATTTAAACACATGTTCATCTTAAAAAAAATTACCGACTTTTTGCTATCTCATTTAACTTAAATGAAGTAAACACAGTTCATGTTTTATCTTCATTTTTTAAACAATCATGTCTTCTGTAGGGTGAGCAATTCCTTTCAAGCCCAAAATAACACAACTTCTATTCTGAATTAATCTTTTGGTAAGAAAACTATTGACGGTTGTGTACAGAAAAAAACCACATTATCACAGACATTGTCTTGTATATATAAATCTAAGCTACAGGACTACAACGAAGTGATTTTGACCAAATAGATTCTACTGTGTCTTTATTTCCAAGGTCTCAACTTCACTGACGAAACCTTACCAATTTTCTGCAGAATTTTAAGTATTTGTGTTCAGGCCATGAATGCTATTTGACCATGTTCTGTTGTCTCTGTATCTGGTTACACATTCAGCCGTGGCTGTTCTGATTTTGTATACTAATAAAAAGAGCCTGGATAATAAACATAGCTTTTGCTTTTCCTTCTCAAACTAACCTTCTTTTCTTGCTACAGTAAGTGTAGTTTTTGTTAGTGTAGCACCTACATAACTAGTGTTCTGCTAGTAATTTTCACACTTTTCTCCTTTGCATAGACCATTTATGTTACTGCATATGCAGTTCTCATTTACCCTATTTTCCTTGTTCTTTGCTTTAATACCAGGCATGAAAATCAAAGCAGTCCCTTCTCTCATTTCTTCATTAAAGTATTTTCTCATCAGTCAGACTAGGCACAAGAGAGAATTGACTCATTTCAGTCAGTTTCAAAAGGGAAGTTTCTCTTTTCCCACCAAAGCCTCAGTTGACTCAGGAAGAAAATTGTTTAGCTCTTCTTGGCAATGCCAGATTTCTGCTCCCTCAATCAATTCTAAGCAGTCAAAAAACACACCAGCACACCTCAAAAGAAGCCTTGTCAATATGCAGCCATGGCAGGTAAAGCTGTCCTGTGCAGCACCTTGCCTTACATTGCCTCAGTGATCTCCTGAAGCCACACTAAACCTCACATAGTTTAATCTCACACTATAAATCCCAGGCCTCAGAAGTTCCCCCCACTGAGAAGCATCTTCTTATCTTGATGGTCTCCCAATGGTCAAATACCTCTAAGTTTCCTCCCCACAAGTGTTCACTTGCTACGAGCTGACTGTACTGCTTTTGGGAGCCCCACAGACACTCCAGGATGGGGGCCCTTTCCTTCCTTCACTCACCACTGAGCTATTCAATTCTCAGGCAAGTGCAGTCACTCCATGCAACTGAAACCACCTCGTTTTCTATTCCAAATACTCATCTGCTGTAATGAAGTTTTGCAGAAACCCAAAGGATCTTTTGTACAAAGATCAGGAACAAACAAACATGACCTTTTACACAATCAATAAACAGGGCAGATTATCCTCTTTCTATTTTCATTAGGATGAGACTCTTTCTTTCTTCCCCCACCCGCCCATTTTTTATTCTTCCAGGATATGAGGCCCTGATGTCCAGCTGACCAGACTCTCCAAAGCATCCTGATACTCAATCCATTTTAGTGAAGCCTCCAAGTGGAAAACTTCCCAAGAGGGAAGAAAACAATCATCAGACTATTTGGTGTACCTTTTCCTCTGACCATGTACAACAAACTGAAAAATTCATGAGGTGCATACTTTTGTAGTGTCCACCTAGGCATAGTATTTTTCAAACCTCCTCTCTGTTAAAAACACAAACTTTCAAGGCAGAGGTCAAAACAAGCCACTCCTGCAGCTCATCTATTACATGAAGAAAGGTGGTATCCTATAGAATCCTAGACCTTTTCTCTTCTTCTTCTGGGAGGGGGAAAAAAAAAAAAATGTAAAGAAGGAAAACAGAGTGAGCCACCAGAAAATTAGAAAATTCAGAAATACCACCAATCCACTTCTCTCATTTCTTCCGGAATGGATACAAGTACAACAAAAGCTGCAAGATGGATTTGGCTAAGCTGTCTGCTGTCAGGTATCTCTCCTATACATTTAATGGTGAGGACAGAACACAGCATGGCTATGCTTGACTCATTTTAAAAAGCACGCTGAATATACTGAAACACAGTTCTCTTCTAGCAGATCTAAAAATTAGACAACTTCAATGTACATCATTCCACAGAGGAGAAAATCAAAAGCGCAGGAAGGCGCAACGTACAATTCACAGTCTGCTGCATTTTTCAAGCACTGAAAATGTACTGTGGTAGAAAGCAGAGATTCAATGGTAGTTATGTCACCTAAACCACAGTTTCCTTCAGATATACTACACCTTTCTGGTATCGTTAACCATGTTTCCAGAAACAACTGCAGCTATTTTCCATGCCTGCCCTACGATGTCTGTGAGCTTCATTTCTGTGCTCCTCTATACACCCCCACACATGAGAATGACAACCCCCTGTGTCGAGATGTTTAAGCTATATAAAGGTTTCTTATCCACCTCCCTCCCTCACCATCTCCCACCTTCCCAAGACACTGCATATAATTAAAAATAAATTAGGCCCAGATTGTGATCTGCTAATTCAGATGTAGCAGGCACCTTTCCCTTCCTCTGCATAAAAGTGACCTGAGAGTCATGTGTTCTTACTACAGACCCTTAACATCCTTCTCTGAGGAAGCTGTTCTTAATTTTTAAATTGTATATCAGCTGCAAAACAGTACCACGAAAATTCTGAGAAAGCAGTCTATCCACCTTTTGGTAACCCCTCACATGAGAAAATCAAGTGGTTCACACTTCACTGGTAAACAGAAGAATGGCTAACACTGTGGGCAGCTACAGGAGCCACAGGCTGACACTAAAAACCCTCTGCATTTTAAACAAATGAATCAGCATATCAGAATATATAGAGTCCTGAGCCTGTTCAGCTCACCCTATTCTCATGGTAAAACATATCCCAGTTATCCTGATCTGCCGGTTTCTTCCATAGCATTGTGTAACAGGCAGCCACCAACAATTCTGCAGTCCAAAAGGGAAACAGAAGATTAGGGCGAAGGTAGCATTTTATGTTTGTAGATCCAGGCTAATAACCAGGGCAAAAAGAACCTTACTTGTGAGCAGGAAATTGAGGTAGGACTCTGGGGTGGTAAGGATGGAGGTAAGAAGGTGGATGGTTGTTGGATCCTGATGTAACACAGCAACTGGACTTCCTCAACAGGCCAGGGACAGGGTGGTGGAAGGGCTGGGTAATGCCAAAAAACAGGACTGGTACCTTACAAGGAATGGGCTAGGGCAATGACTCGGCTGAGGACCGAAGCCCAAGCTAAGCTGTGAAAAAAAGAAGTGGTGGATAGTTACAGCATCTACAGGCTCTCAAAGCTTCAGACAAGCCAACTGCCCCCTCTTCCCAGACAAGTACTGGGAGCAGAATGAAGGTTTACATGCCAATCCTGTAAACTTGGGCCATGCTGGCAGTCCACCCCTGCCCCTACCTCCTTTTTCCTTCTCCTCCCCAACCACCCATGGGCTGGAGTCTGAAAAACCGTCCTCATATCATTTCCACCCTCTCCAGGCCCTGGGCTGAGAACTGGAGCCTGCCAGCCCAGCACAGCACTGTAACTGCAACTTCACCTCAGAAACCCGAGATCATGCTGCAGAGAAGGTTTTCTGAAAACTACCACCAGCTGCTTTAGTGCAAAGCTCCTCCATGCTTCAATGACCTCTTATAATTCTTCAGGGAAAAAGGCAGTCTGCTTGAAAGCTCCTTTGAGCCAGGGAATGAGGGAGTAAGTGAACACGCATGGTATTTTAGCCAACTGAGAGTAAACATGCCCTAAGCAACTCCAAGATAAAAATCCATTATCTTGTAAACAGACACCTCTCTTGAACTATTCACCAGCTTTTGGGCAAATACAGTTTTTTACTTCTATGGTACAGGTGTCCTTGTTTCCCACCAAGGACTCATGTTGCACTGTGCAAGGTCCTACACAAATGACAAAAGAAGCTATACACAGGCAATAGTTGCTAAACCATTTGGTGATCAGAACCTATATTTGCCATGTATTTTTAAATTCCATTTACTTAATATGCAATATACAAGCAAAACAAAAATAAAATACTGATTAGAATATTTGTTTACTAAAACCAAAGTTGCCATGCACACAAGAATAAAATGCTTATCTGACAAAATTGGTGGGGTTCAATCGTTGTTGCTTATAAAACAAGCAATAAATAGGCTGAAAGTCTTATTGGGGATGGTTAGTTCTTTTCACATTATCTGCACTTTAAAATGAAAACCCTTTTCCCTTTACAATGAAAGCAAAATTAACAGCAACGTTTATACTATATTGACAATTCCTACCTTATGATTCAAGGTCCCTAGTACTTCTGTGATTCCTTAATTATGACTTCCTTAGCTGTTGTCATACAGCAGGTTATACACATTTATTCAATTTTAATATTTTTTATAAACAAGACAATCTAGCATGACATCAGTTCTACCAATTTATAGGCATATATTTTCATTTGATAATTTTATCAGAATTACAAATATCTATTAGGTGTTCAGATATCTGAACAAAAGAACCCATTTGATTTGGATGAAGAATGAGCACGAAGTTATTTCATACTTCAAACATTAATCACTTTTTTTTTTGAGGGAAGGGAGTGTCAGATGATCTAAGTATTTGACAATCAAGGTACTAGATAGCAGTGAAACTAGTAATAATGTCTAACTGGATTTAACAGGAAATGAATGGCTGACATAAAATTAAACTACTTTTTTAGAAACACAGCAGAGGGAAGAGATAGCATTGAGGATTTAAAAAGTAACTTGAACTTAGCAGAACTTTTAACTTAGAATTTGGGAGAATACATATTTTTAACTTTACTGTGAACTAGTTGCCTAAAGAGCTGCATTTTAAAAGCTGTCCAAAATTGTTGGTTTGAAGCCACAATCATCAAACCTATATTCTGTTATCAAACCTATATTCTGTTACAAAAGACACAACCTGTGTTTCAATGAAACACCTCTGACTTTACTGTGATAAAAATGAGAAAACCGCATTTAAGGCAAAACCCTTCTCAAGTAAATGGAAGGCAGATTAAAGTGATTTTTATGGAAGAGGGCTAAGGATTTAAATTATAAATGATAAATTGTTCAATGTTAGCGTATGTATTGGAGAGGTACTAAGAAATGTTTGAAAAACTACTTTTAAAATAATTTTATTACAATGGTTATGATTATGTTTATTTAAGTAGGAAGTAATTGTGAAATTGGAATATCATGCATACAACTCCATCAATCAAATGACAATAACGTTGGCTTCAGCTCAGATGGCAGAGTACAAGACTACTTAAATATTATTTAAGACTCCATTATTGAATCTGTCATTTTTATGTCCTAATTTTAGCATGCTCTGGCGAAGACTGTAAATGTTTTCTGAGGCCTCCTGAAAGAGGGTCAGACCAGCTGCAGCAGGAAGACACAGAGGGGTTCCTTAAGGACAAGTCCTTGCTCTCTCAGTGTGCTGACACAGCTCCCATCAACACTCATGGAGGAGAGCAGACCCAGAAGTATCAGCCTGCTAATTCTGAATGTGTTTGTTTGGTGGGTTGATTACACCTCAGACACGCCAGACATATCTCATTATGAAACCCAGGCAGATGACTAGTTCTGATGCAGTTGTAAGGCAAGCAATCCATAAGAGAAATCCTTCCAAACACACACTGACGGTTTATCTGCCTCACCTGGTAACATCCTTCCGATATCTGTCCTTCTTTCAATACTAGAAGCCTGTTTCACAGGACACTGTGGCATGTATGGCACACTCAATTTTCCCCTGCCTGTCAGGGGCACAGATCCTGGATGACAAAGGGAGCACAAACAATGATTGAGTATATGCTCTTCCAGATACTCCTTGCAGGCCAAGGGATCACAAGACCAGGCTTTGCAGTATTTATATTTTCCTAATTTTCAAGGGTTTTTTTCTATTGTACCCATCTGAAATAAGATTAAATCATTCCTCCTAGTTCTGGCTGAAGACTTTCCTTCCTCATAACATTACACTTCATATAGGGGAAAAAACCAGAACTATATAAAATTGCATTTTTTTCACTACAATGTATTTATGTTTCCATTCAGTCTTTTTGCTGCATTAGTGAAATGGTCTCTTTACACAGACAATCATAACATCAGTGATAGCTTCCAGCCATTCCCTTTCCTACCCACACCAACAGCTCAGTATCCTCCCAAAAACTGAAATCCATAATATACAAAATGCAACCTGAAATCTCTACCATCTATATTACTTCTTTACAGGTCCAATAAAAGTGGCCTGCTCTCCGAGCTGTTTGATTTTAATACCAGAAGTAGACAAATTCCAGGCTTCATTTTCTCTTAGACTGTTTGAAAGAAAAAGCTCCAAAGGCTACAATCAGAGATACATCATATAGTTACTATAATGCAAGAAACTCAGCTGAGTTGTGGGAAACAATAAATTCTGTGCATTACTTCTTTTCTTAGACTACTTTCAGTGACATATGACCATACAACTTTTATTTTCTAGCTCCTAAGATGCAGCCATTTGTAGCTGAAAGCACAACACATTATGGAATGGAAGGGGGCAGATAGTAGGTGATCATAAAAAACAAGTGAGTACAAATTAAAGTGAGAGAAATAAAAAAGAGCTAGACTTGTTAGGTGTGTGTCTTCATCTTCAGTATCATCCATGTATTCCTCCTTGACTGTACAAACTCCTTTATCTCAGTTATATACATGTGTATGAGCATAAGAAAGCATACATGTAATTTAAAGCCAACTCCATAACCTAGCTTCATCAAATCGATCAATCAAACAGCAACCAAATTAAACACTAGGCCACACAAAGCGTCGATTACAAAGTGTAATAAAGGTTAGCTAGGAAGCTCCTGCTGGCAGAAAACGGGATTTGTCAGTAACTTAGTTTTGCAGGTATCTCTTGTACATACTACGCTATGGCAGAACGGGTATGTTGCAGTATTTAACCACAAAGACTTACTCAAATCCAGGCAGTACCTATACCAGACGCTTGTACCCAGCAGTTCTTGCAGCAGCAGAACCCACAGAGGTATCGTATCCACTGGGAGAGGAAAAGAGCCGGGTCAGGAAGAAAGCTACAGGAGAAGGAACACTTTTGACCAAGTGCTCAAGCACTCGTTAAATTAACTCTAATGATTATCAGTAGATTCACCTGAGCATGGGCCAACATCCATTTGTGCAGTCTTTGACTCAGTTATAGCTATATTTAGCTGTGAAGATGTAGGGAAGTAAATCAGAAACAATCACCTATGTGTGGGAATGACTTGGGCTTTGGTAAAAGATGGTAGGTGAAACTGTTATGGGAAATTACCGTGCTCTATTTCCACCAGGTGTGGATAGCTGGAGAACACAGGTTTTAATCTGAGTCAGATTTTGCACACTCAGTCAAAAGCTATCTCCACCTTCAGGTGGGGACTCAAAGCTGCTTCAGCTAAGAACAGGGATGATCAGGATGTAACAGCTGTTGGTTCAGCCAGGCTCCATGCAATAAGAGGGAGGAAATGCAGATTCTGACTGTAAGTCTCCCTCCTGTAAGGGGGAGGAGGCCTGAGAGCCATGGGGTTGTACAGAAGGTGCAGAGGGATAAGCTGGTGAGCGGATCTGCCTGCCTTGGCCAGGTGGGAATATGAGCAATGGAGAGTCTTATTTTCTCTTATAGAACACATAAAGGACAAAAGGCATAAACAGATGAGCAGATAAGAATTTCACTAACCAAAAATGAGAATATCAATATGATGCTATAATTTCCCCTGGAAAAATGTTTCAGCAATTTTGGATAACACAATAAATATGTCTAATTAGACAGGCACAGTCTAAGAAAATATAATGTGGTAGAGCTCTTGCAAAAAAATAATAGATCAGTAAATGCTATTATACTGCAATTCTGTTCACTATGCTGACAAATTTAACCTGATAAATCTGCTTTTTAGGTGTTTTGAAGGCTAAAAAATACTTTACTAATGTCTGTAGCCACAAAAATGTACTTCACTAATTCCAGAAGCTGACAACCACCTTACACAGCAGGAAGATGATGACAAAGCTTTGTGCTACCAATTCCATATCAGAGAACAGAATGATTCTGGCAGAGTGCGTATGAGGCTCCATGAAGTACTGAGTGAAGAGCTGGCAGGCTGTGCAGCCATGTGCCCACAGGCACTGTGACACAGCACAGCTGATCAGGAGTCTGCACTCCATGGCCATGAAGTGTACTTGGAATATGTGTCCACACCCTGGCAAAAAAATAGCACAGAAAAGGAACCACAGACAACCAACCACCTCCTCCAAGAACAGTAAGTATCATGGGCTACAGGACTGTTTAGGCTAAGTAAACACTCTACTCATGAGCAAAATGTGCTCATGGACTGCGACAGAGGAGGAAAAATCCAAACCAAGCAAACAAAACAACACAAAACGTAGGATAGTAACTAATTTTGAGACTAATCTCACATAATTTATCTCACTTTGCTGAACAGTTCAATGCAACAGATCTTAAGGACAAATTAGTAAACCAGCTTTTGTTGTTTCTAACTACATGTTACTTTTGCACATCCCTTCGGTGTGACCACTATTTCATGCAAATACTTATTTTAAGAAAGCAAGGAAATCATAAGATCATGTTCATGATTAGTCACCTGTCAGGTTACTGCAGTTCATATAGTATGTGGGATTTCTTATGGCTGGCATTGTTCTGTAAACATGGGAATGTTTTTCAGAGTATCCAGGTGCACAAACAACTGTTACATAGACAGGCCAGATATTTCTGAGATAAGAAATTAAAAAAAAAAAAAAATCATTACAATAGAAAGTCAAGACTACAAAAATTTAAAGCCCTGTTTTGGTTTTTTGGGTTTTTTTTTTAATAGTTAATGCATATTATCTTGATTAATGACACTCAAGTATCTCCAGAGAAATAAGCTCCCAAAACTAATAACAGACATGGGAAACTTAGAAGTGAGAGGGGGGCAGCTCCTGGCAGTTAGGACATTTAAATACATAGAGAAGGCACCATAAAAACAGATGCAGAGCTGGAAGATACATGGTTTTCTCAGACTCAAGACCTCAAGTTTCCATCCTGTAAACAACTAAAACTAGGAATACCTGAAGATGCAAAAATTAGTCCCATATCAGTAAAATATTTGTATTTTCAATTCAGCTGTTTAGAAGAGAGTTAAAGAAGTAAAAATTACCGAAGTGATAGCACAGCACAGCTTTAAGACCAGGTATTTTTTCTCAAATGACATAATCTAATGTGAATCAGAAGCTTTCCTACACAGTAAAAATGGGGATTGACTGCTTTCCCATCGATGCAGCTTTCAAAACCTAAAAATCTTGCTGTCCTGTCTTCCAAAGGGTGCAGAAGAAAAACAGGCATCTAAAAACTTTTCTTTCTTTTTCATCAAAGAAAACATGCTGTGAATGTACTCACAGATAGTTAAATCCCAGGTATCTCTCCTGGGAAGTAACACTCTTACCTAATCCATTTCTCATTGCCTGATATGATAGAGAACGAAGGTGTATCCCATATAAAATCAAAAACAGTAGCAAAGCCATTTGTTGTCTTGTGAAAAGGACCCAGAATTATGTATGATCAGTCAGGTAAGCACATGGCCAGCACAGTGACAGAGAGCTCTCCAGCAGTGCTCTCATAAGAACAGCCCAGCACAGCAACCTGCAACAACTGGGATGAATCCTAGGATCCTGGATAAAGTAACGTGGAGCTTCTAACTGAAAAAAGTAAAAACTAATACTGAAGAGTGAGAAAGGTCATTCTCAAAGGAAAGGGCAGGGTCCCTTCTTAGAAAGTAGAAAGAGGGACCAGCCCAAAGAGACTCCATCGAAGCCATCTAGAGAAAAGGAGTGTTTCTTAGCCCAGGAATTTGCATAGCACTGCCCTTCAGACACATGCTCTGTGGCTTATTTTAAGACGCTTTTCCCTCTGTTGCTTTTAGTTCTATAAAAATTATACTTCAGTTTGAAGGTCATTTCTGGTCACTGATTAACACATCAATGCTCTTAAGGGAAAAAATGGCAGTTATGAGCCCAGTTGCCCTTGCTGAGCAGGAGCATCACAGGATCCTTTTACAAGAGACAAGATGACTCAGAGCCAGGAAGCAGCTGGCTCATGGATTCAACCTGGGAGAGGCTGGCCAGGTTACCCATGCAGTCTGCCTCAGTGCTTGCTAACACATGATGCTTCCCTGTTTAGGGAGCAAAAATTTTGCTGAAGGAACAGTCTTTTAAGCATTGTTAAAAGTTTCTGTAAATACAGAGCCCAGGGCCTGCCTGCTGAAGGTCTGGTTTGCTTGCAGTTCAAATGTCACTAGTTTACTTCAATACAGAGAGTCCCTTTCCTTGCACTGGTGCCCTTGGTTTTCTGCCTTTGTGCCCCAGTAGGACATAAAGGCAGAAACATTGGTTTTGTTTATACAAAGATTCACACAGGGCTTGGTCTCAGTTACAGTTAATGGCGTTTGAACAATTATCTAAGCCCTTAAATTCACAGAAAAAGGTATCTCTTCTGGCTGGTCAAAGCAGCTCCATGCTTCAAACTAGGACAAAACTCAGAGGAGCCCACAGAAGCTTCACTCAACAAATCTCAGAGTGTAAACTATCACTACTAGATAGATGGCCATCAACGGTGTTTCTCTGAAATCTGAAAAACCCTTACCCACCAGAATGTATTACAAATGATCTGATATATATTAAAAACATTTGCTGCACGTGTTTTGGTTTTTTCTACATCAAATAGTAGCACTGCATCATTTCTGATACAACCTACTCCCAAGTCTTGAAAACCTGACTCAATCATCTAAACACCAAGACTATTTTTATCTTCCTTAATGTGCTTCAACTTCAGGGCTTAACTGGAATTTCTAATAAAGAAATGATAATATGCTTAATAATGTGCTTAGATGTATGAGGCATACTAACTGCATTTTATGCTGTTAGAACCTGTATTCACAGCTGTATGGAATATTGTGGATTTGCCCCTGATATTTTTCTGCTTCTTTACAGTTATTATAAGAAGCTATCCAGGCAAGTTTTTTGGCCAAATATGACATTTCGGTTCTTAAACCAACCAACCCATTGCAAATGAACTCATCATAAAATAAAAATATTTGGCTCTTTAAACAGCAGTCTGAATCTATAATGTCTTATGAAATTCCATCAGTATGTGTAGAGAAAAACAGGGATATGGATATCCGTGTGTAGATATATATAGAGTATCCTATTTTCAGAATATCTTGTTTTCAGAAACTATTTCTGAAATGACAACACAACTAAAATGATACAAACTCATTAACATAATTTTAAATTTAAACAATGGCCTTGTCAGGAAAAAGGATAAGCTCCCTTCTGCTCTTCCCTGCTGGAGATGCAGATTCTTTCTTCCACCCACTGTACCAGGTTTGGCAATCATATGAGTCATCACTAGTTTAGGTAGCAATGTCCACACAAATTTAAATCAAAAAAAAAAAAAAAAAACTGGGGTGGTGTGTTTTGTTTAGAAAATAAGTTTAGCTTGCCCAACTGCTTGAGGCTGGAGCCTGGGCCAGCACAGAAAGAGCAAAGAAAGTAAGACTGCTTCTTCTCATACAGCAAATCTAAATGTGATAAACTATGTCAAATCAGACCGTAAGAATATCAGTTAAATTTAGCTTTAAGAGAAAAATAAAGTTTAGTAATTAAAAGCAATTTCAGAATACTTTTCTTTGTGGGATGTTTCATTTAGGTATTCACACACTGTGGTCAAAACTCAAGACAGATTTTCATTGAAAATTTGGAATTTGTCACAAAGCCTTTCTATCAATAATTACAAAGATCAGTTCACGACCTCTTTAAAAAAAAAATTTTAAAAAAATCAAAGTTTACTTTGCACTTCACTGTGAAGTAAATTTGTATTAACATAACATACCAAATCTATGCAATTAAGATCTGGTAAACTTAGTAACTGATGAGCCAATCAAGACACTTATTTTTTTCAACCCCTTTCTCATATCTTCACACTTCTATTTACTCTAAAATCATGGATTAGTAAGTGCTAACATACTGAACTAGAGATGGCAAGTATGGTTGGATTAAGGCTGAGTAAATAGGTGAGCTTCTTAGCAGCTAGGAACTAATATAAAGCAGGAATGAAAAACATTTCTGAGAAAAGATCAAGTTTGTGGAGCAGTGAACCATAGGGCTTTAAAAATTATTGCCATGAGATCCCTCAAAAAGCAATTAAGTTACAAGAAAAAACATTCTACTTCAGTTTCAGAACACATCCTACAGAGCAGCTGATAAATAAAATGGTGCTGAGCACACTGCGCTGATTCCTCCTACTCTGCAAAAGGTGTATTATTGATAGCTCACACAGTACTTGGAAAATGCACGCAAGAAAACAAAAACTACCGTCCTAAGTTCCACTCAGACTGGGGATGGGGCTAAAGTTAAGCACATTATTCATTTACTGTATTATGAAGTAAAATTTTAACCTCCTGCAAGAAAGAGTAAACCTGACAATCAAATACGTACTCACATTTTAGACTGTAACTGTGGGCTCATCTTCACTACTGTTAAATCAATTGTACTTAACTCAATTACAGTGAGGTAATTACATTAACATGAGTCAGTGCATCCACACATGGCATTTGCACGTGTGCTGAGCGAATTGCAGTTACCTCCCACATGGCACAAGTACTTTGCTCAATCACATTAAACAGGACACAGCTCAGGACCCTTTCACCAGCAGTTCAAGCCACCACACTGCTGTCAAATGCCTCTTTCCCACCTGTACAGGGGGAGACCTATTTCACAGTTGCCCTTAACCAGGTACAGACTAACCCCTGTGTGGGTTTATCTACCCCACTGTTGTGTCTTTCATCTTCTAAAATTTACTATGTCCTACTCCTTTTGGAAATGGAACAAAAATACCCATCTTTGCAATCTGTTATTATGAAACTTGAAGGTGAGGAGAACATTAACAGTGATAAATAAATTTTAACAAATCAACAAAACTACGTGACAGAGTAAGAAAGATGTTACCATTACCACAAACATGGTGATTCACTGGCTCCTGCCAGCATCTGCTGGCACCCATATCAAGTCTCTGCAGTTTCAGGCTACATACATTCCTGTAACTAGCAGCTTGGGCATCTTTCCCTGGTTCTGAAGCAAGGTGGCACAGCATAATTTAACATTTGTCTGGAAAAATCCTTTCTTTTACCTCTTCTGTCCCATTCCCAAAGAGAGGGTGGCTGTGCTCTGACTGCTGATGGGAGCAATGCCCTCCTTTGCGTGCCAAATGCAGTAGCAGTTGCTGTGGGGAGGGGAAAAAAATAACATAGGGAAAAACGTGCAACCCCTTGCATGATGGAGGCTCACACTCCACTGCCTCGGTCTGCTCCTGACCCGGGGTTATGCATCCACTAGATGCAGTCTTAAAGCCCACAGAGTGAGCAATTCTGATTTGTTAATGGGGAGAGTTTGTGTTACTGGTCAGGCAGGTGCTTGTAGAAATTACATATAGCTGGCTCAAGCCCTTAACTTAAGCAAGAACCTGTACCCTGGTATCCATGAGCACAGCTCAGCAGTGCTCCTTGCTCATCTCTGGATCCTGAGAGAAATCTCTGAACTACTTTTTAATATACCTGACAATCAGCTGCCAAGAAACTGAATCCATGGTCAGATGTGAAAAAATCAGACCCACAGGTACAGCAAAATAAAGAAATGCAACATGTCCTTTCTCTGAAAAGACTTGCCTGAAGCCACTGAACACAGTATTAAGGAGATTGTGTTATCAGATATTGTACCTAATTCACAAAACTTGTGAATGCCTCTCTTCACTGTACTTAGAGAACCATGACTGATAAACATGGAAATGAAATACAACTGCAGAACACATTCCCTGGTGTCCAGGTGTATGGCAAGGTTAACAAATGGTAGTGTTACAATCTTCAAAGGGAAGATGTAAATCAAACTAAAGATGGCTTTGGAGGCATAAGGACAAGAGGAATTAAAGCTTCTTATGCTTGTCTCAAGAAGCACTTTCTAAAACACTTTTGAAGAGCTTCATCATGTAGTCACTGGGCAGGAATAAGCACAGTATGACAAAAGTACAAGTATCATCTGCATGCATTCTGTATTTGGACAAACTATTCTACAAAACATGGAACCTAGAATACTAATGTCAAGAAATAGGTTAAATATATTAATTTAAGGTTCTAAAATATCATTGTTACAAAACACTAAGTTAAGGTCAAGTTCTGAATAAAAAACCATATTTATATACAAATCAGATATGTAATATCTTAGGAATAGTAATAGGCATTATTTTGCAAGCACAAATTAATATTTAAATTGTGTCATGGTTTTCAAAAGTTTATCTTGGGGAAACTTGTTTGCAATAAAAAAAAAAATAAAGAAAATAATCATTCTATTTGGTGCTTGCTGGTCTTTTTTGACTGAGAGTGCTTATTCTTATTTCTTTAGTCTTATTTTTTTCTGAATTGTAATAACAAATCACTAGAGAAAAAACAACATCTTAACGAAATCTGCTTAGGGATTTTTCACAAATAGCTGCACTATCTTTCAAAATTAAATGTCAAACAATCGGTACAAAACTCAAGCCCTGTTTTCAGACTACTGCATTTTTTTATAGAAAAAATCTGCATACCTCCACTTTACTTTTGCTGCCTTTGCAGACTCTTTCCTGACTTGTGCACTCTTGTTTTAATCCAACAGTAGTGTTTTCTGATCTTGCCAGTGTCCTGTGTGGCTACAAGCTCACACAGTGAGGTCAAGAGAGAGCACAACCAGAAAACTTGTGAAAAAGGAAAACAAAATGGAGGAGGGGCACACGCAGGAGATGAAGGAAAGCCAGCAGAAATGCCTACAATGTACAACAGCATTTTTCACAGCCCTCGTGAAATCGCATGTCCTTATCACTACCTGAGAACTTAAAATAAAAAAAAAAAAATTAATGAAAAGCTCTTCCTTGGCCAACCTCCACAAATTTCCAGTGACCATTTGGAAATTATTTATTTATTGTAGGTTGTATCCTATTTGTAAAGAAATCTAGAGTTTATTGTAAAATGCTGACTCACAAATGCTAGCCTGATGGGACAGAAAATAAGTTTATACAGCTTCCTCTTGCAATTAGCGATTTATATATGTTTGCTCAGAAAGGGTACATTGTTTCATTTTGTTAAATAAAAAAACTCCTGTGCCAGGCAAATACCTTTAAATGGAATAAATTTACATTTCATAGTAGTTTTTCAAATATTACTTTCACAACTGGTACTCCTTTTAAAAATATTTTCTCACACACAGCTTATTCTTTCTTACGTTAAATTTTCCATTTGTTTGCAACATACCCTCCTCCAAGCCCAGGGGAAAAAAAATCGCTTATTTTTCATGTCAATGTTGTAACTTATTATACTGTCTGAAATATAGAAATCAATAATGATTCGAAGAACAACCTACAAATAAAGATAAATAATATTTTGTTCACTTAACTCACTCTTTGCTTGAATCATTTGCCAAATAATTTAATTTGTTACAATATGCCCAATATTGATATTCTCCTGATTCTTATCTGTGTACCAGAAACATCCATTGGTCAGTCTTATATTAAGGCAACTTGTGATCAGCTTAGACTGCTCATCTACTATCAGTGCACAAGGCACACAGATTATTGTCTGCAAGAGAAAGTGCCAAATTACTTTAATCAACCATTAATCCATGCAGGAAATGAAGGTTATTGAAAAGTGTAATGATCTTCTCAGTTACATGTTACACTTGAATACATTTTTTTTTAGATTAGCAGTTTTTCTTTCTAAAATAAATACCTAGGTGCATTTATAAGAAAAGTAGCTACAAATTTAAACCATCTGAAATTTTATAGATGAAAGACAATCTCAATGTGAGGATCCTGATCAAATGTGATTACACAGAGATTTGCTACTGGACAGGCTCCATTCATCAGTGGCAAGCTCTCTCTGTTTAAGAGCAATATTTCCTAAAACGTCTGGACATACATTTTGCTCAGTTAAAAACAGCTCCTACACTGCCCATCCCAGTTGCCTGAGGCCACTCACTTTGACAGAAATGATATATATATATATGTATGTGTATATCTATAAAACACACACATACAACAGAGAATATATGTATATAAATAAAGGCTCCTTCAATTTATTTACATCCGTATTACCTCCTCACCAATCTCCTTGGGGACAGGGGAGAACACTAACATACAGTAAGCAGAACTACATTCTATCTGTAGTACAATGCACCTTAGCCAGTTACAGCACAACTTGTGTCAATAAACAATCTCAAGACAACCATTCTTGCTTTTTATTAAATACAACATCCTTCTGACTTCGTGTTAAATTAGCAACAAGCAGAACTCAATGTTTTAATGTATCTACTAAGTTTGCCCACATTACGTGTATGCAGCATCCGGCATAATTTTGTTGTCCCTGTACAGACAAAACTCAGTCCCACTTGCTCTCAGTAAAAGTGAGGACCCATTCTGCAACTTGTCATGCAAGGGAGTCCTGCACAGAGCTCAGTTCCAGACTTCACTCATCAGCAGCCAAACCAAATGAAAACCAAGTGACTTTGTAATGTGGCACAGTGCTTTGCAGCACTGAACTTAACACAATGAATGACAAACGTGCATGCACGTGAGAAGTATTTCTTTAAAAACATTTTAAAGTTTAGTCAGGACAATCCAGGGGTTTATTTTAGAGGAAATATTTTTCAAGTGTCCTTACAAGAAAAATGAAAATTACTACTACAGCTTGCTCTGAAGCAGTTTGGACATCAGGAAAGAAGCTGCTCATGGCTGAACCTTAGTTGAAGCAGCCACTGAGATCAGTTAATAAACATTACATTGAGTCTACTATGAAAGTTCAAATCATGGAGACACTTCCAGGGAGCTTAACATGATCCTCCTGTACTCTTAAGGAAAAGGTGTGCCCAGTAAAGCAGACTAGCAGATATCCCAGACTAGCAATATATCTGCTAGTGACAGACCAGAAGGACACAGTCACAACTTAAATGTTGCCAACAGGAAAATCACTCTATTTTTAAAAAAGTTACAGGAACAGACACATCCACTATTTGCAGGACTGGACTCTAAACATCTCCTTCTGAGGACATGAATGCCAGACCAAGCAGGGCACTGATACAATGTGCAGTCACACTGTGGTGAGCACATGCCCAACAGAGGTGGAAGCTCCATGAGACACAGTTGTACAAAGTATCACTCTGCCTTTTTTCTTCTAGCTAGCATGTTAAATCAATGAGAGCAACAACAAATTTGGGGAACAAGACCTCCCATTTTATTTTGGCTCAGTTCCTCAAAAATTACACTCCACCACTGCACTGATACCAAATGGAATGGTGTATTCTGAATTTCCTCAGGCTGCACACCTCTACTGCTTTTTCTCAAATTAGCTTGATTTTTCATGCAGCAAAGCCAAAGTCCTATGAGTTTCATGATACAAATGAAACCCAAACACAGAAAATGAATTACCATTTTTCAGCTTAAGGAGAAAAGTACTGTAACTCCTGCAGCTACAAAGCAGTGGAATTGACAGGGGAGTCTGGGTGAGAAGGGTGAAGGGGTGGGAAGGACTGCTCCTTCTAGCAGAAGTCTACAGTTATGTCGATTAAGGCAGTAATGATACTGCAGGGTTGTAACAAACAAGGATTTCATACAGGAGAAGAAAAAACAAAAACCCCAAACCAAACAAGCCAGCACAAAAACAACAACAAAAAAAGAAACTTAACCAAAACAAATGCAATAGCCTAGCATGGATCATATCTTCAGCAAGCAGGTTTTTCTTCAAGATTACTAATAGAGATGCTTGCCGAATTTAAAAATAACCATGCAGAATAATTCAGGGGCTCACAGCAACATCAATGAAAAGTTTAATGTTTATCAACCAAATGTAATTATGCACTGGTGTATGGAATGACAATTACTGGGCTCTCCAAGATTTGAGATTTGTGAAAAGCATTTCTCCCATTTGGCATTGTAAAAGCAGTTTGCAACATTAACATTAAAAACAAAGAATATTACATAGAAAGGTTAAAATAAGTACTAACTTCATACAAAACATCATTTAGATATTCCAATTATCTGATGTATATATTTAAAAAACTGTACATTTTGTAAAACAACCCTATATTTAGCTGAAAATCTGTAAATAAAAAGCAAACATGGATTATTTAAAACTACAGGAAAACAACATACTTTGTACTGGAAACGTTAAATACTTCTGCTTGAAAAACATTTTCAAAAAGCACGTGCCACCTATTTGAAGGCAGCAATAAAAGTAAAGCAGCCTTTAATCCCTGTCCTGTTTTGAAACAACCAAAGCAACCTTAGGGTTCTGTCTGCAAAAAGTCCTTTCATAACATATGCATCTAAAAAAATCATTTGCAAGTAAAAAATGTTATCAGAAAAAGCCACGAGATACCAGCAAGCAGGCTGCTGATGGGGGAGGAAAGAACACAAATGCATCATAGTCAGTGGCATTATACCAAACTCATCCCATAGGAGAGACTGTCCCAGAGGGGGTGAATCATTAAACACTGCTGACAGCCTGGAAGTACATTTTATATTTAGGAATGTAAAATTACTGGTTTTAATTATGCTGTTATAAACTACAGCCAGAAAACCTGTAAAAGCTTTGCACAACTCACCCACAGAGACCAAAAAACCAACATACTGTGACCTGCCTTGGAAAAGATTGCTTGACTTTATTTCTATTAGAGCAAAACTGTTGTGAAGAAATATATATATTTCATCTCTAGTATATAAAGTATGTATATGCAGTACTTTCTGTTTTTTTAATAAAGAAAAAAATATATAAACTATCAATTCTTTTTTTAAGAAAGTATTTTAAGTAGTAAAGCTATAGGCATAACACAAGGAAAAAATATTCCATCAAGTCCATGTGGAACTTCACCCAAGGACAGACTAAAGGAGAAGACCATCTACTTATGAAAGCTGCATATTTAAAGTCCTAATCTTGAAACTTTTATTTACATGAACAGGTCTTACTTTAAAGAACAAGTGTTTGCAAGATTGGAATCCAGCAATCATTAATCTTGTTGAAAGACTTTTTAGCATGAAGGACTTTATGGTCCTTACAAATAAACAAAAGCAGATAATTTCACTGAATATTTTTCAAAAGTTTTGTCTTGTCACATTACAGCACTCAGAAGTTAAAAAGAAATTGTAAGATGAGGTAAAACACCACTGAAAAGTTCTAACAATTCAAGAAGAATAATTTGTTACTAGAAATTTATTCCCTTTCAAATATTTCTGTAAATATGACTGCTCCAAGGTGATGTGTTATTTAGTAGTATGATTTGCTTGATCACTGGGAGGGCAAGCCATAGAGGTCATGAAAAATTGTGATGTGCCCAATTTTTTTATCATCTTTGTTGAGTTGGTCAGAGCAGGGTGATGGTAACACCAGGGGTTGTGGTTTTGATCCGTGTGTGGACCATTCACTGAAGAGCTAGACTCAGTGACACCTGTGGGTCCCTTCTGACTCAGAATACTCTGTGGTTCTGTAACTACCTAAGCTTAATTCTTTCTCCCAGAATAAATGAAGCAAACAATGTCTCCTTCAAGGGAGGCCACATTTCTTTTCAAAATTGCTCTTGATGTTGCTCCTGCTGCCCTCTTGGTGTGCGGCACCTCCTGTGGGCCGGGCAGAGAAGAGCAGGGTGCAGGAGCTCAGTGAACCCCAGCTCGGCTTCTTCCACTCCCCAGTATAGACAGTGCTGCCACAAATGGTGGCAAAGCTCCAGGGAAAAGTGTTTGTTTCACAGTGCTTTTATTCACATTGCCTGTGCATCAGTGTGCCCTACAGCTGATGGCAGACTGGCCATGGCTGATGTAACACCCAGCCCTGATTCAGAGACCAGTGGCACTGATCTCTTCTATCTGGCAGTCAGGGAAAGGATTTGATGGAATGGTCTGAAGTTGTGCCAGGAAAGGTGTAGGTTGGATATTAGAAAAAGGTCCTTCCCCCAGAAGGTGACTGGGTGCTGGAAAGGGCTCCCCAGAGGAGTAGTCACAGCGCCAGCCTGATAGAGTTCAGGAACCGTTTGAACAAGGCTCTCGGGCACATGACGTGACTCTTGGGGATGTCCTGTGCAAGACAAAAACTGGGACTCAGTCCTTGTGGATCCCTTCCAACTCAGACAATTCTGTCATTCTGTGACCCTGGTCCTACAGCACGGGGAGCTGTGATCCTCTCTGCTTGCCTCATGCCAGCACCCACCCCAGTGGAGGTCACGGCTGTGTGTTACTGCAAGGGGAGTGGGGCACACGCAGCACTAAACCCATCAATTCCAGCAGTGCTGCCCTTCACACAGTTTTATCTATCATTATTTTGATCCTCAAAGATATTAATCAGCACCTCCAGTTCTGCACCATGTGCCAAATTAATCTTTTTTTTTTTTTTTTTTTAAATAAAACAAACAAACCAACCGAACATTTAAACCGTATTTAGAGAGTAATAAAATCTTTGAATCTCTCATATCAATCACTTCCTTGGACCACAGTCAGCTGCCCGGGGAGGACCAGGTTATAAATGGCCCGAGGAAGCGATAGGCAATGAATAGCCCTGACCCTCGCTTCCCCGGTTCGGTCGGGGCTTGCAACCTGAGCCGGGAGGGGGCAAATTCCTGCCGCTCCCGCTGCAGCCGGGCAGGGGAGGGGAGCGGAGCGGGGGGCGCCTCCAGGGGGGCCCCGGCCCCTCCCCGGCGCCGCCGCGGCACCCGCGCCCCCGAACACCGCCTGCCCACCCAAACTCTCAGTGCCTCCATCAGCGGGAGCAGAAGCGACCTGCCCTGCCTGCAGCATTGCCAGCTGATGGCACAAGAAATACGACATCCGTGCGAGAGAGAAAAAGCCGTTTCATCCCGCGCCAGACCGGAGCTTTTCCGCCACCCGCGCCAGCTGCAGCGCAGCAGAGAAGTTAACAGCTGACTGGCACATCTTGCCAGCGAGCAGAAAATTAAGGCCCAGAATCTTTTCCTTCGGCCCCTTCCAGATGCCACTGCACTGATCCAGAAGGGAACTGGCAAACATAAAAACCGCGGTTCAAGTCAGCATCGCTCTCAGCCATTCCTCCGCGCAGCAGAATCCAAACTGACCTGCATTGTTAAACCTGTTTCCTGAAACACGCAGGAATGCTGTAGAAGATGAAAACAAGGCTTGCACGCAGATATCTCAGGGATCTTGTACTTCCTGTATTAGCATCTATTCATAATGAACATATAATTGTGGATTTTTTGCCTAATTTCTAAATTAGTTTTTCTGATTTGACTCCTTCATGCTACAATGTAGCTTTTAATAGTATCATTTTAATAGCAACATTGCTGCCAGAAAGCTTTTGATAAAATTTGTCAAATTACAATTTGCCATTTCGAAATCTTAACAGCTGCTTTTGACACAAGTATTTTGTGTAGTAAATGTGTAAAAATTACAATAATGTAATCCGTATTTTTCATCAAACCAGTTATTAAAGGAAGAAAAGATTAATGTCTTTCTTCTGTATTTAGCATGTCCCTTATTGTTTGATAATTTACTTCCATACAGATATAATAAAAGGAAGCAATTTGCTTTTTTGCCCATCTTGGCAGTGAGATGTTAGTGTGCCCAGACCAATGTGCTCGTAAGACATACAAATGCAGATTAACTTTGTTAAATCACTGGAATTAAACAGTAAAAAAACCCCAAAACTGTACTAAATTTTCTGCATGTTCACTTAAGTGGAGAAAAACGTAGATCAGTATGCCTTTTTTCTTACATACTATCAATAAATAATTATCTGCCAAGTCCTCTTTCAGACCTGAAATCCCAGGAATCTCAAACTTGTCCACAAAGTGGCACAGCTACACTTAAATTAATGAAGATCCTGGTGAATGTACTGCAAGAAATTCAGATGAACATTCATATATGATAAAGTTCATACAAATAAGACTGTTATGTAATTAGTTTTGGGGGCATTTTAAAGATTGTAAAGCTGCAACAAAAATAATAAAAAACAAGTCCACTGAATGATAGTTTATACACACAAAACCTCCTTTCATTTTTTTAATCAAGCTTTTCTGGTTTAAGCATAAGCTCCCAAATGAAACTATCAGAAAAAAAATCCTTCAGCCAAACCGTGCATATGCACTCCTTGACAACTATTGCACTGACTTCACCTGGCTCAACATTTCATCTCTTAGTAACCTTTGAAATGTAGATATAATATCCTGTACTTTCAAAAGGCACATCAGATGGAGAGAGAAAACTGAAACTAAGCTAAGGTTTACCACTTTTTAAGAATTTAACAAATAGATTATATTTATCATCCTAAGACAAAAAATACTGCAACAAAATCAACCATTTATGCCATTAGCTCACTCAGTAGTATATCATATATACCATAGGTGCATTTCATGACACTTATTGTGGTCAGTGCTGGCTTAGGTCCCTTGTAATGGACATTCAGATAAAAGGAAATCAAATTATAACTATAAAAACATAGTAGTGTTTTATATATAATTTTTTTAAAATATACTGATTCCCATTAAAAATATATTAATATGTGGATTACAGAAAATCTTAAACATTGATTATACTAACAATGAACACTAAAAATAATTCATCTTTCACCAAATGCTCCAACTGTAGCCACTTCAGCAGTCTAATCTTAGTCCATTTACAGCTGTCACCAGTTAAAGAATGATCATCCAAAGAAGTACTGTGTGAAGATTAACAATAAACCCACACAAGCATGGAATGGGTTATCATTCCCCAATAAACTACTGGTGATTATTGTCAGTAAAAAAGAAACTATACTACAAAAATAAATTAATCTGCCATTTGAAAAAAAAATATGTAATTGCTCAATTAAAATAAATTAATGAAGATTAATGTGAAAATTCTTTGGGGAATATGGATCTACCAATTACATTATTAAACATAAAGAGCTGTTGCTCAAAGCAGATTGCAGATTAATTTAAAAAGCATCTGCGGTCTTGAAAAACGTAATTACTAAATGCAAATACATTTAAAATGGAATATGCACTTTTATTTTTTATAAATATTTTATTTTTATTATCTTTAATAATTTCTACTGAAGACAATGTAGGCATAGACCAAATTTAAAGGAACTTTTCCAATCAGTGTCTTGAATTTATATAATTTTAAACATTTCCAATCTAAGAGATTGTGTTTTGGAATACTGTAAACTACTTTTTTAATTCTTGAGGAAGAGAGGGCATTGCTATGAGGAGAATCTGATAACCTTCTTTCTTAGTGTAGATAATAGACTATAGTCCAGGATAATTAAGCACTCCTTTGTAAAAGATGTGGTAATTACTGCTTCATTAAGTGTTTGTGAAAGCAGGAACTATCACTAACAAAATCCTATTCTTTCAAGTCTAAGCAAAAATATTATCTTCAGATGTACTACATTTCTGGCTAAAAATCTTGAATATTGTTTTCATCTTAACACTGCACCTTTAAAATCTTTTGCTCTCTTATCCTCTACAGTTCAATCCCACAGTCCTCTCTTTGTGACTAGTGCTGTAAAGTCAATGGTGACAGGTAAAGTTCTCTGCAGAATCAAGAAATGAAGAGTTTCTTGGTTTATTAATGCATCTGCTTCACATCCAGATAAATCACCCTCAAGTAATGTCTGTCTTTAACAATTATCACTAATTCCTGAAGCCAATTAAACACACTTGTAAAACTTATTTTATCTTTTTTTTTTTCCCCAGGTTGCAGTAGTTTCTAAACCAGAATCACACACAACAAACAGGATGCCCTAAGACCAGCCTGCATGCCAGAGCCACGCAGACCCCTACACAAGAAACCATGCATTCCTTTCAGGGTTCACTTCTACCATACCTTTCCCACCCAATAAACAGTTTGTGCTCCATGAAAAACATGCTCCATGAAAACATTGAACAAATGTGATTTTGACTCATGTAAAACAGCTATTACAAATGTAATGTGCTTTCTTTAATTAACACACACACACAGAGGCACACAAAGCTCCAAAACCAAACAACAAAGCAGGCAAACAAAGCAGGTTTGGCACAGCCAAATGAAAATGTATTCACTGCAGTGGAGACCCGTTGAGCACTGTGGTGAAATGAAAACTTTGACTAACTGCATTTACAAATATTTGAGAACTATACCATGTCTCCAAGTCTGTGAACTGTCCACCTCCTCGAGTCTGAGCAGCAGGTTCAGCTAATTCCTCCTCCCCACCAGTCAGTGCTCTCCCTTGTCTCTAAGTAGTATCTCTACATCCCTAACACCAGGGCCTGGGAAGAAGACAGATCCTGAAGGATCCAGGCAGTAGGATCTGCCTCATCAACACAGTTATGCAATACTGCAGGTTACAAGGCTTTAAAAAAAAAATTCCCAGTACCTACTGCATCCCATCAGCCCTGCCAGGAATCAGAGACCCTGCACAGGACTCAGGAACTGCTCAACACCCCGAAGGCACTTCCACTGCAAGGGTGAACCACATTCACCTCCCACAGAACCTGCCCACAATGAGGGGTCTTTCCTGCACTGGGATCATTTCATATACTCTCCCACTTTCTCCTTCTGTGAGGAACTTATTTGGGACTGAGCAATTTTTCAACAGAAAGATGGAAAAACCCCACATTCTCAGCCTGATATGTTAGCATCAGAGCAGACTGGTAGATAAGTGGCTAGGTGAATATAAGTAAGACATTAAATATTATACATTCACAGTAGGACTAGTCAACTTTTAATTAAGCAACAGTGTCCCACACCCTGCTTACTACCCTACATTTTAAGTGCTGTAAAGGGAACAGCTCAGATCATTTTTGAGCACAAAATGCACACTTACAGCCTTATGAAAACAAAAGCCTGTGAACCACATAGTTCCAGTAAAAACATTCATGTAAGAGTCTTAGTGTCCACTTCAAAGTTTCACAGGTCAGTAGGACCACTTCACATGAGAATACTGAGCAGAATTTGGCCCACTAGGTAATAAACAAGAAGGGAAGGGATGTCATAATTTCACTGCATTATGGGAGAGGTTTGAAACAATGCTCAAATTTCCATTCACTTTATGTACTTTATGTTTAGTATCTGAGGAAGAGGGTGGCAAACAAATTAATGAATAATTCTTGGATCTTATTCCACTTTAGTGTAAAAATGGCTGATTCTCAGGATATATAATCTGCATGTCTGGGACCAGATAATTAAACTGAGATAACAATATGTATTTTAAATACAGGATGAAATTGGAGGGGTCTGATCCAACATCTAGAGAAATTAGCTTGGGTCTATTAGGCATGTTCGATACTACTTCTTTTACATAATTCTAGTATCTCCAGTAAAATGACCATAAGAATACTCAGAAATTACTACACATAGTCAGCAAAGGCTTTATAAACCCCCTTATTTCCCCTAAGATTGTATTATTACAAATGGCTCATAAAAATAACCAAGATTTTGATTACTACCTTGCAAAACACAGTTGTAAAACGAAATAAAATATTTTTTTAAAATTATAGCAAACGTGCACAATTAAGAGATTTTAAAAGACATCTGTACTTTGAAAAAAATACAAAATGATGCTTTTTCTGGTCTCCTTAAAGTACACAGTGACAATCACTCTTACTCTCAGTTTCAGGCCAGGTTTTATTTCAGACCTTGTATTTATATGACCATAAACAGAGAGTTGTAACACAAATGTTAAAGTAGCCTCACGTGGCACTATAATAAAAGCAATCAAGAAAAAGAAATTCTCTCAACACTGCATACCTATAAATTAGCATGACTAATTAAAAGAAGGCCTCTCTGGGAACAGATCATCTTTGATGGGAAAGCCACTATCAACTAAATTGATGAGAATTACACATTTATGAATGTAATAACAACATTAGCATTTTCTGACAGTGCACAAGATCTGTTATAGTCATGAAGTATCACTTTGATTTTGTAGATAAATTCATACACTCCAAATATTGATATGCCTTTACTCAGATTTTACGTGACAAACAATTTTAACCAGTGAAAACATTAACTTACAATACTAAAAAATGAATCTAAACTTTTCAGCCTTCCTCCTTCCAAAAAATGCAATTCTAGCACCAGATCAGAATTTTGGAATACAAACTGTGATTTTCTTGGCTCCTGAACTGATAATAGAATAGGAATATTCTACACACTCTCAGACAAATAATCTCAAATGCTTTGATGCATTCAATTTTCAAAGTTGAAATTCCATACATATGGAATAAGTAAGGAGTTGTACTTTCCAGATTTTCAACTAATTTTACTCACCTCTCTGCTAAAAACATCTATCCAAGTTATTATGAACATGCCCTGTAAATATGCTTATTTGTGTTCTGTAGAAAAAAAAGCCCACATATTATTTATATGACTTAAAATTTCCCTGATTTTTTGTCTGCCTAATAATACCACTTTTAAAAAACTGCAATCAATATATTTCAGTGCCACCACTTAACTGTAATCGCTAAACAAGAAAAAGAGAAACTGGAAGACTGAAATGTGACGCAAAGATTCCTGAAACATTTCACTTCCAATGAGAGCTCAGATGCTTGTATTCATGCCAGTACCCTCAAATGCCCTTTTCCTTGAAAAGTCATTATCACTTTCTTTGTCTCTCCATCCCCAACTGAAGGTGGCAACACTGAAGGTGACAGAACTCTGCTATTTTGCACCAGGAGTTTGCAGTTTCTTTCATCACATTTCTGCATCAGCAGCTTCCAGCTCTTTCCTCACCCTGGCTGCTGCTTGATTGCACCCTTGGCCACCCTTCCACGGTGCCAACACTGCCCACCCTTATTTGTGGGGATCATGGGGATTCTCTGCTATGTAAAATAATACAAAAACTAGATACAAATCCGAACACTTCCCCAGCTGAGTTTGCAATGCAACCACACAAGTACTTATCCTAGTCCAATACAAAGAGTGATACAAAAGCTCTTGTAACTTACTGAGGCAGCAGGACTGCTGCCAAATGTAAAAGTCAAGTCATCTCCGTAGGATTCCCACCGAGGAGGGTGGCTGTAGGAGCTTAAGCCTCCACCTATTCACTGCACTTTGCTACTGCAAAGCCTTATTTGGCTGCTTGCAGAGCACTGCTGAACTTCTGCATGTTACAGCTTTGCATGTTCGGAAAAAATCGAATTCAGTGCCAGTTTTCCATAATACAGCAGTCTGTGAAGCTTGCAGCAAGGTCCACAGCTTCTCCAACAAGCAGCCAAGCCATCTCTGAAGTTCGGGTCTGGAATTCCCTTTAGCCATCTCCCAAGTAGTTAACCCCCCCTCCATTTTAAGTCAGAACCAGCCAGACTAATCTGATGGAAAGCATGGACACCAGTTTCTTCAACTGAATAGGCTTAAGCAATCAGAAGCACTTCCCCACCTTCCATGCAGAGGTGTTTAGTGATGCTCTGCTGATGTAAAAGCAATTTAAGGATTCACTGCTTTCACTGGTGATATCCATCAGGCAAAAGCCAGTTCAAATCTGTCCTGAAAAAGTGTCATTTTAAAAGAGCTAAGCATCACATAATACCTCTCTAACAGTCCTGGTTACTTTCAGCTGATTTCAAAAAAGGCAGAGAAAGCACTCCTACACACAGGGAATTAAAAAATTTAACAGTATGTCCTTATTTATTTGTGTTGGTTTTAAAAAGCACCATAAATGGTTTTTACCCCCTAGTTTCTAGTTCCTAGTATCATTCTTAAATGACACTTTTACAGTGACTTCTATACACCTTTGTAGAAACTGGTGGGCCTAATTTTGCTTCTGTTGATAATTAGTGGAGAAATATGGCAGGCCTTTACTGCAATGGGTTACTTAAGGAAGATGAATTAAACAATGTTTACATAGGAGTATATTTTGTGAAACAAAACTCTGGATGATTCTAAATGTACGTACTACCTCAGTAATGTAGTTGCAAACCAGAACAAGCAACAATAACTTTTTTCCCAATCTGACAATTCATTTCCTTTTAGCTTTAGTTCATATATCTGCTTTGATATCTTATGTTTGTGCCCCAGACAAAATATCCTTTTCCTTCCAGTATCCCAACCCCTGTGCACAACTTCCTCAGTCTTGGAGAAAAAGAGGATAGCATGCTCTGGAAAGGGTGAGCTTACTGCTCTGCCAAAGAGGCAAACACCTCTTAAGACAAAGTTGTCCCATGCAGCCCTCTGCCTTTGGGCCCTTGTGATTTCTGCTGGTCAACATGCAAGGTTTAAAACTCTTCAGTGAAGTCTGATCTAATTCAACACCACTTAGGTTTAATGGTGTTGCCATTTACTTAAATACTATATAGGTTTACTAATAACAATTTACTGCAGTGTTGAGGTTAGATGTAAATAGATGAAATGTGGAAGGTTAAGAAGATGGCAGCTCCATAACTCAAATAACCAAGTGTCCTGGGTTGATGCCAAATTGTATCCCCATTCGTCTGTTTAGCTCAGAAATAAGTTTTGCACCTTTAAAACTGGTCTAAGAGTGAAGGGGGCAGAAGGAGAAGCGGTAAAATGTGTGAGGTGTTTTTTATTCCCAGATTTGCCCCAAACCAGAACACCAAATTACAAGTTTCTTGAGACAACCATCTTAAACCATCAAGCTGTCAGTGAAGTATTTTGCCAATACCTCATGTCCATACACTATGCTAACTTATACACTAATTATAGCCAAAGCAAATTTTTAAAAATTAAAAAAAAAAAAAAAAAAAAACCCCAACCAAAAACAAAACCAAAAAAAACAGCGCCATAGCACTCCACACCACAGTCACTGGTCCCCATCCCTTCTCTGCATGCTGCAGCACAGCTGGTGAGTGCCAAAGCTTGGCTCCGGGTCTCTGCAACTCCATCCCGTTACAGATGCTAGACGCACTGAGGCTGCCTGAGCAGGCTTTGACACCCGCGTCTGATCCCTGCCGGATCTTCCACACACATGCCACTACAGACACACATTTACTCCCCATTCGCTTCCTTCCTCAGCCTCCCTCCCTAAATCCTGCTAGCCACTTTTGTTTTGATTAGGACTGGGCTTGCCTGGTCCCCAGCAGAAGTCAGAGACCGCAAGTCTGTAACAGCCTAGTCTGTATGGGGACTTCTATACTCCAAACAGGCATTCCTATGTCATATTAAACATAAGGAACAATGAGATACTGATCCCACTTGTTTGCCCAGGACTTCCAGTTACCCTTAGCAATTAGGTAGTTCTTAAAGGCTCCCAATAAAAATGAAAAAGGTATGCTAGATGAAAGAATGAACGCATCCTTGAAAAAGCACAGGATCACGTGTGCTCACAATATAAGAAAGCCAGTATTAAGTGTATAATGCCATGCCCTACTCTGTCATGGAAAAAGTAGTTCAACTGTGCCTAAAAACCTAGGAATTCAAAGAACAGGCATCTGATTCATCATTGAAAAGGATGGCTGGTCATAGTAAGGGAAAAGACTGTTCAGATGCTGCTTATATGTCTCATTTTCCATTTATTTCTTCCGTCAAAATAGTATCTTTTCCTCCTTCTTTTAAGTACTTGAAACAGTAAGAGCAATCTTTATAATACACAAATGATAGTGCAGTGCAGAAGGACGCAATGCAAGAAAAAAGATGTCTTTAATTTTTACCAAATTTTGTAGTAACAGCAACAGTAAAAAAGTTCGGATGAAAGTGAAAAATTTCAAGCCAAATATGTTCCTTTTAATGACAAGACAAAATACACCAGCTCCTACATGCTGCTCCTCCCTTCCTTCCTCTCCCCATCTCATAAAAGAGGATCCCAAAGAATGATTGTGTTTAAGGTCCCAGTTCAGAAATCTTGTATCAATCCCTTATTGTGGTAAGAATTTTGGACTGCAGAGCCAGGTCCCAACAAACTCTATCTAAACTGAACAATCCATCTCATCCTGAAAAAATACATTATTGAGAAACAGACAAATCTTTAACCCTTGATACTCACAAACTTGTATTTAATGGCATCTGTTTATGTTCAGCACCCTACAGATAATCATCTTTAACATCTGCACTTCACGCTAAGCAAAGGAAAAAAGATTTATTTCTAACTTAGTCTGTACAAAGTGTCTGCAAAAAATATACAGCATTTTTGCCTCACTGCCAGCATCCAAAAGAAGTAGTACATATTTAAGCTGTGTCTAACTTGGAATGCACAAAAAAAATTTAACAAACATCATCCTTTTCTGATTCTATGAGAACTTCAGCTCTTCTGAGTTCTTTGCACTGAAGACCTTTATTCATGCGCACCACAAAAGGCTTCCTTCACTTCACCTCTCTAGGCTGCTTTACCCTTTGACAAATAGATCTTCTAAAATTTAATAAGAGCCACTCACACATAACTAGGTCTAGAATTCACATCACAAAAGAGAAACAAGCTGTATTATTCATCCCATGGTAACTTATAAAGAGTACATATGACAATATTGAGCCAAATTCAGTAAGGTGCACATTCCTTGAATTTAAAAATGCTACAAAGGACTATCATTGCTACTCTTTTTTTTTTTTTTTTTTTTTTCAGAAGAAACAGAGTTGACTTGGCACATTGCTGCACTGCTGCACTTCTGTTCAAAAAATCAAATTGTTTTTAGGACTCATAATTTTTATATGACCCTGAATGACTGATCACAAGATTTGAAGATATAAGCTCTATCAGAACAGAGCTAAAAAGGAAAAGACTGTGAACATGTGTAAGTGTACCAAATTACACTGTAGACACACAGATGCACATATATAATGGCTGACGTGTTTCTACCTTAAATAATGCATCCAGCTTTAGGTACTTCATTACCAGAAGGGTAACAACAGTCTGAAGGTAGTTCAGAGGAGATCAATCAAAATGATTAACACCAAAGGAGGGACTTAAAAGGCAGGGTTAAAAACTCAATACTGCAGCTGTTTCATGAACAGGACTTTCATTGGGTGAAGGGGAAGAAAAGTCCAAACAAAAGCACAGTTCTCTAAAAATGTATCAATATATACAATTAGAAAAGCACTAACTTTAGAAAAATGTGACTATAATCCACACATAGCTAAGGGGGAACTTCAAGAAGAAAGAGAAATTATTTATTGTAAGCTCAAAACTCTAGGTATAATGAGCTTAAACTATTGCAGGAATTTCGACTTGACATACAGTAAGTTTTTGCTCATAGCAAGATCTCATAAACTGGGCATAACCTCACCAAAAAAGGGTGAGGTAAGAAAGTAAAAATACTGTTGCAGGGTTCAAGCTAACTTTGACTAAGTAAATTAGAAGCTTCCCTCTCCAGCTCAAACTGCCTAATTATATAAAATTATACTAATAGCTACAAACACTGCAGAATGAGTGAATGAATGCATGCAACACTACCTGCACATGGTGAAGCATTCTCAAAGCAGTTTTGAACAGCAGTATTTTGTTTCAACAGATTAATAAACTAACATCTTGGCCTTGAAAAGGACCCTTCACATGACAATTTTTTTTCAAATTAATGAAACTAATAGGAATAGGGTCCAATCACTGCTCCGGGAACAGACTCTATTGTACAAGCAGCAGTGTTAAATAACATTATAGAATTAAAGACATTTTTATGCTCTGGCTGCTACTGCTAGAACTGATCAGCTAGTTAGTTAACAAAGCGTTCTATGTAGCAATATCAATTATCTAAAATGTACTCTGAAATACAATAGACAGTAGTTCTCCCTGTTACATTACACAGAAAACTGATGGAAAGAAGATTCATGTCACCATGAAATTAATACATATACTCCTTAGATTTCATCAGAATGAAAATGATGAGAAACGTACCTTCTTTGCTGCAAGAGCAATTCATTGCAGAATACTAATAATAACTTCACCCAGTAAGACATATCTCTAAGTAAACTCAAAATGACTGAGGCACACAGTTAACATGCAATGAAACATGGTAGTTTTCACTGCATTTTACACTGTGACTGTCTTAGAAACCCAAGGGTATGGATAAGTTGTAGATTATTAAGCTGTAATAAACAAACTTGTCTAACATTTCCTTCTCTTCCCCTCCTTTAGGGGACACAACTCAACAGAGAATTCCAAATTTACTACTACTTTATTATTTTCTACGACCACTTTCCATTATGAAACCGAAAACCTTGTCTAGTATTACTTAAATGTATCAGGTTATCACGCCAGTTCAATACTTCTCTATTTCCACAGCACTAAAAATATCTTTGTTTCCAAATGTGTTTTTTATTAACAGCACTGCTATGTTTCAAATATTTGTCTTCTACTATTCAAGAAGAAAAAAAATTACATACATTAACACAAAATTACATTAAGAAAGAGGGGATTTTATCTTTAAAGTAAGTTTATAAAACTGTCAAGAACAACTTCATGACTTAAGATACAAAGAAGGGAAGAAAAAGGGAAAAGGAGGAAGACTGCTGCTTCTTTGAAAAGTGTTTCATTCATTCAATTCTAAAGAGAAAAAGTAGCAGCAAAGAGGGGGCAGCTTATATGCCACTACAAAGCAGGAAGTGTAGGAATTTAGTGAGTTCACTACTGGATTCTATGCTTTGTACATAATTTCAAATGCAAGCAGCTACACTGAAATGCAGCCCCTTAGGTGCAAGGGCACATGTGAGGCAGCAAGACCAGAAATCCACCCCACCCTACACTGCATGGCAACAGGCCACAGCAGCAATTTCTTTAGACGTTTCAGCCACCTTTTTACTAACCTATTCAAAGGTGTATGCTTTTAAAAAGCCTGATAAAGTTATCGCAGAATAAAGCTGGGCCACCAAATGCAGAATTAAAAGGGAGTCACTATATAATGATGGAACACCCCCTTCACCGTCATTGCAAACGTCATAGAAAATGGACAACCACATAAAAAGATGCCTTTTGCCTCCCTAACATGGCCCTAACCAACCCCAAAATGGTCTCTTTACCTAATACCTCTCTTCTCTTCTCTGATCACAGAGGAGATGGGTAGAATTCAAAATAGCATTGTTGCAACTGGAGACTTACAGAAGGACCAGGGAAGGTCTTCTTCACAAACCACAGTACAGATCTCAAAAAAATAACAGTTCCCTTATTATTTTGTACCTATTTTGCATCTGTAACTCTTTTATATACACGAAGGCATTCATTCCAGCTTCCACATTCAAAGCACGAAACCATCCATGCTGCTGTGCTTAAAATCAAAACCATGGACCATACACCCCTTGTCTCCCCAACAGCCTTACAGAAACACTGCTTTTGGTCTGAATACTTAATAATTTTTTTTCCCCTCACTAGAGAGGAATAATTAAAAATCAACCAACCAAACCACATACATGCTTCAGAGTATCACCACAGGGACACTCTCAGGTCTGAATTACTGCAAAATAACACTATAATTATGTCTTAATTTCACTAATTAATCTCAGATGAGCTTTTAAAAAGTAATTCGAGGTTTACAAGTAAACCGTTTGAAACTGCACTCAAATGTTATCTGAATGAAACCCGACATTTATTTATCCTTTTCCCAGCTTAATTTTAAACAGTTTCCAAGGAAAGGCATATCTGCTCCTGATCAGCCTGGTGACAAATGATAAACCTTGTTAAAAAGTGTGACATTTGAAAATAAATAAAAACCACAGGAGACTTTTCTAACCAAAGAGGATGATACGAAGAAACATTATACCCTTGCACAAATCACCAGCCACAGAGCCTAAGCAGAATCTAACGACCTTATTTACTCAAACTGTACACTGCCAACAAAACCACTACCTAAGGCAACTCTTTAACTACAGATGTACTTAAATACCTAGGAAAAATAGGTTACTTCTCTTCACATAAAACCGGAGTCCCACTGAGCTCAACTAAATGTGGCAGGCTGAAATGGAAGACAAAACCGGGGCTTACTTGGTGTACAAAGACATCAACTGGAGACTCCAAGGGGCTTCCCTCTCGGTTGCTCATGGAGATGAACCCGAATCCCATTCTCACATTGAACCATTTGCAATGGCCGGTTCCGTGCAAAACCTGGGATTCCTCTTCTTCTTCCTGCTCCGGCAACTTCCCGGGTTCGTCTCCACCTTTACTCGCCCCTGCTGAGGAAGAGGGAAAGGCGGGGGGTGTGGGGGTGTGGGGGGTAAGGGGGAAAAAAAGAAGGAAGAGAGGGACAAGATGCAAAGCAAAGAGTTAAATTCTGGTAACATCCTTTTACCGCTGTATAAAGGAGTTACTACAAACGGAACGGGGGGTAAATAAAAGGGGGCGAACAAAACAAAATCAAAAACCAAACGGTGAAAAGTGCGTATTTTTCCTAAATCCTAAAATACACAACCTTCTCCCCAAAATACGTAAAAAAATAAAATCACCGGAGGTTACAGAGAGGAAACACTGCGCACGGAGGCTCTCCCTCTCTCTGAGCCCAGGGCAGCCCACGTTTCTGTACATACGTGTATTTTTCCATTTAACTCCATCTTTCAGCCACATTACAGCACGGAACGCGATACTTTACTTGAATATTGCTGGTTTAAGACCGATCCCATTTCTCAACAGAAATTCTCTGCCCAATTAGTCTCTCCTCGCAAGGCGCAGGACCGGGGGGGCGAGGGGGGAGGCTGGCCGAGGAGGGGTGGAGGAGAGAGAATAAGCAAAATTGGGTAGATTGCACAACTGGTTATTGCACATGCAGCGCCGAAACCACTATTTTCCAACGTGTATCCATCCCTCCTTGGAATAAACTTTCGATTAAAGTTGGGACAGGTGTACGGCCGTTTTCTCATCCCACCACTGCAACTGTGCTTAATCAAACAGGAACAATTCAAACAATAGCCCCCTGAAAGCTTTTCAAGTTGTGAATCGGTGTGGGCGGTACGGAACAGTTTCTGAGCTGAGTAACAATGGGTTTGGAGAAAGCCCCCTTGCGCGAGCTGCTAAAAAAGGGTAATGCATAGTAGGGTTAAAAAGGGATGGGGGGAGGGGGGAGAGGGGGAGAGAGCGAGCGAGCGAGCGAAAATCATAGTAAAACAATAGAAAAAGAAAATTAACCTTCGGCCATGTTGCCCCACGGGCCCTCTGCTCCAAACTCGTGAGATGAAAACTTTCCCTGTGGATCGAAGTGGTCTTCTGCATTAATCTAACATCCTGATTTTGAACGATCGCAAATTTAGCTCGCATGGTCTAATGTGCTTTCCCTCTTTTGATTTTTCCCCGTCTCTCTCGCTCCGTTTCTGGCCCCCTGCGCACACGTGACTCGGTCAATTACATGCTTTCTTGCTACTAATTTCGCATCGGATCCTTAAGGGGTTGGCAGGAGGCAGGAGCAGCCAATCGCCATTTCAAGCAGCCTGACACACCAAAATAATTTATGAATGAACAAGAAATTTCCAACGCGGCGCTTTTTTTTTTTTTTTTTTTTTTTCCCCCTTCCTTTTCGGACAGCTAATCTGCACGCTTCTTTACGGGAAATCGAGATGACGTATTATTCTGGGGCTTCTGCCCTCCCGTGCATGCAGAAATCCGTAGGAAGATCCGTATGTTTCTGGATACAGCCCAGTGAACAACAGCTGCACGCAGGGGCGGCCGTGCGGAGGAGATTATGGGGGTATCTATGCCCACAGCAGGCGGGCTCCGCGCACGCACACGAAGGCGAGATGCTCCTCGAGACGGGGCACACACGTGTGTGAGATACGGACCGGACACACGTGTGTGCAGATACGGACCGGGCACACGTGTGTACAGATACGGACCGGGCACACGTGTGTACAGATACGGACCAGGCACACGTGTGTGCAGATACGGACCAGGCACACGTGTGTACAGATACGGACCGGGCACACGTGTGTACAGATACGGACCGGACACGCACGTGTGTGCACATACAGACCGGACACACGTGTGTGAGATACGGACCGGACACACACGTGTGTGAGATACGGACCGGACACACACGTGTGTGAGATACGGACCGGACACACACGTGTGTGCAGACACGGACCGGGCACACGTGTGTGCAGATACGGACCGGGCACACGTGTGTACAGACACGGACGAGACACACACGTGTGTGCAGACACGAACGAGACACACACGTGTGTGCAGACAGGCACGGCGAGTGCCGGGAGTTGTCTATGGCACCCTCCGCTCACAACACGGGCAGATGCGCAACTGGATCGTTACTAATTTCGCATTCAAATTAAAAGCGCGCCGGAAACGCGGTATCACCTTAATATGCCCCAGAATGTGCGGAGATATAGCGTTTCACAACATTTCTGGAGGGGGGATGGGGCGAGGAATTGTACTTCACAGGTTTCTCCGCCATCTCTTTCCGGGGGAGGGGATGTGATTAATGACTTCCTAAATAAGAGCCCAGTTTTCAAGCCGAGAATTGGAGTGAACCTCAATCAGCAGTTGGGAGAGGAGTGACAGAGAGAGGGATTTACTGGAGAAGAGGGCGGAAAAAAAAAAAAAAAAAAAAAAGCCTCAGGGGAAGAGGACAAAGAGGGGAGAAATAACAGTGACCGGGGACTGCTGTTTTAAGTCTTCACTGCCAGCGGGAGGGGGGATCCAATCCGGAGAAGAAATGTGTGATGTGTAACGGGTTTGGTAACAGCCCCATTGCAAAGGCACTCCCCTTCCGCGCTCACAGGTACACAGATATGACCCTGCCCTGCAGTCCTTCCCGCTGCTGTACGCACGGCCAAACGCGTTTAAAATAATATTTTATAAACGTGAAAAACAAACAATTGGGGGAGGATTAGTTTTATTTTCCATATGTCCGTCGCCTTTAGTATAAAGTTACAGATGAAAATATTCTGTCCTCATCACCACCTAACTCGCATTAACCTGTCTTTCTATGCAGTATATACGTATAAATACATATATATACACACACATATATACATACACGCAGACATATACATCTGTGTGCTTTAAACGTTGCTCATGCCTTGTAAAAACCTGGACTCTGACTTTCTTTTTAACCTCTCCCCTCCTCCCCCCAGCATCCTCTCTTATCCCAAGGACACACAAACAAAAGCCAAGGCAACAAACTGATCCGTGCAGAACCTGAATGCAAGGGGCTTATGCATTTGTAAAGCACTTGCTGTTGTTTGGGAAGTGGCGTCGATCAGTCTGCCCAATTAAGGGGAACGCCTTTGCCCCCATGGGCCTGTTTACTCCTTTTGTTGCCTTTCAGGAAAGCGTCAATTCCCCTGCTAGCGCCTCATTTCTGTGTGAAACACCAAGGTGGAGGCTCCGTGTGATCGTTTGCAAGAAAGAGGCGAGGGTGGGCAAGAGTGTACAAATACAAGCACCCCGTCAAGTGGAGCAGAAGCTTTAAATCCTGAAATTCCTTTGCAGTCTTCAACCGTAAATTCCCTATAGGTTATTTCAACAGTCAGGTCGACTTCCTACTCTGACCTGCCTTACGCATTCGTGCAATATACCACTGCTTTTGGCTCATAACCGCATTTTCCCCCTTACAATAGCGATTATTTTGCAATATTAAATCTCTAGTAATCTTATATGCTTGGCTCTTATGACCTGGACAATATCTAATAAATGTACGAGATTTTAATACACGTGAAACCTCAGTTATGAACAAGAAATTAAGGTTACCGGAAGAAAACAATCCTTACACCTCTTACTTGAACTGCACAAGACTACATACCTTGTGGCAGAACGGCACATTTATAAAATACAAGATTCCTCTGCCCTCTCCTTGAAAAGACAGAAAATAGCCGTTTAATAAGGCTTTTAGAGTCTTTATTTTAAAAGATTGATTTATTTTACCGATATTCGGTATAAAATTAAATATTCCTTAGAGGCTAAAATATTGGTTAAACAAACACAAATGAGTTTATTTAGTTCATTAAATGGACATAATGTCTTGTTAGCAAATTTCAGTGAAAGAAAATTCACTATATTTTCTTCGATAAAGGAAAGACTACAAAACCACGTAAATTAATGAATGTAAATATATTGGTTGCAAAGTTTTTCTTAGGTTGCAAAATAAGTGCAGATTTTGTAAAATGGAGGGGGGTGAGATTTGCAATGTGTCTTTGCTGAGATTTTCAGGCCTCCAGTATTAGTGGAATTAAGGTTGGGGTCACTGGACTGGTCACTGGTGTCAGATGTTATCGACTCATTCATTTCCTGCAAGGGACATCAGCCTTTCAAGTTTTGTGGAAGGTAGAGAGCTGTTGCCAGCTGGGAACTCTCCGGGTAAAAGAAAAAAAATAAAATAAAATTTAAAAAAAAAAAAAAAAACCCAAAAAAAAAAAAAAAAAAACCCCAAACCAACACCCTTCCAAAATTCATTCTGAAAGGAGGGAGAAAGAGGTAAAAAAAAAAACCTTACGGCACAAGCCAGTTCGTGGAAAAATTAGTTTAATGGAAATAGTTTACATATTTTGTTTAAAAAGTCTATTTCTATCCTTACATTTCGCTAAACAGATGCTGATTTTGGTAAAGACAATTATAGGAAGCTGGAATCATTGTCTTTCTACATGCACAGCAAGAGCTCGCTTGAAACTATGTATCCAAAACCAGTGGTGTTGGATTTCCTATTTGTCACCTTCCTAAAGCTTTTCAAGTCCTAACTTCGCTTTCTTCTATTCCCCTAAACAAAACAAAAAACAGGACAAAACCCGCCCCCTCCCCCAAATGCACCACTCGCACTCTCAAAAAACACCGCCACAAAAAAAAAAAAAAAAAAAAAAAAAAAAAAAAAAAAAAAAAAAAAAAAGAAAAAGAAAAAGCTCAAACCCAAGATAAATCAGGGAAAGAAACAACCTACAAAAATCCAAACAAACGACGGAGCCGCGTGCATTTGAAACAAAACCCGTGTTTTACACTTGAAAGCAGAGCTCGGGGTGCTGCTAGCACTTCCCATTTCAAAGCACAGCCAGCGCTCCTCGCCGACGGGCAGGCAGGAGGGGCAGCGACGGCGCCGCGGCGCCCCTGCCCCCTCTGCTCCTCGGCCCTGGCCGGGCTGCTCGGCGCCGCCCCGCCGATGTTGGACAGAGTAAGATGCCCATCGTGTTTTTTCTACACGGTCTCTTACCGAACCCGGCTCTTCCCAGATGTGTGGGCGGAGGGGGGGCCCTTTCCCGCCGCTCCTACGGCCGGGAGGCTGTGCCGGTGCGGAGCCGTTCCCGCCAAAACCCTCTCACCTACAGTTTGGGCGCCAAAGCCGCTTTCCCTTTCTGCCGCCGCGCAGCGCCCGGGTCGAGGGCGAGGGTGGCCACCGGCCCGGCCGTGCCGCTTTTGGGGGAGGAGAGGCCGCTCCCCATCGCTCTGTCCGCCGGGCAGGGCGCTCGCCGGGCGCGGATGCTCGGACGTCCAGCGGCCGCCGTCTATCAGGGCTCGGGAGGCAGCGGGTCTGTCCCCGCAACCCTGCCCTAAAGCCGGGCTTTGCCCACGGGCTTCTCTTTAACACTTCTCAGAAAATGTGGCTGCTTCCCAGCGGGGACGTGGCGGCGTGCCTTCCCGCGCCTTCGGGAGAGCAGGATCGGCCGCGCTCAGGACACCGCCAGCTCCCCTGGTCGAGCTTATTACCCTCGCTTTAAATCGAGAGCATTAATAGTAGAAAATACGCAATTTGTAATTTTTTTATTTTTTTTTTTTTTTTAACAAAACACAGCGCCGGCACAACTGCGCGCTACTACAGCTCGGGTCGAGCAGGGAAGGGATTTTCCCGACGTGCGGGATATGAAGTTACAGGCTTTAAAAAGGCGCCTTCGCACCGCGCCCGTCCCGAGCCGCGGCTCTTTTCGGGAAATGCAGTTTCAGGCCGCAGAAAGCGCCTCTCTCCCCTCACTCCCGCCCGCCGCAGGAGCTCGGTTTTTTTAGCTTCCCCGGCGCTCCTCAGCCGTCACACCCAAGGCGGGCGCTCCCGAATGCCCGGAGCCCGCCCCTGCTCCCTCATGGGGACGGGGCAGCCCTCACCGAGGTTTGCAGGCGCCACTGCTCGAACTGGGGTCAGAGCGTGGTTTTAAGCATGAGCTTTACGAACACTTTCTGTTGAAACGAGAAGCGGCGGCCGTGGGTGCGGCGCGGGCCCGCCCTGCAGTCCATGCATCTCTGCTGGCCGTGCCTGCGGATTGCGGGGAAACTCCTTAAAGTACTGTCAGTTACTGTGATCCCGTGCGGGATCCGCGGGCGGGAGGACGCGGGAGGCACTCACTCGGAGAGCTCGGATGCAGGATGTGGTCTCACGCACTTTAACCGTCTCTCAGCTGCGGATTTGCAACTGATAGCAGCCGCTTCCCGGGGGATTTAAGGAGGCTCTGGAAGTCGTCGCGGGGGACCGTCTGACAGGGCTAACGCCCCGCAGGGAAGACCGGCACTCGCGGAGGGATCAGCCGCACGGCCCGGTATCACCGCTTCGCCTCCCGCTTTGAAGGCGCAAGACGATGAGCGGACGGGTCCGCGCCTCGGGCGCTTTCGCTCCAGCCGGTCTCCTCAGGCGACAGCCGCACCGCGGCTAATGCGCGCGTCTCCGCGGGGAGCGCATCCTCCCCGACGGGCGGTCCAGGCGCTCTGGCCTGCGGCAGCCCGGGGGTGACACAGACACCACCTCCTCCCACCCCAGCCGTCTAGGGCTGCAGGGAGCGCGTCCCACGGTGCGGGAGGCTCACGGGTGTCCCCTGGATGCGCGTCCCTCGCTCAGGGGCGCAGCGCCACTCCGCGGGGAGCTCCGCGCCCCGGCCCGCGCATGCAGTGCCCCGGGCGGGCACGGCGGGCGCCCGAGCAGGAGGGGAGGAAGGGCGGGCAGAGGGGCTGGACGGGCGGACAGAGGGCTGGACGGACGGGCAGAGGGGTTGGACGGACGGGCAGAGGGGTTGGACGGGCGAGAAGAGGGCTGGATGGGCGGGCAGGGGGCTGGACAGGCGGGCAGAGGGCTGGACGGGCGGGCAGGGGGCTGGATGGGCGGCACTGACGAGGCGTCGCGATGGGAGGCGTAGCGGTAGTATGACAGCGGCACGGAAGTAACTCGAGTATAGATTTTAGTCAGTGATTGAGTTGGGCGCGTCCACCGGCGCATCTGCCGGGGTGGTGGTCCTGCAGCGCTTATACAAACCCGTGGACTCCCACCATTTGCGACAGATATGTGACATGGGGTTATTGTAAATAAACTTTCCTTATGTAAGTATTTATTTTTCTCACAGAAGCAGAACACTCAAGACTGCATCCAGTAAGAACTCTGAAGCCTGCGCACAAAATTACCGATTCTTCCCCATCCCACCCAATGACTATGCTCATGAGAGTCAGCGCGACGGAAGTGCTGAAGTACCTCAGTTTTACAGATACACTGTCAGCCACGTAAGACGCTGTAGAGAAGACTGACCTGAGCCTGAGGAGACCTTCTTGAATGACCTCATCGTCTTCTGAGGAACCTAAAATCAGAGAGCCGGAGTCAGTACCTCGTACACTGTCCCAGAGTACTGTATTTAATTGCCTCACCTCCACTTCAACTCCTTATTAGGAGGCCATAAAATGCCAGGGCATTGACTCTTTGAAGTGACCTGTAAACCTACTTTTTGAGACTTACCTAGCTCATCAGAACCACTATGAGATAGCCAAGGAATAAGAGAAAAAAATCAAGTGCTACTTCCCCCCATTCCCCAGCACAAGTAAAAACACTGTCCCTTTCATCAGTCTCTTATAAAAGCTGCACAGTTGATGACAACAGAGGGAAAAGACACAGATTTGCAGAATATTGGAAGGTGTTTTTTTCCTTTATCAATATTTAATTGCAGTAGGTAACCTAAGAACTAGTGAGTTGTTTTTACTATGCTTAAATTGTATGTATTAACCAATCAAGTCATACCTTGTATATAATTTAAGAAAATCCAATAAAAATAATTCTCCAGGATTCTTTTACAGTCAAAATAGTAACTTAATGCCAATTTATGAATATCAACAGAAAAATGCTTTTAGTTACGACTGATAAAACTGCAGAGCATAGTATGTAATGATATTAAATTCTAAGTCTCAAACAAAATCAGTCATACAAATATAGATGTGTGACTTGACTGAAATTTCATGAAAGGTGTACTTTTGCTCTAGTTGAAAAAGGCCTGGCTTATTTCATATAATGTCAACAAAAAAATCACACAGAAAAAACCTGCTGCACATGGCATGAAGCATTAAGGAAAATACCTTGGGTTTGGAGTATTCTTGTTACTTAAGTTGTCCCGTTTGCTTAACAAATGAAAGATGAATAGATAGGAGCATGCACAAACTCACCTGCCACAAGCCTGTCCTCTTGTCACCCTCTACTGTCTTTTTGAATAATCTAAGTTAACTAAAACCCATCAAAAAGAAACAAGGAATTACAGTATCAACCTGTTTAGCCCAGTCGTCTTAGAGAAATTTGAGTTTTGTCTTTTTTTCCAAATTAAGAGAACATCTGGATAGCTACCCTGCTCTCTTACTAAAAATAAAATTAAAAAAAAAACCAAAATCCTACTAGGAATGAGTGAAGTTGAAGAAGAATGAACAAATGAGAACCAATTTTCTCTAACTTCTTTTCCCTTACAGTCAAATATCCTGAATCCTTTCCAATGCCAGAAATTAAAAAAGGGGGTGGTACAATTTTTCTTTTCAGTGCAAGAACACTGGCAAGCTGATTCAGTATCTCTTCTTTTGTAGTAACTAAGTTTTCCACTGGAATTGTGTGGACTTTTGTCTAGTATTAAACCTAATTTTGCTTTTACACCTTCAAGCACTGAAGCCCAATCTCTTGTATCTGCTTCTTTGTTCTGCCAACCTGTGGCTATGTGGCTTTTGTATCTTTCAGATTTACTTGCATTATTTATGCAACATAATGAAATATGCAAGCATAGAGTAAAGGATCCGTTCTTGGCTTTGGAACGTAGCCTGCTTCAGTTTATGCAGGGATTAAAAATAAGTATTTGGGGGAGTGGTGTTGGGATTCAAAGGAGGAAAGTAAAGTTTTTAAAAACTGTTGCAGAAAACAGCCCAAGTTCTTCTTGTTTCCAGTAAAGTAGTTTTGTAACACATTTTTAAACATCATATATTTTAAGGGTCACATAATAGATTATTAAGCAGAAAAATGGATATCTGATTTTTTTATAGTTATTACAAAAAGCTTCCTGATGCAATACCTAAAGCTTGGCAGAAGATGTGTCAGTCTAGAAGAGCCTGGGCATTTCAACTCTATGAACTCATTTAAATAGATAGTTTAAATGAGAACTATTCTGGAATGTATTTTACTATATCCTACTGAAAGACATACAAAATCAGCCCCTGATTTAAATGGAAGCAGGTCTGGGCTCTGAAATGGCTAGTGGTGAACTCTCCTGTGCCCACTTATGCCGTACAAACCAAAAAAGTATTTTGACATTTTACTCCTGAAAATAACTTGGCATTTTCATGAACTTTGTAAATGCAAGTAAGTAAATACTTTGTAAATGCTGCTGAGGAACTGTGTACTAGACAGCATGATGTTTTCAAAGAAGAAGTCACTAGCTTTGAAAGCAATCTGTGTTTTAACTAGGCATTCACAGCATGTGGAAAGATACTGTAACAGTGAGCATGAAAAATAATGCAAGAGAATGCCATATGGAATTATTGCTGCATAGGAGATACAGTGAGAAGTGCAGTATCAGTTAAAGGCACACTGACAGACACCCAACAAAGGTAATCCACTTTCCCTTACAAGTCGCACATTCTGTAATTCAACTGACTTAACAGCTTATGTAGCATTTTTGACAACTATGTAGCTATTTTTGACAACTTATCAATCAGTAAAAAATAATAGCAAGTTTATATCTATTTAACAGGAATTCTCTGAGATATGGATTGTTTTAAATTCATTACCTTAAGCAAGTTTGCTGCCAAAGGAGTTAGAAACATAATTTCTTTGAAAGAACGTAAAGCAGACATAGTTACTCCATATAAGTAAGATATACTCTTTTCTCCATAAGTAAGTTGAAAAGAAAAATTAATATGTTAAACTTGTTTCTTTCACAGTGGTAGCCAGGGGACTGTTTTCTTCCAGAGTAAATCCAGCAGTGCTTTTTTACAGAATGCTGGGTACTACAAGTATGCTAAGAGTAGAAGAACTAGAAAACAAAAACCACCAATCTTTTATTTTATAACAAACGAGGAAAACAGTGATGCAAAGGAATAGGGGAAAATATTCCAGTGTTGAAAGGATCTTCTTTTAGTTAGCTCATCGGGTGTGAAGACTTAAATGGATGAACGTTGCAAACTATACACAACATTTTAACTCTGTGGACAGAATCCAAGCATAGTGAGAGCATAAAACATGAACATTTAAAATGTATATATATATATATATATATACACCTTCCCCCCATTCAAATATGTTAACAAACTTTGCTGTCATTTGAACCAGTCAGTAAAAACTAACCTTACTGACTGTTCCTGACTGCTGATTGAAGCATTATGCACACAGTATTTTGATTTCAAACATCACAAATGAGTGCTATCCGATACTGAATTTACTTGTTTTTACACAGATTCTTTAATGTGCAATTCTAAATAATGAATTTCCTCCTGAGATGTTTTCAATGTTTAAATTTTTTTTTATAATTTTATTCAGTTCAATATAGTTACTTTGAAATGCATAAATAAGAAAAATTAAGATTTCCTGAAAAGTATACTTAAGTATTAATGTTCTTATGGAATTACAGGGTGGATAAAGCTGAAAGCTCTCACAATTTTATTTTTTGTTTAGCCATAATTTTCTTTGCTTTTCTTCCATACTTTTTCTGTTTATACACCATTAGAGTATTTTTCTAGCATGTGAGGATGAAAGCAAGCATGTGTGAGACATTTAAAAATATTTTTACAATGCTGATTTAAGAAAATTAATTAAGCAACTCATAAATTAAAACCTAAATATTTCTTTGCTAATTTCACACACTTTTGTCACTGATCTAAAGGAGGGTAACTACACCTTCAGGTAAATAACACAGCTAGGCAATATGCTAGATTATGCAGATATGCTTTTTTTCCTAATATAAAAGAGGCTAAGCATATCTTAGTTTTGAGGGATGCTTTTGAAGATCAAACATCCAGTTATGCACCTTTTAATTATGTGTAAGAATGTCATTTGACTACAGTGAGATTAGGAACAAAAAAAGGTAAAATGTGCTTCCACCATTGTTATGAATCTGATTCTTTTGGGCAATAAAAAAGGTAATGAACTACACAATATCTGAATGGGAGCAAATGAAAGTCTGACAACTCTAGGATCAGAATTTCTCCTCAAAATTAAATGCTACTACTATACTGACAATTGTTTTAGCAATAAAAACTATTTAGCATTTATTTAGTTTGAAAAATTAATAATACATAACAAAGGAATATGCTGAACAAGGTTATTTTTGTTTAAAGGATTAAAATTACTTATATACAATTCTCATATTTAGTGTATTTGATTTAGTAAAATCTGCAATTTCTTCTAGTCTGCATTTGAATATACCTATACTAAACAATGATAATTATTTAATTAAAAAGCAATGTAAATGAGGTGTTTCAAACAATATTCTGTGATTCAAAGATGAATTTTTTTAAACACGCAATTTAAAAATGAATCCCTACTGTTCTACTTCCTACATATTTAAAGTATTTTGTTCTCAGTTTACTGATAGCAAGGGCATTTGAAATTGCCACATATTGATTTGCTATACAGCAAATGAAACAATGAGAAAACTACCTTGTCATCTTATTACGTATTTTCAGATGAATTTTTCTTTGTACTTCTTAAATTGCTTCATATCAGTACTTTGTAAGGAAAAGAACTTTAAAAGCCCTAATTCTCAAATCATAGGTAGATAACATTTTTCAGAGCTTGATCACTGATTTATTTTGTTGTTTATTTCTGTGAGAAAAGACATACAGTGAGAAAGATTTTATTTCCCCACTGATAACTATTTGCAAACAAAACAATGCCAAATGAAGTACTGAAAAAATACCTGTTAAAGGTCAAATTAAGAACAAATATTATGACAAGCTGAATTCAGTATTTGTATAGCTTACAATTTTCACTTAGGACATAAAAATACTGCAGGTTATAAAAATACTGCAGCCAGGTAAGATTTTAATGTCATCCCCTCAAAAGTGATGCCACTACAAGTTTTATTTTTAAAAATGAATATTTTTTTATTTACTTTTATAGCAACTTTATTATGGTTTTTTCAGATCTTTCTGAGATGTTTTATGGAACTTGTTTTGATGGAATTTACACACCCTTCACTTATCTTTTCCTTTGCACAAAACTTTTGTCTTATTTGCATGTGTTATTTACCTACAAACCACAGAATCTTCTTTCTTCATTTTTGTTGTTTTTTTTTAATCACTGAATTATTACGTGAGAGCACTACTAATGATGGATTTTATCATTTGTATTTTGTAATATGCTTATCAAGTACTGATATGGATACTGTCCATTAAAATAATCAAATCAAACATTGTAGAAGCTGAAGAGCAGATGAGTGTCTGTATTTTAAACACCAATAATCACTTTCCTAGGAGAGTGGATAGTACAGGGAACATCTTTCCCATTACAACTGGAGTGGACATCAGTCCTGTATGTTAATGGCTTCTGACTGAGTCATTGTTTAAAACAACCTAACAAATAAAGTAATGCAACGGTCGCTTTTTATAAACTTTAGTGGAGATAGGTCATTAATTCAAACCAGAAAAAAAAAACCAAACAAGAACATCAGTGGTATATAACTGAATAGTAACAATCTCTAAAAGCAAAGATGAAAACTTTAAAAACAATGTACATATCAGTAGCTGAAGTAGGTACAGGACATACAATACATGAAAGAAAAGCAAAAACCTAATATGTGATACAAAATTATTAGAGAGTGAGTGTACAAATTTTAACAGTTGAATTTCTAGTAGTTACCTTTAGGTACTGCACTGCTGCATACGGTTAGCCTATAGAATATTTGTTAAATACCTTCAGAATATTTATGAAGCTTGGTTTAGTCTAAATGTGATATTACTGATATCAGTATTGAACCAATACCAACAAATTGTTAGAAAACTGAATCTTAGTGCATATAATAAAATAATAATCACATATACATACTAGCTAAACATTCAAACATTAGGTGTGTCTCATTACTGCATATGGACATACAGAATGCTGCAGACTGGAAGTAAGATTTTGGGGAAGTGGTTTGCTAGAAGTAATAAGTATGTGCATGAATGTCAAAATAATGGACCCACAATCTAACTTTATTGAAACAACAGAATGCGCAGGATTATTTATAATTTTCTTTTTCTCTAGAATCTGAAAAAGCAGAAAATGGCTACACAACCATCTCTGAAGCAGTAACATTAAGTATGGTGGGTTATTACATGCTAAGTGAATAAATGTATTTAAATATTTTAATTTGAGACAGACCCATTTTTGCATCAATAACAGCACAAATAGTTTTCTAATATAACTACATTCAAGAAAATAGGGACTTGTGTGAAACTACCTCTATTTCTCTGTTAGAATTGACTAGCTAAATATTACAGTCCTTACTCTTCTGTATAGTTAAGCTTTTGTTCAACTATGAAAAAACTAGAAACTGATGGCTTGAAAATGAGCTGCATGACCTTTGTCCTGGTTTGTCACCTCTGACCTTTAATTTGAAGGTCAATTCATTCTGCATATCAATTCATTCTATTTTTAGAAGCAGAATGTATATTTAAAAAATTATTATCCTCCCATATGAAAGACATCAAGTCAGTTTTGTCTGGTTTTTTTCAACCTATACACATCACACCAGAGAAGCAGATTTGTTTCTTATTGTGCAACTGTATTTGAAACACCCAGTGTGCAATTACAGAAAATGAATGCTTGTCTCTGCGATGAAAAACAGCTTTTAAATTTTTTTTTCATGCAGTAGAGATGTTGCAGCACATTAAAGTGAATTTAAAGTGAATTTGGAAAAAAAAAAAGATCTGCTAGACAGCACACCTTTCTAAATTTGTTTTTTAAACAGAGGAAAAAAGGAGAAAACCTGTGTATGGATACCTGATTTTTCCTGCACCTCCCCTGTGCCATGAGCGGTTATTTCACTCTCTCTGACGACACTCTGTTTTGATATTCACTTTCAGAATGTCCTTTTGTAAACTGAACCTGTGGTTAAAAATAGCGAACACCAAGCTCTTGTCTAGTTGCTGCCTTCATCCACACGCTTCCATTTCGTATAGGTAACGTTAAGCTTCCCAAGTTGGCTACAAAAAAATCTGCGTTGCTGCCAGAGCTCGTGTTCCGAAGGAGAAAGCGCTGTAGTATTTGTCCCTGATTTTGCTGTCAGCACGCGATACCGGCGCGACACCGCGTGCTACAGGCAGGCCGTGGGTGACAGCAGTCCCCTGCCGTGACCCCGGCGGGGCAGCTGGCCCCGGGCACAGCCGGCACGGCACGGCACGGCAATAACATGGCCGCGGGCTTCAGCACCGCGGACAGCGCCGCGCCACGGAGGAGGGCCGCGCCCGCCGCCGCTCCCCGCGGGTCACCGAGCCCGCTGCCCGGGACCCCTCGGGCGGCACGGCCGGCCCGCTGCCCACGGCCGATGCGCGGTTCCCGTCCAGGGGAACGCGGCCCCTTTGGAAGCCATCCCCCGGCCCAGCGCCCTGCTCGGAGCGAGGCGCGGTGCCTCGCCTCTCCGCCCCGGGATCGTGCTGCGCGCCGCGGGCTTCAGCTGCCGCTCAAACAAAACGCTGCCACGGGGTTACAAAGCAGAAAAAGAGGAGGAACAAATGGCTTAACTGCTCGGGCTTTAAAATTCACTTCTGTGCTCGAGGATGCAATGTGAAACACTGCGTGTGACCTACCGCTGCATCCTGCAAATGGCCCAGACTGCAGCTGTACAGGCCTACGAGGGAGAGAGCATCTGGGGTTTCCTTCATTTACGGATCGCTGTCTTTCCTCTCGTGAAATCCTCAGTCATGTCAACTAATACGTTTTCAGATTAATTAAAATTTAAAAAAAAAAAAAAAGTTTTGAGGAAAGTGGGACAGCAGCACATGTCCTTTACAGAATGTATTTTAAAATGATGAGAGTAGAAGACAGCTACTTTTGTCATACACACAGAGTTTTTTGTACAGCTGCATTTTTGTAACTACTGCAAGGAACAAACATCAGATATAATCACTACTTTTGTCATTACATACATGATTCATTTGACTACAGCAAAGGAAACTCCACTTCCTGGTGTATTAATAATTTAGGAAATAATTTAATTCAACATTGATTCTTACTACTCTTATACCAAAGGGGAAAAGAAATCATCGTCCTTTGAAGAATTATGGCTTAGCTACATATCTTACAAATTATTTTCCAAATAAGTTCCTCTGAAGCTTTAAGGGTTTGGTTTCTTGGTTTGTTTGTGGGGGTTTTTTTGGGGGGGAGGTGTTTCAGCAGTGTTTTTTTAAAAATACATGTCTTGTAGTTTTGCAAAGCAGAGCATACAGGTATCCATCAATCTAAGAGTAAACATGCACTATTGTACTTCAGTACAATGTTATATCCAGATATCACTAAAAGTATACACAACTACATTTAAATTAACTATGACCAAATTTAGCTGTAACTGTTTTCTTAGTGTCTGATGACTTGTCCTCGACAGGACACTTCTCCATACTTGCCATTTCTATGCAAGATGGGAAATTTCAAAACAGGTGGGAAAAAACCCACAACCCTGTGAACGGCCTATTAAAAAAGAACAGCAAGACTAGCTACATAATGAAAAGGAGTCAAGTCTGTAAATAAAACAGTGTAGCATGCACTAATGTTTTGTCCCATCATTGCAAGACCATCGTACATCATTTACTTACCATCACTAACAAGCTAACGACTCGTAAGAGAGAAACAAGTAAAATGAATCAAATCTCTTTAGGTAATATGTTTTCCAGATTAAAATGGGTAATTCCCTCATGTTAAAGCAAAAAGATACTTAAAATTACCTTATAGTTTTCAAATTTATTTAGACACGCCAATTGCGTATTTTATTACAGCTTGGACAAAATGCGTGCATTGCTGCTGTTTACTTGTTTTTAGGCTAATGTTCTCATTCGATAGCTGGTTATCTGACCCTCTGTATGGTGTACTACAGTAACACGACAGCCGAGTGGAGCTGCCGGGCGCGCAGACACGGTCGCTGCCCGCGGAGCCCGGAGATGCCGCGGCCGTACGCTCACGGCGGAGGCAGCGGCCACGCGGACCCGCCGCCGCTGCCCGCGGGCGCGCAACCAGACAAGGAGGAGCAAGGCGTGTTGGAGGCATTTCGGCACTTTATTGGTTCTCCCCCGCACCGCGTCCCGCACCGTGCCTGGCTGGCACCTCAGCGCCAGCCGCGGGGCTACGTGTCACAGTGCCCTGGAGAGCCCGCCCGCCCCCTCGCCGGCGAGGACGCGCTCCCGGCCCCGGCGCTCCGCGGCCCCGGCGCTGTTCCCGCAGCCCCGCCGGGAGCGGGCAGCGCCCGGCCGCGACCCCGCGCCGCGGTAGGAGCCATCCAAGATGGCGGCCCCGCCGCCACTCGCGTTAAACCCCCCGCACCGCGCACACGGCGCCGCGCGTGACACGCGGCCCCCGCCCGCCCCGCCGCTGGTTACCGCAGGCCGGCCGAGCCCCGCACCCTTCGGGGTGCGCCGCCTCCGCCCCATCCTCCGCTCCCCAGCCGCCTCGGAGCGGACGCGTCGCCCGGCGGGTCCCGTCCCGCCGTCAGTCCGCTCTCCTCCCCTGGCCTTCCCTTCCGCCGGGCCGCGGGCGCCCCACGCCGGTCCTCGCCCGCCCCGCCCGGCCGCGGCCGCTCGCCGGGCGGTCGGGAGGGTGAAGGGGAGCGCGCTTACCGTACCGCACGCCACTGGTGGCCGGGTGACGGGGGAGTGCCGGCGGCTGCCGCGGTGGCGAGGCGAGCGCGAGGGCGGGGGGCAAGACTCAACGACGGGCGCCCCCCGGCGGGGGCTTGCCTTCCGAGCCATGGGAGGCCGGACACGGAGGAGGAGGAGGAGGAGGGGGAAGCGGAGCCGAGGCGGCAGGAGGGAACCGCGGCTCGGCGGGAAGGCGGCTGCGGTAGAAGCCAGCGAGGAGGGGGGCGGCGGCGCGGGGGGGACACGGCCAGGCGCGGGCTCACGCCGCCGCAGCCGCCGGCCCGCCCCGCTTGTCCCGCGGGCGGGCGGGCGGCACCGGCGGCTGCGCACGCGGGGCGCTCCAGGGAAGAGGGAGCCGGCGGGCGGGCGGGGCCGGGCCGCGACCCGGGAGCCAACCCGACGGCCCCGCCGGAGCAGCCGCCCAGGCGAGGGCCTCTTTCTCTGCGGCCAGCGGGGGGGCCCCAGATTCGCACATTCCAGACAACGACCCTCCTCCACAATGCGCCTCCTGGCTGCGCATCATGGAGGCTATTTGGAACCCTGTGGGCGCCCGGCTCCGCCGCCCCGAGGGCTGGAGACTCTCCAGCCGCGGTGTCCTCTTGCGCTGCTGCTCACCCCCGAATCTGCCGCTGGCAGGTGGAGGGGGCATCGCTCCTGCGTGGACGATCTTGCACGTCTTAACAGCACTTCAACCCGCTGCAGCCACGACCTGCGGGTGGGGAGTCTGCTGCTGCTGTGCAGTCGGCATCCACAAAGCAGGCAGGATTTCCACTGTACAACTGTCTTGTCCAGAACTTGTCTGTTCCCAGTAGTCTTGCACCATGTTTGGTTTCTTTTACTGGCATATGAGACTTTATAAATGCTTAAGTTTTATTTTTCTAGCTTGTCCTGACTTATCCATGTAATACCCCAGTGGTAGTCTACATACTGTCCTGCAGCCAGCATCAATTTTACCCAAGGGTATATTGTTCAATGTTCTAAAAACAGAAGGGTTAACAAAGTTTGGCTACCTATGGACCAGTGTTCCACATCCTTTTCCTATCAAGGAATTTGATAGGAAATTCCTGAGGAAATGATTCCTTTTCCACTCTACACAGGCTCCAGTAGTCACCACTTTCCACATGCACTAGCAAAATGGAGATGGTTCTCAGCAGTGTGGTTCCTCACCAGGCACATGTGCAGGTGAAGTAACGCTGTCTTCCATCTGGTGAAGAAACCGATTAGCAGTCTCATTTTTCTGACTGCTGGTTTTCATCATGACATCTAGTATTTCTGGGTCCTTTATGTTGAATTGGGCTGAAACTGTGAAATGGGTTCAAAATTTTGCCCAAGAACAAGGAGATGGATAGCAAATGCAATTCCAGTTCCTTGAGATTGTTCCTAAGAGAACAAGATAAAAAATGCAGTCTGTTATGAGCTCAGTTCACATGTATTTTCTATCATTAGGCATTAGCATGCTTGCCTTGAACTTCCCACTCTTGGGCTTTCCTTTGTAGATTTAATTTTTGAGGGTACAGTAAGGCTTTCAAGAATTTATTAGCATTTTTTGGCGTAAATAAGTTCAAAGTCAGCACTAAAATATCTATCATACATAGCTTTATAACTTCCTTTCAATAGAAAAAGCTTTACACAGAATTTTGCTATGTGATCTTAGCTTGTGATTAAAGCAGCTGTGGAATGTCTCTAACCTTCAAATACTGTGCCTTACTTAGCTCAAAAGGTTTAGTGTGGAACAGAAAGATATTTCCAAGGCTCAGGAGGGAGTCTTCCAGGGACCAAATGACCAAACTCTTCCACTTCAACTTATCTAAATACAGCCATGGAAAGCTGCTTCATGTGTCACAGATGAGATTTTAAGTACCCACATTTATCTAGAGTCCTAACATTCAATTCTATTACCTAAAATTGGAAGCACACTCTGTGTCTAGCCCAGCACAGAGCTATATTAGCTTAACACAACTTTAGTTGTATTTGGCTAATAGTTTGAGACTACACAATCTTTTCTGGAAAACAAACAACAAAAATAAATCATGGTCAGAAGTTGACTTTTCACTTAATTTTTATTTATTAATTTCTTGTAGATGGAGAAGAGTTCCTTCCTGATACCCACTATGTCTGCTGAGGTATTTATTTTTGCAGAAAAAGAAACTTCCCCACATACTTTGTTGTGCTGTGCCCTCAGAATACAATGTAACCGAATTTTATAGCAAGTTTGTATAGAATAGATTATATATGCAACATAAGTAGAATTGAACTCCTTCAATAAATCAAAGCAAACAGGCTGTGAAAACACTGCTTTTTTTTTTTTTTTCCTATTACTTTCTCCTTTTTTTCAGCTTTTTTCCACTGGTCTTGTTCATAGGGTTTCCCCTGAGAACTTGCTGTAAATTTTGTTTCTTCTAATACAGATTAAACAGTCCTAGGCATTTTCACGAGCCATGGCATTTCTTCCTAAGGTAACCTGTTAAAGGGGTCTGCCACCCCAATCCACATTTTTCAGACATGCTTCTAAATATTTTTTTTTCTTCCTCCGCTACATTCCCAGACTGTTTTCCTCTTCCTTCTTTTAGCCTATCCTATTTGTCCACTAACTTTCCATGCTTTGCTCATGGTTTACTAATCAGCCTCCCCTGTCTTTGCCCCTCACAACTAACAGGAGAGATGCTGCTGCTTCCTGAAGATATGTATGACAGCTCTTCCAGCCAACAGTAATGCTAATCTTCACTAACTCATTTTCACATATTGTGCACTAAGCTATGCTGGCCAGTGGACACATTGATATGACTGAGATGCTCTTGGCAGCGAATCTCTGCCTCTGCTCCCCAGTTTCCACACTTTTTGCCCCTTGGAACAGCTCTGATCTCAGAAGACTCTTAATCTATGTTTTTTTTTCTCATTCTGGTCTTGTATTTGTCTTTTTTTCCATTGGACTAACAGATTTTTTTTTTTTTTTAAACCATATCAAGTCTACTATAAAACTCAACCAAAAGAAATTACTGCAGTTTTCAAGCCAAATGTTCTCTGCATGCTGACAGCAAAACTGGTATGAAATGTGCTTAGAAGGATGCTGGTGAGGGTCTTGATTTCTTTCTCCCAGAAATGCTCATGGTCCAAACTGTTCCTTAGCTGTTGATGGCTCTGTGCAGTTACAGAACTATCTCTGTCCTCTTTTTAGGCATTAGTCTCCTTCTTTGCCTTTGGGTTTGTTTTAATTTTTTTTTTAATGGTCCAATGAAAATGTTAGTAACAGAGGAGTTTCCTATTTTCCATATGTCTTCCTCCTATTTTATTTGCATTTGCCAGTGGGGCCAAAGAAAGGAAGTGATTTCTTTAGGAGTTTGTTTTAAAAAGCTGTGCCAAAATATGCTGTTCTGCTTTATTTTGTGGCCTTGTGAAAATTATGCAGCTTTTTATGAAGCTTTAAATTTTAATGCGAGATTCTCAAGAATGTTCCATTTGCAAACCTAGGCAGATATCTAAGCACATAAACATTCAATATGGTAATCAGAGAAAATTATTTTATCAAAAATGGCTTTTTAGGCATTTATTTAGTTGCTGCAAAATCAATTTATTACACACGCACACTCAGAGTGCTCTGCCAAGCCAAGCCTTAACTGTTACTTCTCCATACCTTTTCTAAGCCAGTATTTACCACCTTTACAAGTCTGCACTTAATTCTAAGCCAGTAGATATTTGGCCTTCTTCAAATGCTCAGTCATTTCTGTCCTTGTTCAGGGGCTCAGATACACAAATTGAAAGCTGATGTTATGCTTCTTGTTTAAACTGGTGCAGAAATTGAGCTGTGTCCATCCAGAAACTTGCCACAACATCAGCTGGAGATGGTTTCATCATGAAGACCAAACCAAAAAGGAAGCTGTGAACCCCTGCAGTGAACTCAGATTCTGCTTTCTGCTTTTTAGGCCAAGGCTACACATGCAGCTCCATAAAAATATTGCCTTGAGCTTTCCTATAAATGGGAATGATTATGTCATGTATGTGTCACATAGATATTGGTTTTACATCAAGAAAGAAGACAAATATTTTGCCCCTGCCAAACCAAGCATAAGGGACTACTGTTCTGTTTATCTGTTCCCCCCATCATGTTTTGTTTTATGTACAGAAAATCCTATGCCCAGGTCCTTACTGCTGGCTTGCTTGCTGGAGACTCTCTGGCCACATCTGAATTAGCAAAATAAACAGGGCCAGGGCAAAGCCAGAGCACTGGTTGTGCATAGTCCATAAAGTGGTTTAGTGCCAACCTGGCTTCTCCAAAATGATAGGTACCAGGCTGTGGCTGAGGAACTAGCATAGGAGAAATTCAAGCCCTAATTCAAGATTTCTATTGGCCTGGTTTTAGGCTGAACTGGTTAAAACTCTTGTATGGTTGTGAGATATGCCAGGCCAGCTAGCCACAGGGTAGCAGAAAATGAGCCCTGGACTTTTTTTATTCACTGGTGGAGAGAGACATGGCCTTGACCCCACAATGAGTTTGGTGGGAGGACGGGAAGCAGAAAAGGAGGGGAGTAGGGGAGTGTCCACTATGAGGGCTCCCTTTTTAAGATCCAGCTTTAAAAATTAGACTCATAATTGAGTAGTTTCTGCACTGAATTTCTTCTGTATTTTACATTATACTACCATTAAAAAAAACGTTAGCAGGGAGGAAATAAGGACTCAGGTCTCCTTATGTTCAGCTGATTACCCAAAGTGGTAGTTTTGACCAAGTTTTTAAATGCTTTTTCTATTTCTGATCAAACAGAAAGGTTTCAGCATGCTCCACTTCAGGATAATTAACAGAGTAGATGTTATGGCACTTTTTAAAAAGGAGAAATAATATGGAGCTTTTCATATAATGCTCATCAACAGCAACAGCCAAGAGTATGAGGTGGGATAAGGGATTTATGGTGAAGCTGGATTAGTGCACAAAATCTTCACACATAAACAATTACTTCAAAGCTATGATAGTCATGTTCAACTACTGCTTTAGGAATCCAGGGACGTGCACTTGGCTAACCATTCATATTTAATGCTTTTTAAATCAATATGTATAGCCTTTAAGAGTAACGACCATAAGAAAATATTAGCTGAACATTAGGAATAAACTTTATGTTATGATTGAGATTGGTCTGTGGGTTTTATTGCATTACACTGGATGTGGTTTTCATCAGCTGAAACTGTCTGGCTCCTTATAGCAGCTTGATTTAAGGAGTTTCAACTACTTTCCTTTGGGAACTGCAGGCTCAAAAAATTGAATTGTTAGCTGGTAGAAAAAAATTACAGAACATTTTTCAGAGTGTACAGTGGTGAAGAAAGGAAATGATTACTTGGAGTTGGGGGCGTAGAGTGAGAAAGTGCCTGTCTCCTGCATCTGTGGGTGGAAAGCCACAGTTGGCTTATACATTTACTTTGTTTCTTCATCTACCATTACTCCAATCACAAGAACTAATTACAGTCAGTTAGGTCAGCATTTCCCTCTTCTATTGTATATTGAAAAACCAAGCAGAGAAGTTAACATGATTTAGAAAGAGCTTCTCTGCATTTCCACTGGACTAGAATAATATGCAGCTAGAATAATAATGTCCAAGCCTTCATTTGCAGCATCACTCTTGTTACTCATGAATTTTAAGAATGAAACATTAATTGATAAGCAAAGCTTAAACTACTCAAAAATATTGTCTGAAAAGATTTTGTTTCACTCCTGGCTTACCTCTGCCACTTCAGTTTCAGTCAATCAGATTTCACCCATAGGTTAATTGCAGAAATAAACCACATTGCTAAAGGGTGAACTGATTGAGAGTGACACTGATTCAAATGTAGACTGCTTTGATACAGGAGAGTCTTCCTTCATACTTCCCATACCCTTTAAAATAAATAAATAAATAAGACAATGGAAAGAGAAGCATGGCTTTTTAATAAATTTTGACTTTTTTTTCTGACTAAACATCAGCGTAGTGTATGTCCCATTGTACTTGATATCAGAATTTAGAAAATTTCAATTAGGCAGAGTCCAAGTAAAAATGTGAGTAAGGAAGGAAGCATTGAAGGGAGATCCTCACAAATCCTGCTCATTTATTCTTGTAAAAAATCAAGAAATGAAATAAAAATGGTGAGAGATAACAACAGAAACAAAAATTGCAGAATGAAAGGAGAAAAAGAAGGTCTGTTTGGCCAAAGTAAAAACTGAGCTAGGAAGTGGAGAATCAGCTTTCTGCGGAAAGAGAAAGATCTCACAATTTTCCCAACTGATTCTGCAATATAAATAACAAAGGCATGTCTGAGGCTCAAAATAAAGGGAACAAATTGGTTAGCTACAGTATGGTGGCAGAAGCAAAGATTCTCCATACAATCAAGGAAGAAATACTGATGACGAAAAGGAGGGCAGAGAAACTGGAGCGTCAAAAATTTGACAGTCACTGAAGGACCAGCTATGTGAGTAGCAGTAATATTTGGCTGGTTAATGAAGCCACTAAAGAGAAGACTCCATCCCAGAGGTAGGTGGATGTGGAGGAAGAAGGAAGGCAGGACTGACACTCAGCAGCTGAAATGAACTGTGATGAACTGTGAATATATTAAAAACAACATTTTTCTCTCTCAGGAACAGAACACCGGCCTGAGCTGACTGAGACTCTGAAGTTGTTAGGCTTAGCGGTATTGGCTAAATCCATTGGTAGAAAAACCACTGCAGGCACTGGAGGTGTCAAAGAAATTATTCTGGACCTCCAGTGCTACAATTTATATAGACCAATACGTAATTAAATTGCCAAGCATGGTGGTACCTTCTAGTTTTAAGCACTGTCCTTTTCCCAATCAGTTTATCTGTACTTCAGCAACATATCCTTAATGTAGGGAGCTGAACGTTGCCATTTTTGTGTGTTTCTTTAAGAACCATGCTTCAGTTTTCATGTGATAAAGCATCCCTTTCCTAATCCTAGCTCATTATTTTTTCAAAACACATGGACCCAAGTGTCCCATTCCTCTCTTATTACCAAGTGACACAAATCAGTGGGGAGAATTTTCCACCCTTACTTATAAGATTGATTTTTCATACTGGAAAATTTTACCCAATGAGTAAATGTGGAACAATCAAAATGTGAGTCATTTTGATGAAAGCACATTCATATATAATTTTCAGGTTATTTGTTAGCAGTGTTTCTTGTGACCCTAGCTAAAGTAAGAGTTGCAGGTGACCCAGCAGAAAGAGAAGAATGATAATTTCCTGTGGCCCAGTTTAATGAATGTATTATTTTTAAAAGTAGATTTCTGTATTGGGAACAATAACATACCGATGCTGTCTAATGAAATCAGCCTCAATTTTCATGACCTTTCGTTTACTTAACCTTTTGCTTCCATCGTTAATTATACGTGTTTTATAGTTAGTGTAGAGGGCATGATCATTAGCAAAACCTATCAAGCTTGCTTTCTTCAGAAGAAAGAGGAAAAGCTAACAAACAAGCCTTTAGAAAGCTTGAAAGCTAGAAAGAAAGAAGTAAAGGGGTAAAGCATTCATGAGAGAGATGAAAACTGAACTCTCTTCAGTGGCAACATACAAAGCAAGTAGTGGGTAAGACATTCTTGGAAAAAATCAGAAGACATTTGGTGGCATATGCAAGGTTTGTACTTGTTTTGGTTTTTGCCTTGCATTATCAAGGGTTACACCAATGAAAGATTATAAACTGAAAATCCTCTGAAATTAAGTGACACTCATCTGGTCTAGCTGCATATTTAAAATATGTGACTTGGTTTAGAGCTTGCAGTGCCCTTCTTACCCTTTCAAACCTACTGATATCCTTCGTTGCTTCAGAATCTGCCACATACGGAAATTAAGGATTTTGCCTTTTCCAGCTTCTCTTCAAACATTGATTGTTTCTAGAAAAAACTAAAAACCACTGCAAATACCTCTTCCAGAGTCTTGGTCTCTATCAAGTTCCTTTGAACCTGCAGGACTTTATTTAAAGATTCGATTTTACTTTTGGAAGGGGATTAACTAAGACAAAGGCTTTATTTCCTTGCATCGGTTAGCTTTCCTAGGCAATGAAAGACCCTTGAAGGCAGATTTATTGCTTGCAAAAATTTTGTTTGAAGAACAGTCCATTCTAGGAGCATATCCCAGGACTGACAGGAGTTGTAAACTTGAGATGAATGCTACAAAAAGGGACAGATGTGAAGAACTGCTCCCCAAAAAATTTCCCTTTTCTCTTTAAAAGTCATGGTAGCTTTGATGTGGATTTTTTCAGGGAGAGAGTTGAGTTGCTCTACACTTTCTATGAGACAAAACTCAGAAAGACCCTGCACAAAGACTAACAAGTGTCTTACAGAAATAAGAGGCTTTTTAAAGATGAATTTTATGAGTTATAAAAGCATTTTCTCTGCTGAAGTGCAAATCTGCAAGGAGTGAGATAGATCAGACAGTCACAGTGCCATTCTGTGGGACCTGGAAGGGCTGGAGCAATGGGTTGAGAGGCATCCTCTAAGTTCAAACAGGAAAAGAGACCTAGGAAAAAACAATTCCATATACCAGTAAATGTTGGAGGCTGCCTAGCTCGAAAACATCATGGCAGTAAATGAGATAGGGGTTCTGGTTGACATCAAACTGAACAGGAAAGAAATGCTGGAGTGAGTCCTGCAACGGGCCACGTAGATTATTAAGGGATTAGAGCATTTGCCATGTGAGAAGAGGCTGACAGAGCTGGAACTGTTTAGCCTGAAGAACAGATGGCTCAGGGGGAACCTGATCAATGAGTATAACAAATACCTAATGGGGAGAAAGAGGAAAAAACAGAGCCAAGTCTTTCTCGTTGATGCTCAGTGAAAACACAAGTGACAATGAACACAAGAGGAAATATTGGAAATTCCATTTAAGCACATTGTGATCAAATGTTGACATAGGTTGTCCAGAGAGGTTGTGGAATCTCCATCCTTAAAGATAATTAAATTTTGACTGGACCCAGCCCTGAACACCCTACTGTAAGCGACCTTATTTTGAGCAGAGGAGGATTGAATGATTTCCAGATGTTCCTTTTTCAGTGACTATTTGATTCTGTGACCTGTGAGATGAGGCAAGCCATGCAAAAGCTATCACATTAGTTATGGCAAAAAATGATAACCTAGGTGAAACCTATATCTGCAATTCAGCTGCAGCTGTACAGAGCTGCATGGGCTCACTTGGGTGGAATAGCTTGCAAGATCAGTGCTCAGGTAAGGTCGTGTCAAAATTGAGGAAATTTAAAAAAACTCTATCTCTTCGTAACTTAGGACATGAACTCACCTGGTCAAATATTTTGGTAATTCCAAGAAGAGTTTGTTATGGTGGAATATGATATGATGAGTGCATGGTGAAAATTGGAGCTGGTCAACTAAGAAATAAATTGCTTGCTGAATCCAGACAATTGTTTTAGATAGGTCCCTTAAATGTATTTTTGGGACCCGAGGCAACCAATCTGTGTTCTCTGTGACTCAGTTAAAAAATAAAGGAAAATTGGAAAATCTGTTGTTTTCTGAGCATCTGAAATGTGCAGACCAGAGAGTTTTCCAGAAAGTTATTGTTGTGGAATGGGAAATGTTTCCTTCCTCAGGTCTGCTCATATAAAACAGTAACGCACTGTATATTGTGGCATGCAGATCTGATTTTATCACCAGGAAATGTACTCATCAGCTATGGGCACAGAGAAAGTGCATTTAGGGACTAATTTGCTCCATGTCTTTCTCTGCCTCTCTCAGTTGGGGTAGCAAGGGTCGGCATTATTAAACTGTCTAAATTTCAAGTAGTGGCCAGGTACAACTTCATAATTGGCAATGATGCCTCCTCTTTCTAACTTGGGAGTTGTGCCCTACATTGCTGATAAAAAAAATAATTGGTTCAGTCTTTGTGCAGATGAATAAGTCTCTGTGTTCAGACCCATCTTCTGTCACTGTTTAGTTTACTACTGTATGTGCATCTGTTTGTTTTTCATCCCAACATCTGAAAGCCTCATGGCCATTAAAGACTTTTATTTCTTATGACAACCATGAAAGAAATAGAAGTCTTCTAAATTTACAGATAGGCAACACAGACTAAAATAATTTATTTTCTTGTTATTGCTGATGGCTAAATGATTAAGTTGAAAAGCGAACTATTATCACTTTAATTTCAGCTTAGTAGCCTATTCATTAGACTATTTATCTTATAAAGTAAAACCTTAAAAATTTAAGTAAATTGAATTAGATTATACAAACATAGAGGTTAATTAAGCCATTAGCAAAGCTGAAACAACTGAACTTCTAAAGATTCACTATAGATCATAGAGATCTGGGTAAATAAAACATCAACTTTGAAAGCTTCTCTGACAAAACATCTGAGAACATCATGTGTAGAACTTTACATTTAAGGAAGTGTTCAGCTTTGCATGAAGTCAAAGAGAATCACAGATCTGGCCTGATAAAATAAGCACAACTTCCCACAGCTTTCCTCACCTTTCAGTTAAAAAAAATGTGCGTATATATGTTTACATATTTTGTGGGAACTTCTTCACCACTGATTTACTAAGTCAACATACAGTAGCTATTTGAGATATTCTCAAAGCAGATTATGATCTGATTTGAGGTAAATCCTTCTAACCATGCACTATAAATTTGAAAGAACTGTAAAATTTGCAAAGCACTAAGCATCAAACACAAGATGCCTTATTAGGACAGGAATGAACACCACTGTAATTACATGCAATAAATATCCTACATCAAGGAAGTCTGGACAAATATTCAACCCCTTTTGAAGTAAAATGTAATTTTGAAAAATGGAAGGTATTCCAAAGTTATAGATTAGATGTAATATAATAGAAACATATATATTTACTTACTAAAAGTAAGTAATTTCATTACCCTAAGTTCATCTCAAATAAGTGTCCATTTGGAGAGTTTCATTACAGTAATTCAAGAGTCTTTGAATGACTGAAGAATTTTTTGATGGCTTAAGAAATTCTTTTCTATTTACTGGTTATTGGTCGAAGTTTATTATCAGGTAAAATCAGTGCTCTCCTAACTGAACATGTTACACAATATATCTGTGCTACTTAGCATACTTCCAGAGAGTTATTTTTGGTACTTACAAAAATATTCACCTCACTCTAAGGATACAGAAATCAAGACTAAATTGTACAATAGAATTTGGGAAATCTAATCTGCCTGCTAAAAATTCTCTCTCTGATGGGAATAAGATTCCCTCACTTTCCCCTTTTACAACACAAGAATGAGAACATCTCTTAATGAAAGACTTTAGAGAAAAGAATTTTCCACAAAATTTGTTAACCACACGTCTCACTGCCTTTCTAAAAAAATAACTACCAATCTGAGGAAGAGTCAGAAAGCCTAGACAACTGTCTCCCTCAGCATGCCGTTTTCTTAATATAGGTGACAAATGTTGGGACTCATGCACTTCAGCTTGGTGGCATGCTACATATGTTACTTGAAAGTTAATAGTGGAATTCTCAGAGGAAAATTAAATGGAAACCACAACAAGGAATTTTCTTTAACTCCCTATTATAGATATAGATATAGATGTAGATAGAGATATAGATATAGAACACTTCCTTATAGCCTTCATTATAGCCTTTTCTGGGTTTGGATAACTGATTCTCCTTAAAAATCCCTGTGCCATTCAACTATAAATTGACACTTAATAAGGGGAGACAAGCCTCATTCAGCTCCATAGAACCATCCCATTGTGCTTAGCCAGACCTGGAAACATGTAAATAAACAGATACGCTAACACAGCTGGAAGTCTGAAGTAAAAAGGATTCTTTTTTTCTTTTTTAATTGTTTGAATAATCAGTCAGCAACTTTGAGGGGGTAAATAGCAAGAATGAGGAAAAGAGACATTTTCCCCTTCATTATCTCTATAGTCAGAAAAAACCCAAAAGAGACTGTTAAAAACAGAAGGGAATTTCAGCTGAACCTGCATCATCCTGCACTGATTCACCCTCCAGGCTCTGTCTGTCAAAGCTGAACTGTAGCCATGCAAGTATACAACTTTTGTTATCTTAAGGGACCTAGAATTTAAAAAGTGAGTAAAGCAGGCAGAGAATAGGTGAATTAGATTACGTGGGATGAATTCATTTTCTTGCTTGCTTTTTTTTAACTGACGTATATTTTTTTAAGGTTTCATGCAAACAGGAAGGAAAAACAATCTTCAGTAAAGAGCTTGCCATTCAAAATAAGAATGAAGATTGATAACAAGGTATCAGAAGTCAATGAGTTAACAGTGGTTACAGCATACCAGTAATCTAATCGTTGTCATATTTTCTGCAGGCATTATGGAAGAAATATTAAGAACCTGCTTGTAAAAGGATAATGGAATAGCCTGGCAGTTGAGAGCTTTTAATAAGTGCAAGGAACAGCACAGGAAGAATCCCAAAGTTGTGGTTTTGTTTTGTTTTAATGATTTTAACAAATAGACTGATTGGAGACAGGAACTGACATGTTGCTAATAAATGTCTTCATCACCACAAATTGAGCTCAGTGGAAAGTGGTATGTGGAATGTTGGTCAGAGATGTGGCAGCACTGCCCCCTCCCAGAGCTGGCTGTCCTGTCACCTGCTCTCTCCTGCATGAATGCTCCTGCTGAATCCCTGTTGACACATAAGAAAGTAGACTGGGAGCAAACAAAAATCCTATAAATGAAGCTGCTCTTTCATTTCTCTTTGCTCCCCCATTCCAAGGCACTCCTGACATCGTCCAAATTTTGTATAAAGCTCATTGTCCCTTCTCTTGAGAGACTCCATGAACAATGATGCTATTCTCTCAACCTTCCAACATGTCTGCCCCAGGACCCAGCAAGGCAAATGAAGAGCCATCCTTCAATATACTTTGAAAAAATTAAATAATCTTTTATCCCTTTCCTACTTGTATTTTTTTTTAAATGAACTTGGACACTCCTACCAACTTTCACTGGTGCTAAGCAAATAAGTCTGTTTTTGAAAAGCCAGCAGGCCACCATGTAAGTGATATTCAAACTACATAGAGAATGCTAATACATTAATTTTGTCCAAAAAATTTTATCTAACCAATCTAGCAGTAGACCAATTCTCCTGTCTTTTTGGAACCTCAGACAAAATCATAACAGAGCAAGAAGTAAATGAAACTTGGGACATATACATTTACTGTGTGTATGAAAGACGGCAAAGTAGTTAGAGGCAAAGTTTCATGGAGCAAAGTACCATTGTTCTGCTGACTTCATGTGGCAAATGTGACCTACATTGCAGATTATGTCCTGACCTTTAGAGTACCACCCCAACTGAACCCTTGGACAATTCAGCACTCCAGCTGAAGTTAAGTAAGGAAGGGCTGGGGACTCTACTTTTTCTCTGTCAAAGAAAGAGAGATAGAGTAAGCTTCCAGAGAAGAGGATGATCTGGAGTAAAAAATGCCATCAGCCCTTCTCTCCAAAGACAATGTTTCATTTATTACACTGATCAACGTGAACTTCATTTATTTTTTCTTCAAAGGGAGTGTTAAAGATTTTTTTGTCCTGCTGTTGCCTAATAACTGTTTCACCTATCCAAAAAAACTACAGGAATTAGGATTTCCAACTACCACATTGTCAATGTCGACAGGAAAGGAATTAGTGGCCAACAATCTGCTTCATAACTGTGAAATTGCTTTCTCATCCTTTCTACAACATTACATTTTTGCATACTCTTGGAACTGGTCATCAACTCCCCTTCATTAAAAAAAAAAAAAAAGAAAAAACCCTCCTCAAATTTTTTAACTTTAGAAGAGAAAGTTGGAGTTTTTGTGAAATTTATCGATACTTTTTTTTTCCTTTGGTGTGGAATGTCACTTTCAAATTCACACAATCAAAACTCCCAAGTTTTCTGCTTGCATCTTTCCCTGCATTACACTGGAAACTAGGCTTGTGTGGTTGGTCAGTTAAACTTTTGTCAATGGAACTGAATAAAAAGCAGGCTAAAATAGATCAGGCAGAAAAGGAAAAAAAAAAAAACCCAAACCCCCATGTTATTATCTCTGCACTTAATCCTATCAATCTGGACTTAGGTGGGAAAGTGTTGTAAAACAAGTCTTATATACCAAGAATAGGATGAATTTTCTTCCTCAGCTGTGTCTCACCTCAATCCCTCTCCAAGGAACTCATATATCTACAAGGCACCACTTGGAAAGCTTCTTACCTTGGTCTTTGAGATACAAAAAGGACATGAAAAACTATTCACGGACAGCTCTTTCCTGACTGTGCATCTGGGAGGATTCAGCTGTGCTGTTGTGTTCATCACAAGCCTGTAGTGATGGCTACTGATTCATTCAGCATAGACCATAAATGGAGGAGAAAAGAGCTCAAGGGAGATGCAAGGGAATTGAAAATTCAAGGTCTTTAAGATGTCAAGGCAATATGCTCAGAAGTCTGGACATTTGCAAGACAGTGCTCGCTTTGCTGCCCTTTTGTATCTCTGTTCCTCTCAAGCAGTGATTCCAGTTGCACTGTTTTCCACTGATCTCTGAATCAGCCAGCATTTCCACCTCACTGGTGGTAAATTGCATTGTCCTCAGCACCAGTGGGCACATAATTTGGCACACACATACATTTCTGATATGATTATTTAAGGTATTAATATATACATTAACTCAAGGATGGAATAAACTGCAGGTATGGCTTTCAGCATTCTAAGGACAGGTTTTTGGATATTTTGGATATTTGATATTTGGAAATCAAAATTTCATAGGAGTATATTTAAGATGCTCCTTTTCCATTTAACAAGATTACTTTTTCCATCAAGGTAACTTCTATTAATATACATTGTAATGCAGTATACTAGGATGCTCAACTGTGGGTTGAGAGGTCAGTAATTGTATGCATTTTTTCAAAAGAAAGTTGAGGCCATAAATCCTAGCTGACCAAGAGCTGGTGTAGACCTTTAACTAAGTCCATGGCTGTGCTGACAGCAATATTAATTTAAACTTATGTCCTGCAGAGACAAAACCATGTAAAAAATACATATCTGCACAAGTTCATTTGCCAAATTCTTCGGAGGTTAAGAAGATAAAAATCCACACCTTTCACATGTACAGCTTTTCATAGTGTAGTGTTTTTCTTGTCAGGCTCAAAAACATATCTACTTTGCCAGATTTTGAAGGAAGGAAGGAAAAATATCAAGAAAAAAGATGATCTACAGATGGAAAAAAACAGGGCAGATTTTTTTCTCACAGCTCGGCTTAAAGATCTGTCAGGATATTAAGTACAATTTGTGTGACTTTGTGTACCTAGAACTTGCTATTTTGATGCCCATTTTTCCATAATTCACATATTAGCAGAAATTGGGTCCAGAGCTACATAATGTCAACCCTTTTCAGTGTTGTTACTGAAGAGAACAATGAGCTTAGTTGGCCTGACTTCATTAATTTCTGAGATGTGGTTGTGAGTAGAGACTTTGTTAGACTATCTCTTCTTCCTGTGAGGCACTAATCTCTTGAGTCAAAACTCACCTTGCACAGCTGCTGAAGCTATTTTTGTATATCCAAAGTTAATCCAGCTCTGAGCTATAGTAATGATATATATCTGTTTAGCAACAGGCATTGAATCTTTGTTCTTTTAAAACTATCATGTTTTCATGATAGTGAACTAGCATGTGTTCAATTGCACATCTTGGATATCTGGCAAGCCAGTATCTGAGGAGTTGCTATCATCTTCCTCAAAGTTATTTCACTTTAAATAGGCCAAAGATCCAAATCAAGCAGTTTTTAAAAGAAGACCAATTTGAGTTTTCATTAATGCTTAAACTCTAGTTCATAAACATTAATTACCTAGGATGATTCTGTTACAGACTGGACAAAAAATAAGAAGGATTTTAGTAATTTGAATGCAAAGCCCAGTGTCCCAGTCTCAAACAATGATCAGTGTGATTTTCTAAAGTGAATGTAAACCACATAGTTATGCTTGTTATATTCTCCTGGTCTACTGGCATTTTAGAGACAAAGTTGTGTCCAGGACTTGGTGTTTAACAGCCTTCGGTGAACTTTTCTTTCTAGGAACTTGTTTAGCTGCTCTTCTAACTCATTTATATTTTGGGCTACTACAGTGTCCTGTGTCAATGAGTTCTGGTTTCCTTTGTGCTGTCTGCAGTAGTCCCTCCTTTTGTTCATATTGAAAGTGCTGCCTGGAAATATCACTGATGCACCTTGGTGCACTTGGTGTGCACCTTTTCTGTGCTAGTCCTGACTTCACAGAGATCTATTATACATTCCTCCTCACCCCTAGCTCTATCTTTGGGTGTTTAGATAGGAGATAGGATAGGAACAGTTTTGTAACTTTGACTGTCCCTGACATACTTTTTCACTCTTTCTGAGCTGGGTAAGGAGGCAGAACTGCCTACAGGACTCCATGGTGCAATGGCATTTTCTATTTGTTCTTTCTTTTCTCCATTGAATTACAAGGAAGATGGATCATTCTTCCATGTGAATACCATGAAAGAGATGATGCCTGTGTGGAGGTAACCCCTTGTGGGAGGCTTGACGTTCCTTCTACCACACCTGGTGTGAAATATCTGCTAGGAGCCATCACCAGCTCTTCAAAATAAAATGAACTCATATTTAATCCATGAAGGAATTGGTTTACAAGCCAATTAATTCACAAACTAGTTAACTGACACAACAGCCATTAATGGCCCTTGTTTCCAGATGAGGGTGGCCGTATGCATGCCCGATAGGAAATGGTTCCTGGCCTTGGACAGCTCCTTAGCTATGACTGGGAATTGCTCAGGAGAGGTGTGCCAGGGTGAGATTTTTCTGGGGACTCCTTTAACAATGTAGCACTACAGACACTTCAGTTCCAATGACCAGCAACAGTCCTAGGCACAGATTTACTTGTGAAGAGGAAAGGACAGGGTGGATAAGATCGGCACTGTGGTGTACGTGCTGAGTGGGGGCAAGTCCTCTCAAATCTCTGACGTGGCTTCCCCATGCATTTGCTCTGTATTTGGAGCAGAAGAAAAGTGTTCAAAAATTAGATGAGTCCAGCTCTTTTCTTCCACAATATACCTAGAATACCTAGGAGGCATAATAGCATGAGAGGGTGATGCTTAGAAGTGAGCAGTGCTGAGATCCTATTTATGTAAAATATATATTTTAGAAAGGAGATGATTCATGATAATAAGCAATTAAGTATTCATAAGGTAATCCAGGAATCAAGATCAGGTGTTGCAGAGGGGAGCAGAGGATTTTCTCTGATCTAAGATTAGGAATAATCAGGATTAGATACAGACATTAAACCTTTGGAGCATGCAAGTTCTGCAGAGTTAGCATATCCATAAATTGTATTTCCTTAATAGCAGGTTAAATAATTTTTAACATACATACCCATATATAAATCAGGCATTGCATGGGGATAGATACCTCCTCTAAACTTTATTTAAGTGTTACATAAGGGTATAATTTGTATGTAAGTAGATCAATATTAATTCCTTTATGGTCCTTTATGGTTTATTAATTCCTTTGATTCTCTTATTCACAAGGAATCTCATGCCCTGACTATATATAGAAAACTGGCCAAAAATGTTATTCAACCCCTGTTCTAGTACCCCTGTTCTAGTCTTATTGATGAAAGACAGAGACAAAAAATATAATTTTTTTCTTGTACATATATATTGGTGAGTGTAAATTTGTAGATTAATATGTTTAGATAATAATTTTTGTTCCTTGATTAATTGTTTAGGTGCAGTAGAAAAATCAAAGTTTCAGGTTAAAATAGGTATTGTCTGCTTTTATGAATAGCCAGAAACTAGGTCATTGCAAGAACTGGAAGCATCCCAGTGGTCTGTCATATTCTATATTTTTATGTGTAGGTAATACAGTATATTGTTGATGTGAGATCTGGCATGTCTTATTCTAGAACACCTTAATTTAAGTTGTGTCAGCTGTGAAACTTGCCAGGGGAGGTAGAAACCAAGCACAGTCTGTGGGTGCTAGGCTGTCTTTTATGTGACAGCTCAGAAGTCTCTTGACCTCATGACCTAAGCATCCTTGTATATGAACACAGAAGTTCTAGAAGTCTAGGTTTCTGCTTTTTATGTCTGAGTGAGCTCCACAGCGCATGATCTTGGTGCTCCATGCAGCCCTACAATTAATCCAGGATGGCTGGCCTGAACATGGGGCTCTGATATGGGGTCTTATTCATGGGAAACTTGTTCTAGCCCCTGGAAGATGGTGGCAATGAATTAAACGCCTCTGTAGTACTAATCTCCCTGCAGCCTTCTGTGGCTGCAATTTCTTGTGCATTCCTGTCTGCTTGTCCCACATGGATGCCAGCACCATGAGGACAGTGCCTTTGCTCTGTGCTGCCAGGTGCCCTCTCTGCACCCCACCCATGTTACAGGCAGCAGAGTGCTGGAGGGTGTCACTTTTCCTCGCTTCTGGAACTCAAGTTACAAAGAGCCAATGTAAAAAGTAAACTTCTCCCAACAGTCAGTGCCTGTGTGCCACTTTTCGGCTATGGCTATGTTTTTTATCACTTTGTAATAGCTGTTTTTATCACGGCTTCATTTTCCATAAGTCAATCTTTCTATACATACATTATCTTCAGAAAAGCTGAGCTGTAATTACAGAGGGTTTGTCCAAAGCATATGAAATAGACAATTAATCTCACTGATTTCTCTGAGGTTGCCCCAAAGTGCTCAGGGAGGGAAGTGATTAACAACCTAAGATAATAGCGCAGAGTGATATAAACCATTCTGCTTCTTGTCCTGCATATCCCTTCCTTTCTTCCCAGGCTTCACACCCCCTTCTTGCTCCAAGGAAGCTATGCAGGTGATGATATAAGCAAGTGTGACAAGACTGGCTATTCTATGCAGCTATTTTTCCCAACTGTATATATGCTTTAGATGATTAACTCTTCACCCTCAAAGTTCCTTTCAGTTATAGAGCTGACTTCTTTGGCAACAGGCACAACCCAATGACAAACTTCTCTGAAAAATAGATATTATAAAAAAGAAAAAATGCTAGAAAAAGAAAAGTAATAGTGTTGATATTTATTAGCATTATATATTTGTGTTCTAGTGTGCTCAAAGTTTTCCTGGTGTTTTGAATGTCCTTCCCTCTCATATGTGGATATGTCAAATCATCCTTTAAAACTGATGTTTGTTTAACTACCTCCTGGCCCATGTTCCCAAGCCACAGAACCAAACAAAGAGATACCTACAAGATATATCCCTAAACTAACTGCATCTGTTTTCTGGATCCAGAATACCACAGGCCAGGTGGAACTGCAAACCCAAGTGATCTGTTCCATGCAGCAGGGACGACAAGGGAGGCCACAAGGCTCAGGAGCACCAAGAGGTACGTGCTGTAAAACAGACTCCCCAGCTACAGTTTTGACCCCTTAGCATGTCCCCTGTTGCACAGGAACCCTGCCTTATGTCCAAATTCAGGGAGAAAAAGGGTGAGTGACAAAGTTGCTGAGAGGTCTGAAAATTTCAAAATCCAGATATGGATTTCATGCAGTACAGGAAAACACACACACAAAAAAGAAATCTGGAAAATTATCTTTTTGATATATTTTTTGGAAGCTAAACCCAGGATAACACCCTCAATCCTATCCTTTCATAGCCTTGCCACAAGCTTTCAAAAAGACACTTTATCTTTAGGTACACAACATTCCTATTTGCTTGGCTGGCTCTTCAGGCACAGTCCTTAGCCCCATCCTGCTTCTAGAAAATGCTCTAGTGCAAGGAGAAAAATGAGACAGAAGGCTGGTAACACTCAACAAGTCTGGCTGTGTGTGTTTGGGAGGTCCCAAGAGATAGTGGAAGCTGCTGCAGAATAGGTGGATGATGGTAGTGGTTATGGGTGGTCAAGTTTTTGAAATAAAAGTGGCGTAATAGAAGATAAGGGATGCAATGGGCAATCTTAGGAATGCAGGGCAGGAAATGCATTGTGGATTAGTGTCTTGCCATGGGGGAAGGTATACATCATCTATCATCATCTCTGTCAATGGTTAAAACTGATGTTGAAAGAAACATCAATCTATATCTGTCGTGGTTTAACCCCCACCAGCATTCAAGCTCCACACAGCTGCTTGCTCACTCCCCCACCAGCGAGGTTGGGGAGAGAACTGGAAGGGTGAAAGCCAGAGAACTTGGGGGTTGAGATGAAGACAGTTTAACAGGGAAAGCAAAAGCCAAACAAAGAAAAGGAAGGAACTAATTCATTGCCACTTCATGGGTAGGCAGATATTCAGTCATTTCCAGAAGAGCAGGGCCCAATCATATGTAACAGTGACTTGGGAAGATAAAAATGCCACCACTCCAAATGTCCTCCCCCACTTCCCTTTTCTTCCTTCCACTTATATACTGAGCATGACATCATAGGGTCTGGAATATCCCTTTGGTCAGTTGGGGTTACCTGTCTTGGCTGTGTCCCCTCCCAATCTCCCATGCACCCTCCAACTTCCTTTACAGCATGGCAGCATGAAAAGCAGAAAAGGCCTTGGTTCTATTCAAACTCATCAATAACAAAAATACCTTTACATTATCAACCTTTTCTTCAGCACAAATCAAAAACACAGCCCCATACCAGCCACTGTGAAGAAAATTAACCTGCGATGAAACCAGCATATTCCATACCATTTACATCATGCTCAGGTCCCACACTATGGAATACAACCTCATTAACACCCCCACCCCCACCCCCACCCCCACCCCACACCCCACACCCCTTCCAATTCTTTGATATAACACACAGATATTGTTCTCTTAACCTATGGACCACCCCTGAAAATGTCCAGAAAATGTCCGCAAAAATGTCTGTTGAATTTATGTAGTGCATGACTTTGGGCTCCAGTTATTATGGTCACTCAGGGCAGGAGAGGTGGTGGGTGACCAAAGTCAGGTCAGGTCACTGCTGCACTGCAACTGCCTCTTGTAAGGCTTCTCCTCCATTGTGTTGGGTGGTTCCTGTTACTGTAATTCCTGAAATATACAACTCAAATCATAGATTACAACAGTTTAAAAGTACATCCATTACAATCTCCACCACTGGTCCCCTGTGGGGTCACAAGTCCTACCTGCAGACCTGCTCCAGCACGGGCTTCTCACAGGGTCACGTCACATCCTCCAGGCATCCACCTGCTCCAGCATAGGGTCCTCCACAGACTACATGTGTATTTCTGCTCTCTTGTGGACTCACTCACCCATCACAGTCCCTCCAACTCAAGTTCACACTGGATTTCTAGCCTGTCCAGAACACAGCAGCAATGCTTGGCTACCTGCCAGCCCAGGCCCATCGCCATGGCTGTTATAATGTTCACAGGCACAACAGAGCGAGGTGATAAGCAGCGCAGCAGCATTGAAAGTGAAAAGCAGCCAATAATGAGCACAATACAGTCAGGCAGGCAAGCCTCATGGAAGCAAAGGAGACTGCCCATTACCAGCTAAATAGCACTATCAGATGTAAATTCAGCCTGTCACATCCCAATCAAATCTATCATCTCAAAATTTTTGAACCTCACATTGGGTGTCAAAATAAGACATTCATGGTTTAACCCCAGCCAGCAATCAGGCCCTACACAGACACTTGCTCACTCCCCCACCAGAGAGATCAGTGAGAGAATTTGAAGGGTAAAAGCAGAGAGCTCATGGGTTGAGATACAGACAATTTAATAGGGAAAGCAAAAGCCAAGCACACAAGTGAAAAAACCCAAGGAATTAATTCACTGCTTCCCATGGGCAGGTATGTTCAGCCATTTCCAGAAGAGCAGGGCCCTATCTCACCTAACAGTGACTTAGGAAGACAAATACCATCACTTCAAATTTCCCCTTCCTCCTTCTTCCTTCCACATCATATACTAAGCATGAAGTCAATATGGTCTGGAATATCCCTTTGGTCAGTTGGTGTCACCTGTCCTGGCTGTGTCTCCTCCCAGTCTCCCATGCACCCCCAACATCCTTTTACAGTGTGGTGGTATGGAAAGCAGAAAATGTCTTGGCTCTGTGCAAGCCCTGCTCAGTAATAACAGGAACATTTCTGTATTATCAACCCTGTGGTCAGCACATGTACAAAACAGAGCCCCATAAGAGCCACAGTGAAGAAAATTAACTCTGCCTCAGCTGGTGCCAGTATAATAACTTTGTCTTAAAATTGTAAAACTAGGAAAGCACATACTGAGAAGAGGTGAGCAAGAGAATAACATTTAAGAAGCTGATTAAGCATCAGGCAAGGAAAGAAAACTCTCTTTTAATGGAATACAGTAACTCCATTAGCTGTCTTCAATGAAACTTGAGCTTGGGTTGTACTAACTAATGTAAAGATACCCACGAAAACAAGTGCTTCATGAGCTTCTAGTGTAAGAGATGGGGTGCTACACTACTTAGTCTTGTGACAAGAACAAGCTCTTTAAATGGAAAATTCGAATAGAGTGTGTTTATAGCTGTTGAAAAATATAAATATTGTTATCTGACTGATCTGAAAATCGATTTTTTTTCTGTTGGAAGCATTGGACTTTCTGCAGAAATTATCTATGTCATATATTTTAGATAAGTTCTGGAATTTCATTGTCTTGCTGGCATTTTGCATTTCTCCAGTGGTACTCATTATAGAATAATTGATGAGCACTAAATCAATGTAAGTTAACTCCTGAGTCTATGATTCTGTATCCCTTGTGACTGTGTTAGTGGCCAATATGCCTAGTTGCTTTCCAGAACAGAAAATACACAGGAATGGACCGATTATGTACCAAAACCCAGACAATATTCCAGGCAAATTACAAGATAGAAATTTAGAGAAACAAGAAAAAAACAGGTTTACATCCTTTAGCTTTTTACTTCTAATATTTGCAAAGGATTATTGTAAGTAAAGGATACTGTTGCAATAAATTATGTATAAGGAAAAAGTGTTAACATCCCAAAACATTTTCCCTCCTAAATTTTGAAACATCCTACTACAGCCCATTCATTTTACAAAGCACAGAGCAGATCTCAGCAGAACATGAGTTGTCTTTCAACCAGGCACACAAATAACCTACATTTGCAGTCATGCTTGTCCCAGATAGCAGGAGACTTTCAGCCATGGGATGCAGATTCAGACAACTGGAGGGTCCACAAGCATGTCATCTCACTTCTTGCCCTGTATGAGTGCATTTTGTGTGTCCCTGTGTTGGGATTCCTATTAGGCAGTTGCAGAATGGTGTCTCTGCTCTCTGTCATCTTCTTACCACTGAGAAGACCAGAGCCAAGCCCCACAGCACCTTTAATCTGTTTACTAGGATGCCTGCTCTTGTCAGAAAGCAGAAGAAAATGCCTCAAGGGAGATTTGCAACCATCAAACAGTGCATTATGAAACCTGAAGATACAGAAGGTGAATTAAATTTTAATAAAGTAACTTTAGTAAAATTGCTTTCAGCTAATAGCTGAATGCCAAGAGTCGGCCAACTTCAGTTAAGTGGTTTGTAAGGCTGGAGGTGTGAGGTGCAGGGGAGGCTGACAGCCTCTGTGAGGATCCCATAAGATGGTCTATCTGCAGCAAGCCAGTGAAGGAACCAAAGATTCAGAGTTTAATTTCCTGGTAAGTGTTGTGGTGCCTCGGAATATTTCAGCTACAAGATGATTTGTAAGGGGTTTAATTGTGTTATGGGCACCTATCTGCAATCGCTGAGGAAGCAAATGCTGCAGCTTGTCATTGGATCTCACCGTAAAGCAAGTGAAAGCAAATCTGGGTCAGAGCATATTTTGGTGTTTTGTCTGTATTTTTCAGAATCTGGGAAAGATCCTGCTGGAATATTGCTTTTTTCACAAGGTCTCTACATATCCTGGATATCACTTCAACTTTTCGAGCACAGCTGAAAGATTGTACAGACTGCAGAAATAAAGGGTTGAGCAGAGGCACAGAAGCAAACAGCAGTTTTGCTGCAGATCAGAGCAGAGTGAAACAGTATGGTGTGAACAACTCTGAAATGGAGCAGAAACAACATTACAACAGGAGGAGGTTGTGACTGCCAGCAGTAGCTAATGGTAAGCCTGGTGAGAAAACAGGTAGCAAATACAAGAACAGTGCTGGTGTGAGTAGCAAGAGGTAAATAGAGTGTCCTCAAAATAAAAGCAATGTAGAGCAGAGCTACTTTCTCAGGGCTTAAAAGGTGAACTATGAGGGAATGGATTGTAAAGTAATCCAGGAACAATGATCAATTCCTGTCACTTGGATGTCTTCCAGCCTGGACTGGAAATGGAAATTAGACTTTCTTATTATCTTACAAATATTCAGAAATATAGGATTAGAACATGGTCAAGAATATTAGAAAAATAAAAATAGCTTCACAGAAAAAAGCCCAAAGTCTCTACAGTCTGATACTCCATCTCTGATGGAAGATGCTTAGAGAAAATGTGTGGAAAAGGGCAAGTGGGGAGGGACAAATCCCTGCTATGTGCTTCCTGTGAGTCCCTAGCAGAAGGGTTAAATCTTCTAGAAGAAACAAATATGCACACACACACATATATTTGGATCTGATAGTTCATTTTCATGAATATGTTTAGGACTAGTAATATTATTCCTGGATCAGTTTCTGCACAAATATTTCAACATGATCAATAGTTTTCCCCTGCCTAGTTACTTATCAGAAAGGAGCCAATCAGAATAACCTGCTGTAATTCATTAAGACTGACATCTTGTGGTTGCTTTTTGTATGACGTCTTCTGCCCGAACTTCATAGGAAACACTGAATTTATCCCTTGGCTTAAACAGCTACTGTACATCCTCTCTGTGTTTCTGAGAATGTATTAGTCACACGGTTCTGAAAATTATTTAGTAACCCCACCAGGGAGATGAGAAAAGAATTAATGCTGCATCAAAATTTAATTCTCTTTTTTATTTCCCCTGCAGAGCTTTATGGTGTTGAATTGTTAATGCACAAAAGCATTCTCACCGCTGCAATCACAGTCTCTTTAATTGTGTCTCTGTTTACATGACAATATTTATCATCTTGAATATTTTTAAACTGTTAGTAATCATACCCTAGAACACTGAGCAAACTTCAAGGTGTTGTCTAGAGTAACAGGGGAGTCTCCTTTGGTTTGAAAGTCTCTTTAATGATGTTCTGTCTTTTATGAGTTAAAAGTTACCGTGTCCTGCAGAACTTGTATAGTGAGACCTGCCTTTTGCATGTATTGAATTAAGATAGTGGGACTCAGCTGTGCTCCCCAAGCTTTCATCATGTAATTTACTGTGGTGCAAGGGTAAAAGATGCACCTCCTATATCTGCAAAATAGGATCCATTTCAGAGACTACTATTTTTGCCAGTCAAAAGACTCTAGAAATTCCCACATAATTTTTTTTTAATCTCAGGGATTGTGTTAAGAGGGTCTATATTCACCTTCTTCTAAATTTTAAAGTGGAAGTTTCCTTCTTATACAGATGTTTGCAACTGGTGATGTGTTAATACAAAGGTAGAAAGTAATTGGGACATTTATCTGAAACTCTGCAATCTTCTATTGGTACTGGATTAGTTTCTTCATAGGCATCAACAATGTCTGCAGGAATGCTTTACATGGGGTCTGGGATATCAAGGGGAGTCCACCTGTGTAGATCAGCAGCAAGCAACAGACAAACAGCAGAACAAATATCTTCAGTTACTTTATCAAGTGAGGACAGATCAACCTTGTGTATGTAACTAATTTGTTTATTTATTTGCTTGAGAAAAGAAATGAGAATGCCTTCCTTTGAACTTTTCTGACACAATGCTTCCTTGTCTCCCAGCAACTAAAAATAGCTCAGTTTTAATATGCTCCCAAGATGAAAATGATTTGATTAGGACCAAATTAATAGATTTTGCTTGTGCTTCAAAACAGAATCAGTTCTAGAATGACAGCAAATAGTGTCAGCCTGAATGCAATTTTTACACAGTTAACAAGAACCTGAAACAGGGAGAGAGAGTGAAAACCTCAGTATATCATAAACACAAAATTTGCAGCAAATGGAACAAAATACCAGTCCCACTGTTCATTCAATATTTTTAGGTTGTTGTTCCAGATGTAACAGTATTTCATCATTTTTCACCTTGCAGGTTTCCTTTTTCTGATCTCTGCTTGCGTGTAGTCATGATGAGTTACAGGACCTTAAGTCATGTTTATCATTGCAGAATTGTAAATATGCGTGTTCCAGAAACATGAGAGAATATAAAGAAATGGCCATCATTATCTGGAGAAAAACTTCCTTAACACCTGTAGAGAGCTCATGCTGCACAGAATAAAGGTGCAAACACAACTAACCAGAGAAGTGGTAGGAAAAACATGATAGCCAGAAATAATCTTGCAAGAACATCACCAGCATTAGAGATACAAAGGCAGAATGGTTATTGATTTCTTCTTGGCCAAGCAGGTGTTTAAATACTTGGCTGTTCTACGATTCCACCTAGACTAGTACTGAGAGAAGCATAATGATTAGCAGAAAAAAAACCTTATGTTTATATCTTACTTGCTCTTTGGTATTTTTTTTCTTAAAAGGGCTTTGTTCAGAAGATGGTTTTTACTAAAAGAAGAGTGATGATTTTTTTAAAATATGAGACATAGTCATAAGCTTTTCAAGCTCCAGTAAAGACAATGCAAACCTAAGGGCTATGACATGAAAATAGTTCAAAGTATCTTCACTCTAATCCTTGAGCACTCTGGATTTGTTTTGAGGCACGTTAAAGCTTCCTTTTGAAAAATTAATGCAAGGGAGATGTGGTACAAATACAGCGGAAATAGAACTGGTGGGAGCTGCTTCAGACCAGGAGCCTGGGTGAATTAGACGAAGAGAAAATTTAAAAACATATCTTCAAGCCTGGACATATTATTCTTGAGAAATTTCAGCAACCCAACTTTAAGGAAATGTAGGTAGGTGTCAAGTAGCATTAACTGTTCCAGAGAGAATAGAAATGGATGCTGCACAAGCTGTAATTGATGATTTCTTTAATTTAGAAATTTTGACAGTCAGTGTAAATCATGTGGGTCATAAAAATAGATGATAACAGTTTAAACCTTATTTAAAGAAAAATTTCTATCTCTTTTTGCAGCAGTGCCATAATCTCAGAAAGAGAAACCACGACTTAGTATAATTCACACAGCAAAGCAGCAAAGAAATAAAAGGCAAGATAGTTCAACAAGGCAGATAAAATAAAACCAGAAAAAGTGATGGGGAGTTTTTGTGATGTCCTGAGCCACAGCTGCTGACCTGTCAGTTGGCAGAATCAAAGCAGCTGTGGTGCTTTCAGGTCCCTCTCTGAGCAATTTTTCCTCTTCAATGAAATTTCTTCATCCTAAAATGAAAAGAAACCCAGTCAAAGTATACACAGTTTGTACTTTTCTAGAATGTGGTTTTCAATGTTATCTAAGGAAGTAAGTTTTTCCATTAAAATGATATCTTAAAATTACTTCAAGAAATCCCATTTAGTGATAATAAACCCAGCATCTTCTTACATAGGATCATATTACTCAAAAATAAGACAAGACACAGAAATAATAGATTTTATTTTGTGAGTTTTTTACCACTATTATTATAATAATTCATTATTGTTACGATAATAATCAAATGCAGAAATTTAATTTTTTAATTACTAATTAATACAGTCTCTATTAGTATTGCTTTGGCATCTATAGCACATAAATTGAGGATCAGAAATCAAATCTGAAATCCGCCAAGTTCACATTTCTTTTGACAGTAGAAATAGATGTAGAGATAATCCATATTATTATTATTATTATTGACTTTTAACCCCATTGACAAAAAAGTGGGGTAGCATTGATTGTTTTCAAGATATATATGCAAATTAAAAATTGATTTCCATTACAAATGACACATAAAAGTGAAACAGTTTAAAGCTACATCTTACCCTCAATAGTAATGATAACAAGGTGAAACATAGATTTTTGGAGTCCAAAAAATCTCTGGAAAAGCAAGGATTCATGTATACATGTATAAAGCTTATCTATCCAATGATGGAAACCATTGCTTGAAGTTTCACTGTGGTAGCATTTTACATGGCCAGATATACTAATACATAATCACAGCTGCATGAATTAGTGTATAGGACAGACATGCAGCTGTATTAGCACTGGTATTCTTGGAGATATATATATATAAATCCTCTATTACAGTTTTCCTTGGCATTATGCACAGTTCTCTGACTGCAGTGCCTTGATCTAATTTCCTCAATCCCAAAGAGCATACATCCAGCAATAAGAATGGATCATTTACAAGATCACTGAATGGGTCACAGGGCTGGGACACCTCTCCTGTGAAAATAGACTGAGAGAGTTGGGCTGTTTGTCCTGGAGAAGAGAAGGCTCAAGGGAGATCTTCTGTGGCCTTGCAGCACCTAAATGGTGCTTGCAAGAAGGCTGGAGAGGGACTTTTCACAAGGGCATGTTGTGATAGGACAACAGGGAATGGCCTTAAACTGAAAGGGGGCAGATTTAAAATAGTTATAGGAAAAAAATTCTCTGCTGTGAGGGTGGTGAGGAACAGGATCAGGTTGCCCAGAGAAGTTGTGGATGTCCCATCCCTGGAGGTGTTCAAGAGCAGGCTGGATGGGGCTCTAAGAACCTTGGTCTAGTGGAAGATGTCCCTGCCCGTGGCAGGGTGTTGGAGCCAGATGACTTTTATGGTCTCATCTAATCCAAATCACACTTTGAGTCTATGAAGACAAACCCCCTCAAAAGCTGAGGGAAAACCCCATGCACAAGTTGCATGTGAATATCTAATGTTCTTTGATGGTAACGTGAGGAGGAGGAAGGTAGTTGAAGATCTCTGTGAGTTAAGTTGATCTCTACTACAATTCTGCAAAGGTCCACAATTATATAGCTTCATCTTCATTGTAGGCAAGTCCCAGCACAGTATATGAGGGCAGTTTTCAACCTTAGTCTGTTGGCATGTCCAGAAGAAGCTGACTCAGACCACAAGGACCACATGGTTGTTGGGAAAAATGGCTCCAAGCCACACTCCAAAGATGTGCTGACTCCTAACACTGCAATGCAGTGGAGAAGAAAATCTCTGCTGGCAGAGCTGCTTCCAGGAAGAGCTCAGATTGCGCTTAGAGTTCACCGTTAGGGAATGCAACCCAGGCAAATGGAATTGCAGGAGGAAGAACATTGGCTCATGCCTGTCTATCTGGAGTATCATACTCTTCAAATTTTTAGTTCATTCCTTGATGAAACATGGACTACCATGCTATCGTGGTTTGTATCAGGAAACATTGTGGCCAGCAGGACCAGGGCAGTGATCATACCCTTGTACTCATCAATGGTGAGGCTGCACCTTGAATGCTGTGTTCAGTTTTGGGTCCCTCACTACAAGAAGGATATTGAGCTGCTGGAACGAGTCCAGAGAGTTGCAACAAAGCTGGTTAAGGGTCTGGAGTACTGTCTTATAAGGAAAGGTTTAAGGACTTGGGTTGTTTAGCCTGGGGAAAAGGAGGCTTGGGGGGACCTTATTGCTCTCTGCAACTACCTGAAAGGAGTAGGTCAGGAGGGAGTTAGTCTCATCTCCAAGTAACAAGAGATAGGATAAGAGCAAACAGATTCAAGCTGTATCAGAGGAGGTTTAGATGGAACTTCAGGAGAAATTTCTTCACCAAAAAGATTGTCAATCATTGGAACATGCTGCCCAGGGAAGTGGTTGAATACCGGCCGGTATTTAAAAGTTGTGCAGTACTGGTAACTTAGGGACATGGACGTGGCAGTGCTGGATTAATGGTTGGACTCAATGATTCTAGAGTTCTTTGCAGGCAAAATAAAAATTATGCTCTTCTATCTATTTCTAAGTATTTAATGATATTTTTCCTTCCTGCAGAGATTTAGTATTTTTTCAAAGTAATCCTGTCTCATAGTTTTCCTGTTAATGAATAGGGCCTGTTGAACTGAATCTGAGCAGAAACCCTTTTATTTTTTTGGTTAAAGGAGACAAGAAACTATAAACTTTTCCATGTATTGAATTTGTTCCTATATTTTGGTGTTCTGTGATGAGCAAAGGTCCAGTTTAGGACAGAACACTTGGGCTCAGTAACACCCAAAGAAGGATCTTTGTGAATAACTAGCAGTCTAATGACAGAAAGGGTGTGAAAAAACCTGAGATCCAAAGCTTACTAAGTCTTTATGCCACAAATTTTTCTTGGAATTTAAACATGGAAAAATCAGTATCAATTTCTCACTTCTATGCTGTAGGCTAACTAGCATGAAGTTCTTCTTATTTTGTGTGTCTTTGTGAAGAATGTTCAGAGGAAAAAAACAAAAAACTGAAAGAACTGAATGTTTTTAGTTTTACATAGTATTACATTCCATTTCTGACAACAACCTGTATTTCTTCCAGTTCTGAAAGCAAAATAATTTTTATCTCTGAAGAAAAGTTTTCATGTAGAAAAAACAAATGCCATGAGCACCAGAGTTTTAACTGTTAAGGATAGTATTATCTTTTCTGAAAAGAAACAGTCTACCTCTCGTCCCCCCTGAGACTGCTCACAGCAATGAACTTCCTATACAAGTGAAGGACAGTGTTTCTTTCACAGGGCTGATAATTGGTTTGATTTAATTCACTGTGAAAGACAAGTTTGACCAATTACTTGCAGGCAGTTGAACATTACATCTTCAGATATGTAAGTGCAAGGGACAGATATATTGAGGCTCCCTTATCTCAGTATTGAAGGGAACACTGCTGACTGCATTCAAGGAACAAATAACTTTAAGATTAGGTGGTAAGTTGGGAACCTTAATCTTTCCTTGAGATGTCAATTTTTCCCTTGACATCAAGAAAACAAAATACCACTGGAAAAGCACACTGTCCAAGTAGAAATTTCCAGGAACATACTAAAAGCTCATAGAGTCAAGCTGAGACATTTTTGGAATGATGAAGACTACTACAAAGTAGTCTACTAAAAAGAGAAACCTTAGCCATATATGCAGCCCTCAAACAAACTAGGTGGATCTGGAATTAAATCAGCCTCTGAAAGGGATATTGAACATTGTGACCATTGACACTGACCACTGAGATCATGTCACCCCTACCTGGACTACTTTCTGGCCTCCACTGGATTTATCTTCCTTGAAGTTTTATACAGTCATCAATTAAAGTAGTTATTGAACATTGTAGACTTCTTCATGCTGTAGTGGAAAGAATAAGGCTCCAAAGCTGGAAATATATCCTATTTGTCTGGGAATGTCTTAGCAAGTAGAATGAGTTTGTGCAAGAGAACCTGAAATAGGGTAAAAAATGGAAGGAGAGAAGGCAGGGATGTTCATAGTGATGGCGTTTGTCTTCCCAAGTCATCACTACACATGGTGGAGCCCTGCTTTCCTTGGCATTGCTGAATGCCTGCCTGCCCATGGGAAATGGTGAACAATTTCCCTGTTTTGCTTTGCTTATGTGTGCAAATTTTACCTTTTAAATTGTCTTTGTCTCAACCCATGAGTTTTCTCACTTTTACCCTTTTGATTGTCTTCCCCATCCCACTGAGAAGGAGTAAATGAGTGGCTGGGAGGGGCGGAGTTCCTGGCTATGGCTAAACCACAACGAAGACCCCAGGAGACAGAGGGTAGAAGAACCTGTATTTAGGTCAAGGAAGGCCTTGTGTTTAGGGTTGGGAGACAGTGTAGCTTACTGCTATGGAAATGAGTCACTTAGTACATACATTCATTCTCTTCTTTCTTGAGCAGTTTGGGACAGTATGGAAGATAATAACCACCAAGATTTTATCCACTCTCTGTCCCAAGAAGAACTAAGAAGAATTTAAACCACAATGAGATCAAGCAAGGCTGGCTAAGTAAGAGAGCAAGAACTTGTATTATCTCTTCACTGTCCACTGTCCACAGCATTTTCTCCCTGCTGATTGCAGGTGACAGTAAACCACTCTATATTTAAAACAAAATTTACTAAGGATTTTATACAGCTGTATCAATTCTGTAACTTTTGAGGATGCATCCTGAATATATTTTGTGTTTAGCATTGAATTAGAAGCTAAATACACACACAATTATAACATTTTGTAACTGATTGCATACTCCTAATGTTTTTGTTTCAGCCCATTGTTTTGGTGCTTTTAAAAGATACTACAAAAAGATACTTCTTGTGGCACTGCAGGTACATTACCATACTTACAGAGGGTTTCAAAAGACATGAATTTAGGAAAAAAACATACTTTCTCCAGTTTCCTCACTTTTCTCTTTGATTTCCAAGAACAGTTGTTCACACATATTGTAGTTCTAATATTAGGTGTATCTGGAATCATTCTCACAGAAAAGGAAAGGGACCTCAAGTGGTCACTTAATTGGACCTGTAATCTAGTGAGAACATTTAGAAATTGGAATAAATTCTAACCTCAGCCCCTAGAAACTTGGAATAAAGGAAATAGCTCTTTAAGGCCCTGTGCAGAGAGAAGCCTGTGCTGCAGCAGATTTGCTGGCAGGAATTGTGACCCTGTGGGGACCCACACTGGAGCAGCCTGTTCCTGAGGGCCTGCACTCCCGAAAAGGATTCATGATGGAGCAGTTCTTGAAGAACTGCAGCCTGTAGAAGGGATGTATGTTGGAGAAGTTTGCAGAGGACTGACTTTGGCGGGAGTGACTTCACACTGGAACAGAGGAAGAGTGTGAGATGTCCTCCCTCTGGGGAAGAAGGAACAGAATAGAGAGTGTGAGATGAACTCACCCCAGCCCTCATTTCCTGTCCCTCCTATGTTGCTGGTGGGGAGAAGGTGGAGAATTCAAGCATGAAGTTGAGGAAGAAGGAAATTGTGGGGGGAGGGTGTTTTTTTGAAATTTAGTTTTTGTTTTTCATTAACCTACTCTGATTTCATTGGTAATAAATTAAATTAAATTTTTTTCCCCCCAGGTCATATCTTCATGACATTCACTATTTTTCCATTTCTTCTTTGTTCTGTACAGCATTTCTTTTCCAAATAGCAGAGTTCCAAGTCAGTTCTCACTTACATGGAAGCCAATTCACAGGGCCTTTTGCAATAGAACAAAGGGTCATGGTTTTAAACTGAAGGAGGGTTGATTTAGATTAGATATAAGAAAATAGATTTTTACAATTAGAGTAGTGAAATGCTGGAACAGGTTCACCAGAGATGTGGATGTCCCAAACCTGCAAGTATGCAAGGTCAGGTTGGACAGCACTTTGAGCAACCTGATCTAGTTGAAGATGCCCCTGTTCATTGCAGAGGGGTAGGAATGGGTGACCTTTAAAAGTCTATTCCAATTTAAACTATCCCATGATTCTATAATTCTTGATTGTCCTTCCTGCCCTTTTTGAACCTTTTTCAAATCTTAGATAGCTTTTCTTCATTTTTCCAAGTCAGAGTCATTGGAGCGTCTTACAGAAAGAAACAATGAAAGCATTACACAGAAACAGATCACAACAGAGCCCCACAGAGTCCCATATACTTTCTTGCATTTAGAAGTTGATCATAAATAAAATCCTGTTGGGGTATGTTTTCTTTACATTCAATTTTTGCGTAATTTTTTCATTCTCAGTTTGTCATGAGCATTGTCATGTAGCAAATAATCCCCTGATTTGCCCAGATTGCATCAACACCTGAAGCATCACTAAAGCCAAAATACCCAACACTGACTTCTCCTTCACGCTTGACAACACAAATTATCGTGCCAGAGGAGGAAATGAATTGACAGGCTCATGCTGGTAGTTGTTTCCTTGCACAGTTCCAAGTGTCTATCTATAATTTTTGTGCTGGCACTAGAAGGGCAATGAAGCTGGTGAAGGGTTTGGAGCACGAGTCCTGTGAGGAGCAGCTGAGGGAGCTGGGCTGTTTTGCCTGGAGAAAAGGAGGCTCAGGGGTGACCTGATCACCTGAAAGGAAGGTGTTGCCAGGGGGGGTCGGTCTCCTCTCCCGGGCAACCAGTGACAGGACGAGAGTACATAGCGTTAAGCTGCAGCAGGGGAGGCTTAGGCTGGACATTAGGAAGACGTTCTTCACCAAAAGGATGATGAAGCGCTGGAATGGGCTGCCCAAGGAGGTGGCGGAATCACCATCCCTGGAGGTGTTTAAGAAAAGACTGGGTGTGGCACTTGGTGCCATAGTCTAGTTGACACGGTGGTGCTCAGTCACAGGTTGGACTCGATGATTTCAGAGGTCTTTTCCAACCTAATCGATTCTGCGGTTCAGCTGCGTTTGCAGCCCTGTTCTCTTCCGCGGCTCCGGGGGAATAAGCCCAAACAGGCAGGATCACCTGGCAGGGCGGCTTCAAAAGGCAGCACTTTTAAAATTTTAATTGTAACAAGCAGACATTTAAAGATCCTCTTTCTACGACCTTTGAAAGTTCATCTCCGCTCACCCCTTCCCTCCCTTCGGCGGAGAAAAGCAAACTGAGGGACACCGCCGCCAGCTCCGCCCCGCGCATGCGCGCAGCCTCCCGGGGTGGCGGCGGCCTGGGTGGCGCGATGGGCTGAGGGCCGGCGGCGGCAGCGGCGGGTGTCCGCGGCTCCGGGCTGGGCGCTCCGAGGATGGAGAGAGCCATGGAGCAGCTCAACCGGCTGACGAGGTCCCTGCGCCGCGCCCGCACCGTGGAGCTGCCGGACGGTAGGAGCGGGGCCCTGATGTAGCGGTCGGTCCCGGCGGCCTCCGCGCCCGGGCCGGCGGGGATGAGTTGAGGCTGCTGGGGAGAATAGGATCGGGCTTCCTCTCTCCGCCTCTGACAGGCTCTGTTTGTTTGTCGTGCTGACGGCGACAGCGGTGTCGCCTTCCTTCCCGCGCTGCCTCGCCGCCTCCGTCACGGGGCGCGGAGCGGGATCGCTGCCTGCTGCCGCCCCCGAATCGCCTGCCGCGGGAATGGGGGGACGGACACCGCCTGTGTTCGCTTTTAAATCCTTCGCCAGGTGCCTCGTCGATGACAGAGTAGTGACAACAAGACTTGGTGGTGTTTCTTTTTTTTTTTTTTTTTTTTTAAATTTTTTTTTTAAGTGGTGGTGAATTTTGTTTGAAAAGGTATTGTAAGTCACTGTCACTCGTCACAGCCTAGTTTTTTTGGCTCTAAACCACTTCACATGGGTGCTGGTTCCCCCATATCAGGATGGATTTGAAAACAGAGCTTCAGGCTCTTATGGCAAGTGGTTTGGTGTTCCAGCCAGGGCCAGTTTTTGGGAGGACTAACTGTGAAACTCTTGGATATGCTGAATTTCTGTTCTTGTGAGTCATGTGCTGTCACTGTACTTTTTTTAATGTTTACTTTTATGGATGAGTCTTTGGCTGGCTGTGTGCCAGCTTTCATCTCCAGTGGTGGAGGAGAGGGAGTAATATTCTGTTTTCTCTGTACATTTGCTGTTTGTACATCCTTGTGCCCTCCTGAACTGTGCAGCTACACCCTTATTGCACTTACTTTCACCTGTCACAGTTCCAGTGTCTGCCAGTGCAGTTGCTCATAAATTCCACTTGACAGGCAAGTTTCAGGCAGATTTTGCTGCTGCTTGTAAGCCTTTGACTGGCAGCAGTAAAAATTGATGTAATGCTATTAACGTAAGCTTAGACTTACAGAAATAATGGAGTAGCACCAGTTTAACTAATTGAAGATGCTAATATGAATAACGCTTTGCACAACCTGTGTCAGTTGGAGCTGCTTTAAATTTACTCCAGTACTAATGTAGGCAAATTGATTCTGAATTTCATCTGTTCTCTTCACAACTTTTATTGTATATTTAGGTATTTTTATCTTACACTTCAAGGTAGTTATGTCTATGGACTGGCAGAGCAAGTGCAAGCCCTGAGACCTTTGGAACAAGTACTTCTATCACCCTGTTGTGCAGAAGGAATGTGAGTTCTATGCATTCCCTAAGAATTGCATGAAACAAATCAGTGGGACTGATATAAGGAGATAAATGGGCTTAACACACTGAAATCTCAAATTGCATTCCAGGAAGTTCTCGATAGTCAATGGCCATCCAACTTTGTGTTCATCTTAGCTTGTTAGGTATCTTCTTTCTTGACCTTGGTGTTCCTTAGCTTCATGCAGGTCTGCCCAAACTCTTCTTGAGAAGCAGGTTTGGCATGTAGTATGTTGTTCCAAACATGTACCAACAGGACCAGCTTGGAATATTCCACACTGGTCTAGGATAATATGTAGTTTGGTGGCTTCTTGTGTGCTGTGTTTGGCCTCTTGAATTATGATTTCCCCCCACCCGCCTTGGCATTTGAATGACTTAAATTTGACATTTGATTTGAAAGATACATAGTTTACCCCTCCATCCTTAAAGTGAGAGTCATAGTTCTCTCACAGGAAATGGAGATGTATATTTGAATTTACTTATGCTGAAGAAGGCAATAAATCCAGGTATTGAACTTCCACTGCATGTATCATAGCCATTAGGGTATTATGTGGGCAGTGCTGACACTTCTTTAAGATTGTGATCTCTGCCAATTTCACGACAGTATCTCTGAGGAAATAAAGTAGTAAGTGTAGTAGTAACTGTATCTTGCTAGGGCAGGATTCTAGATGGTGAATTTCTAGTGGTTTTTTTATAAAGCAAGTTTTAACGCCTGAGTCCAGGGCCAGTGAATACCCTGAGCTTGCAAGTAGAACTTTATTTTTTTTTAAATCACTCTCCCAAAGTATCCTTCAGCAGTTGTTTTCTGAACACTTGAGAGCTTGACATAAATTTCTAGAGATGCTACTGTTAAGGCTCAGTGCCTGAAAACTTTTGAGTCTTGTAGCCCAAAGCTCTGACACTGTGTTTGGTGTGCCTTTTTTTTTTTTTGTCTTGTTCAAATTCAAGATTTGAAATGCAAGCAAGTTAGATAGCAAATAAGTTCAGTGAGTCCATGGAGTGTATAGTGCTTTTTCTCTACCTGCTGTCATGTAGTTTATTTCAATTGGAGTTTTTTTATGACTGGAGAAAATAATCACCAAAGGCAGGCATAAAAGCTCCTTAGTCCCACACCCCTTTAATTACTTCTGTACAGAAAAACTCTGGGAAAATCTGCATGTGCTCCACAGTGTAATTTCTGCTAATAGAGTAGCAAAAGGCTTAGTTCTGTAACTGTGCTATAAATGTCTGTTATGGCCCAGCTACACTCGTATTTAACTACTGTATTTTTCTAGATCACTGTACTTGCAATATAGTTGAATTTAATTAGAATCAGTATTAAGCATTTTAATTAAGTGTGGTGATATATTTAAAAGTGTTTTTCACCTTTTTTGGTGTCTTGTATAGGGCCTGATTGTGGAAATGTATAAAGATGTCATGTTTACATTTAGTTGGTGTCTTAAGTTTGTTTTTTTGTTTTATTTGGAAAGCTTTATCTTCCTGCCAAGAGCTCTGTGAAACAGAGCTCAAGGTATTTTTTTTTTGTTTGTTTTTTTTAAATTTATGTATACTGGCAGCCTAATTATAGATAGATTTTAAAGAAGTACTCAAGTATTTTTCACAATTCATATTTATTAAGCATCTATTTAATTTTATTTCAGGACTCTTTCTCTCTGTATCCCCTCTCTCCCAGCTTCTTCTTCCCCCAGCAGTCAGATTCTAGGTGTGTGTGTTGGAGATGGAGTTATCTGATGCTCACAGATCTCTGCCATAAGGAACAATTTACAGAGAGCTCAAACTTGAACTTGGTGATGGTTGGTGACTCTGCAATGTTTAATCATCATCTGGTGTTTTGGGAGACTTATGTCTCTTGCACCATGTGCTTGCTAAAAGCAATGTTGATATTTTAAAAAATTTGTTTTAAAATTTTTGTAGCTGATGAAATGTGATTTGAATTTGACTTACCTCTGTTCAGTGTTCAAACGTAATAATAGATTAGAATTGCTTCTTTCTTTTGTTAGCTAGGGACACACAACTTCAAATAGCTGATAGCAGCAGTCATCTTGGAGCACTGTAGAACCATAATAACAACAATAGCAGAGCTGCAGCCTGATAACAGTTTCTTGGATTCCACGTCATAATTCTGAAGAATCTTTATTTAATCTTCAGTAAATGTCACCTTGACTAGCTAGTGGAAGCAGTGAATATGTAGAATATGTATGTAAAAGACATGAGATACTATGCTTGTTTGGGATTGTTTTAATTCTTCCTGTTTTGCTTGCTTTGTGACTTTGGTTCAATGAAGGTGAGGAGAAAAAACTTGAAAATAAAAATTTTGGGAGAACAGTCCTGTATTTCAATATCCTGAAGCCATACACCTGGAGTTCTCAGAAAGCATAGCCCCTCCTGTCATAAGTTTGTATCTACATGAACAATCTGTGGAGATTGTACTGTTCAAAATGAGTAGCTTTTTGAAGGGAAAAATTACAACAACTGTCTGTAATAAAAAAAAATTAAAATAATTGCACATTAATATTATTTATAATTATTATACGTTAAAAGAGTTTAAATTTTCTCAAATAAATCTTCTAAAAATAGTATTTTGTTTCAGGAAGTCTGTAAGTGACCGAACAGGCTCATCACACCCATGCAGAGTGCTGGTATTTGCAGCAGTAGTGGTGACAAGAGATTGTGTGTCTGAATGTCAGTGCATTCCCACCACTGATGGGGATCTTGGTGTTCTGGCCTTTTTTCCTTGCCTTCAAGTGTGAAATATGAAACTGATTAGGGATTAAAAATGAAAATGAAACTTATTGCACTCAGGTATTCAAGTTTAGAGACAAAATGGAATGATTGTGAAGTAATTTAAAGAAGTCACTACTACAAAATCATAGTCTCAGGACTATGGAAGTCACCTTGGAAGACAGGAAACTTCCTTCTTTTTAAAATGAAATAGTTAACTGTATTTTTTGTTCAGATTTTTTAATACACGTCTTAAAAACTGTGATTTAATTAACAGAATTGTCAATTCAAAGAAATTAGTCCTCCACTGAAAATTCTGTAATTTTTACTTTGTAAAAGAAAAAAAGCCACATTGAAATTTCATTTATTGCAACTCTGTTAATTTTCTCTCTTACCTAAGTATGATGGCTTTTTCTTTATAATGAAACTTTGTGTGTGTGTAATCTGTGTAAAAAGAATAATCTGTTGAAAAGTGGACACTTGAAAAGATAAATAAGTGTTGCTAGATAGATTTATTTTATGTAGAAGATATCTTTATGGTAATGGACTAATTTAATTTCTTCCCAGATAATGAAACTGCTGTCTATACGCTGATGCCGATGGTTATGGCTGACCAGCATAGGTGAGAGCTTCTTTAAATCTACTTCTTTTTTTTTTTTTTTAAAGGTGTGAAAAACCCAGCATGTTTGCTGAAGTCGTAGCTTTTACAGCACTCTCAGAAGTCCTGCTGCTGAATTGCTGAGTTATGTTCTGATTTGAAGTTAGTCACTGGCTGTGTGCTTCCTTCACATAAATTTTGTAGGCAAGCAGGCAGTAAATCATAGTGAAACAGTAAGCTGTTTTTCCAGCCAGGGTAAACATTTGTTCTGCTATGTAATATTTTGAGATTGCATGCAAGCTTTTAAAATTGTCATCAGCCCATTACTGGAAGTTGAAAGGTCCTATTTAATTTTTTTATTCTGGTCATGTATCCTTCTACTTCATCCTTATGATTTCACTTATCAGTCTTCCCTCAGACCTTTTCCTGTATTTGGGAAAACTGTTGGATATGTGGTTGGGGTGATTGTAATAGGGAGGAAAATGGGAATTTATATTTTCTTTAAACAAAAGCTGTTGAAATGCTTGCTTTTCATATTTGTAAAGAAGTGAGTTGGTTGTTTGGTCTAATTCTTACTAGTTTACATTTGAAACAGTTTCTCAGTGTCACAGTTCATTTTTTATTTACAGTAAGAAGTGGAAAGGTATTGTTAATTAGCAAATGGTTAAAAAATGTTTGATCTCTTATTCAGTAATTAGTTGGAGGGAAAAGAAATAGTGGTTAAGTAAGAAGTAGAGTGCTTGTGTACAACTTACACTCTAAACTTTGCTTGGATACTGTGAGCTATTTTTAAAATAATAAAAAAAAATCTATTTGCAGGTCTGTCTCAGAGCTGCTGTCAAATTCAAAATTTGATGTGAATTATGCCTTTGGACGTGTGAAGAGAAGTTTGCTTCATATTGCAGCAAAGTAAGGCTTACTTGAGTCCAGTCCAGAAGTTAACAATGAAAATATTACCACAAATCTAAGGCACCAATGTAAGCTGGAAAACTCTGTAGTGTCAGCTAACATTTTGTTTTCACACTTCTTGTATCTTGTTTGTTCTTCCTAGTAATGTGCCTGCCTCATAAAGAGGACAGATTTTACACATGATATCAAATGGCTTTCCAAATTCCAGTGAAGGAAGTCTGGCTAGTTGCTTTTTTACCTTTCTATGAAATCTCAAGTCCTAAAAAAGAAAAGCAGCCATGGTGTGCATCCTGTATAGCTGGGTTACTCTTGCCTTTGTAGAGGTAGAGAACTCTCTTTTGCAGGTGCTGATTGTTTTTGAGGAAGCATTTGAATGTTTGTTGGGAAGCAGCTGTTCTAAAGTACTTCATGTCACTGGAACTGAAGGGAATATAACTTGAGCACTCACTTCTAATTACTCTTGTATCCTGGATAGAGGGCCCAAGTACAAATTTTGATATACATTATTTATTGTTTCTATATCTCTTCAATGGGGATAGCTATTTTATATGTAACTCTGCCAAGAAACAGATTAACATCATATAAATAGAAATGCACTAGATAGTTTTTGACATGACATTTCAGGAAACTAAACTTTGAACTGATGAATAAATGCTGTGTGTTTGGCTCCCCTTCTAAATATCTTGAAAGTTATTACGTTTAAACTGTTGAAAGAAGGCAAAAAAAAGCCCCAGTAGTAGTGTTGCATATATATAGAGTATATAGAGAGGTTTTTGTTTGAAATAAAGGTGGAAATTCCATCTTCTTAAACAGACTTTTAGAAATAGCTGTTTCCCAACTATTTAATCTCAGAATTACATATTGCTTATGTAAAATTTATTTAAGGAAATACTTACAAAAATGCAAGCAAATTTTTAGTATTCGCTTTAGAAGTGTATTTGAAAATACACTGTACTTACTGATTCTAAAGATACAAGAAGTTGTGTTACTTAGTTTCTGGATTGCCTTTTATCTTGACTGGGTCACAAAAGGGTCACCAAGGTGCTGGTTTTGCAACATATTGTACAGTTAGTCTTCAGTTTCTTTGGGTTGTTGTGTAGCAGTTCTGACACTGGGAAGATTTGTAAAAATGTGGCTGGTCTCAACTGATACAAAAATACTCCATCTTTTCAATCAGCTCTTCTTCTTGAAAAGCTCAGGAGAATCAACATATAATGCAGAATTTCTGTCTTCTTAGTGACATTGGTCATCCTGAAGAGCTGCCATATCATATAAAGTAAAAGACTTCAGCTCTTTATTACAGGTTGAAAATAATTAGCAAAGAAATATTTGTATGAGTTTTAGAATTTTCCTGATAATGAAACTTCTAAACATAACTTCCAGACACTGAAGCATAACAAACCCCAAAATGTTTAATGGAAAATTTAGTCCTGTCAGTAGATTAGGTACAAGGGAGGTGAGAGGAAATCTAAAGCAAAACTTTTAAAACAGTTTAAAGAATTACCAGTCTTGAAGACTTACTGTTATGTTCTAAAGTCATTAAATCACAGAGAAGGCCGGCATCTATTCATTGCTACAAGTTATATTTGGTCACTTCTTGCTGCATTAAATGACTTTCCTTTAGCTTTGTGTAGCCTGAACTATGAGGGTATAAAACTATTTTATGCAAAGATGTTCTAGTGAGTGTGATCTGTACATAATATTGCTGTTGTCTTTATGCTAATACAGATTTGTAAATATCCCTGTTACAGTTTTTCCCTTTCATATTTTCTTCTTAGCTGTGGATCAGTTGAATGCCTTGTTCTATTATTAAAAAAAGGAGCAAATCCAAACTATCAGGACATCTCAGGATGTACTCCTCTCCATTTAGCAGCAAGGAATGGGTAAGTTTTTGAAATGCTTGAACTCGTAAAAAATTTTGTGCGTAATGCACTTGAGCACTATAGCTGGCACATTCTGTAATATTTTTGCATAGTTCAAAAAATGCTTTTGGTTTTCACTTTTGAAAATAGAGAACATGAAGGTTAAAATCCTTACTTTGAGTATTCATAGAATAATTTTTTATAAATAGTAAGTTATGTCTGAAATACGAATTCCTGAGCCAGTCATTTTAGAGTTTTCTGTTAATCAGGGGCATAATGATGCTTACAACAATAATTGAACAAGGCATGCATTCACGTTCCAGTTAGCTGAGTAAGAAAAGGTTTTGGAGGGCTTGGAGGCAGTCAGAGACTTCTGATTTTTCTGGAATAGTGTCTCTAAGAAAATCCTTCCTGCAAGAAAAGGAATACAAAGTTGGCCGGCACAGTGTTAGGAGAGGGAAAGAGAAAAAACTCCAAACTGGCAAGCAAATACCTTTTTAAGATCCTACTTTTTGAATTGTAGTATGTGAAAACATGCAGCTGTTAAGGTAATGTCGTTTTATTTTTAGAACATGTATGTGATACAATAACTGAGTTGTATCACAGCTGTACTTCAGGTGAGGAGGTGGTAATGTTTAGTGGCTTTGGGTATGTGTGAGGTTGTCTTGAGTTTCTTCCCAAATTTGATCTAAACCAAGAAAAAGGTCTGTTTGTAGGAGAGGAAAGAAGCAACCAAGTGGTGTATGATGAAATGCAGAAATACACACAGGAGATTTCCACAGTTATGTGGAAATAAGGTATAAGAAAGGTGTGAAAGGTACCAAATAAAAAGGAAGAGCAAAATGAATTTGTAAAGGTAAAGCACTTAGAGCATTAAAAAATGTTAAAAACCCAAACAAAACATGAATTAGGAAAAAACCCCTCTACTTTTATTGAGACAGTACTTGCACTTACCAAAGATTTTCATAGTTTTACAATGACTGTCTCATTGAGTAATGGTTTAGTGGTGTACTGTAAACATGTTCACTGAGATGTATAGGCAATGGTGAACATCATGGACTACTATTAGCTGAACTCTGGCTCTTTGTCTTGAAAGGGTAGCTCATGCAGAGCTGAAACTGTTAGTGGTTAAGTGCTTCTGCACTTTCCACAAAAAGAGTTATGATTTTAGCCTTATGTTGTTGTTTGCTACCCTCACACTTTCTGAGTCTCTGTGAAGATCAGTTCTCTCTTTCATGTGCTCAGTACTGTACTTCTTATAAATTGGAGCCACCTGCTATGCTTAGAATGATGATAAATTAGAGTGAGGGGGGCTCTAAGAAAATCTTTAGTCCTTGTGAGTGATTTTCATTTTTTAATGTATTCTTTTGCTTATAGCCAGAAAAAATGTATGAGCAAGCTGCTGGAATACAGTGCAGATGTCAACATTTGTAATAATGAAGGCTTGACTGCAGTAAGTACTATTAACTATCATGCTGTTCATGAAATGAAGGAAGAATTTGGAGATTCTCTGTTTTTAAGCTTCTGCCCTCTTACACGTAAGACAAAACTGCTATATCCACTGCCATCAAGAATCAAAAGATGTGATCAAAATACCTAAGCATATGATTGTATTGTTCAAAACTTCTCTTAATATTATGCAAAGCTTCTCTTTGTGAAAGTGTTGACAATAATACAGCCAGGTTTAAAATAATTTTTATGGGATATATATATATAATTGCTAAAGGAAACGTGTATCATCATTTTATACTTAGATTCATTGGTTGGCTGTCAATGGACGAACAGAATTGCTTCATGATCTTGTTCAGCATGTCAGTAATGTAGATGTTGAAGATGCCATGGGACAGACAGCCCTTCATGTAGCTTGTCAGAATGGACACAAGACAGTAAGTTTCTAAATTGTATGAACACAATGGCTTTATGAAGAACTTGGTAATGCCTCAAAGTTGTTGTTTTTTTATAAACTTCAGAGTAGTAATAATGGCTGCAAGTGTGAAGAATGCTGTTGTGTGTCTTCATATCAACTGCATGCACTTCCATGGGAGCAACTTATTTATTCTTGTGAAGGTGATTGATCTCAGTGTTTATGGGAGTTGAGGTGACTTACTGGATATTGTTCAGCTCTTCTGTAGTGCTGTTATTGGCTTGTCAATATCAGGTTTTTATGTTGAATGTCTGAAAATGTTTTTCCTTATTTTTCAGAATATATTTAATTCATAATTGTGCAAGCTGTTATATGATTTTGAAATATGAAATATTTATTTACTGTGAGTAAAAAATGAAAACAGAGTTGGGTCAGTTACTATTTTAACTCTAGAAGTAAACAAGTTAATATAAAACTCTTCGGCTATTGATCTGTGTAAATAATTTTTATGCCTGCCTTTGCATTAGGGCTGACTATTTATATTCAGAGTATAAGTCTGAATGCTTTACTTGAACTGTATTAGAGCCCTATAGAGTTGTACAGATTGCCACCAGAACTATTTACTACTAAAAAGAATAAATTGTAATTCTACCTAGATCCTTTCTGTTGTCCTTGTCAGTGCTGAATTTTGGAAGGCTAAATTCTGAACAACTGTTACCTATAAATGTAGCAAACATATATGACTGAAATGTAACTAAAGTTGTTTGCCTGTCTGCTCAGTGTTTTGGTACTTTAGACACCTGCTAAATAGTTGCAAGCCTATATGGTTTTCCACTGTTCTTTTTCTAAAGCTGGTGTTTTGTTCTCTTGTAGACCGTGCAGTGTTTGCTGGACAGCGGTGCAGATATAAACAGGCCGAACGTTTCTGGGGCGACTCCACTTTATTTTGCTTGCAGGTTTATATACTTTTAACTTTTGAATATTGGCCTAAAAGTGAAATATATTTTCCCCTTTTGCAATAACTGATTAGGAAATACAAAACGTAGGAAATATAAAAGCTGAGTGGTGTTTAATCTTGTCTCACTTTTGAGTGTAGTTGGGTGTCTTATCTAAATACTTAGGTTAGTACTGCAGGCTTATGTACCTCTTCCAAACAGACATGTTAAACACGTATCTGTGTATGTTCCAGCATGAGTCATACATTGATGACTGCTGAACCCTTTTCTGAAAAAATGAGTTCTTGCCAGCTTAGATTATTTTGAGTACACTAAAATGAGAGACTTTTATAGGGCAGGTTTGCTTTTTCCTTAATGTACAGTATGGTATTTTTATATACATGAAATGTGCATATATGTGTCAAAGTTACAGTGTTGAATTAAAATTACATTGTTGCTTTGACCAGTTCTGTTTTCTTCAAAGTTTAGTTATATTTCAAAATTATTCACATATGATAAATGGTCTTTTGTTTTAATTAGATAATTTCTGCAATTTGGTAGAACATTTGCAATTTTTGCAATCCCTATGCTTTGGTTACAGCTAAATAGTTCATGTAAGTTTAACTATTACTATAAGAAAAAGAAGTAGACTGACCTGCTGGCCTTCTAAGAGTTATGTTCTGGGAGCTGTGGTCTCTGGAGATAGTGTATGTTGACTTGTGGCAGTTGAGAAGAAGAGAAATGGAGAATAAATAGCTGCTAGCCTTTGTCCTTGATTTAGAGACTTTGTACACACTTTAAAAGAAGTAAGCAGCTTGTCTTGGCTTGGAGGTTTTTCATAAAAAGGGAATGTGTCAAGTACAGGAGTCATATTCTTTAGAAATTACACGCTGGAGCAGGTGGCAGGGTAGAATGAATAGGGTGTGTACTACAGCAAACCTGGAAGGAAAGGTTGTAGGTCCCTGATGACAGGATGGGCAGGATGAGTAGCAGTGACAGGTGATAGCTGCAGGAAGGGTATCAGAATTCAAAGTCTGAGTCTGAAACAACTGTTTTGTCAGTGTGTTGGGTTGTGCACTGAATCTAGAGAATTACAGTGAAGCTGCTGCAAGTAACAGCATCTTAATCTTAGCTCCTTTCTGACGCTTGATGTTTGTGTTGGAACAAAGTCTGGTACATTAGATTAACCTGTTGGCTTCCTGGGCTGGAAGGACAGGAGTGAGGAGAGCTCATCTGGGAGCTATTGAGAGATCAGTGAAGCTACCTCCTGCCCCTCAGCTGTTAGTTGTCACTGTACCTGTGCCCTTTCTGAACTGATAGGCTGCACCTACCAGGCTGAGATTGCAGGCAGCCTCTTATATGTCCCAGGACGCCAAATACTCATATACATTGGTGTAAAGGGTGTACTGCAAACTAGCTTGAGAAAAAAACTTCACTGAAAAAACTCGTATCTGTAACCTTAATTGTTATGTCTTTTTTATCAGTCTTTCATTTCACCCTTTAGATGCTTCTTTGTTATGTTTGGCAGTCTGTACACTTAATGCTGGAGAAGGCAATATTCAAGTAATTGTTTCATGAGTTTTCAATGAAGTAAACCTCTGATCACTGGTACTCAGTTTCTCATTTTTTTTCCAGAAGAAAGGGTTTGGGAAAGTGTTGAGAGGTATAAATAGTTGATTTTTCTGTTTTCTAGACAATGCTGGCACAGTAGGAAATTTTTAACTTGAGGAAACTAAGGGTCCTATATGACCTGTAAGCAGATTAGTGAATAGACTGTGAAATAGACTTTGAATGCAAAAATAAAACTCATTGCTTCTAGAGGCTAAGCAAGACATTTAGATATAGAAATCAGAGCCATTTGAGTGATGTATTTATCTCTTGTGCAAAGAAAAGAATTGTCATTAAAAATACCTTGCTAATATTTTATTGATAGTTAAAGCACAGTTAGATTGTTTTTCTCCCCAAGTATGGTAGAAGTGAGCAAAGAACTTGGGAAAGAGAACTTCCTCTGTGAAGTAAATTAGGATGTAAATTGAGAAAGGGCTCCCTTTTTGCAGGAAATGCAGCTCATAAATATTTGAGGCCAGGCTAAGATGAATCATTTCTGAATGATGAGGGTGACTGACTTCATAAATGGCCTGAATTTTGCACTGCTCTTTTGCAGTAACTGTTGCCTTCTAGCTTATGTTGGTTTAGTTTGTTAGATGCAATAAAGACAATGACTCATAACAGATCATAAATGCTGTATTAACTGTCTTTCTTTTCTTTTGAATAGCCATGGTCAGAGAGACACTGCACAAATTCTTTTGATGAGAGGAGCCAAATATTTACCAGACAAGAATGGTGTTACTCCACTGGATCTCTGTGTACAGGTATTAAGTTAGCAACACTTTTTCTGTGAATTTCTGTTCCCTTAGCGTCACTTGATCATTATTACCTTTTTGTTATTCTTAAGGCCTCTGAATCATGGTAGTCCTTTGTCAAAATAAGTGCAAAACATAATTTTTATAATGAAATTGATCCTACAGGCAGGTTCATAATTTCTATGCTTTGCATAAGTCAGATGCAAAAATTGATCTCATGGGAGAGTTTCAAGAACTCCATTTGACTAGAAAGTTTGGGAATCCTTGGTATATCGGTAGTAGACAATTTAGGTGCTTGCCTGCTAACAAGTAAGAGGTAAAGGCATGCAGAAAGGAGTGTTTGTTTTGTTTTTTTTTTTTTTTAACCTCAAATAATAGATTTTCTTTTCTCTTGAGGAGATGTTGCTATTAAAAACAAACAAAACTTACACGGTGATGACTCTTACTTTTCAACTCTATTTCTGTATCTGGATGGGGATCAAACTCCAGTAGGATTTCAACTGCAAAACAGTCTTTCTTGTTTGATACCAAATGCTGCTTGTACTGCTTGCTAAAGTGTACTTTTTAAAGGGACTTTTTTTGATTTGTGAACACTTACACTTTTTTCTGTCAGGTCAGTTGAAGGTCAGTGTGTAAATAACACAATTGAATGGAAATTTTTGAGCCTTTCCTAGTAATCACACTGGAAAGCTGAACTGAAAGCTGAAAAAACCAAATCACTGGAGTGAGTGGGCATCACACTACCTTTGTGTATGTCATTCGTTTGTCAGGATAAAATTTGAAATTTTCGATTTTTTTTTTCTGTATTTTCAGATTATTTCGACCTCAAGTTATTTAATTTCTGAGGTGTCCTCATGTGCCTAAGGCTTGCACTTGAAATAGTTGTGTGATTGTGCAAGAGTGCTGTCTCCAGCACCTGTGGGATGTTTTTGGAATGTTTAACTCTGAAAGTTTTATTTCATAGACTATCTGTGGAAGACCTTGATCTAGTTCAGTTACTTACAGTATTTCTTTTTTGGTATAAGAAACCAGTAAGTCCTCAGCTCCGGTGGCAGAGAAGTGCCAGATCACTATACTATCTCACTGCTGACTTAGTTGTGAAACTCAGAGTTGGATTATTTTTCTTTGTTACGGCAGAATGACTTATTACATAAAGCCACAAGGAGTCTGATCAGTTTCAAGGTTTTCTGCAGCCATAGACCTGTAAGACGGTATATGGCAGCAGAGGTTTAGATTAGATGTTAGGAATTTCTTCATGGAAAGGGCTGTAAAGTATTGGAGAAGACTGCCCAGGGAAGTGGTGGAATCTCCACCCCTGAAAATGTTTTAAAAATTGTGGATATGGCACTTGAGGACGTGGTTTAGTAGCATACATGGGAGTGGTGATGGGCTGATGTTTGGACTGGATGATCTTAAATGTATTTTCCAACCGAGATGATTCTATGATTCTGTACCAGTGTGTGTGCTTAATGGTACAGTTATTATCTTTTATGATTAATGTTTTGACTTTCTGCTTTACTCTCCACTTTTGCAATCCCTAGGGCAGCTCTTTACACACAAAACTTCTGTTGACTTTTTTTAGGTGTGAATAGTGACACCTGGTGTTTGTTTTTGTAGTGATGATCTTACTGTGTTCGAGATCATGCAGTATACAAGTTCATGATGCCAAGTAAGAATGGAGAAAACTATATGTTTTCTTTCTTTTTACATTGAGGGTTTTATTCTATGCTTACAGGTTTGTTTTTCAAAGTTGATACATGATTTTAGAAGACTGAACTTATAGATTCATATACTTCTTGCCAGCGTTACCTTGCTCTTGAAGACTTGACTTTCATTAATTCTTACAGATTCTGGGTGGATTTATTTTTAATATTTAATTTCTTGGTACCATAAACAATTAAATTAATCTTTTTAATGTATGGTTTTCACTGAGGTAATGTCAACTGTCATTCAAAGAGGAGTCCATGGAGTTGCAGCATTATGGTCATCTTCCCAGAGTAGAAGTTGATGCATATTCAAGTGTAGATGTCTGCTTAAAAATGCAGCTTTGTTAAATGGGTTTTGATACAAATAAACCACAAAATCAAGTTCTGTTCTTTCCAGAAAACATTTTTTCTCAAAAGGGTGTGAAGTTAGTCTAAGACACTAGTGGAATTGTACTTGTGTATAGATTTTTAAGTTAAATAACCCTTTCATGGATTTATCCTGTTTCTTCCTGTAACAAGTCAGATATGTGTCCTATAAACCTTTAGAAAACGTTTGTTTTGAAGGATTAGATTCTGGATGTGATTAAGTAGATATCAGCAAGAGGAAGAGAAGTGAAATATAGCACTGTTTTTAGTCTCTGGTAATTGTTGGCTGAAGTGCTCTTCAATTGTACCTTTTGTTTGGTAAGTAGGAAAATGTTTCAAAACCCAGATAAGTGGGAGTGGATATATGTCGGCCACTATACTGAAAAAAAATTGATTCTGTCTTCTCCCAAACATTTTGGGATACCTAAATTTGCTACATTTTTGAATTCCAGTATTTTTTAGAAAAGGATTTCTCTAGCATTAAAAAAATACTGTAATCCTTAATAGATGTTATTGCCTGTAATAGTCTAACACTCAGTTCTAATGTTTCTTTTAATTAAAATATTTTCCTAGGGTGGTTATGGAGAGACTTGCGAAGTCCTAATACAGTACCATCCTCGGCTTTTCCAGACAATAATTCAAATGACACAGAATGAAGATCTGCGGGAAAACATGGTAATGTGGGATTCTGTGTGTTATAGCCAGGGATCTCTGTGTGTGTGGTGGAGAGCTGAGTGCTTAATATGAGTGACAATCAGTATCATGGTAGTTGACCATTTCTTTCCTCATGGAAAATGTACAGTCTTCACATAATTTTAAACACAAGAATTGGGAATTGAATGTAGGATTCATTTAGTGTTCTAACTTTGCACATTTGACAAAGTGGTCTAGACAGTATAAAGAGCAGACATTGCAAACTTCAATACAAAGTGCTGGTAGAGCATTCCTAGAGCACCTATATGTAGAATTTATATAACAGGACCTATCTTCCTTCATTTAGTCATTATCTTCAGACCTCCATTCTAGGATGTGTCTTGAGGCTGAATCATCCGGAATTAATTTAAAAGTCTGTGGTATGTGCACTCATCTGTATGAAGTTGCCTTGTATAATTAGAGTGTGAAAGATTGCAGCCACAATTTCATTTGATTATTATTTCTGTAGATGAAACTACTCTGTTTCTTTTTTAAATGGTTCTCTTATACCTTGCTTCTTTGGTTATTATGGGGTAGTACAATCTGAAGCAAAGCAAAATCAAGGAAAAAAGTTTTGCTTCTTGATTGTGTAAGGAAAAAGAAGCATGGGATGCCTTTTCCCCATTGTAAATCTAGCTCACTGTGGGTTTTTATTGCATTAGTTGTTTTAAAACGGCTGCAAAGAACCTTACAGATTGCAAAAAAATATAGGATTTAGTAAGGTATTGTTTGCCAATTTACTTTATTTAGTTTGCTAGATTTTTGATGTTTTCATTTTCTCTATATCTCTATTACTTCCACTGTAATACTGAGGATTTCCAAGGCAGTGTTTAAATTTCTGAGACAGGGTTGAGTTCTACAGAGTGAAATGACACAGGTGAGAATTCTTGAAGTGTATGTTAAATGCAAGGGGAGATGCTATAGATGATTTAAATTATAAGAGAAAGAACTAAAACAATGGAACAAAAATACCTTTTGTATATTGTAGAAGTGCAGAAAATATGTGAGAAAAATTTTCCTCTCTTTGGGTAATGATGGAGCTGTGTGCAAAAACAAGATCTTAAAGAGAGTGTAGACAGAATATGTTAGCTAATACATGATATAGTTCTGCTTCATTGTTGAAATGTAATCATATATTGAAAATTATTTTCTATGGCCAAGTCTGAGCTGCTCTGCTTAGTCTTGGGTAATGACCAGTTCATATTATCTGGAAGTGATGACACAAGAAAACGGGGTATGTGTTACAAGTCAGGACTCATATTTTAAATGTCATATGTTGTTCTTATGAATTAGTAATACAAGGTTAAGCATTCAGTGTTTTAAACAATCTGTAATATTAAATACCCTGTAGTACATGCATCTGCACTAGAATGTGTACCTTTAATGTGTACCAGTAATCTTTATAAATGATAATGAAACATTATCTGAGGTTAGATTAGAGGTTGTACAGTATAGATGTGCACTGTTATTGCTAGATATTAATGCTTGGATAGTGTTCTACATAATTGATAAATTATTGTTGATCTGACATTCCTTGACACTATGCATTTGCTTTTGTTTTAATCCTTCAGTTGCGGCAAGTTCTGGAACACTTGTCTCAGCAGAGTGAAAGCCAGTATCTTAAAATCTTGACAAGTCTTGCTGAAGTTGCTACAACAAATGGTCACAAATTGCTCAGGTATGTGTGAGGTCACACAAGTTGATAAACTACCTTGCAGTTAGTGCCACTTAATAATTTTAATAGTCCAAACTATCTGATGCTCAGCAAATGCTGGAGTAGATGGATCTCAAATCTGATTTATATGATAATGTCTGTTTAGATCACTGTCTTCACAAAGACTTCAGTGGTAAACATTGATGTCCTTGTATAGCTGCTGGTATCTAGAAGCTCAAATTGCAGAGAAGTGTATTTTTTTGTTTGGTAAGTTTGGCTATGTCTGCCCTAGGAAGGGAAGCTTTTTACACAACTATCAAGTCATTCTTTATTTTTTGTCTTCACCCTTCTCACTTTTTCTTCCCTTCCACATTTTTATTTTTCTGTATGCTTCCTTGGTATGCTTGAGGAGAGTTTTGTTACTTCAGACACCTGTCTCATGTTTGCTGTCTCTGGTTACCTTACATGCTACTAATACATACGAGATAAAAAGTTTCATTTACCAGTGTACTGTCTCAGCAGCACAAGCAGTAGTAACTTGGGGAGATGCCTGACATAGGCAGGCTTATTTACCTGATACGCTTTCCTAATTTTTGTGGCATCTGTTTGAATTTGTGCAGAATACTTGGTCTGCAATTTGTTGGAACATTTTACTGTTTTCAACAGCTAACAGATTTTGGTGTAACCTTTACGCTTTACTAAAAAATCTTTACTGAAGGAATCAAAGGTCTGAAAACATGAGTGAAGTTCCCTATTAACATGTTTTAAATGGCATTTTGGCAAAGAGAGGTTTGAGAGTGTTCTGTAATCAGAGAAACCTGTCAGTGTGAGTTGTAGAGGATTATGACTTGGAAAGCTTCTTTTTAACTTGGGCTGGGGTCCGAGGAGCCCATCAGTGAGATGGAAAATAAGTAGTATATTCTTACTCCTAGATGCCTTTTTTTACTTCCCCATTAGTCATGCTACATTTAAATGGAGCTTGTAGACATAGGTCTGAGCTCCTGGATGATGGTATGAAATTCATTACACCTTTAATAAATCTAATTCTGGTGGGTGTTCACTTTGATGAAATAATGTAAAAGTCTGAATCCTTTTAAACTTCAGGGTTAAAGTGTGTAGACATTAATGACATTTTGTTACTGCAAAGATAACTTTTTGCATAATTTCTGCTGTTGCTAAGCTTGGGTATGTATCAGTTTACTGTGACACACTCCTAGTGACACACTCCATTTTGTCTCCAGACTTCCTTATAACCAATAGATTTCCCACAAAAAAATTGTGATAAAGTGTAAAACCACAGTGCAGGAAAGGATTTAAAACTTGCTCTATATAGGGACATTATGGGAAGTTGTTCAATGTCTTCAGAGGGAAATTAAACTGATTGTTGTTTAGATTTGATTTGTTACTGTTAGTTCTCTTCTGATTTGAGCAATGCTCCCTCACTGTGGCTGTAGAAACAGTAGCTCTGTGCCTGTACTGTCTCTGAGTTTGAGCCACTGTGTGCTCCTGTGTTGCTGTGTATGGGTGGGCTAGTGTAGGCTGAAGCCAAGATCAAAAGGTTGCATTGCATTGGGTGAGGACTCATTTCTAGCAATACCAGTACTTGGAGTCTCCTGTGGACTCTTACTGGCCAGCTTCTCTTTGGTGCTTTGTAATATGTCACAACAGAAATGTGATAGCAAAAGAAAACAATTCCAAGACAGTTTCACAGACGCCTTTTTGTAAAAACTGTCCCTCCTCTCCAGCTTGGTTTCCTGGCAGAAGCAGTGTATTTCTGCTTTAAGAAATATTTCTTAGTTGCTTTCTTATAAACACAGTGAGGATTAACGTAGTACTCGGTGAATACTCTGAGCTTGGGCTTCTTTCCTCTCTCTCCTTCTTCCAACAAAAGTGTGTGAAATGTACTTTGTACATGAAAACCTTCAATAATGATATTCTTGCATGGCTGAACTAATATAATTTCTATTAGTTTCTTGGGTGCTAACCCACAACCTGTTCCTTTTGGGTTTGTCTGTTGTTTAGTTCAGAAGTTTCTAAAATACTTTTAATGCTTCTAGCAAGCATCCAGGAGTGCCACTAAGCTTCTGCCTGAAGACTTCTACTTTGAGTACGAGCAAGGACCCTGTTTCACTTAGAATTATCTTCACCATGTATTGCCATTTTCCAAGAAAATAATTGAAGTGTGACATGATTCGGTCTTGCTGGTGCAGCTTAGGCTAGCTGAATGTTTACAAACATGCCAGTAGAAGCTTCAGTAAACTGTTAAAAGCCCTCTAAGGTTTTTCTATACTTGTGGGTCCTTATCCTGGAGACCAGGAAATTTTACCAGGAAAACCACTGCCGAGACATAGCCTCAGTTGAAATGTTAGTAGTTTTTCTTTTTTTAAAACTTTTTTTCAATAGTTAGGTTAACTTCTTGAGTTAGCTACTTGTATTTATAGAGGCTTTTGGTATATAAGCAAAGATTTTACAAATGCTAATCTGTAGAGGTTCTGGTAACACAATTGCAGACTGCCAGTCAGGGGATTTTCTTTACCTGGTTAAAACCTTAACATTCCTACTGTAGCACTGTTTACTCTCTCTGTTCATTTCTTGTATTGATTTACTGAAAACTTACCTGGTTAAAATATAAATTATCACAAGAAAGTCGTACTTTGTATGGTAGTTTGGTAAAATTCTTAGTACATTGCTTTTTGAAGTTAACTCACAGTCATTAGCTGAAAACAAATGTGTCTTTTGCTGATGACAGGGTGAATGAGATCATAATAAAGCTATGCTAGCTGTTACAACTAGCTGTGTTTCAGGTTTGTGAATTAACAGATTATTAATTGCAACAGATGTTTACAGCACCTTCTAAGATGTCTGTTTTCTGGTGTTTACTGATCTTCTGGCTGGGAAGCATGCTTTTAAGTTGCAAGTACTTTGAGGATAGAATTGAATATGTGCTCACTTCTATACTATTTATAAGTTAGACTATTTTGATTAAAAAAGAATTAATTTCTTGCAGTTTGTTATGCATTTAAGGCAGAAGAATTCTTACTACTCGGGGTTTAAGAATGAAAACCAAGTTGAGTTTGGTGGAGAATGTTCTGCTTCTGCATAAAGTCATGAATATTTCATATTTTGCACTGTTTTGGTACAGAGTTCCATGTTTGCCAATTCAATTAAGGAGATACAAATGTTGGATAAATAAATAAATAACACTGTGGTGGTTTTGTTTAGTATCTTTTAGATTATATTTTTCTTGAGTAAAAATAGTGTCATCCTTTACCATCCTGATCCCTTGTCTGGTTGAGATAGTTAATGGGCATCTAGAATAATAGCTGGTGAGGATGGGCTGTGGCAGCATATCTGTTTAATCAGTAGGCTTTTACTGTTGGACGCTCTCTTCTCTGGGTTGGAAAACATTTTCATCTGGATATCCCAATTTGCTTCATGCACTGAGATTCTTTCTGTAGGAAGTTGAATTTCCTCCCAGGGGTTAATAAGTGCGTTAAAAAAAGGAAGTATTTTGAAAGATCTGGAATTTGCTGTTCTTACTTCTAGTTAAAATTACATGTACATGCTAGTAAAATCATAATGCTTATATTTGACTTCTGGGGCTGGTGCAGGAAATGAAAGTTAAAATTTATTAGGGTTTGGAGTGTAGGGGTTTTTTTCAGCATATGTATCACACCCTACCATTAGTTTGCTTACTCCTTATTATACTAAATTGTTTCATCTAGGAAAAGAAACTTAAACATTGCATTTTTTTCCCCCAGCTTGTCAAGTAATTATGAAGCTCAAATGAAGAGTCTCTTAAGGATCGTGAGGATATTTTGCCATGTCTTTCGCATTGGCCCATCCTCTCCCAGTAATGGAAATGACATGGGCTACAATGGAAATAAAACTCCAAGAAGTCAGGTGTTCAAGGTCAGAAAAGTATATGATGTTGTTAGGAAGATAGACGTTAAAGAGATGAATTTCACAAAGCATGCATTCATTAATCAGACATCTCATGAACAGGAAGTAAGTTTGGTTGATGTCCCTATCCCTTTTTAAGTTAAACGTACCTCTCTCCTTCTGTACTTTTTCTCCCTCTGAATTAATTCATTTAGCCACTGATGCACATCTCATGTTATGATTTCTGTTTATTTCTTATTTAATAGATTGTTTATTAGATGTTGAAGGTTTAGTTACCCAGGTGGCTTCGGTAGGTGTTGTTTTTATTTCTGTCAAGAGTATAGTGATCTCAAAATATGGTGATAATAATATAATAAATTATATTAATGTAATTTCAGAATGGTAGTTGGTACACAGATGGAGTGCTGATCAATAAGCTTTATTCAGCTTCACAAGACAAATGGAAACAATTGAACTCTCAATTTGTTTGTTGTTCTCACTGTGCTCATGAAGTCTTTTCCCAAGTTGTTCTTGGATTTTATTATTGTGTGTTTTGAAACGTATCAGCTCACTACTATCCTTACAAGGTTATTGATTTATAGCTGCTTTTAAACACATGCTTTAGTTGGTTGCCATGTAGTTCCTGAAGCTGTTTGGTATTTTTATGTTTGTATGTTAAGGAATCCCTCTGTAGAAAGCCATAGGTTGCCTTTTAGTGAAGAAGCTCCAGTTTCCTGTGTCCCACTCAGTCTTCACTGGATGTATAACTGCCATACCTTTCAGAGCACCTAATGAAAAAGAGAGGCAGGGTAATCTTTCTTCTCCCATCTTACTCCATACTCTTACACAGCACAGCATGTATCAAGAAATTTAGATACCAGTAATTACTTGAGGATTTTTCTTTGCCTTTGCATTTGTTCCATTGTGTTGTGAAAACCGTATTTTGAAATTACTGCAATTATTTGATGATATATATTCATCAGGTTACTTCTAAGGGCCTTTAAGACAGAGCTATATTGAAAAGTTTGTGGAAGATGATACTCTTCAATTCCAGTTTATTTAGTGAAGTATCTCAGTTTTTGTTTAAATTTCTTCTCTTGGAAAGAAGAAAAGTATTAGACTGTTTAAAAAAAACCCAAAAAACCCAAAAAATACAAGTACAAATTTTTCTTATTCTGGTAGCACAATAGTTTTAAGAACGAATTGATTTATATAATGAGTATAAAACTAGTGCTTGAGTCTGAACGATACTGTGTTTAAAATGTAATACGTTGTATGGTGTGCATTGTAATAATTGTCCTTTGGAATTGTTTGTCAAAATAGGGCAATAATGTGGGTTTCACCAGAATTCTGTTTTTAAAAAACAAAGCCCCACCCAAATCACAATAATTATTTTATTAAAGGCAGCACTTTCTAACAGTTTTAATGAAAATTGCTCCAGGTATACCAGATAAAATAACAAGCAGATGTTAAACACACTTTGTACAAGAACTATCTCCAGTAAGATATTCTGCTACCAAGCCCAAAAAGGAAAAAAAAAAGCTTTTCAACTCCACCTAATTTGAAAACTCAATATAAAATAAGCAAAAACATTCAATTGCAATTTGCAAAGGAAGTGATATATCAGTAGAGTTACTTATTTGCTTGTCCAAATGACTTTGTATGATGAAAGAATTGTTTCTTAATTTACTGTGCATTTAAGCCTTGTGCAGCGGACTTATATTAAACAACTGTCACAGTTGTCCCAGAAAATATCAGTAATTCTTATTTGTGTGAAAACAACATGTATGTTTTTAATAAATAAGCAAAAAGTATCCTACTGTTGCATTGCCTAAAAACCCAAAAATTTCAGGATGATTTAAAAATTATTATTGCAATTACTGAAATTTATTTAGAAGTTTTATGAGTGAGGCAACCCTGCAGTAGGGCCACTGTTGTGTCCACAGTATTTTAAAGATTGATTTAAATTTCAAACTCAGAAATATAAAACTGCTTATGTGAAGTTATTGTTGTTTGGGAATGGACACACAGGTGTGGCAATGCTGGAATTTGATCTACAGTTGTGCTTGGTTTAATCTGTTCTTCCTTGAATTTACAGTAGACTGGGTAGTGGGAGATTACATTTAGTGCTGAGTAAATTGGGTGACTATCAGTTTTCTCTACCTGTCCTTCTTTTTTGTCCTTTCTTTGAAAATGTGATTGTGATGGCCTTTTTCACCTTGTAGGAGGAGATAAGGGACCTGACTTTTCATTAAATTTTTCTGTATCAATATACTGATTGAACATATTTTTGAAGAGTTGTCATTGTAATGTAGCTGGGAAGGAATTAAAAATGTGCATATTCTTGAGCTGAGCCTACTGAGGAATGTTATTGCTTGACAAAGTCAAGAAAATCATAGGGCTATCTGTGCTTTACTGGAATTCCCTGTATGTGATTCAGGCTATCCAGATGTTTTAAAGTGGAAACACTAGCTAATGATAATACATTTTTTTACTGATCCTGTAAGAGACAAAAGAATCATTGAGTTTTGTCTCCCAAGCTTGAAACAAGCTGCTAACTCAAATATGATCTTACCAGTGAGAAACTTTGAGTAGTAATTTTGACCAGGTTTGCACTCCTTACTTTTCCCTGTACTGCTCTTCCAATTGCTATTCAGTGTGATGGCATATTAGAGAAACTTTCTGCAAAATTTCTCTGTACTTGAACAAGGTTGGGAAGTGCTTAATGTTTTTTCCTTGTTTCAGATACTGTTCTTTTCTAGAATTGAGGTAACTGCTCTGACAAAGTCACTTCATGGACTAATGATCTCCTGCACCCTGTGTCTTAAAAAGCTATCTGACATCTGACAAAAGATTTTGCTTCAGTGTTGCAGTTTGAATATGGATTTGGTTACTGGTCTTTTCTAGATGAGTAAAGAGGAAGGCATTGCATAGGTAAATTCTTGCATTTGGGAGGTAAGGTGTGCAGCTGTAAAAGCTTGGTACCCCTCCAAACTCAGCTGTATAATTCTAGAGAAAAACTTTTCCACACTGAAATATAAAAACTGAAGTTGGAGTAGAGGTCTTTGTTTAATATGAGGTTCATGGTAAGAATTGGCTGAAAAATGGTCACTAGTAGTTTGAAAAAAAGATTCCTAATGGTTTGATTGAGCATGTCCATGTGCCACTTGAAATAGTCTGGTCATGGATGCCAACAAAAAATGCTTACAGTCATGGATATGGAGGTGATGGGCAATATTTAGAAGTATTTTATATCCTGAAGTTGGACTAGAAAGAAAGAAAATGAAATGTTAAATCTGCTGTGCTTGACTAGACTTTTAAGTGAATTTATGATCAGAAGCTGTAAAGAGCTAGCTTTGGAAAAACAAACTGGGGGGAAAAGTTCTGAAATGTGTGCTAAATCTGTGGGAAATAAAAGATAAAACACAAGATATTGGGGGAATATGGTGTCTGGCAAGCTAAACATTGAAAAGTTTGAGGGGAAAAAACTAGATTTTAGTATTCTAGTAAAAAACTATGTAGTTTGAGTTATGGGTTAAGAGTACAGCTGCATTTTAATTCTTCTGTGTATTCAATTAATCCTATTTTCCATTAGAAAATGTTTTTATGTTATGTTTTGTGGTAAAGGTCTACCAGATGGGTCTTGGAAGGAGGATAACTTGATCCTGTATGGCAGACATTTATGTAGAAAATGCTACCTGTGCTGGAGGCATTCAGATAGCCATTTAGAGAAATGTGTGGTCCCTAGGAGCTCAAGCATTATGTGGGTGACATACAAAGTATTGAACAAAGCCTACCAGTATTAGAGATCAGGCTGGCTTTCCCTCACACTCCTATTAGGGAAAAAAATGGAAGCATAGTGGTAAACTTTTAAATGGTGAATTTCAGCAGAATCTTTTAAGTACACAGCACTTATGCGAAGTAATTTATTGTCTATTGAGAGCGTGTCAGCTATGAGGTGCAACTGATAGTGCTCCAGATAGTATACAGATGCTGTGAGCAGCTCTTTGTTTTCAAAAGCAACCTGAGAATATGAGAACATAACTTTCAGTGTTTACTAAGTCTTTGAATGTTTCCACTGGTGAAAAATGTTGATGCAGCAGTAATATATGGGAAAAGGAATCCATTTAGAAATTCACTCTTACTTTTGGAATGCTATGAAGTACTTGAGTTGATTACCTTCCTTTAGGATTCATATCCCTATGGTCACTAGACTGTAGGCTTGTGAAACAAACCCTTAAACACCATTACACGATAACACAGTTAGCCCTAGTGGATTTTTTTATGCTCATGAGAAAGCCACAGGTCTTACCCCTTTTTCTCCTCCCTAGTAGACCTGCAGCTCAGAGTAAATGTGTAATGAGGGAATTGTACTGGATTTCAATTATTCTGGGTTTTAGCAAGTGGTAGTGAAAAATGTGTATCTTTGTTAAAGTAAAATAAAATGTATAGCCTTACAATTTGATATGGGATTCTGCTGATACTTGTTTCTATTTCATAAAGCTAGATGTTAATGACTCTTACTCTGAAACATCTGAAGTACTATCAAAATAAGCTGTATGAGCTCACATTATGCATAAAGCACATTCTTACTAGACATGTGCATGAACCTGAATCTCAGTAGTGTTGTCTGGGATTTTCTCCATCTTCTTGGTAGAGGAAGCTGCTTTGACTGAGTTCTCCAAAAAGAACTGGCACTCTCCTACTCTAGAAACTCAACCTGTGTGTTCCTGTTTCCCTGCTTAGCTGCAGTGGTTAGGCAGTAGTATGCTGTTTGAAGCCAAACTTTGTCATATAGTTCAGTTCTATATTTTTTCTAAATTTTTTCCATCTGCTGCTTGATCTTCCTTCTATATGAAATTTTCTCTTTGTGCTGTTTGGCTACAAGTGCAGAATTTTTAATGAGTATTTGCCTCTTATCTCTAACATGACCTCTAAAGGGTCATTTAAAGCTTTAAAATGTGCATGATATTTATTTACCTTAAGAGGATTATCACATTATTATCTAACGTCAGCATGTTCCTTTTTGTCTGTTTTTTCATGTGCTTATTGCAGCCGCTCGAACTGCTCTGGCATTCTCTGGATGAATGGCTTGTTCTGATAGCCACAGAGCTGATGAAAAACAAAAGGGACTCTGCCAACTTTACTTCTATTTTATTGAAGCAAAAAGGACCAGATCACCAAGATGTTCCTCCTGCGCCGCCTTTTGCCACTGCAGGAATTGAGGGAAGAAAAGAGCTGTCCACTGATGCTGTTGAGTTAAAAACATATGATGTTGCTGGGAAGCAGGAAGCTTGTGCTGATTGTCAGGATGTTATCTCCATGACAGCAAACAGGCTAAGTGCTGTCATTCAAGCCTTCTATATGTGCTGCTCCTGTCAGATGCCTCAAGGGTAAGGAGATGATTCATTTTTCTTACCCAAACTATTACTGTTTTAAAATCATACATATTTTCTTCGAAAAATATTGATACTAACCACATTTTATTAGTGATAGGCAAAGTTATGCTGTTTAATGCTTTTACTAGTTCAGTTATCAGAATGCTTTTTTTTTTTTTGTAATGGTCCTAAAGCTACCAAACAGCACTGCAAGTTTTCCATAGTGCTGCTGCCTATGAATGTAGCTGCACTGTGGCACATTTTGTGTTGAATAACTAATGGCTCTTTGTAATCATATATTATACTTGGGATTTTGAAACTTAGCTGTTGGTATTGTAGTTGCTGCTGGTTCTTAATGGGAAATTAACGCTGAATTTAATGTGCTTATCCAATAAGAAGAGCTATAAGCTCAGAAGAAAAAGTGAGTTATCTTTGTGTATGGAAATGATGGCTGGGGCAAAACTTATTTGACTATATTTTATGTAACAAGGAGAGCTTCATCTCAAAGTAGCACTCACCTGGAATCCTGTCCCAGGTTGACAAACATGTAGTTTTGTGTGGAACATACGCAGTTCAACTTAGGTAAACCTATTATTATTGAGGTCTGGTATAAAAAAGAAACAAGTGTGACCACTTGTAACTGAGGTCCTAGTCTGTCCAAGAGTGTTATGGATTATATTTGTGACTCTGGCTTTCATGAGTGGATGATTAAGGAAGTTTAATGGTATTACAAGCTCCCTGAGGAATCTTAAAGCAGAGGTCCTAATACATGACAACTCTTGGTTATTCTTAATCACCATAAGAGTTTTTCTTTCTCTGCCAAACTGAGTTTAATAAAAGCTTTCAGATTGGCCAGTAATACTTGTCTGGGGCATAATTCTCTGTGGATGTTCTGGAAGATGATTGGTTCTTGATATTTTTGCCTTTTCTGTTAGTTTGTTATGAGATCTTAATGCTGTTTAATCTTTAGTTTCATGATGACTAGTTAAACAGTATCAGTTTCTATTTGTGTCGTATTTATTTAAAAAAAGGGCCAACAATTCATTGAATTCAAATTAGTTTTGATTGCACTAACCAAAAACACCTTATGATTTTTTGAACAGGATGACGTCACCTCGTTTTATAGAATTTGTTTGTAAACACGATGATGTCCTTAAGTGTTTTGTTAACCGGTAAGTTTCAACAAATACGGACCTTGTAAACCACCCCTCTGTTCCTCCCCAGCAATAATTCATTTTTTTTATCTTCTTACTGAGTTGTATTTTTAGATTGTTGCTGTGATATATGAACAATATGCAATTTAATGGTCTTGCTGAACTCAAGGGAGTGTAGATTAATGATTCAGAGCTCAGACTTAAATGAACTCTTCTGCATATTTAAGTGATCTATTTGTAAGATTCGTGAACAAAATCTATTTCACAGAGCAACAGAATAATTTGATGAATGGATTCTTTCCTTGTATTTGTTATAAATAAGGCCTTCCCTTCTAAGGTAGATGAAAACTTTCATTCTTCCTCAAATGTGTGACGACTTAAAGGAGTCTAAACCATCTTTGTATACAGTTGGCTGTTTCCAGACTTTCTCTGGGATAGCCAGGTTTATAACCTTCCTTCTGTGTGGGGAGCTACTTCTAATCCTCCCATGTTTGACAGATGAGTTAGTGTAAGTTGTTTGGAAACAAGAGTTAGGAAAAAGTGATAAAATAGAAGAATCTCTTAAAAGTTGTCTATATGATTAATTGCCTTGTTTCTTTATGTAGACTTTTGCATCATGAAACATTATTATTAAATCTCTTAACAGGCTTCTACCCTATTTTTCTTTCAGAAATCCCAAAATAATTTTTGATCACTTTCATTTTCTTCTGGAGTGTCCTGAACTAATGTCCAGATTTATGCACATCATAAAAGCTCAGGTACATGTCAGGTACATGTAACTAACTTAGTTAGTTACAACTTCTGGGAATATACAAAGGGTGTTTTCAAAAAAATAATATTTAAAGAAAATCCATTTGGGGAGGATGAAAGAACTAAGCATGGCCTCTAGTGCTTCTGAATATGTAATGTAGAAAGATCATATTAAACAGACAATGGCAGCCACATTTCTGTAATCATAATTCTCTAAAATACGTGGATGAGTCCATTTGAGATAATCAATGTTGGATGTCTTACCAGTCCAGCTTTCAGTTTAGGATGGAAATTTCTGGTTTTAAATCTATTTGTGCATATCTAGTAGATTGAACTTTAAAATGCTTTACTTTCCCCTAAATGACTCATATTTTGAGACAAACCAGAGGATAAATAACATCACTATTACTTGATTTGGTCACAGGTAGTGGCAGCTGCTTTAGTGAAACAGCATGTCATCTTGTTGTCTGTTCCAACAGCTTTATTTCCTTAGTTATGAACCATACTGTGCTTTTATTTTTAAGGATAAATTGCTTTTATAAATCCTGTTTCATTTTTGGGTCATGGTCTAGGTGTATTGTTTATTCATTCTTTTGTTGAAACATGTGTTTTTGAAACTCACTACCTGTGAATAATGAGGAGACCCTGAGAGCTGATTCTCTGTTAGATCAACTCATGTAAGTGCTGTCAAGGGCAGGGGATGAGAAAGGCCATACTTGTGTCATATCTGTCTCAAAAGAGCTGCAAGATGTCAGTATAAACACTGAATCAAACAAGTTAGAACCTTCTCACCTGGGAATTGCATTCTAAGGTTTCTGGTTCCTTTGGGCTGTTTCATATTGCTAACAAACCTTACTGCAAATAGGGTTGGTTCATATCACTTGTGCTTCTGTGCTCAGCTGTGGTTGATTATCAGTAGTTTTACAGAAGCCAGTGACTTCTTTCTTAGATAAGTTCCTTCATGCTCTCCCCTAACCTGTAAGAAGTTTTGTGCTATTTCTCTCTTCCGTGAAAAACTTTAATAGCTATTTCTGGATACCTGGTGATCCGGTCTTTTCTGCAGACCCAACTTCAGCAAACACTTAAGCACATGTCTAGTCCTTTCTTCTTCCCAAAATACTGTATAGCATATTGGGGTAACTCTGCACCTCTCAAAAATTAATTGAGAATTATGCATAACCATTTGCTTATGGGATAGGAATTATTCAGGGGAATGCATGTGTATAATATGTTTTGCACCTTGTTTTGCAGCCATTTAAAGATCGCTGTGAATGGTTCTATGAACACCTGCATGCCGGGCAGCCAGATTCAGACATGGTGCACAGGCCTGTCAATGAAAATGACATTCTTTTGGTTCACAGAGGTATTGTATTCTAAAAGGAATTAGCAGGTCTTTGAAAGATAATGAATGAAGATTAAAAAATTATTATTTTTTGTATTTTTGTATTTTGTATTTAGATTCTATTTTTAGGAGTAGCTGCGAAGTTGTGTCTAAAGCAAACTGTGCAAAATTAAAGCAGGGGATTGCTGTGAGATTTCATGGAGAAGAAGGCATGGTAGGTAAAAGTGCATGGTTTTGTTTTATGGCATTCTCATATGGAAATACTAATACTCATTCACAAGTGTGGTTTTAAACTAAAGCCTACTTTAAAACTACTTCAAAAGAAATGTGCGATTACTGAGCATAACTATTGGGTAAAAGTTTTGTGTAGTAATATATTTTATTCTCTTGACATGCAGGGACAGGGTGTGGTGCGTGAATGGTTTGATATCTTATCCAGTGAAATAGTTAACCCAGATTACGCCTTATTTACCCAGTCAGCTGATGGTATGTCTCTGCCTTTTTTTTTCCCTAAGTTTAGGGTGTCTTTTTTTATAAAAGCATTTTTATAATCCAAAATATCTGTATAGATGCACAGATTATTTTGTGAAAGCTAAAAGAAGAGGTTCAGCTCTGCCTGTTTGAAGTAGTCTTCTCCAAGGAGACTAGGAGTAGTCTGTCTCCTGCCTGTATCCAGCTGGAGACAGATGAAAGGAAGTAGATATATTCTCATCCTTCCTTTGAGTATATTCACAAGTTGATAGAAGCAAAGCCCATTAGAGTCAGTCAAACATGTATAAGGCAATATTGTAAGATGGAGGACCAAATTTAACAGTTGGTAATTACCCTTTTGTTGATGATAATTATTTCAGAACAGTGCCTTGGAGAGTGGCTAAGCTGTATCATTGTAATAAGATGTCATTACATGCTAAGACATTTCTTTCTGACATCTTTCTTGTGTAAATAAAAAACCCCAAACAGACTTTCCAAACCCTGAGATAAAACTCTTGCAGTGTTTTCAGATGTTTAGTGTGTTTGATAAATAAAAGCTTAATTAAAAAAAAATGTAATTGAACATAGTAATATTTTTGTTTTATAGGTACAACTTTCCAGCCAAACAGCAACTCTTCAGTAAATCCAGATCATTTGAACTACTTCCGTTTTGCAGGCCAGATCCTGGGGCTGGCTCTGAATCACAGGCAGCTGGTGAATATCTACTTCACACGGTCATTCTACAAACATATTCTTGGTATGGTTTTATTAAAATCCTGATTATTAGTCATAACAGTTGTCTGAGTAGTAAACCTTTTCCTTTTTTACTTTTGTGTGTGTGTTAAAAGCATAAAAGCCTTGGAAATTGATGTCTTCCTAGTCTTTTATGTACATCAGAGTCACAACAATTCTTTGCATCGCAGTTGTGAAATTCATTTGCTCTTCTGAGTAGTGTCATTCTTGAGAAATGAAAATAATTGTTCCCTAGTTAACTTAAGGCAGACAAAGTTGAGAGTGTTTCTGAACTCTGGCAAAAATCTATCAGGCATTCTTGATCATGTCTGAGGTTCTTCACTTGTGCAATGGTTTTTAAAAAGGTGAAGCCCTGCTGTTGAAAACCTTTCTGTCTACCTGCTCCAGCACATACTACTTATTTCCCAAAATAGGGTTTCAGAACTAATGTGGGTTCATCCTGTCTCCTTAATGAGAGAAGTTAATTCATATGCTTTTATTGTAGCATTCAAGAGGATTGGACAGATGTTTTTATAGTTATTGTAACTCTTTTAGTAGAGGATAACCTCTGTTAGCTGGTGGTACCTGTGGTCTAGGGTCTTCTCTGCACTTCTTTAAGATCCTTTATGCTTCTTGATTGCTGAACAAGATGCTCCTCTTCTGCATTGTCATGAAAAAACTTGTCTTGAAAGAAGATGTGATTCCATGTCCATTCTTGTTACTCCTCCAAATACATAAATTATTTGCTTTTGCATGCCGAATTTCCTTTGTGTTTGATCACTAATCTTCTTTGGAAGTATAAGATAGCCCTGGTGGTTTTCTGGGATTGTTTTTTCTGCCAACAGTCTTCCTGTGATGTTTGATGAGTCCAGGACAAATTAACTCTTAACTTCAAGTTTACTGTTTATCTTCCCTGCAAGTGTTCATAGAACACTTGAAGTTCATTGAAGGTGCAAGCTCAGTCATCTTTGTCAAGATCTTCACAGTGTATTTTACTTCTCTCCATCAGTACTACTTCTGTGGCAGGAGAGTGACTATGCTGGGCAAGAGCCAATGGAGCACAGCCAATCTGCTGCAGCACAATGTTGGCAATGTTTTTCAGGCTCCCCAATCACTGATCTTCACACAGGAAAGTGGTTCTACAGGTATCATTGCATGTCACAGTTTGGTGCTGACTTAAGCTTTGACCTCTGACATCAAGAGTGAGTAGAAGAATCATGAATGATTTGGGTTTGAAGGGATCTTGGAGTCCTTGGGCAGGGACACCTTCCTCTAGATGAGATTGCTCAAAGCCTTGTACAGCTTGGTCTTGGAACACTTCTAGAGATTGGGCATCCACAACTTCTCTGGGAAATCTATTCCAGTGCCTCATCACAGCCACAGTAAAGAAATTCTTCCTCATATCTAATCTAAACTTACTGTCCTTCAGGATTTAAACCATTCCTCCTTGTCCTGTCACTACTTGCCTGTGTGAAAATTCCCTCTCCAGCTCTTGTAGCCCACCTTTTGGTACTAGAAGGCTGCTCGAAAGCTTCCTGAAGCTTTCTTTTCTCCAGGATGAAACAAGTCCAACTGTCTCAGCCTTCATTCTTCATAGGAGAGATGCTTCAGCCATCTGATCATCATTGTAGCCTCATCTGGACTTGCTCCAACAGGTCTATGCCCTTCTTATATTGGGGCCCATGAGCTGGATGTAGTGCTCCAGATGTGATCTCATGAGTGTGAGGTAGAGGGGCATCTCCTTTTACCTGATGGCCATGCTGCTTTCATTGCTATGAATAGCACTCACAGGCTAATTTCCTTGTGATGTATTCACAACAAGAAAATCTTATTTTTTTGCTGTTCAGTATTACCTTGAGAATAGTGAAATGTTTTTCTTGTTGCCTTTTTTGGAAATGACTGCCAATGATTTTGCATTCCTTACTAGTTTTAGCTTGTGGTGATATGCTTGATTTGTTGGTTTGACAAGATGACCTATTACTTACTTTTTCTTTTTTTTTTTTCACTTTGCTAGAATAACTATTTCAAACCAAGCAGCAGTTATTAGCCTCTGTTAATAAGTTCTAACTGGTATTAGTAAGGTCTTGTCATTCCAACATTCTGTTTTACAGACATCCTGGAACATTCTAGAGGTTTATACACATTCAACCTGTTTAAGGTCAAAAAGTTCACAATTTTTATCAGTTCTTATTACTTACCAGGGACAAAGAACTGGAAAAATGACACCTCCACTTCTCAAAGTAGTTGCTTTTTCTGCTTCAATCGCTGTGATTTATTTAAACCTTTCCAAGGCCTTTTCCATCAGCTTTATGCATCTCCTAACTTCTTGTTTAAGGAAGCAGAGTTGCACAGCAGTGGGTCCTCCTGAGTGGGTTTGTTTTATTTTTGCTAGCTCTTGTTCATGCCAACTACAATGTCTGGTTACAGACATTGAATTCCCTTCAGCTTCTTGTCAGGCCTGAAGTAAAGGAGTATGAAAGCTCTTGCAGTCTGAGACTGTTTCCAATCCTTCAGTTTCTCACCTTGCACTGAGATCCTTATTTTCTGTAGTGAAAGTATATCCATCTGTTGATGGCACTGAAACCACCAGTTGTGTGCTAAGCCCTTCTGTATCTGAGGAAACGCTGTGAATCTCTTTCAGAGAAGAACTCCTCTTTTTAGTCAACAGACATGGTGTGGAAGTGCCTTAATTAGAAGCTGAAACCTGTACGAACAAATGTTCATACATTTCTTTGAGACTCAGGTGGGTGCATTGCCTTTTTCCACTGTGATGAGTTAAGATCTTCCTGCAACAATGTCTGGTAGGTGAGGAAAGATCATTAACTTATGTGATGACTCAGCTAACACACAACTAATGTGCTTTGTAAGGTATTAGATATGTAATGTGTGTGATTTTTTGTGTGTGTGTGTGTACTGTGAAACCAAACATTGTTCCATGGGTCTGTATGTTTATTAAGGCCAGTCTCTATTCCAGATGTAGCACAGGGAGAGATACAGTCAGAAATTAGTAAGACCTCTTAGGTTTATTTTTCTTACACTTCTTATCTATCAGTCTTCTGCTTAAACAGGAGAGGAGCAGATGGTTCTCTAGTGCTGTTTTCCAGTTACTTTGTATTTCTTTACAGATATGGTTCAGATACTCTCCTGTTTGTAAAAGGAAACTTCCACCTCCAGCTTACAAAGACAGCAGATAAATTCTTAACAGTCCTATCTACTCTTACTTCCACTCTATAATCGAAAGTAGTCCTTGAAATGACATAAACAAAAGTGAAAATTAATTTCTGGGTCAGTGTATTTTGAACTGGAGGGCTTAAAACCTTGAATAATTAATGAGCTTGTCTCAGAGCTTACCTGTAGTATCTCCTTGAAGTTCTGTGTTGTGTAGAAATACCTGCTTCTCACAATTATGCTAAGATAGATTTCTCTTCCTTCTCAAACTACAGGAGCCTCAAGGGTATACAAGAGGAAGATATATAGTATTTTGTGGGATTCAAACTTTGTCATGATAAATCTGATAGAATTTTTTTATAACTGCCTGCTTGAGTCTATTCATTGGTAAAATACCTGTCAACCAAATGAGTGAGCTTAGTGCTTTGGTCTCACAACATGCTGACTATGAGTGTACTCTCATCATAACACTTCTTGAGTTTCTTTTCTAAAGGAGTCTCTGATTCCTACTTTTCAGTCTTCTTTTCCCGCGTTTTGTGTATATCCCTCAGAGACATCATTATTTCCATGTTTCGTGTGTCACGTGCACATATGCTTGCTAGTTGGCAAAAGTGAAAGTCCTCTGGAAACTACTAGACAGCTGTTAGATTTTTTGTTTTGGGGGAGATGACAGTGATATTTACTAGTAAGTTACCTATCCCTCTCTCAAACTGTAGTGTTGCTTGATTTTATTAAAAACAATGCCTTACAGCTGTGTACATGTCATTTCAGTGCTTGTCAGCTCTTCCAGGGAAATACTGTAACATTTTTCACACTTGGATGTTTTGCTGTGGCCACTAACCTTTGAGTTTTGTGTTTCTTTGGGGTACTGCATCCACAATCCATAGTGTGCTAAGGCTTCTACTAATGAGCACCCTTATGACACTGCACAATGCATGGGGGAGATGGTGAAGCAGCAGCACTAATTCCCAATAACTTGCTTTTCTCTAAACCTACTGCTACCCTCACCCCCTGCCCCTTTTCCCAGATATTGTATTTGTCTTGGTAGACATGAAGTGTCTGTCATGCCAGAGTTAAAATAATTGAGGTCTGCTTTATTGTGAGGGGGGTATCTCTCTTGCATAAATTATGGTTACTTTGTTCTGGGCCCATTTGCTCAAATATTCCTGATGAGTGCCATACAAAGGGGTTTGTAAATAGGCACTTTCTGTACCTGGATAAAAGCCAGATGTCTCCTGACGTCTGCTTCTGAATGACTTGCAAGTTCAGTTTGAAGTGTAAAATTCCCATAATAATAATTTCTCCCCCTCCCACCCCCTAAGTAATGCTCTGGGGGAAAAGGTACTGTTACAGAGAAATATGGTGTTTCTAAACTTTAGGTAGAAAACTTTAAGACTTTGTAGGAAACCTTTAATGTTTTGTGTTCAGAATGAGTAGATGCATTTACTGAAATCCATTAGTGAACTGAAGTGTAAATTGGTTTTACCTGAGTGGTATTTCATTTGCTTCACTAGGAGGAAAAACATACAGGGGAAACTTGATTTTGTAGTATTTTAAAAATACACCATGCACAGTTCTGCTGTAGTCAACAACACTGCATCATCCCTTTCTCCCTTTTCCTATTGCTGCATTATTCTGGTTTCTCTCTAGAGGGCAATCTTCTACCGTGTATTAAGTCAGAACCTTTTTTGCTTTATCCTAATTATTTGAGTAGTTTTGTCTCTTCATTTGTTTTTTTTTTTTTTTTTTTTTTTTTTTTTTTTTTTTTTTTTTTTTTTTCCCTAGGCATACCTGTAAATTATCAGGATGTTGCATCTATTGATCCAGAGTATGCAAAGAACTTGCAGTGGATTTTAGATAATGATATCAGTGATCTGGGTTTAGAGCTGACCTTCTCTGTTGAGACTGATGTGTTTGGAGCAATGGAAGAGGTGCCATTGAAGCCAGGGGGTGCAAGTATACTTGTCACACAGGAAAACAAGGTGAGTACACAGGTTTATTCAGAAGATGGTAGTATAGGAAAAGCCATTAGACTGACTTTCTGAATAACTGGAAGGATGAATGGTATACCTGTCTTGAAAAAAGTGCAGAAAAAATTACAGTTGCCAACACTCTTTCCCCTTTTTCTAGTTAGCATGTTACAGAAATAGTACTACTTAAAATCTTTAAAAGAGTCAGATTAGAGGTTCTTCTTTCTGACAGAACTGTGGAAGGGAAATGGGATCAATTTAAATGAAGGATTTATTTTAAAAATTACAAATATTTCTAAAATTTGGTCTTGAGTATATATACCAAGAAAGTAGAAGAGTAGCAATTGCTAAACATAAAATTATAGGTAATGTTGCAAAGTGTGCTACCTACTGTGCCAGTCTCTAGCACTGGATTGTTCTAACTAACATGCAGATAATGGACAGAGTAAAAGTCTGCAGGAAGCTTTTTCAGCGTTTTGGAAGTCACTTGGTGTGTATGGAAATAACCTACTTTTAAAATTTTCTTTAATGCAGCATTAATTAAAAACAGAAATATGGGAAAACACAGCCAGGTTTTGAAAATTGTCTAGAAATTAAGATAAACATAGGTCTAATTGAATCCTGCAGTTACTGGCTGAACAATTCTGAGTAACTGCAGGAGTGTCACGGGTAGACCTGCAGTTTTTTTGTAACGTTGACTCTCGGTCCTGATGTCTGCTTTGTGTTCTGATTTTTATTTGTGTTGGGCTGGCTGAGCCTGTTCTCTGTGTTCTGTAAGGATTTGGCTTCAGGAGTGGTGTCAGCAGCTGCTGCACTGGGGAACGGCCGCTTGGTGTCAGCCTTTGTTGCGAGGACATTGCAGTTTGTATTGGAACAATTTGCACTGGATTCTTGTAGCCTTAATCCTCATTTTCATTAAGGCAGAGTGTCATTCCAATAGCAGGAATACATATTATTAGCCTGATTCTGCACTCATTCCTGCAATACAGTAATTTGTGAAAGAATACAGATGGTAAAACAAGTCCAATTGTGAAGGTAGTGAATGCTTAATTTCTTTATTATCTGTTGGAGAGAGCAAGGATGCTGATTCTTTTATCTGGTCAGTCCTACCTTCTCAGTATTTATAAAAAGAGATGTATTTAACATAAATTGTAGTTTCTTAACAACTATTTAAACCCCATTTTCAATTAGCATAAAATTAGAAGTTTGCCCACATGAGGGTACTGTCCTGTTAGCAGCTTAATTTGCTCTCTTAACTTTAGAGCTGGGGCACAGTCTAAAAAGGGTGATTGAAAATGTGTAGAGGAGATGACTCCATTCTGTCTCATCAACACTTTGTCAGCACGGCAAGAGGGGACTAGAGTTCATGTAGCTTTCATTTGAAAGGTGGTAAGAAAGAGGTGATTCTGGTGGTAGCTTTGAAACTATTAGTATTAATGTGTTTTTTGAATTTGGAGTTGCAAAATATGAAGTCAAAAACCATCTATAAGATAGCACTGTTCTGTTCACTGGCAAAGTTGTTGACAGTGGCCAAGTTGTTGAAAATTGGAGATGTGCATTTTAGTGGTTTTAGGGGATTTTTTTCCAGTTTGTTTAATGTGACATTTTTTTGAAGTATGCTTTAACTTAGCTGTTCCATCAGTTTAAATAGGAATGTGTCTGTTATAAAAAAAATCTCTTTTTCTCCTGCAAACGATATTTTTTTTCTGCTTTTACCCAAGGAATAATAGATGACTGTTTAAAACTCATTGTATTTATTATACCTCTGGGAGAAGAAAAATCAGCTTCTAAAAGAATTTGCTGTGTATGCATACTAGCAGATTACCTGTTAAAATTAAATTATGAATGAAACCTTATCCCTTAAAAAACCTAAACAACAAACACATACACAAAACAAATCCCCCCTGCTGAAACCAAAATAAAACACACTTTGCCCTTCCCTGCGCAGAAACCACCCAAACAGTCCCTTTCTCACTGAAAACTGAAACAGAGTAAATGCACTAGTAGTAATAGCTATTTGTAAAATGTTACTTTCTTTGAATGGGGTAATTTTCTATTATTATATCAACTCTATAATAGGTGAGTAGTTGTGGGACAATTAGTTGATGCAGATATTCATGTCTTGCAATTGCTGTGTCCAGGTAGCCCAGCTGAAGTAGTTATAGCTTGGTTCAAATGCTTTTTGTCATGGTAATGGAGAGACTTCAAAGGGAAAAGTCAGGCTTTGTCCTAAATTTGTTTGTTCTTTGCTGTGTATCTGCAGATTTCTACTTTTTAGGACAAAAATAAAATTAGGCCTAGTCAAAGTTTGACTATATGTTATATTAAGGAACGGTGCAGATCTCCATCCTATAGCTTTCTCTATCCTCCCAGAACCTGTCTGCGAGCTGGCCATTCTGTTTGACAGTAAAATAGTTGGTATATTTTTTTCCAGGCAGCTGTAAAATGGAGCTGCTCTCTGAATCTGAAAATCATCATAACCATTGATCCTTGTCTCACAGTATATAGGATTGTGAAATCAAGGAAGCATGATCCCTGGTTTATTTACCTCAAAGTAAAATACACAACAACCCCCCACCCAAACTAGACTTTGTCATTAAATTTGTGATGCCCGTCTAATGTGTGTTCAATCAAATCTTCCTTCCTTAAAGAAGGTTGGCTCGTAGCTTTATGTACTATGTAGGAATCCATATGTAGATCTGAAATGATCTAGGTATTTCTGTTTTGTAACGTGCTCCTAAGGCTTCAGAGGGGAATAAAATGAAAATGAAGTGCAGAGAAAGCAAAACAAATTGACTAGGTTGTTTATTGACATGTGTTATATAAATTCTGTGCTACAGGTGCAGATCAGTGCCAGTGCGATATCCAGGATGCTCGGCTGTTCCAGGCTATTTTAAATGTTTCTCTTTACACCTTAAGTACAGCAACTGCTTTCTCTCATAATTAAATTGTTCAATGTACTATTTTTGTCATGCATAAAATAAGAAATTTTTTTAAAAAATGGATTTTTCAAAGCAACATTTTGAATTTTTCTTTCCACTACCCTGTTTTTCTGGGTAGCCTAATTTCCATAAGAACAATTTAAGAGACGTAAAACATGCATTTCTGATCATTGAAGACAACCAGCATTAACATTATTTTGAACCCTGGTATTGCAAAAATTCTTCTGTATCCACAGACTGACTTTTGTTTAGTTCAGTCAATCTCCTTTGGCTGCTCCTCAGTCCTCAGAGAAAGAATGTCAACTCCACTGATGGTAGGAGAAACCTGGAGGGATTACTAGACCAAAACTAAATTTTTGGGAGCAGTATTGCAGTTGAAGATATTCTTAGGTCATGTTCCTGTTCTTCAGAGCATTGCACAAATTGTTCTCTCAATCTAATAAAATGGTAATGCATTTAAAAGTATTTTTCAATTGCAAAGCAAACAACCCCTCTATACATCTGTGAATGCAAGGACCTGCCTTTAAAAAATACCCTTCTGTTTTGAAATGTTTCATGCTTCATTCTCTTTTTCTGAAAGGGAGAAAAGAAAAAAATGCTTGGTTGCTTTTGTGTAGGTTCAGAACCTAAAACTTTAGGTTAAAGTATTTTAAAATTAAAAATCAAAGTAGTGTTTTCATAAGATTATTTTCTTGAAGGAAGCTAATAGTTGAGATGGTTTAATTAGGAGATACATTTCATGATTTTCTTATTAAAAATCATGATTGTGAAGTCAAGGTATTTCTTTAAACAGAGTACCTTAAATAATCTAGGAATAAATTTTGTTTTCAAGTAGAAAACTATTTTCTTGAGTAAAGAAACTTTATTAAACTTGTGTAATTTGGTCAGGGTAGATGAGACATGTTTACAGAATTTTAATGTACACACTTTTCCCTACTAAAAGGCACTTGTCTCCTTCTAAATGCCTTCTATTAACACCTCCTAGGCTTTTGTGTTCTCAATAAAAGCAGATTTCTGGTGGATTCCTTTTCTGGCTGGCATCTTTTAAAGGGAACTTTAGAGCTCCCAGATCTCTAAAGCATGTTATAGTCTATTCCTTGGCTGTGGTGGAAATTTTTCTGGTGTTTTTCTTTTTTAAAAGCTAATGAGATTTTACAAGACTTTCTTAAAACCCCTGAAGTTCTTATTAAGACTAATTACCTCTGCAGGCTTTGTTATGTATTATTTTAGGCTTCCAGAGACTGGGGAAGCATGGAAGCTTTTTGGCTCACAAATATTCCTTCAGAAGTTAGCCCTTTTTCCTGAGTAATGTCCGTTTGCTTAAACGGAGTCCTTTTGCTTACAAAAATTGGTGTGTTTGTACCCTTAGTTGAGCTTAATGGAGGTTTTGTTAGATGTGGGCATGACAAATTAAATTCTCTTTGCTTCCTTTATCTTAGTCTGAGTCCCTGTTTTTTGACTGTTTTATGTAACAATTCAAACACTTCTGTTTTGGAATTGTCTTAGGAAGGAAGGTGGAAGAGCAGAAGGGGCTTACTTTGGGTTGCTTCCATGTGAAAAATAAAAAAGGACTCTTACTACCTTACAGTGAAAAAGATTTCTAATGCATTGAGGACTGCATTTGTGTGTGTTTGTTTGAGCACTGTGTGGTTTTGCTGGGGTCTATCTTAATATTGTTTTCTATGTTGCAGGCTGAGTATGTCCAGCTTGTAACAGAGCTGAGAATGACAAGAGCCATTCAGCCTCAGATAAATGCCTTTTTACAAGGCTTCCATATGTTCATACCACCATCTTTGATCCAACTTTTTGATGAATATGAACTGGTAAGCAGAAATGCCTATGTATTTTTAAGCATTTTTTTCAGCATACTTCATCAGTAGTGTAAATGATGTAGAAATAAAGCTCAGTAATCACAAAATAAAAGTTTTGTAGCTTTCACATTGGCTTTGCTTCCTGGGCATCTATCAGTGAGGATCTCATTATGTGTATTCCAGCTTTTTCTAATTACCCAGGACTACCATCTTCCTGAAATATGTCGGTAATAAATGCCTTAAATTGTAATTTCAGTGTGGAATCAGCATGTTGTGGCCTTTAAGTCTTTGCATAATTTCCTTGAGGAGGACAGAAATCCTTAAAGAGTAAGGAGATACTGTCTATTTTCTTTACTGCTTCTGAGTCAGAGAGTCAAATTCCAGTTAATTTTTGTTGGTGGTTTGTCTGTAACCAACACATATCAAATTTTCTCTAAAATCATGACAAGACTCAGAGGTTTTTGGGTTTTTTTATGTTCTTTGGCAATAATTTTTCTCTTGCGCTTGTGCATACTTAAATTAAACAGGTCATATGAAGTTACCTGAATTCAAGAATCTTCATGTATTAAAATTTAGTCATGGGTTCCGTAAGGTTGCAATAAACTGAAAAAGCACTGTAAGCTTTCTACTTCTTGAAACATTACTTCTTAAAATAGCATAAATTCTTGAAATAAGTGGTTAGTCAGGAAGACTAATCACAATCTATGTGCTTGTCCTGAAGGAGCTTTTGCTGTCTGGTATGCCAGAAATTGATGTAAATGACTGGTTAAAAAATACAGAATACACCAGTGGCTACGAGAGAGGAGACCAAGTTATTCAGGTAAAATTATTCATTTGTTTGTTTGGGGTTTTTTAAATAATATGGACTATTTAATCAAAAATGTGTAGTTTTGTTGTTGTCATTATCTCTGTGTGTTTGTGGAAGTTTATTTTGGCTGAAATTCTTGGAGATTTTTAATACTGTATTTCTATATTAATAATGTATGAATTTGGTACAAAAAATTCCATAATTTAAGTAGCAAATACACATATATTCCGTTTATTGTTTTATCAGTATATATTCAAGCACTACAAGTATTTAATAGAAAATACAAACTAACTCTTTTGTCATTTAGTGGTTCTGGGATGTGGTGGAAGAACTAACTCAGGAAGAGAGAGTGCTACTATTACAGTTTGTTACTGGCAGGTGAGAGACTGTTCTATAAGAACAAATACATTGTCTAGATACTCTAAATTAAGAAAAGAGACTTGAGAGCCCGTAAAAGATCATCTAGAAACTGTTTTGCATACTGGTTGTTCTATACGTTGATCAAAGTAGATAAAGCGTGTGTTAACACTTGTGCTGTCTCCGTTGCCTGCAAAATGATTGATTATGTGTTTATTATACTTGACCACTTTGCAAGAGGCCTTTGTTGCTGTCCAGGCCATTCTTGACATTCTTGATAGTGAATTTAACTGAGCTTTATATTCTTGTTCCTGTTGCATATTTATGTCTCTTTGCTTTTACAGTAATCAGCTGAGGCTGTAATATATGAAATAAGTAGGTATCACTTCAGTCAGGGTGCCCAGAATATCCTTCTCCTCAAGCTGAGTTGAATTTAATGTCAGTGCAGTGTGTCAAGATGAGTAAAGATATAACCTTATGGAGCACTGTGTGCTTTATAAAGGTTTTCTGTCCTAAATTCTATTTGTTCTCCAGGGAAAGCCACTTTTATTTCCCATATGGTTTGAGGGCAGTGAGGGAATGTTTTAGCAATAAATGCCCCTGTGAGCTGGGTAAGTTGCTGAGCTTGTGGGTATAGACATTTCACAAAGTGGATCCATAGATATAAATGTGACACCTGAATTGCACAGTCCAGTCTTTTTCTGGTAGCAGGCAGTGATCACGCCATCTTCTTAGCTTCATGTCCCCTTAATATTCTAGGACTAGTAGAATAGTTGACCTTTTGTGTATAAGTTTTGTGGTTAAGCAATGATAAAATACAAATTTACATCATCAAAACTACCTTTTGCATTAAGGAATTTCACAGTCACGGGTTTATCATCAAATGGCCACATCTCCAAATTCTATTAGTTTCACTTGATTTATTATGAATTTCCTTGGTTTTAGGGATCATGGACAATTTAAGAAGTTAGTTGTATGCACATTGGTCTTTTTGTCCTCTGAAGAAACTATTCCTGAAGTTGTAGCTGCACATGTGTGGCATGCCAACTGCTGGTCTTTCATTTTTAGTGGACTCGTCCATTTCTAAATCTAGACAGCAAATAAGGATCTTTAAAATGGAAGGTCATGTTTCAAATGTTTCTTAAAACATTCCAAATGATACTGAAGTGGCATTCAGTATTTTCACAGCATTTGGGCTAATCTACTGGATTTGAAGGGATGTTTTCTGTCAAGTAAACAGTTACACTGTCTGATTAATATGTGCACAGCATCATTGTTTTGGTCACAGATCACCTGCTGTCTTGTTCTTACCCATTTTCTTGTTAGTAGGAAAGAAATTTTTGGTGTGGCTTTAAGAACTCTGGTCTGGAATTTGAAAACAATCTACTTAGGATTTCTTTTTTTCTGTATCAGCTAGGAGGAACCCTTTGTTTTTTCTTCAGTGTTTGAAATGCAATAGATGTATTTTTCCATAAATATTTAACTTTTGAAAGTTTCTCTTAATAGTGATATGCAACTGGCATTTTTGCACATAACTCCCCAGACAGTCCTACTTCCTTTTGAATGGAAGATTTAGATGCTGAATTTTCTGTGAGCCTAGTACAGTAGTCAGGCTGGTATCTTAAGTAAAATTTTACATTGAAAGTATACCTGATTTCAAACTATGATGCTTTTCTGATCTTAGTGAAGAATTTGTTTTTATGGGTACTGGTTGGCAGGCTACATTCAGAAGTCTTTTTTTTCCTCTATTTCCCTTTAATCTCTTCTGTACATTCACTTACTTGATTTTTTGTGTGTGTGTGTGAAGTGGAACTGTTCTTTCTTTGTAAGCAAAGACTAGGAAATTAACCTAGTGAATTATGATTTATATTATATTTATGTCTTCAGTGTTTCTCTGGCATCTCTAAAAATTTCTTAAACTTCACCTATTGTCTTCTTCCCCCATTTGTACATCTCTTTCTCTTTTTCTCTTATGAAGTCCTGCTTTGATAGTTTCAGTGGAGATAACATTGCATTTGTTGTTAATACCAATTTTTGAGACATCTTTTAATACTAAAGTAATTGTCATGAGCAAAGTTAAACATATTTGGAGGTCTTAGCACACTCAAGAAAAAGCCTAAATGTTTTTGTGGCTCATGTTGGGCATCTGAAAGCTCACTTACGATGCCATTTATTCTTTCTCACCTAGCAGCTGCTTGAGATGATATTGCCAATTCTACAAGCTTTTATTTTTCCCCTTCTTGATCTGTTTGGTATTTATAACAGTATTTGGCTAATTTATTGTTAATTCTCCACTGGCAACTTCTGATGGGGATTTTAGTGAACATTTGGAAGGAAGTGTTGACAGCTTGATAGATTTTAAATGATAAATTATACTTTATTTGTATTCTACAACTGCAAAGATTGTTTGGAACTTCTTTGGGGACTGTAGTTTTTGTGGAGCAATAAGAAATGTGCTTATGCTCTTTTAAGGAAAATTCAGCATAGTTGTTAAATATGAAAGATACATATGTCTACTGTCACATAAGAATAAGAAAAGATAAGGACATGGGCTTAAAATGTCTTCTACAGTGTTTTCATTCCAAGCAAATTTATGCAAAACTTGTCAGTGGAAAAATAGGTAGAAAAGTTATGTTTCAGATGTAAACATAGAAATTTCCAAAGTTATGAAATTGTATTGTTGCTCTTGCTCACAGCTATAGTGATATTTTCCACCTTCCACCTCTTTGGAAGGTTTTCTTTACTATATTGGCAGTGCTTTGCTTGGAGAAAAAGCTCGTTCTTGGAGGCACAAATTGGAAGCAATCTCTTCCTTTTAAATGGTACAAAAGGTAAAGCCTTGACCATGCTTTACAATTTTGACCTGTTATATAAAAAGTATTATAATAAGTTACATTGAAAAAACTTTTAGATAATAGTGGACTAAAAGAAATTTTCAGCAGTTAGGTCTCTGTTTTATTGCTGATTTGAATGTGGGCTGTTTATCAGAGGGGAGAAAAAAACAGTTGTTGCAGGGGAGGCAGGACTATATTGGTATGTGAGCCAAAACCGTGGTGTAAGAGCACTGATGTACTATCTTTACCACTGTTCTGAATTGTTGCTGTAAGCACAATTCTATTTGTGTCAGAAATAATCTGCTCCAAATAATCAGCACTTCTCTCCATAATGGTTACTTTGTGTGTTAGAACAATATGCTCAACATTGCTGTTCTTAAGCTAGGTAATACAGATTTATGTGTTGGATACTACAGCTAGTTCTAAAAGGTATGTTTAAAAGGTTTTACTGTGAGTTGTGTCCCAGCTCCCTCCATTCAGCAGCAGCAACCATTATGCTTTTGCACTTTTGCCAGGTAGCTTTACTGTAAGTGGAAACATTACTTCTTCTGTTACACTTACTTCTGGCTTTTACAGTCACTTGATTTGGTGAATGTGGGAGCTCTGTTTTTAGTATAGGTACCTGTAATCCACAATTCTAACAGCTGTTACATATTTTTTTGAGGTTTATTTTATCAGATTCTTTCTTTGCTAGCTACAAAATCACAGAACAGCTGAGATTGAAAGCCACCTCTGGAGGCTTTACAGAATATTCTGAGTTGAAAGGGACACACAAGGATCATCAGGTCCAACTCTTAAGTGAGTGGCTCATAAAGGGACCAACCTTGGCATTATTAGTACCATGCTCTAACCAGCTGCTGTAATCTCATTGTCTAGTCCAACATAGTATTCAGAGCAGGTCAGCTACAGCTGGATGCTCAAGATCTTTTGATTATCTCCTGGAACACTGACATCTCAACTTCTCTGGGCAACTTATTTGAGGTGTTTGACCACCTCACAGTGAAAAAGTATTCCTTTAAAACACTTTTTTAAATGGAAATTAAAATGTGTGTTTAAATGGAAATTTCCTAGACTTCAATTTGTGCCCGTTGCCTCCTGTACTGTAACTGGGGACCACTGCTTCATCTTGTTTATCCCTTCCTTCAAGTATTTATACACATTGATCAGATTACTCTGAGCTTTCATCTCTCCAGGCTGAACAGTCCCAGCTCTCTTTTGTCTTGTGTCAGGTGCTCCAATCCTTTACAGTCTTTGTGGCCCTTCACTCAGTTTGCTGCCCTATGTCCCTGTCACTCCTATTGTGGGGAGCTTGCAGCTGGATATTTCTCCCCAAGTGCAGAGAAATCACCCTCTCTCTGCTGGTGGCATTGTTCCTAATGCATTCAACTTCCTTTATCCTTTCATTATAGTGGAGTTTGAGGGGGGTTGTGCTGTTTTTGAATGCAAGGCCTGTGCTAGCAAGATGTTATCTTGAAGTGTATGTCAGCTTAAGTTGATATTATGAAGCTATCTGAATATCTGAATTTTATTCTGTTTGTTAGTTTAGAATGACGGGGAGGGAGTGTGTACATTGGGTTATTGCCCATTTACACCTGGAGTGATCTTTGAATAATATGTCAGTAAAGCAAAAAAAAAAAAAAAAAGAGAATATGATTAAGTGAGATTGCACTCCTGAAGATGCTAGTGATTTTTTTAGTGTGTTCTAGTTTTGCCATAGTTTGTCACTGGGCTATAGAGTGACTGATGTAATGGTTTTATTAGTTACTTGAAATATTTGGTCTGAAGTAGTAAATGAACAGACATGTCAAGGACACTTTGGTCATTTCTCCCACAGATCGTAATCAGTGAATGAACTGTTTTGTGATGTAGCTTCAACTTTAAACATAATAGACATGTTTGTCTTAACTGAGATAATGCCACAATATAAGAAGGATATAAATCTGCTAGAAAGTGTCTAAAGAGGCCATGAAGATGGTGAAGGGCCTTGAGGGGAAGCTGTATGAGGAGTGGCTGAGGACACTTGGTCTGTTCAGCCTGGAGAAGAGGAGACTGAGGTGCGGCCTTGGAGACCTCATTGCAGTCTACAGCTTCCTCAGGAAGGGAAGTGGAGGAGAAGGCACTGATCTCTTCTCTGGGGACCAGAGATAGGACCCAAAGGAATGATGTGAAGCTGTGTCAGGGTGGTTTAGGCTGGATATTAGGGAAAGGCTCTTCCCCCAGAGGGTGGCTAGGCTTCCCAGGAAAGTGGTCACATCACCAGCCTGACAGTTCAAGAAGGGTTTGGACAGCAGTCTCAGGCACAGGGTGTGATCCCTGCAGAGTTGGGAGTCAGATTTCAGTCCTTGTGGGTCCTTTCCAACTCAGAATGTTCTGATTCCGTGAACATTCTGCTGCAAGAACTGGTATGAAATGAGTTCTTCTTGCAGGCAGAATCATCTTAAATGTCAGTCAAATAATATGATGCCACTTGTAAGTGGACTAATGTAGGCCTACCTCAGTCTTGTAGTTAAAAGCTTTTAAACAGCGAGAATTTTGGTATCAGTAAAAAAAAGGGAACTTTAGTAAAAGTAACTGTCAAATTATCCTAAGTAAGAGATATTTTCAGTGTAAGGATTACCTTTTTTTGCCTTGTAACATTATTGCACTGCTCTAATTTCTGTACATTCTCTCAGTTCCAGGGTGCCTCATGGTGGCTTTGCCCATATAATGGGTGGCAGCGGATTGCAAAATTTTACTATTGCTGCTGTACCATATACTGCAAATCTTTTACCAACATCAAGCACATGGTATGTAAAGGAATATTAAAATTAAATTATTATATTAAAACTTACCAAAGTGACAAAACGACTTAATTTCCTAAAATATATTCAAATGCTCAGTGGTACTATAAGTCTGCACAGGCTTGTTTTCTTCCATGCATGTGATCTCTTCATGGGTTTTAATCAGAAATCTTTACTGTTGAGTTTTTTTAACTGAACTGTGTCAATTTTTTTTTTTTTTTTTTTCAGTATCAACATGCTCAAGTTACCTGAATATCCAAGTAAAGAAATCCTGAAAGACAGGCTTCTTGTGGCATTGCACTGTGGAAGCTATGGCTACACAATGGCATAATGAAGTCTAGAAAACCCGTCTGACTGTTAATGTGCAATTTTGAGTGGCAGAAGTAATTTTGGAAACTGTCAGTAGAAAAGTATCTTAAATGCTGCAGCCCATTGGCAGGGCTGGGCTTCAGAACTGGCACAGCATCATCAGCATTTCAACATCAACATTATTGTGTTGTCAAGGTAGCTTTGATAACATCGTAACAAACTTCTCAGTATGCTGAATTTTCATTTTTCTAAATTACAGATCTGTATAGAAATCAGTTTACATACTTTTCATTATTACTTCAATCTGAGAAAGTTTGTCAGAATCTCTTTCCACAGTTTACATTTGATCTCCAACTATGTGGTTGAATGACATTTGCATTGCAGTCTACTTTGCACTCAGATGGAATACTGCAAATGAAAAGAGTTGTACTTTATGCCTTGTTGCATGTGAAAGTGCCATTTATTTTTGCAGACCACTACAGAAAGTTCAGTTGGAATATTGTACAGTAAGACAGAGCTGATGTATTTTCCATTTCTTTGCATAGTAACAGAAAGAAAATTTTATAACTTTTTGGTATTCTAATGTATATAATATGTAAAGAGTAGACTGTTATGACTGGAAAAAACCAACAGAGTGAGTTTATCTAGTTTATATTAGAATTTACACTATATTCTACTAAATATTTAAGGTATTTGTGACTTTATAGTCAATTTGCAGTTTAGAATTTGTAAATATTGTTTAAGAGCTATATCCATTGTTTGAATGCCTTTACTCTTTCCTTGATATAATTGTATGTTCAAAAGGTAATAATTAAATTTTAATATTTTAACCAGAATTGGAATGTGACAAGTTTGTGTGTCCCTGTGGGTAGATAATTCTTTTTTCTACCAAGATTTTATTAATCTTTTTATACAAATTGTCATGGAACCAGTATTTGAGGAGTCATTGTCAAAATGTATGGATGGACATAAAAAAGTGCACAAGGAAGTAAATTGAGCTTATGAGGTTAACTGGCAAAACTATGATAGTAAGAATCTCATGTCAAAATTTATATAGAATTAGAATATAATATCAAAAAATACACAGCAAGAGCTCAGCACATTTGATAAGTAGCTGTACATGTTTGGGTCGACGATGCTATTGCATAACTGCTTTTCTAGGGATCCTGAGGTAGGCCTGCATTATTGTTTTGATTCAGGCTAGGAATGTTTTTTTGTTGCTGGTGTGTTTTTTATTTTGTAAATTAATCTGGTCATCTCCGCTTGTCGTGCTTTTGCCTTGGAGAATGAAAATTGGATTCTATCCAGATGAAACTATACAGAAAAGGTTGATCAAAAAATGTGCCAAATGCTAATCGATGAGCATCGAATTTTTGTCTACAAGCATTAAATGATATGAGGAATATCACAGAAGAATATTACATATCTGAAGGGTTCACAAATTAATTTGGTTATAGCAAATCAACTAAACATGCAAAGTTTAAGGTTCAGGTGCACAACAGAAACTGTTTCCTACTGATCCCTTGACATTTTCCTACACTAAATGCTAATACGTGTGTATCCTAAGTTCACCAGCTGATTTAGGCAGCTTATTTAGTGCTGTTTTTTTTCAGATTTTATTTATTTTAATCTAAAGCATACATAACCTCTCTAGGGGAGTGAGAGTGAAATCCATGGACCATCTTGCCACAGTAATTTTCCTCTGGACTAAGCTTTATACATAAACTTATTAGCCTAATTTCCTTTTTGGTTCTGTTTTTGCTCATGTTGTATAAATGTTGGTTTCAATTCTGAGGCAGAGTCTGTGGCTGCAACATGAGCAGAATACCAGTTTTAGTTAGTGGAAAGAGCAGACTCTTCCAGCAGAACAGTCCAGGGAAAGCTGCTTGGCTGTTGCTTTCAGGAAAGGGAATGAAATCTTGAAATCAGAGAACAAAGTCTAACAAATGCTCTGGAAAGGAGATATTGTAAAAAAAATAATGCAATTGAAAATACCCAGAAAATTTGGATATGAAGTAACTGCAACTAAATGGACTGAGATGAAACGAGGGGCAAGGTAAAAGGATCAAAACTTGTCAAAACTACTACAATTAAGATCCTGAAATCAGGAAGAAAGGTAAACAAAAAGGAGAAGAACCTAAAAAAATGTAATGTTAAAAAAAAACGGGGAGATTCCAAAGCCAAGTGAAAACAATAAAAGTGAATGGAATGACAAGAATGCAGGGAAAAGGACCAAATCTTGCCCAATTAATCCTCACTGAAATCACAAGATTTCATTTCCTTTCCTGAAAGGAAATGGGGAGGTGCTGCTCTTTGGCATGCCCTGAGGAAGCTTAGGCTACTTGAATAGGTTAGAGGTCTAAGGATGTGTGGGGTTTTAACATTAAACCCCAGTTATCTTGGATCCTTCAGTTTAGTAAAACTACTTTGCTTTTTGCATAGCTAGGCTGTACTTGGTTCCCTGGTTCTATTGCTTATTTTATTATGTGCCTCTGCAAGGTAGATTGATAGGAAGATAGTGCTTTGAGCAGTACGAGGTGTTTGTTAGGCACTGGGTATTTGTTTTCTTTATGTAAACTGGCGTTTTTGTCTTTATCTAAGATTTTGCTGTAAATAATGTTGTTCATTAACTGCTATGCAATCTGTGATTTTTTTTCCCTTCCAAATGTTTTATTTACAGTAATATGCAGTAGTTTCCAGGAAGCCAAAACATTGCATGCTCCTGTGGTGTTCAAAATAAGTCATACTGCAAGGCTGAATGAAGACAAAAAAGAATTTTTTTTTTCCACTAATGTATTAATACTCTAGGTGACAACAAGCTGAGTTTGGTCTCAAACAGTTCACCTTATATGCTTGGCAACTGGTTTTGAAATGTAAAAGAGAGAAGAGTTTTAATGTTCTCAACAGTTTCCTATGACAGATCTCCCTGTTACAGCCCCACAATGGTAAAGCAGATTATTCTTGTTGCCTCTGTGCCTCACATTAGTCATGTCCCTTATGATGCATCTTGAAGGATTTCTTGTAATGTTTGCACTACTTACCCCCCTAACAGATCAGAACGAAATTCCTCTAAAATCCCCCTGTAATAAGAAACCATGATGTAAAGATGTAGATAATGGGAACAGAGCTGTTGGTACTGGACTCCTGGTATAACATGAACCTTGTTATTGCTTGTTTTGAACAGGGTTTCTTCCTGCTGAAACTAAACAATGCTGTTGACTGCAGCTGACTATGTGAAGTTAGCAGGATTTAATTACTGCATTGAAAGACTGTTTTTAGGACACCTGTGCCCTGTTAGCAGCAGGGTATGAAAAGCCTGTTGAGAAACTATAACTTAATATAGCTTATAGTTTAGAATTGCTAATTGGTTTATATTTGTTCTCTCCCACTGTGCCAGAACAAGACTGGGTGAGTCTTTTATCTTGGAAAGAACAGAACAGATGTCTTGTCAGGTTATAGATCATGAGTGCTCATTAGTTTTTATTATCTTTATGAAATGTTAGATAGCAAAGCCTAGTTTTTGATGCTTGAAAATGTGTTGTGCATCTAATGTTGCAAAACCATTAAAACCATAAACTGTGAAATGCAGCTTAATGACTTCTACTGTATGTTCCATAGTCAAATAAGATTGAAAATGGAATGAGAGGAAAATTGTGGTTGGCCTGAATTTTCCAGATACTTGGAGACTTTCATGTGCACAGTAGGAAAAAATATTAGGATCACCTGTGCTTTAGAAATTATGGGCAAGTCAGTAGTTTATGGAGTTATTAGTACTGAGAATTTTTAGCATGTCTATAGAAGAGCATGTTTAGTTAAGAAGTAAAATCAGTGAACTACTAAACTGCAGTAGTTTAAATCAACTACCTTTAAATCAACTAGATTAAACCTCCTCAGGGATTCTTGAGTTGTAAAGATAAGTGCTTTTCAAGTCAGAACATCTGTTTTTTTCCAGACTTAGTATAGATAATCATACAGACAAGAGACAAGATAGATAGACAAGAGACTGTGATACATTTTATGGACACACTTGTCAATTCAACAACATTTTTACACTGTAAGGACACTAACAGAGTTAATGTACTTTTGTGTGCCTAGCTGTTGTTTAGAGGCAGTAAGAATCACACCACATAAGGAAACCTAGTGTAGGGTTACTGACTTAGTAAGTGTCCAGTTTCATTTAAAAATAGCTCTGTGCAGTTAGGTAGATTGAGACATTTCTAATTATGTGTGTAAAACAGTATTTCTACTCTCAGTTTTAAAAATCTGCATGTAATTCAAACTAATAGAATATAGTAATAAAAATGGAATTAAGATAGACCTTTAGTTTGGGTTTAAAATTTATTGCATGTTTGCATGTCTTAAATGGTATGTAATTTAGTTACTATAAGAGAATAATATTTTTTAAATGCTTGCTTAGTATGTTTGAAATGCTACACATTAGGTTCAAAACACCACTAAGAAGGGCTGCAGTGGTCCACTAAAATATTTCCTCTGAAATCAATGTTGTTTGTGTGTTAAAAAGTCTCTCATTGGAAACACTTTGGTCTCCTTAATTTATTAACTACTTTATATCAATAGATTTTCTCTTATATCAGCACTCTCCCAGATTTTTCCTGATCTTTTTCTCTGACAGTAACATATAACCATTGGTAGGAATAGCAAGTAACATCCCTAAATTTGTGTCAGGTTTTTTCCATAGGCAATTGTTTTGAAAACGTAAAATACACTAATATGATTGGAAACTGGTAAATGCCAAAAGAGCAGAAGTTGAGCAGGAGTACAAACACTATGAAGGGAAGTGTCCCTGAGCTCACTGTTTGCAGCTGCATACACTTGCTGCATTAAGTGCTTGTGACGTTCTGTGCCAAGAGTTCAACTATTCAGTTTCATACAACGCCAAGTGATTCATTGGGATTATTAGGATACTCCTGGGATAGCTTTGCCATACTGATTGCCTTTGACATACCAGTTTGCTTAGATTAAAAAGCAATTGTTGCTGTCTAGTCAAATTTATAACCCCTGGTAAAAGGAAACTGAACCCTAGTGCTGTCCAGTACATAAAAACACCTTTGGTCTACAAATTACATGGATTGAAAAGAAAACTGAATACTTGAAGAATGATCCTAGTTAATATGCATAGGGTGAAGATTTCACAGTATCTAATAGACAACTTTTCTCTGCTGGTAAGTTTATTCTGATGTATTTAGGTCAATGTATAAGCACTATTTTAGATTAATTCTTTTAATTGCTGTCTTTATTTCTACAAAGTGATGGAGCTATTGATTGGTATTTGGATGCCTGTGGATGTTACGGCTTTTTGGTGTATGTCAGCTGAAAGATGAGATTGTACTTTGGGGAGTCTAAATTTTGTATGAGATTAGGCCTGGAGAGGTGGCCTGGAGACAACTACTGTGATTTACCCCTGATTTGTGGGATGTATTAGTGATGCTCTTAGGTGTAGAGCCATAAGCAAGAAAAAAGGGGAAATAAATGGTAGAGGCACACTTCTGAAAGTGAAGAGTATCTTCAGGAAAGAGGTGAGTCGTGTCCTGAGTATAAATGTGGAATAACAGGGGTGTTTTAAGAACAGATATGTCATTCAGCTGACAGATGGGAAAAGTGCCTGGGCATCCTAGAGATATGATCCTTTTTTCTTCCCTGCCTGGCCTGAAGGCTGCAGTTTGCTGCTGCTGAGACTGGGAAGACTGGTTGGGCTCAGCCAGGAGGGTTGCTGGAACATGATGGATTTTCTTTATGTTTGATGCTACCTCAAAATGAGCCTACTGCTGGCTTGTTATTTTGGTATATTCCCCCCACCCCATGCCTTAAAGGTAGATTTTTCGGCAGTGTTTGCTAAGGCAAGTTAAGCTTCTGCTGAAAGGGCACCACTTCAAATTGTATGTGAGAAGGGGCTCCCTTCTGTGCAGGTGAGATACTCCCCATTAAGCACAGTGGCATGAATAACTGCTGAAATGTGTCTCTAGTTTAGGAAAATTCTAAACGTAAACTCCATGGGCAGGACACATGGGGGTTAATAGTCATATCTGTGCTTTTGGTCCTTAGCATCTTGACATCATTTTAAAATGCACCTTATTTATGTTGTGTGTTTGTTTTGGAGATTGTGTGTCTTTGTTTAGGTTGTGGTTCTTTGTGGAAGTGTTTTTATTTTAGCATATTTAGAATCTCCATCTTTAGTACTGACTGGATTGTGGTAATTTAAGAACTGTCTTAGACCAGGCAAATGTACTTTCAGTCTTTGCTGCTCATTAGAGTTTCTGTGTATTGTGTGACTATTTCCTCTGTCTTCACTGGTAATGCTACCAGAGGAATGGACTGAAATAATAGAAGTGTATAAAGGAACAGCTGTGATAAACTTTAATGTAAAGCTATGCTTTCTATAAGGTATATTCATGCTTTGGTTTAAACTGTCTAAAAGTCCAGCAGTGTGTAATTACAGCTCATAGCACTGTGCACTTTGTGTGTGTATATAAATGCCTGAAGAAAAGGTTTTTCTTACTGTCCTTTACAGAAAAATAAAAAAGAAAGAAATGCCTTTGACTGTCTTGCCCTACTGGCCTGTAGGTTTTGTTTCTGCTTGTCTCTGTGTCTTGTTTCCAGTACCAAGCATCTCGGTTACTCAGTCTTGACTGGTTTGATGTGAGTTCACCAAGGGCTTTTGCTCTGTCATGTATCTTTGTAGTTAACAGACAGCAAAGTTCAATGGACAGGCAGATGACAGGGGGACTGCTGCGGCTCATGTTTGATGTCTGCGTCTGCCACTGACCCCCTTTGTAACCTTGGTGAATCCCTTTGTGTCTCTGTACCTAGGCTGTGCTATTGCAGTTAGACTGTAAACTTCTGAGGGACAGAGACAGCCTCTGTGTGTCTATGTGACACCACGCAGAGCAGATGAGTTTGGCAGGGATATGTGGAAGTATCCAGACACAGTGTCTGGTTTTTTTTACCCAGGGTTTACTTCTGTTCCTTGGGGACCGTCCTTGAGTGGGGTCTCAGGAGTGTACTTGCTCTTCTGTTTCACCCATCCTGCTGAGCCCTTCTGGCAGCTGGAGCAAACGGGAGCAGATGGCTGTCATAAACTTATGCTTAGGAAACCTTGCTATCTTGAAAACTCTGTTTAGTGCTCACCAGTCACAAATTCTGAAAATGGTAACAGAAGGGCTTGGGATCAACCAAACTCTCTCCAAGGCTTGCTTCTGCTTCAGTGTCATGTCCTCCCCTGTTACCATGACTGTATGCTTGGTAAAGTGTGGGGGAGTATGTTCGTTCCTGTGGTCTGTCTGGAAAGCAGTCATGTCTGATAACCAGTGAACTGGTGGGGATGTTCCATACAAGTGTGACTCAGGTGCTTTAATTTGCCCTAGAAACACCATCTTGTCAAGAGCCTTTGTAGCCTTGATGCTGGAGGCTTTTACACCCAGACACTTATGGTCTGAATGGAGAGGTGCTTCTGTTAAGGTGGGAAATCCCCATAGTTTAATGCTGATTCCTTAACTTTCAGATAAATAAGGATCTAAGCATTGCTTTTCAGTTTGTGACAAAAATGAAAAGTTGCTTTTAAGCAGTAGGAGCTATACTATGGCTAATCTTATTTTCTCCTTAAAGCAGAAGTGAATTAATTTTCAGAAGTCTTGATGGTGAATGTCATGCTCCTCTTTGGGTCTGTTTCTGTATCCATTCAACATCACCTGGGAACTTCTGTCCCAAGAGTAACCACCTAAAGTTGAACTCACCCCAAAAGTCCAGCTTGTGTCAATCCTACCTTTTTTCTATTGGTAGAAGCTCTCACTAGTGCAATCTATACTTAAGAGTCTGCATTTTTTTTTATGTAGAGACTCTAAATCCAATCTGGACCTTCAATATGTATTTGCAATGAATATGATTTTTTGTTTAATAAAATAAAGTCCAGTGCACTCGTAGCTTTGTAAAATGAGCAGTTATGTACATGAAAAGACTTCAGGTCTGTGTTTGCAGTGCGTGGCACTTAAAGAAAAACTCAACAATTTGGGGAACAACGGTGGGGAATTCCTTGACTTTTTTCAGAAATGTGCTGGTCTCTTCATCCAGAGTGCTATCCTCCAGCTCTAAAGAGGTGCTATTTTTTAAAAACATACCTTATTTTTCCTATGACTGTGGAATATTAGGTCTTTCAATTTTGTGCAGTTATTCTCCCCTTCAGACAAATAAAACTTCACAGCATCAGGCTTCTGAGCAGGATGGAAGGCAGGATAGAAAGCAGTAAACCAGCAAAGAATCTGCAGGGTCTGAAGGTCTCTAATTTTGAAGGTGACACCTAGTTATGTGGTGATTTATACCAAGCATCAACTCCTACCATCCCTCAAAAAAGGAGTGCCAAGAATCTAAAATATTTCCATTGATTTTGCTGCCTTAGGACAGCTATTAACTCTGATCCTGGACCATAAAGCTGTGCTAGTTCAGTATGTCTGAACCTGCTTAAGTAAGGGAACTTAATTATTTTGACATTTTTATCTGATTTCAATCTTTGTAGGATACCAGGTATTCCAGCTGCCAAAGGCCAAGCTAAATGTGGGATATCCTGTTCATGAGACTCATGTAAATTGGTGGGTAAGGGAAGATCTTCATTCAGTAACCTTTTCTGAGATTCCAAAGGCTTTTAACTTTTGGGTAAAAGCATAATTTTTATCAATGACTTGTTTAAGAAAATGGTCTCTTGCTTGTAAATCAGTATGAGTTGCTGGAATGGGAGGATCATACAATATGCCTCTAATGAATAGTATTTAATACAGAGTTAATTAGTCCAATTCCTCTTTCCTCTAATGAATTTATTGTTTGTATGTTAGCCTTTTTTATGTAGACAGCTGTCTATGGGAGGTGTGAATTTGACTTTTGAATAATGAGACTGGTCATTTCCTCCCATTTTTGATTTCTTTTTATTGCCAAACTGCTAAGTTTACATTCTGAGCAGTGATTTATCTAAATCTTTACTGAATTCAGGTAATACAGATGAGGACACTTACCTTTAAGGAGCCTTTTACTCTCTTTAGATTAACTTTCTCCATGTATTAGACCACCTTGAGATATGAAAGTTAACATCCGCCCTACACTAAGTATTTTCATATGTCTTGAGGAATTCTTAAAATTCTGAATTTTGGGGGAGCATGTGTTTCTGCTTATGTTGTCCTAAGACCATATTTCCTTTTTATTGCTAGATCTCAGTTGTGGTAGGAAAAGACTCTGATCAGCAGTCTCCAGAGAAAACATGAATGTCTTGATAAGACATTTCTTCTGCTACTTATCACAGGGTACCTAGAGCAAACTGGGGAAGAAGTTTCCACAGAAATGTGGTGTGCACAGGCTGCTGAATCTCTTTGTTTCAGAGCTGGGGCTGCAAACAACCCTCAAATGTCAGTAAAATAACCTTACTTTAAAAAGGATAAAATTAATTTCTTGAGGGAGAAGCCTGATGGGCAAACAAAGGGATTATAAAAACTGCTGAGGCCCCTTTGGGTGCATCAACAAGAATAGGCTCCATTAATTTCTAAATGTTTGCAGAAACTGCAGGTGGGCTGCTGCAATGCTTACTTGAGGCTTGCCAGCTCTGGGATGTGTTCCCCCTTTCTCTCCAGCCTTGGTGGCTGCAAGTGCCTTTCTCTCTCTGTTGCTTCTTGTTTTCTCTCTCCTCCTCTCTCTCTCATCTTTCCCTGTTTTTCTATTGACAGGGAGAATTATCCTTCCATTTGTCGCAAAGCAAGCAGGTCAAAAAGAAAGAGCTCTTTTTTGTGGAAACACTTTAGCTGTATCTTTTTGCTCTGCATCAAATCTTATTTAGTTCATGCCACCAGAAGAACCAGCAGTCTGAGATGTGCTCCACCATAGCCCCCTCAGCTGGCTCCTATTACTTGTTTTGCTTGTGGATGAGTCTGCTCTCCCTGCACGTGCACCAAGCACATGCCTGTACCAGCCTAAAAAATGTTAACAATAAATTTTCCTGTAGCTTTCACACCTATTTCCAGTTTTCATTAGCAGCTCTGATTATTAGGGCAGATGCTTTAAAGGTTGGCACATATTAGAAAATACGGTGAGGAAGATCATGGTGATGTCAAAGGAGACTCAGAGACCATCATCACAGGAGTGAAAACAGGAAAGTTTAATACAAGTCAACTCTGAACCATTCATGAAAGTCTGGTAAAATTAACTTGAAGCAGCAGTCACCTAAATTGCTTCTTGCTCTAGTCTTGCTGTGCTCTTGGCGGTATTCAATCCTTATATCCTGTGTCCCAGCTGAACTTAAAAAGTAACATTGTCCTTCCCACCCCACAGCCTCTCCCAGAGCAACAGCTTTGTGGTAAGTGTTCTGACTTTCATTTTTGTGAGAAAAATCTAATTGCTACGGAGTGGGAATAAATCCATAGCGTGCATGGGTCTTTTTTTGTTTTTTTTTTGGTTTGGTGTTCTTGTGTTTGTTTTTTTTAATGTAAATTTCATCTAAGTGAAATTGAATCCATCTTACCTCAAACCTGCAAGTCAAGGTGATTCCTTGTGCTGCCTGGATTTCGGTTTGACTGCAAAGCTGATATGAATTGAGTGGTGATGCCCTGGCCCTGTGGCCTTGAACACTCTGCCTAATGCAAATCTTAATATGTTGATGTGTAAGAGGTCTCTTACATATTTACTGCTGGCACATCAGCTCCCAGTGCCCTCCATTGTACGTCTGTTTATCTACCAGACTGTCAGGCCCAACTTCTGAACACCTTAAATGTGCTCCAAAGATAAACACTTCTATATCTAGGACAGGAAATGAGGCTTCTTTTGCTGACAAAAAAAAAGATTTACAGCAAATGTAGGGAAAGAACCTTTCCAATTAAAACACCACTTAAGCATTTTTTTTGTCCTCAATATATCAATGAAATCAGAACATCACTGTAATTCTGTTTGATAATTTTAACTTAGTTTATTAGAAATTATCCCCCTGAGCCAGTAGCTGACCTCCAAAGCACTCCAGCTTCCTGTGAAATGAGAAAGAATAAAATAAAACAAAAAATATAAACATAAACATAAAATGCTACTGTAAAATAAGCATGGCTGATGTGAAGTTTGTTCCTGTGTTGTCAGATAGACAAACCTATAGCAAGTACTCAGCAGTGATCAAATAAATACCCAGAGACCTTTTTCTAACAGACGACTCAGCAACTTCAAACAGATTTCTTGAGCTAATTCACTTGTGGTATGGGCTGATAAAGCAGTGTTAATCTCCTGCTTTAAATCAAGTCTCTGTCATAAGGCTCTATTAATCTCTCCCAAGTTATGGAGTGTCTTAGTGGTAGGAAATTATACTTCTAAATTGAATTTTGTTCTCTTTCAGTGTAGCAAGAAATATTTTTCAAACTTCTAATAGGAACTGTAAAACCTATGATGCCAACAATATGATTGAATAAATAAAGGCCATAATTTAAAGCCACTTTCTTTCAAGCCCGAACATTACAGCAAAATAACAGAAACTGGTTTCCTACAAAGAAATTAAACACAGGATTTTAAATTAAAGTGAAGCAAATGGTTAACATTTTTATCTTTTTTATAGCAATTGGATTTTTTTAAAAAATCCTTTATAGTCAAACAATCTCCAGGCACTAATAAAACACTTATTGATTCTTAGAATGTACACGTATGCTACAAGATGTCCTAACCTGCAGTTTCCATTATTTTTAACAGGAACAGATAGCCTTTACATACGTCTCCAAAGTTAGTGCCCCTTTGTTTCATGAGAGACAAGTTTCAGTAAGTAAATAGCTCTACATTAAATTTACTATGCTTAAGTAAAAATTAATAACCATAGGTGACAAAATAATTTTATGGCCAGCAACAGAGCTGCAGGTGGGTAGTGGTAGGAGGCATCAGAATGTAACTGCAGCATCGATAAATTCTATGGCCCTTGCTTTCCAAGAAGATCCCCAGAGTCTCTGTAAGGTTTAGATAAACCTGTCCCACTGGCTTATTTGAATCTTATCTACTGCTGACCATTACTTTCTCACCAAGTGCAACAAACAGAACTGGTCAGTGCTTACTTAGATCAAAAATACTGCCTGCATGTAATAACATACTGGCAGCAGTAAATATGTAAATATGTAAGAGACCTCTTACACATCAACATATTAAGATTTGCATTAGGCAGAGTGTTCAAGGCCACAGGGCCAGGGCATCACCACTCAATTCATATCAGCTTTGCAGTCAAACCGAAATCCAGGCAGCACAAGGAATCACCTTGACTTGCAGGTTTGAGGTAAGATGGATTCAATTTCACTTACAGCTGATCTCTGGTCCAGGTTGGCATTCCAGCCCTGCTTCTGATATAAATTACATCAGCATCAACAGAGAAAAAAAAAATCTGTGGCACTCAATTCATTTCTGTCATTTGGCAGCTGTGCTCTATATCTGAAGATGCAGACACCAAATTAACTGGTAGTCCTTAAGATCCTGTATATGCTTTATTTGGAGTAAGGGAGAAATCATCGTCAGGTGCATAAATATAATGTATGTGCCTGTATGTATGTACAAGATATGCATGAATGCACACAAATGCTTTTTCCTCCAATACCTTTCAATTCTCTTGGAAAAATGTCTGAAGCAGCTGTTCTTGTAGGTTCAGCTGGTCCAAAATGAGGTCTGCATGATTTTGTGTAACTTTTAGCTTTTTATTTATCCTAGATTTGTAGCATCCAGGATTTTAGTTCTAAAGCTCTTTCTTCCAATAGTATTTTGCCATGCTGGCTATGCAAATAAGTCTGCAGAATTGTTCTTCTAACATATAGATTGGATGATTGTCACAATGATATAATTTTAACACCAAGCTTGTGATTGTTGCCCACAATAAGATAATATATAGAGGTACATTCTCCAATGCTGCACTGCAGAGGTAAATGCAAAGAATAGCATTTTGTATGCACTAGGTACGCAATGACAGATGCTTAAAAAGTGCCTTTTTTGGGTATCTCAAACAGCATCCTGTTTCTTTGGTACAGATAAGAGATAACAAGGCTGGTAAGGTGTGTGCATTTTGCTGATGTGAATATCTGCATTTCATAAAATGAGTGTACCTGTGATGTGCAGACAGAAGTGTGGGTGGGAGAGCAGCATTTATGTGCAAACACCTTGAAGCTTGTTTGTGAGACTTGTTGTAGGGAAGAGGGAAGGGGAAAGTCCTCTCTGCATCGAGACAGGAGCAGCAGCTTTGCCCCACACCTGTAGCATGAAGTTCTGCTCATCACAGTGAAACATCAAAATCAGCAGCTTGGGGGTTGGGACAGCAAGTTAGTTTAAAGGAGCTGGCTCAGATAGCAACAAAAGAGAGCTAAAAAAGGCTAAGAAAGAATTGCTGAGTGTAAGCGAATGATCACAGACATCTGACCTGAACAATAAAGGACAGGTACCTGAGAAAATACTGTCCTTATTTGGTTTTGTTTTAGTATTTCTCCAGACTATTTGATTTACTTCAGCAAAGGCTTGAACTATCTTCGTAAGCTAGGTTGAAGTAGGCCACAGTCTCTGAATGCTGCAAGGAGCAGGTGACAGCTATGTCCATCTTGACAACGTTTCCACATCCTTTTCTCCTGATGAGCTCACATACAGCAACAAAGCTCACATGCAGCCAGGTTTACCCCCATATAAAAGGCAAAGAATCAAAGCCCTATTACCTCAGGGAAGTTAGGCAGTAGAGGTGTTACCTTGTGAACTCCTGAGGTTTCCTCTGTGCTCAGTTTCAAGGGGCTTCCCTTCCCCTGTGTGCCATCAAGGCAAGCGGTTGCCATCTGGTCCAAAGTGTTTGTAAAGTTCATGGCTGCAATAAATGTCATTCTACAGGAATATAAGCAGGCTGTTACTCTACTGCATTCCTGGAGTATTCACACCAGTATGCCAAAAACTTGGAATTTATTAATGCGAGTAAAATTAAAATGGATTTTTTCCAGCAGAAATTGCCTTGGCAGAACACTGGCTGTGATGCTGTTGGGGACACCTCTGACTTGCTATGGTGCCCAATGAGCCATTTTTTGCTTATAGGCAGAATCAAGAAGCTGCCTGCTCTATATTAGTTTTAATCTCAATGTAGAGGTCTATGCCTATGTTCTCTTCTGACTTTTTGTATGGGAGGCCACAACATATGTGGGTTTTTTTCAGGACTTAACAATTTCTGTACTATTAAAATACATTTTCCAGAGAGACTGTCAGCAAAGAGTATTGAAGATCTGGAGATTTTGCCTTTGTCTTTACAAATGTGTTTTAATAGTTAGCAGACACACTGTATTAAAATCTTACAAGTTACATATATCTTAAATTTACTTGGCTTCAACTGATTTTGGAAACCTGACCATTCAATTAAATATTTATTCTGTAAGGTGTGCCTTTCATATCCATGGCATTTGGATACCATGGTCAAAATCTTTCTTGCTTCTAATTAATTCTTGGGACTTTTAAATATTTTGAACTCTGTGCTCAGTATTGTGGAATACTCTTCAATACTGGGGAGGTGTATCAGTTTCCAAGTTCCAATTGTACATCCCTTCTGTCTTCCTATCCTCAGATATTATTTCCACAATTTGCAGTTTATCTGGGGATTTTTTTGTTTTTTGTTTTCAGGCTAAGGACATGGGACTTATAGCTAGTGTCAGATTAAATTTATACAATCAATAAATAGGAAGCTTTTATTCTAATTTTTAAATAGCAAAAAACTGTTATAGCACTGATATGAATATAGATAAACAGAAATTCCAGTGAGAAGCATGAAAGGAGGAGAATTTGTTTACTTACTTTCTCCAAAGCCAGACTCTCAATCAAGTGTTTGTGCAGGTACATACACATCATGGAAAAAGATAGAAGGAATTTGAAGTCCATGTGCAGCTGCAGACCTATGTCCCTGGAATAACAGAAATGTGCTGAGATAGTTTGCATGACTGGATCTGATGAAGGGCTCTGCATCCAGTGATAGGCTGGGAGAGTGATGCTTGACTGACAGGGAAGCTGGACTGAGTTAGGAAAAACTGAGGTGAACAGGGTAAGTACTAGACTGTGGAATCACATGGGCTGCATCCAAGGGTGCCAAGCACTGGCTTATAAAATTGCAAAATCCCTCTCTATAATCTTGGAAATACGATGACCATCAGGGAATAGGACAAATGCAAATGCCATTTTAATGAAAGGTAAGGAGGAGAACCTGGGGAACTTTTGACCTATCAGCCTATCCTCAGTTCTCAGGAAGGTTATGGAGCTTGTGTTCTTGGAAGCCGTGTCCAAGCATGTGAGGGCTGGGAAGGTGACTGGGAGCTGCCAGTGTGGGTGTACCATGGGCAAATTGTGCCTGACCAGTCTGCCATGTTCATGTAATGGCGAGTAGATGAAGGGGTTGTGCTGGGGGATGTTTATGCTTTAATACTGTTCTGTGAGGTGTAGAGGGAGATAATGGCAGAGACCAGAGCCTAGCTCCAACAAGGGAAATTCCAAGTAGATTTTAGAGTTTTTTTTTCCACCATGAGGGTGGCTAAACACTGGAAGAACTTGGCCAGAGAGGTCTTGGTGTGTCTGTTCTTGCTGACATTCAGAGCTAGAACATGGCTATGAACAACCTGATCTAGTTGATCTACTTGGGAAAGGAAATCAAAGTACTTGATATGTTGAAGTCCTTCCCATGCATACCTGGGATTTGGGAAAGATGTAAGTCTCTGGTTTGCCTATCTGATGGTAAAATCTCAAATGTGGTTCTCCCACTTTCCAAATGACTGTCCTAACTAGTAGAAATGATGACATTTTCTTAATGAGAAATGTTGGCAAAACCGAGCTTTGTTTTCGTAGAAGCAAATTCTGGATGAGGTGGAAATGACAGTTCTTGGGAGTTACCTTTTCCTATGTCCTGTTTCATCTAAAACCAGTTTACTCTTGAACAGATAAAATAGAAAAAATAGTTAACAGCTCTACATAATTTATTCTTTGTTAATATATATCTTTTTTACTGTAGTGGAAACAATTTTTTTTTAGATTTTCTTTTACAGTGTTTTATTTCAGACATATTTGCCATTAGTCAGAAAAGCAATTTTCACAAGAGAAAACAAGTAACAAATAGGACTTGCCTTGTGATTAAAGAGTCTGTGATTTGCTATTCATATTGTAAAGTGCACGAAAGCACCTCTGATGGAATGAGGAAATCTTCAAGGTTAAGTGTCACAAGAAGGCATCAATCTGTTTAAGCCATTCTCTTTTCATTTGCCTTGGAGAATATGTTTTCAAAAAGAGGCTGAAGTCTGCTGGTTCTTGCAGTCATGGTGGTGTGTTGCTGTGTCATCTGGACAGAATGAATTCTCCTTTTCCCCTCAGCCATTTGAAAATATATTCCAGTGTGGTGACAGTCACCACCACCCTCTTCTCTTCATGTCCCTCCTACCCTGAGACCAGCTATTCCTCTGGCAAGAGAGGCCTCTTCCAGTGAAAAGGACTAAGAGGAGGTCTTTGAGAAGGAGTGAGTGCGTTACTGCACTGCTTCCTCTCTCATGGTACTGGGCAGGCTCCTGCAGTGCCTCCTGATCTGGCAGCAGGGAAAACCATTACATTGTTGCTCCTCCTGATGGAATATGCTTGATTCCTTAAAGCCTAGAGAGATGTGACAAACTCCATGTTATTGAAATTTTGCTTGCGGAATGTTTTGCAGAGGAGTGTGTTTCTGCAGCTGGTCTTCCACTGTCCATCTGGGATTTGTAAGGGGTCTGCAACATCTCCAGAAATGAAGGGAAGGCCACCTTCTCCTGACTTCCTGGGCAGCAGAATAGGTTTGTGTGACTGGGGACAAGGGACCCTGTCCCTGCACACCCAACCAGTTGTCAGAGACTTCATGCTGTTCACAGCCACAAATTTTAAAATGTGGGAAAAAAAAAAAAAAAAAAAAAAGAGAAAAAAAGTGGAAGAGCTTCAGGACTAAGTAACTCATCTTTTGAGATAATAACTTTAACAGTTGAGATAGGGAAGAGATTTTCATCACTCACCTTCACTCTTATTTAATGTGAAAATTGAATGGCAGGTGCAAGGATATGTTTGTGAGGTCCCCTAGCAGAGGGGCTGCCTACATGAAACCCAGTGCTTGAGGAATTCAAGGGTTTCTGAAACAGGATGCCTTAATATAGAGTTGTTCACACAAATGGGGATATTCAAAATAGGGAGTGAGGCTTTTAATTTTGGGGACCAGTTACTTTCTTTAGGGGTCATGGAGCTGATCTACACCTTCAGGCAAAAGTTCAGGTATCAAAAGTTGCATCTTCCTGTTGTAAAAAAGGGGCTTTTGTTCAGCCCAAGAAGCAGGCTTATGTGAGTCATATTTCAACTATTCTTTTTGTCATTTTGTTCTTAGATCTCTGAGCCATACATAAGAGTAAAAAAGTTATTGCTAGAGAAATTGGAAACTGGTAGTTGATAAATAGTGCTACATCACTCTGCAAAGAACACTTGATGAATTCTACCATTGTATGTGAAATGTTTCTTTTTTCCCCTTCTTTAATAGCAACATTTTAAACTACATTGTCCCACACAGGGGACTGCTAAGTAAACCATAACTGACATATGATAAATGTAAAGCTGTGGTTACAGCTCCAGAAATCGGTGAATTGCATGTCTCACATGTGGAAGGGCAGTCATGCTGTTTCTGCTTCCAGAGTGATAAATGTAATTCAATCTATGAGCAGGAAAACACGAGTGTAACTTGCTCATGCAAATGCTTGCCTCCAAGAGGGAAGAAAAGTTTGTGAGAAACTGTACTGGTCTGCTGTGAAACCTCCTGCAAAATAATTAGTTGTAAATTTTGCAAGGAGTGCAAGAGAAAATCATGTTAGTGTGTATATATAAGTCAATAATCCAGAGAAAGTTTCTCTAACAAATGTGGTTTAGTACCTGTGAGTATTTTAATCCATCTCAGGTAGAGGAGCACCAAACAAAATGTCACTTTGAGAGATACTGGAACAAGAAAGATAATAATGCTGTAGATGAAGGCCATTATTTATGGCACTGTGAATGCAAAGATGGACCTCTGGGAATGAACCCCTACAACTCAGCAAGTTGGAAAACATGCTTTAAAAACTGTTCTGTAGCAAGTGAGTAAATACATTCTAGAATAAAGAGGAAAATACATGTTGAAATAAATTTCAGGGACTGGAAAAGAAGGTGACATTCTCCAGTTCTTTCTGGGGACCCTGATTTTGACACGTGCCTGGAGGGCTGCTAATCCTGAGTGGTTTCTGATAAAGAACATAGAGCGGCTTCCTGGCAAAGCTGCTTGATTTTCATTGTAATTCCATTTTGAATTCATATTTAATAAAGAATATTTTTTTTTCCAGAGCAATTCAAGGAAATTCAGGCAGTGTCACAGTTCACTGAGCTTTTGCCAGGACACTGCAGTGTTTCTGTAAGGTTCAAAAAGATAATTTTTCAAGTTAATATGCTGTTAAATAAGCCAAGCCTAGCTGTCAGGACTGCCACAGCAAGAACTTATTGGAAGGTTGTTGTCAGTAGGCCAGCAGACCATTATTGAATGGGCATGAAGGAGCTGATAAATTACTTATGTAGTTCTGACATATGGAAGGTTTAATAACAGCAATGTCTTAAAGAATATGGAAGTGTTCCAGGAAAAGTCTAGCCCTCCTGTCCCGTGAGAAGGAGCTTGGGAAGATTATTTCTACAATTGCTTTTCTCACAACTTAGGATAAATGACATGAGATATAACCATTTTGAACAGAAAAAAGTCAGAGGTGCTTAATTTGGAAACAATTTAATTGTTTCTGGCTTTTGCATTGTAACTGAAATGCCTTCCTACCCACAGAGCCTTTTCCTAGACCCTAGTTTTACATAGGGCAGATGCACAGACAAGTGCCTGCTTGACATCACGTGGGCTCCTCTTTACATTTCTAGAATTTACTGTAACATAATTTTGATAGGCTGAAAAGAAGATGTTAGGAAAAAACAGACCATGAAAAAACTGAACAGAAAAAGTGCAGTAGAGTTCCCAGGCTTTTCTCTCTTCTTCATTTCAGTTTAACACACTCCACCTTTATGCTTTGTATGGGAAATCTTCTGCTGCCCTTTGGCACTGAACTCCATATTCTACTGGTCTCAACGGGAGGAAAGGCTGCTTTCATGCTGCTCATCAAGACATACTGTCCATGCAAATAAGATGCAGATGATTATTACAAGTACTTGTACCACAGAAGTGCTTGGAGATCCAGATGGAGCAGGGGAGTGGAGATCTAAAGAAAGTGTTGCCCAGCATTACTGATTGCTAATGTGTAGGCACTTTCAGGCAAACATTAAATACAGGGCACCTAGCTGGCAGTAGATTTTTAAGCTTCTTGAATGGGAGACAGGATTGGATGCAAATGAACAAGCAAAGGTTCATCTGGTTACTGTCATGGAATAGAAAAATTAGAAATGGAAGATGCATTTGTGATAAACAAGATTGAAATTCCTTGGGAGAGTGCATGTGTATTTAATATCTTAATGTGAATGCATTTGTTTCTTGTCAGAATAAATTGCTAAAACTAGGCATGACATACTGTAGCAAGGAAATCTCTGGATTATGGTGCAAGTAAATTCACAACCCCCAAAACTCTCTTTAAAAGTGGTGATCAGAAGTAAACACCAAACTATGGTGTCACTTAATAGTGGATGAGAGATTCCAAATAGATATTCTTATCAAGAAATGAATTGTGAATACTTCCCCAGCTTCTAATAGATTGATCCAAGAGGAGTTTTATTTAGAAGTTGATGTCTTTTATCACTGGGTTTTTTTAAAAAAATATTTTATAACAGCACAGAATATTTCAGTATATAATATCCAGGCTTAATCACAATAAATCTTCTTCAAGTGTAGGCATGTTATTTTCCCAGATGCTTGTACGTTTTTCTCTCAGTCTGACCTGTCTCTGGGGGTGACAGTGATAACCCCCACACTTTGCAGGCAGCTCAGTTTCTGCTTGTTTCACCTCTCAGACAATTTCACAACAGGCACAGAGTATACCTGGTGCCTCTCCAACCCTGGTGTGGTTTCAAGGTGGTTATTTTGTCTTAAGAAACTGAACCACAATTCAGGTGAGTGTTGTGCTGATAGTAGTTAGAAACCAAATTCTTCCTTACGTTAAGCATCATTGTTTTGTTTAAGAGCTGACCCCAAACCCTTATCAACTCAGTGAAAATGATCAGTAACAGTTTCCCCAAATTAGAACTTTAAATCTTTTTTCTCTCTAGTTTCTTTTCAGAGTGATTGAACAATTGCTCATGGACAGTGCCAGGTGCATTTCTTTCCTTCCCCCCTCTCTCCCTCCACAAGGCAAGTTGAAGTGAGCGCACTGGATGATGAAAGCACCGTGTAGTTATTCCTCCTTTTTCTTCTGCTGGTAGTAGACCCCTTGCTTGCAGTTATTCTTCCTCTAGCACAGCAGTAGCTAGACTTCAAGACTCTAAACTGACTGCTTTTTTTTTTAGTTTATATCTCTTTACAGACATACTGTCAAGGTTTTGAAAAATGCTGGTAGGCCATAGAGAGTTTAAAGCAAAATGTGGGGGAGCACTTCATGTGGCACTGCCTTCTGAACACCACTGGACATCCTGATTGAAAACAGGTATTCAGGTGAAGTGCCCAAGTCTCTGTTTATCCCTCAATCATATTTTATCTGTTCTGACTGTGGAAAATATTCCGTGAATCTGAAAACCCAGTTTGCAGGATTTTAGAGGAAGAAAACTGAAAATCTTGTTGAAAGATCCTGGGTCTAAGAGCCTCTTGCACTTTACCCGGTAAGACTTTATCAATTGGACTTGTTTAAAATCTGCCTTCTTCCTCCCTGAAGCCCCCAAAATCTGTGACATGGGGTTCAATATTTTGCCAAGCAGGGGGCCACTGAGAGTTTCTGGCAGAAAGAGCATAATTGTACTGAGTGACTTAGGTGCAAGTAGTTCTGTTGTTTGTTTGATTGGGCTGTTTTTGTGTTTGTCAAAATTCACTTGAGAAGGTTTTACTCTGAGGTTTTTTATTTTTTCAGAGAAGTGGAATGAAATCTTGCTTGAGTGTGAAAGCTGTTGTGCTCTAATTGTGCCAGGATAACAGCAGGCGCACAGAGTTCCCTCCTAGTATCCAGGACAGATCTGTGACTACCGCTAGGAATGTGCTTGATAATGGAACCCACAATTTTCATGTGGCCAGCCCTTGACTCCTGAGCCATGTACAGGAAGATCCCCATGCTAGATGATGTTGGGCTGAATGTGGTGGGGTGCCCTTGGATCTGGTTGGTTATTTTGCTCCATCCTGCCATGGAGCTCCAGGGTTTGAGGAGCTGTAATACCATACCCTTTCTTGTGACCTTGCCACTACTCTTCCCTTGCCTTTCTGGCATAAAAAATGTTTTCAATGGCTCATGGTCATAGGGGTTTTGTATACTGCTTACAGGGTCAGTAAGGCTTGTTGTCTAATTGGATAGGGAGGAAAAGAAATAATGTTTGTGCATTATCATACACCATCATGAAGCCGTTGGTATCTACATAAAGGGTTATGCTGATAATTAATCAAAAGTCTCATCTGTATCTGATGCAGTTCTATTTTTATTTCAGAGTCTGCCCTGGGACTGTAGAAGAGCTCCGAGAAACTGTTGTAAGAAATGAAAGAGCTGAAAAATTGCCAAATGGTGCCTAAATAATAGACTTCAAGGATGGAGAGGTGGGAATGGAGGCTCTTCTGTTCATGTTTGAGGCTAAATGTTCAGCATATCAACTTTGCAACATCAGTAAAGTGATGGGCATCTGTTTCTCTGACCTCTCTCAATACAGCATTTTTCTTTCTGTATCTGAAATAATTCCTGGTTCACATTCTGAGGACCTTTCTAGTTCAATCTACATAGCCTTTTGCAACTCACTATTCCTCAGTGAAAAGCCATTTGAAAGGCAATGAATCGTAAAGTGGTCTGATAAATAGTTGGCAGAGGAAAGATGCTCCAGTGCTGCTTGGGAGACTAGTCTGGGATTTGGATGATCACGTTGACTTTTCTTTTTTCCTTTTTTTTTTTTTTTTTTTTATTTTTTCTTCTTCTACAGCTTTCTTCCTAAAGAAGCTTGGGCATGTAATTTAGCTTCACTTTGCAGCTCATGAAAGTGTTATGGGAATGGCCTCTGAGGTGATTGATCATCACAGCAAGATAGTATCAAAAGAAAGATTGTAGCATTTTCTATTGTTTTTTCTTCTAATTTTTGTTAAATACACTGCCAGGTTTAGTTCTTTTCATACCTCTAACTGAATATATTAAAACAGACTCAACTTTTACTAGACAAGTCCTACTCTTCTGCTTGTGTTTTGACACCCAGAGGATGCAGCTGTAGATGGGATCTGGAAGAGTCCTTTGGACATCTTCCTTTCTGCTGCATTCATGTTAGCTTCAAGGTTTCTCCAAGGACAAGATTGTGTTAATCTTTGCAGACTGATGGAACAGACTAATAATTTCTATTTATTAATCTCCAATGTCTTCAAAGAGCATTTGAGTCTATGGAAAATGATAATAATAAAGAAATTATGCTAGACAACTGATTCCCCTCAGTGATTTTGGTGGTGAATGGTGCAATCAGATATCATGCGTGACAACTTGAAGAGGTCAGTTGTTGACAGAGCTTTTGGTGTATCACACGTGACTGCAGAACTGCTGTTTGTCTTCCTGCTGATTCATAACTATCATTTTCTGTGCTGCTTCAATGTCACTTTTCTCCTCCTGATTTCACTTCATGATCCAGAAAGACATTTGCTATTAGCACAGGTAAGAGGATTTTTCATAGTACTTATCTGCTGAAAGTCACCTTGAGCAAACACACACCCGAAAGCAAACATGCCTTCAGACAGCATTTAGCACAGGCAGCCAGGGTCCTGTGGGGTGAAGAGCAGAATCTGCAGCAGATTCAAGCAGTCCACTGTAGTGCACAAAGTAAGGGCTCTCTTTCACTCTTGGTTTCTGAGGATCTCCTTGCTTTATTTGCTTCCCAGAAGCAAACACTTCTTCCAAAAGACACTTCTCAGCAGAACTGAGAGCTTATAACAGCATCTGACATGCTGCCATTTGTTGAAGTCCTGACGTCCCTCTATCTTGGATTGTTCCTGCTCGATTCAGGAAGACTCTGAAAGAGAGGTGCCATCTCATTGCTGCTACTCTTTTTCCTCCTTGGCTGGACTTTTTTTTACTGCACTCCTGAAACGTAGTGAAACTTGAGGACAGCTGGCCAAATCTTCTGGAGGTGGGTAACCTGTTTGTGCAAACTGTTTTGTGGCATCATGTGGTGGAGATCTGGAGGATCTGATCATGAAAATAGGAGGGTTGTGACATAAGAAACCAGCAGTGTTGGCTATGTATATCTTTCACCTGAACTCACAGAAGAGGTTGCTTCCCTCGTTAGTCAGGCTAAGGGGAATTGTGTGCAAGCTTTTGCTCTTGCTTCTTCAGGAACAAACCATCTCTGGTGTTATGTGAGCTAATTCACATGGCTTGGCTTGGAACATGATGAGAGTGTTGGGACAGGATTCTCCACTTACACACTGGCAGGGACAGTGGCCTCCAGTGAGAAAGGCGATCAGCAGATATGATGGTTCCCCTTTTTTCTGGCATAGCTGAGCCTGGAGGAAGATAACTATTCGAGGCTAATTAGAATTAATAATGAGGCTAATTAGAATTAACTCCAGTCTTTATCTTTTAACATAATGCTGCTGCTAGAGAACAACTCAGGGCATGAAAAGCAGTAGAGCATTTCCACTGCCCCACAGTGTGTGGGCACATTGAGTCAGGATTTTTCCAAGTCCTGTCTCAGCCTCACACTCAGTTGTGTCTAGCCCTGACAGGCAGGCAGCTCTGCACCTGTGCTCTTGCCACATAGAAAAGGCAGAAGGTGGCTCAGGGCAGACAACTTTATAGCATCACTTGACAACCATGATTCAAACGAGGCTGATCACAGATTGGACACTCAAATAGAGACCACACAAAAAGTAGTGTGTTCACAGCAGAACTGTTCAGTGCTGTTTTTGGTGAAGCTAATAGGTTATGCCTTTTTTGTCCTGTGAGCTTTTAGCACCAACATCTCTAAATCTGCCCCTCATCCTAAATTAATTTTGGTCACCTTCTCCTTAGAGATGCAGGTAGGCACACTCTGGGCTTGATGCTCAGTGTGGAAAGTAGAGAACTGAACCAAGGATCCTGGATATTTTCTTCATTAAGGCAGCAGTCTCATGCTTTCTTGGAGAACCCATTTACTATATAGAAAATTAAATACTTATTAATATGTGCAAGAATAACTTTTCGGTTTAGATGCTGCAGCTTCATACTGATGATATAACTAAGGCTTATTGTTGATTTCTTCTACCCTTCTGAGCTCCCAACAAACTCCACTCTCTAGGGTGGAAATGAATCAACACATTAACAGCTTTAACTGTTGAATGGGAGAACTGATCACCTGTGAGATTCATCCACTTCTGGTCACTGTTGTATGGTAACTCTAAATATAATTATGAGGAAAAAGCCCCAAGACTAGTTTGTAGCTTACCCAAGTTAATTAAAGCAAAGCCATAATTAATTGTGTATTCTTTTCTGTAATTTGGCAAGCTCTCAAAAAACTCCCTTGCTGAGATGTGATTTTGACCACTTTACTTGTCTGATGAAGATGGCCATTTTCACAAAAGCATTCTGAGAAATAGATTAGTACCTAAGAGCACCAAAGCATTTGAAATCTTCTGGTTCAGATGTCAATCTTATTAGCGCCTGAGACTTTTCAAGTAGCACAAAAGCTATTTATTTACAGACTGACACATAGTAACTTGCTTTATTCCTTCTCTCTCCCCTTGAAAGAGGTAGTGTTTACTCAAAATCAGCTCTCTTCTTTGGTATAAATACTGAAGAACACTTTCTATCTTCAAAGCAATACAGACATTCTTTTAAGTGTTGACTGCTGTCATTAGCTATTACTCTAGGCTTAAACGGTATTGAATTAAAATAATTTCTTAATGGTAACCTCCTTCTCACAGGACTTAATTGTTTTTAAATTGGGTTTTTTGTTTTTAAATTTGGTTTATGAGACTGGGCATGGATGCAAGCCTGGATCTTTTCCAGAGGCCATTTAAATCAATGAAGTCATCAGGTTCTATAAATGCATCATGCCACAGCATGACAATTAACATTTACCGGAATGTTTGCAGAATATTACAAAGTCTATCAAATATGGATTAAATGTATCTGAGATATAGTCAGTTTCCTGACAAATAGAAGATGAAAGCAATTTTTTTTCTTTTAGATTGACTCTGCTGATCTAACATGCTGCAAACTGTAAAAAATGCCAGCAGGCAGTTCAACAAGTCTCTTTAAAATGGACTTTTCTATACAGATGGATTTTGTTAGATAAATGCTGGAAGCTGTAAAGAACTCCAGTGACTGCCGTGCCCCTCTCCTCTCTGGAAGGATCTTCCTATGTGTGGAAGATGGTATGCACGTTCCTATTCATACCCCTGTCCACCCCTGAGTGGCGTGTAAACTGTTACATCTTGTCAAGGAGTGTTTTTTATGCATTTTCTGGGTTTTGTCTTTTGTAATGACTTAATATTTCTTTTGACATTTCTCAAGATTTTGCAATTCAAATGAATAAGGTGCCTTTAGCTGTCTAGGGATCAAATCAAAATATGGTCTCAACGACCAGCAGCTGGTATTAGTTTCTCCTGCAGATATATGACTGTTCAGTCAATGGGTACATGCCTTACTTTTACAAAGCTGAAGATGTTCTGGATAATCTTAAAAGTAAATGAAACAAAAGCAATCAACTATTCAAGTCCCATGTTCCCTTTGTTTTTAAATTCTGAATTAAGGAAAAGAATTCAACACACTGCTGGAAAAACCCCCTAAGGGTAGTTTGATAAAATGGCGGGAAGACATCAGAAAGGACAGGAGGATCTGACGTTCTGAGGAGAAGAGAATTGCTCTCAAAGAAGATGGTTTCGAGCTCATTCGAAGCAAAGCAAATCGAGCTCATTCAACCAAGCAAATTTTAGATCTACCCTTGCTCTTCTCTTTTGCTGTATGCATCAGGCAGTCCTTGACACAGAAAACAGTAATTTTGAACGAGTAACATATGATTTCAGAAAGTGATGATGTTTATGTGGAGGGTGAGATTTGCTTCTCTCCTTCTCTGTAGTGCTCTGAAGCAGCCATATTTTGTGAGAAAACATGAAAACCTTCTCTCAGAAGAATGTAACTGCCTTCTGCAGGAGCTGGTGGTTAGGTACAGCAAAGCTGTGCTGCAGAATCTGAGCAGGAAATACCTGAATATATAATGCTTGTTTTTTTTCCAGACCCTCGAGCTACAGAGTAAGGCTTTCTGGGACTTTGGTTCCTCTGTTTTGGAACAAAACACACACTCTGAAATGGCAATCACAGTGGCAAGAGATACATTGTGTGGCTGTTCCTGGGATGCATAGTGGTTCTGTAAGCAAAGCCAAGGCTCGTGTTGGATCCAGAGAAGGAGGGAGGACTGCCACCCAAAAAGGCTGTCCGTAGCCTATTTCCCCACAGGCATTGTGAAGGAGACTGTTTTGGAAAGATTCCTTCTTTATCTTCCTTTCTCACTCTGTTTTTTCAGACCAAGTTAATTATATTTGCATATAAAGTCACTGTTTATTCCTGTGACAAGACCATAGGGAGTGATGGTTTTGGCTGCACAGGATGTTGTGTTTGTGGTGGAAGGAGGATGGGATGATTGGGTGAGGCTGAGGTTCCCTTTTCCCTTGCTCCCTGATGCTATATTAAAGCTTGTTGTTGGGTGGCCCTCTGTCCTATGTGTTTTCTCACAGAGATTTCTTGGCTGCTTCAAGGCTAACTTTGTTCGTGCTTTTTCTAATACTCATGGTTACTGCCATTTTGTAACCTTCCTCTACCTCAGGTAATTACATTCTGTCTATTGAAGATTCTTATTGCTGGATCAATAGAAGAAGTTTATTCTTCATTTCCTTTATAATAGCTATTGTACAGTGCTGCAAAATGGCTGTTGTAGCCAGCTGTAATTTGTCAGTGAATGAGCAATCCTGCAGTCTGAAAAGCATCCAAAGATCTTATGGGATGAAAAGTGATATAATCGTTATTGGTAGCTCAATTGCTCCTTTGACATCTCCTATAAGTATTAGTTGAGAACTGGAGGGTTATCTGGGCCCAAATGTTGTTCTAATCAATTATCTGTGCATTTTCCCCATCCCATCTGATGATTGCTTCTGCCGCTAACTGCTGGTATCCTACAGTGTCCCTTGATTGAACTTCAGTCTGTGGAATTTTGTCTCTAGTTCCCTGCTGCTTCCCAGTCCTCTAGTGCCCCTGTGCAGAACTGGGCCCTTGAGGTTAGGATTGCTGGTTTCCTTTCTCTCTCAAACAGCTGCTGTGTCATTGCAGTAGTATCTAGACATAGAGAAAGTTGGCCTCCAACAAGCCTGCCAGCAGCATTCTGATGTGTAAATTTACGTGGCTGGTGACAAAGAAACTATTGAAGCGATCTAATCATTCAGGCCTGATGATATCAGATTCTGGTTTTTGTTCCTGAAATAGGAGACCTTCTCAGGATTTTGGGCTAGAGATCACAGAGTGGTTTGTAGTTAAGAATGCTAGGGTCAAAATAGCAGAAAATAATTTTTAAAAAAAAGGTATTATTGTTACATGGCTTTGTGAAGTGAAGTATGTGCTTGGTTTTCTAGTAGCACATTGTATTGAGCTGGCAGCTATAAAGGTTTCTGTCTCCTTAAAGGGTTTGGGAGACTGAGAGACAGTAATCACATCTTGAGCAGAGAATGATGCCTGAGCCACTGCAAAAACAGGTGGAGATGTTTCTGGCTGTAACGCAGATGTTTAATACCTGAGTTCTAATGTTTGAAAAGGCTGCTCACATTTTGGGTAGTGATGGTAGCTGGGTCCTGTGATTATAATGTTTTTAAACACCATCTCAAAATTGTACATCCCCGGGTGGAACCCAGTGTGATGTTACTAAGGAATCTAGCTAACAGATAATGAGAGCTGACATGACAGGTAACTTGCAATGATTATGTTCCCAAGGAAAGCATAAAGAGATATGTCATTTCGATTCAAGTTTTGTGAGGGATATGAAATAAATTATCTCCTATTTAGGAAATAGGCAACTGTCATATTGTGAGGAGAGGTAAAAGAGAAGAGTAGAATCAAAATTTGGAAGCCTGAGTGAGGCATGCTCTCCACAGTCATTAAAAAACCTGAATTTGTCTTGTATATTTTTGTGATGATGAACAAAGAATGCTCCAGTCTTTAAATGAGCTACGGCATGGAAAACATGTTTATAAAGCAGTCTTATTGCATCTGCATCACCGTAAAACCTTCTGGCATAGCCTTTTTATAACTCCCATCTATACATGCATCTCAAGAAAACTATTTGCTTTTGAATATGATAGTGAGGCCATATTAAATAATAAATTATGCAACTTTCTCATTCCCTTTCAGTGAAATGCTTAATAGACAAAATTCAAACACAGAGTTAATTCACCTGTAAAGTACTTGGGCATCTGAATTATGCTTTTAATCTGCAGCAGCTGAGTTATGTCCCACTCCTACAATATTTCCGGAGGGAAGGCTGGACAGGTAGAATCTACTTCTTTTACAGATTGTCGGGATAACTTATGCAGACAGCTAACAGCCTGTTCTTACTAGGTGGAGAGAATTTATTGGAAGGGCTCAGGATCTTGCTCTTCCTGTCACTTGTGGGTGATTAGCTTGTTCTTCCCCCTCAAGAACTGATCCATTTGAGTTCAGCCCTGAGCTGACTAAAAGTGCTGCCTTCTGGAGAAATGGGTTTGCAGTGTGAGGGGAGGGTTGTGCCTACCTGTACTCCTGACCAGGAGGGATGATCGAGTGGGTTAGCTTGTTCTTCATTCCTGCTGTTGACTAACATCTGAAGAGAGTTGGCAGAATCTGTGCCAACTTATGTAAGCATGAAGACTGTCATGGTCTGTTGTTTGTAAGACTTGAACCTGCAAACTTTTCTCTGAATACTCGAGACAACGTAATACTCAGCTGGAACATAAGCTGGCAACTCAGCCTCCTGAGAACAACAGGTATCTGTCCAAACTGCTCAATATTCTGATCGAAATAACAACGAGCTGAGTGTCAATTAAGCATATTGTTAATCTCACAGAGTGAATATCAATATTTCTCTTTTTCTTGGGGCAGCTAGAGATATAAAAACCTTGCTGCTTGATCAGATTCTCATGTCAGCTGCCACGACTCTCAGGGTAAGCAGGTGTGGTGTCTCCCTTGTCTTCCTCTCCTCTACTTCCTGTGCTGACCTCTTGCTCTCTGCAAGACTGAAATCAGAGTCTTAAGATATAACCAGCTACTGGGTACTTTTGCCTGCCAATTTTCTCCAGCCCCTCCAAACTCCTGAGGAAAAATACCAGGAGTGCCAATCTTAAAGGGATTCACTCTGTAAGTAACAACACACCATGAAGGTCATTATGTCTGTTAGCAACTCAAAACCAGTTGTGAGAACAATCCTCTGAACAGACTTCTATAAAACCCCCCATGTCTGGATTCAAGCCATAACAAAAACACAAATGGCTTAAGAGCAGAGAAAAACACCTTATTTGATAACAAGTTAAGCCAATTTTTTTTAATACCTGAAAGGCACTTGAGATTGTCAGATGAAAGACAATATGGAAAAAAAGCATTAATGCACTGTAGCGTGTAAGAGTTACACAGTTAAATCTTACTCGGAAAAATGGGTTCAGTGAAACTCTGCATTTTGTAATGTCAGCTGGTGGAATGGAAGATGAGCATCCAGGTTTTGTGTCAGATCCATGCAATTCTGTGTTGTATTTGCGTTCACTTATATTTACTAAAAATGGTCTGCGTAATTACCAGTTGCCTTCCTAGTTAAACTTAACCTCAGACTGGGCTGGATGATTTTGATAAGACAAATTACATCTTGTCCTCAGGACAAGTGAACAAGATACTAACAGAGAAATATAAAGCTGGAAATAAATAAAATAATTGTCCCTAATGGAGCAGCATAAAAGGGGTGCTTTTTATGGCCTTTGAGAAACATTTTCAGCTTGCAATAATTTATTTCCACAGCTCACAGAAGCTATATGAATAACTAATATTCTCTGATAGAGGCTCTATTCTATTAAGGAGTCATCTTTGCAGTAAAGGCAAAGAAGAATAAAAAATGTTGTGAAGACAAGGTAAAGCTATTAGCAAATCTCCATTCCAAACTTGTTTCTTACTTGTAAACTGTTTCTATCAAGGGAGCAATTTCCTGTGTGCTGCCATTAGTGGATAATATTTTCCTTCAAATAATGGGCTATGGATGGTGACTAACCACAAATGGTAATATTCTCTCTTTTAAAAGCCTGCACAGCACACTTTAATGTTCTGCCATGGTGCATTAGAACATAGACTATTTCCACTGTGAAAACTCATTTGTTTAGAAAAACCTCTCTTCCTCTCTCATTACCTCTCTCAAAACAGCTGAATGAGAGCGGAGGTTCTCATAACGTTCCAGTTGTCCTGGATTTCAAATGTACGTTCTATAGTTAGCAAACCTTGGAAGAACACTTTGCATGCAGCTTATAAAAAAGACAATAAAGTGCGATGAACAAGGCAACAGGAAGTGTGCATATGCCATTTTGTTTGTTACTGCTCACATTGCTGGGCTGTGCAGACACGCATGCAAGATAAACTGGGCTAGGATTAACCAGGTGCAGGATATAACAGCATTCTGTTATCTGTCCCTGACAAATTACAGGCTGCTAGCTGGAATTGCCACTTGCAGATAGTAGTCATTTAGTAGTAAACTGTGCTTGGTTTTTTCCACTAAAAGCCTGAAACAAGGGCATGTTTATATAAGTGCGCTGAAATATGAAATGCTTTGGGTACATGTAAAGGAAATGTAAACCTTCCTAGCCTTTCATTTCCTATCAAACATTTACTGCATTGCAGGTCTCTCCAGCTCAGTAGCAATGACAGTGTAGCATACCTCATATATGCCGTGCTTTATGGTGTCATGGTGATGTATATCTAGGGCCTTCTTTAAACCTGCATTCTGCTTTTATAGAACTGATTTTGATTAAAGAGAATACAGAAACATTTTTTTAATGTTTTGATGTGTAACAATTTATGAGGGAAGGTAAATGCTTTATGCTTGAGTGTTATTGCAGGATTCATTGCTCTGGAGGAAATGTCTCTGCTCACAACCGAGCCTGTGTGGTGGAACAAGCACAGCCAACAACACCCCTTCTCCTGACTTAGTTTTAAATTATTCTGTTTTCAAATAATTTTATTTTTATGTTTTGAAAACTGAAACTGCAAAACCAAGGGTACTGTTTTGCACTTCAATGCCATGACACTTCCTTTCCTAGAATTGTCTTAAATGACATAGTTTCATGTCCTAACATTAGGGCATATATTAGGGAATAATTTTACTCACCATCGAGTGAGAAAAACAAACCTTTGCAGCTGCAGGAGATAAGTAGTGAGACTACTAAATCTAAGAAGCATTTGCAAGTACATGTAAAGAGAAAATGTAAGCAAATCACAGCAAATTAAGTTCATTTTTTAAAAGCAGCATATGTTATTGGTGTAATGGATTATCAGAATGCTGCACTGCTGTTAATATTCTTTTTCCTATTTCCTTGGTCATTGCAGAACTGGGGAAGTTTAATAGTGGATTGTCTGAAGTTCATAATGAAATATTTGGATCAGTGGTTACCAAGATGTTTATGAATCACCTTAAAAAAAAAAATTGTGTCACTTTCATTTTTACTCTTCCTTGTTCAATTGTTTTAGGCCTCAATTAGCTGAATATTTTCTAGAATGCATAGCAAAATAATGCCAAGGGAAATTCTAAAACATTAGCTTACTGTCATTTAAAAATGTCAGGTTTTTCAGGCAATGCATTGAAAGGGAATACAATGAAACAGTCAATAATTTATAATTTACAAAAAACAATTATAAAGGCCATAAACAGTGACTTGGTCTGTTTTTGGTTTCCTACATTTTGGGTTGCTTCAGTGATCTAGCTTTTGAACTTTTTAAATTTAAATGTGTAGTTCTCTTGTTTGAATCACTTCCAAACTTGAGGTGAAATCTATATTGCACACGGCCCTGGTAAAGTACTGATATTTTGCCATGGCTCTTGAAATGACTGAAAGACTGTTTCACTGAATGTTTTATGGCAAAAGAGAGAGGAATAGAGCAAAGACAAGGGAATGTGACACCAGGTGTGACACAGCCTCAGTTTCTCCTTTTATCTCAGCTTGGGGTGCTTTTCAAATACATGGAGGCTACATACATGCAAAGGGGTATTCTCTGTTGTGAGGCAGCACAAACCCTAGTTAATTATGTTAATGAAATTATCTGCCAAGGATCTGATACAGCTTTGGGAACTGCTAGCTCAGTCTCCTAATGTCTGCCTGGACCAAGGAGTACCTAGGCTATTGCCCAGGGAGAGCAGTAGCCAGACTGGGTTGTGGCAGTGGCGGGGTGATGACACTGACTAGCAAACAAAACATGTACTCAGCCCACTGCAGAGTTTGGGTTCTGCTTGCTTCTGCCCAGCTGAGGCACGAGATACGCAGTGCAGCATAGTACATTTACTTACCCGTTTAAGAATGAAGCAGTAAATGAGACCAGCACTTTGTTCTGGCCTTGAACATCTGACCAGCAGGTCTCCTCTGCTATCCACTCTAACTTACCAGCTGGATGCTGTAAAAGATGCTGCTGCTGTTGGTTTACTTTTCTGAGTACACAAGGCATCAAGTGGGTTATACAAGTATGCGAGATGTTTTCCAACAGCCAATGCTGTTAGGTCCTTTGTCAGCATATAGCATATATGTTAGGTCCTTTGTCAGCAGAGTCTTGTCACTTTTTGCTGCAAACTAGATTTTTAAAATTTTACACCTGTTTGTTTCAACAGTTGGGGTGTGGGCTCAGGCAGTAATGCAGGAAAGCAGAGGTGGGCAGTTTGCTTTGAGACACCTACAGCACCTTTTGGAGTGCCTTGGGTACTGGTGTGCGGTAGATTTTGCTTCTCAGCAAAATTGAACTGAGTTTATTATGGCTACCTTCAACACTAGACTAGGCTCAGAGCACACACAGAAAGCTGCCTTATGTGGGTGTGGGGACAGTTTTTTTAGCAGCTGTATTTCTAAGGGATCAGCCACTATGTCCTTTATTTCTCAGAAGTTGCTACCTTTCAGATGCAGTGCCAGCTTTGCTAGCATGACATTTTACTGTTGTCTGTGTCTGGTGATGTGGTACTGGCTCCTGTGGTCATGCCTTCTAACCCTTTGAGTCATAACTACAAATACCAAATTGTTCTCTGATACCACATATCACAGGGAAAATTCTCTATTCCTCCTGTATTCCCCTCCAGCAACTTTATTGCAAGTGGAATACATTGAGCCTTTGCTATATTTGAAAAGTAGATGCCCAGGAGATGAGGTCTGAGAAAAACATATTTTGCCTTTCAAGTAAATGATTCTAGGATTAAAATCTGGAATAGTTCATTTCCCCCCTGGCTTCAATCATTTCTGTTTTTCAAGTACACTTCCTAGCTCTTAAAAGTGTAAATTTTAGAGTTTTTATGTGTCTGTAAATCAAAAACTGCAAGAACACATTTCAACCTCTTAAAAAAACCCTCCACAACTGGACTAAGGACTTTATATGCCAAGCTACAGCATAATGTACATACGGAGATGAGTTGAAATCTTTGAAAAAGGGAGGAGGTTTATAATGGGAATGCTTTTTGGAGTGGAAGTGTGAGAGGGCATCACTACAATAAATCTAGAGAAGAGAGATAAAATGAGATCTTATGATGTTTTCATGCAGTTTGGCAAAAAAATAGTTTTGCATCTGAGTTCAGTTGATTCTGCCCAGGAGAAGCTATTAAAAGTGTACTTTTCAAATGCTTGTGTTTCTGCATGTCCTTCTTTTATTTTTTTTTTTTTTTTCTTTTGGTGCAAAGAAAGTCACAAAGTCAATGACCCAAAGGCAGAGCTGTGCTCAGGAGATGCTAAAGATGAGAGATTAACTTTTCCAGCCCTCCCCACTTTGCTCTGACACGTCAACTTCCCTGAGCCACAGCTGGCCCTGAGCCAGGCACATTTTATACGTTTGGGTGATTTGGTGGTGAAGGCATTTCTCTGCTCTTTGGGAGCTGCCTCCAAATACTCAAGGAGTCAAAGGAATAAAGAAAGCAGCTCTGTACCACTGTTTTCGGAGCATCTAGACAAAATGCTAGAGTTGTTTATAGAGATTTTGTGTCCTCTAGAAATGCCCAGGCGGCAATTACCCCAGGTTTTGGCTCTGTTGTGCCAGCAGAAAAAAAGTAAAGTAGCCTTGCTAAGACAAAATGACCCACTCTTGAGAGGTCTTGATTAGGAGCATGGATGTTTTCGGAGGTCTTAAGAAGGACAGGAGTCCTGTTGAATCCGGAGGAGTTTGGCATCTCCTGCAAGTCATAGTCTAATTTTGTGGTAAATAGGTTTTTTAACCTTTGTGGCAGCCTGAAAGCGTTCAGTTTAAGCTTTCGAACACTGGGCTGGCCAAAATAGAAGGATTAGAACAGAATGAGAAGCAATGGGCCCTGGAAAGTTCAATTATGAGGAAATCCATCTGAAAACAGCTGTCTGCAGGAATAGACCAAAGAAGGCATTTTTAATACATCACCAGGAAATGAGGAAGCTGCACCTGTGGCTCAGCAGTTTGAAGCCTGATCACATCAGCACCTGTGTCACTGTCGTTTTAGTTGCTCGTTACTCTTTTGCATGAAAAGAATCAACCTGACCATCAGGAGACATGAGGAACAGAAAAATTGTTCTTTAGCCATACCTGCTAAGGGAGATGGTGGCCAAGGAAAGGCTTGATTTGATGCCCAACAGAGCAGGAAAATGTGGACCAAAAATGTCATTGAAACAGAGTCCCTAAAGCCCTTTCCATTTTCATTTTCATTGCAGGTTCAGTACATCCTAATTAAGCGTGAGAACGTGGAAAATATCTGCCTGAAGCTTTCAAATTCACTGCTCCTGTTGGGCAGCAGGGAGTTTAAGACTAGGGTGTTTAGAGCCCCAAATGATCCCGGAACCATAGTAACTTATTTCTGTAGGAAAAGAGAGTGTAGGTGATGTTCTGGGAGATGGGCAGATAGAATCTCTTTTCATGAAAGATGAAATAGATGGAAGAACTGCTGAAGACTAGTCAACTTGAATTCAACTTGAACTCAAGTAGGAAAATACATGAGTAGGTGGACTACATACAAGTGCCTACTGCAGAAAACCCCAAATCAAACCAAAAAAACCCTTGAAGTTTTTGAGGCTTCTGAGTCTGTCTTTACAGCATTTTTGGAAGCACAGTGGGAGTTATGCAAGGTAGAGGCAAAATACCTAGAGAAGTCATCAGGCAATATTTCACTGTCAGAATGGAAGTGTACCTGCAGGTGTCTGTTCTTCTTCAAGTACAAGTCAATGTTGTTTTTAATATCTTACTTCAGGGATAAAAAATATCCTATTAAATTTCAAGTCAGGAAAAAAATGAGGCGGGGAGACCAGCCACATGAGGCACAGGTTAAGTGATGTTGACAATATGCAGAAACAGTCCAAATACAAAAAAAAAAAAGAAAAGAAAGAAAATGGCGAAGATGGGACTCCACACTCACTGCTGTTGTTTACTGCTGCCAAAACCAGGATTAAGAACAACTAACTGGAAACCAGTCCTGTGAAAAAAATGTCTAAGGATTTTTGTTGTGGGTCACAAGCTGAATATTCTTTAGGCAGGATAGGGGACTCTATAAAAAAAAGCAGGAAATCTTTATTCACTCTTCTGCTCATCACTAGAAAGGTGTCAGTAAAACTAATGGTTATATTTTGAGTGGACCCATGAGATTTCTTGCCAAATTATTGTATGGGTAGTAAAAGTTTACATGAGTTAAAAGACATTCTGGAAAATTCAATTTTAACAGTTTTCTGTTAAAAACAGTGTTTTCTTTAGGGTATTGAAAAAAACCTTCAGGAAATGTTTATGTGTTTGATCTGAGCTGAACCCCCAGCAGGTCTGAGCTAAACACTTTTTAGGCTGTCACACTATGCCCATTCTTCTGTTCTGTGGTGTTGGAGCCAGCAATGAGGTTGAGGGATGGGATTGGAGATTATACCAGAAGATGTTAATGGCAGCCAGGTAGGAACCCAGTAGTTTCTGGAGGATCTCTGCTGAGAGATGGCTGTGCAAACTGCCTTGAGTTATTACTGGAACAATATGTTTCCTCAGTGTTTTATTCTTGTATTATGTCCAGACCAGACCTTTGCTAGTGCAAGTTCCACCTTCCAGCAAGTTCCTGCTGTCCAACCTGCTTCCTCCTTGCTATATTCCAGGCTCTGCTGACACCCTCTCTGAGCATTGTTATACTGCAGTAATAGTGCTTTGAATTTTGTTCCTGCACATTGTTCTGAGGTAATATGATAACCTAGGTAGCCATCCAATGTGTAATTTGGATTTATGCTTTAAAAATCTTCCTGACCTGAACAATAGATTACAGTGATTGTGAAGGAGATACTGTCCTTTCCTGGGTATGTTCTCATAAATTTTTATCTGACAGGCTGAAAAAATAATGAAAGGAAGAGGAATAATAAAGTAGGAAATTATAGTAACAAAGTAGCACAAGAATTGAGAAGATTCAGGCTTCAGACAAAAGCCAAGGGCAAAAATCCATCTTACTCTATGAGGTTAGTGCTGCTTTTTTTGTTTTAATTCTTTTGCTTTGGTACATTTCACTCCTACCCTTTGCGGGGTGTGGAAGCTGAACATTATACTCTGGTGGTTTAATAAAGCCTATCGTCTTGTTTATTTCAATCACTTCCTCATTGGGCTGAAAGCTTTAGGGATTTCTTTTACAATAATTCCCCAGATCTCATTCTTGGCCATTACAGTGCAGCTGATTGCCTCTAAGCAGATAGTTCCTCCTTTTCATTCATTGCTTTCAGTCTCATAATTCTGTGCTTATCAGCACTGAACTTCATTTGCATTTATTAGCTGTGTTGGTATTTAAAATAACTACTCTAAGACCTTCTTTATCTCTCTGCATTGTTTCTTATTATTTGCTGTCTCTCCCAATTTAACTTTAAATGAAAACTTAAAATGTTTGTTCCAAATGGTTGTCAAAATTCTTCACATAACCTGCTGAGTGTGGACCAATTCCTGTTTCCCAACTACCGGATTCTTTCTAGCCAAGAGAATTTTTAGCCAGTTTTTCCAATTGCACTTCTTTCATCAATCTCCTTATAGCTCCAGCTAGTTCCACCCCTTGCTCCTCCTTTCCTTCCTGTCTGAAGGACGTGGCTCTCCAGAGCTCTTGACAGGACAGGGTTGCCTCTTGTTCTCACTGACACGCTCATCTCGTTGAAAGTGCGCATGTCATTGTCCCCCACGCTGGGATGAGAGCATTACCTCAGCGTCCACACTCCAACACTGCCACAGGGCAATACGTGGGCCAAATTAAATCTACACTGGTGGTGTTGGGATTTTCACATGGTGCCATCACTGCTCCTGCTGCTCCTGGTACCAGAGGTAATTTTGTTAGTGGCTGAAGGCACCCACAGGATGCTAGGGGTGACAGCTGCCTGAGGACAGACTGGTTACAGTCAAAGCAAGGAGCCTGTTTCAGGTATTAGTCTGGCAGAGACTTCCTCCTCAATTTCAGGCAAGCAAATCTCTCTATCTCTCTGCCCTAGTTTCCCCTTGTGTGAAATGTAGACTATAATGCTTACTAGCAGAACTTCTCTTTTTTTTTTTTTTTTTTCTTTTTTTTTTTTTCTTTTTGTTATTTTTGTTGGCCTCTAATTTGTATTTAAAGAGATGCATTGTTCCCAAATAGAACAGAACTAAGAAGCTGCAAGTCCCAGGATGGCCATGGGAGGCTGAAGGGCTGCACTACAGTGTAAATACGGCAGCAGCCACCTGAAAGATATAACAGGTAAGGACAGAATATCTGAAAAGGTATCAGCTTCAGAGTCCTTGTAAAGGAGTTGATGTCAATTATGATACCAAAATTCAGGTATTTATAGTGCCATAAAATAGTGCTTGAGTGTATCCATAACTTCAGTATCTCTTCTCACTCCTATCAGAAATTCCTTATTGTTTAGAGCTGTTGAATGTGACACCACTAAAAAGTGGTGTCAGACTCCAGGGCCTCAAGGGGTACAGGGTTTCTGCACTGGTATCTGGACCTCATGAAACTACATATGGGTCCAAGGCTACAGGCATTTGTTATCACCATTTCCTTTCATCTGAACCAATTAGTTAGAACTGAAACTGTACTTTCAAGGTCTTATTGAAAGTCCAGAAAAGTCAAAAGACCATTTCCATTGGCACTAGAAGGCTGCAACAGTCTCTAGGGCATAGCATTGAGGAATCTAAAATTGCTCTCCAAGTTTCTTCAATGTTTTAAGACCTGAAGGTATTTTGCTATGCTGACTATTTAAGGCAGAGAGCTATAGTGATGGGAAAGCACAGAACTATTCTGCAGTCTGTGGAAATTTAAAATGAAGCAGCCTATTCTCCCTGACATCCCCATACAAAGCTCTGAAAACATAGGAAACCATAAAAATACTACTTTTATTGCTGTTAGCTGTAATGTCTGTTCCTTGAGGCTCACACAGAAAATACACCCTCTTTCCTCCCCAGCCTCCCCCCCTCAATTAAACTCTCATAGTCTTTCTTCTTTTGTTTTTAATTGTAGAAGAAAATTATGATCCACCCCAAATACAGATGTGGAAAGTCTGAGAATTTTGGTTTGGAAAAGCAATTAGATACAAATTCCAGAAATAGTGCTGCAATTTCCATTGTAAACATTTTGAAAGCCACTTTCTGAAACTGTGAATTGCTTCTATAATATCAGGTCTTTTGAACCTTTAACTTTGAATAGGCAAGCAACAGGTAAATGTTGACCTGTGCTAAAGCATACTGTCAGTGAGTTGGGGACACCAAATTCAAACTGTCTACTAAAATAATTAAAAAATACTACCTTAATTTTGCATGTAAATAGTTTCCTAACATCACTTTGCTTGTACTTGCTTTGCCAGTGTGAACATTTCCTTGTTGCTTGCCCATTTTTGAGAATGAAAAATTTTACCTTTTAATGAATATCCTGGTATTACAGGGTCCTAAAATTAGGTGATTCTTGTGCTTTTTCCTTGTTTTGGTACCTTGTAGTTTATGGCTGGCTTGCTAGGTTGGTTTGATTGGTGGATTGGTTTGTTTTTGGGTTCCTCTTTGGTTCTTTTTGTTTCCCTCTCCCTTCCCCTTGAGCACCCCCTTTTTTCTTTGGTATGGGTTATTGTTTGTTAGCACATTCCATGACTTCTGATGCATTAAGAAGAACATCTGATAACTTTTTAGGATGTAAAGGACTATCAAATGATTTGCAAATGTTCATGGATCTGGGCTTGAAAGAAAATGAAAGCACCTCTTAATTCTGTGATCAAGCAGGTCTTTACTAATTTTTTTAGTCTAGACTGGCCAGGTCTATTTTAATTTTTTCACTTAATGCAATCTGGATAATAAGAATAATTGGCATAATAAAAAATTAAAAATCTTGCATAATTATAGTGTTAATGATATTTCTTAGGAAGTTTTTTGACAACAGTTTTCTTTCTATTAAAAAAATATAATAAATCTGCTCATTAAGCTATTCTACTATGGGTATTTTCTCATGGAGGGCAATTTATTGAACAACATGTCAGTGTCAGTGAATGCATTTACCATATTTAACATTTTACAGAGTCCTTTTCTTCTTTTGCTAAAAAGTTCTCAACCTTCTTAGTGGTATAATTATGTTTACTTCATTATTATTCCAGTTATGGTTGTGTATTCAGTGTTAGCTTAAGTTATTGATCAATGTGTCTACACACATACAGCTCTTCATGAAGATATAAATTAACTGCCAAGTAAAGAATTTGGGACAGACTTCTGAGGAAGGCTAGCACTTCATTTTTTTTTCTTTTCTCCTTAGATCTTGACTGAGTCATAGCAGAAATTCTTTTTTGTCCTAGTCTTATGCCACATTCTTTTCTCTTGCAGATCTGCTTGTGCTGCAGCCTTGAACCTGTGTCCTCTCTTCTTGACTGCTTGCAAGGCCTGTGCTCCTCCTGCACCCAAGATTTGCAAGAAGTTCATCCTTTTTGCATCAAACCATAGCAAGAAGGTGTCCTGGTTTAGGGCAAATTTGGGAAGTTCCCAAGTGTTTGGGAAAAACAAGTTACACAGGAAAACATTCTTACAGAACTCATGAAGCCCACAAAAAAGTGATATCAAGTGTAGAAAATACTACATAAATTGTCAGCTTCAGGATTTGTAGCTGGCTTTTATAATTTATCTTGATACATGTCTTATCTTTTCTCAGTTCCCCAACTAAATATCAGCAATATATTAATGTCAGGTCCTGGCAATGAAAACTGTGTGACAGTTTGTACAAATTCTGGTAATTGACTTTCTAAAACACCAACTTTTTATGCAAGAAAACCCTTTAAATCTATTCCATAACATAGTATTTAATAATTGTCCATCTATTTAATAATTGTCCACCAATTACAAATCGGTGAAGCAAGTTGGCTTTCTTGGCAGTTTAAGTCAGAATGTTAAAAAAATTAAATCCTTTTTGTTACTGGAGCTTGTTTTATTCTAGATATATGGAACTAAATGTAATTCTTGGTCCTAATGAACTTTGAATCCTTCATTGAGCTTAATCGGTCGAGTATTTGAATTTATGTCAGAGAGTCTTGAGGTCTATGACACTATTTTGGGTACTTCTGGTCTGTTTTAAATGAGCTCATAGGGAGTCTGCAATGGATGAAGAATTATTATTTCAATGTGCAAACTGAAGCAGCCCTGTATGCTCTGAGTTTGCTTGAGGCTAGATTAATTCAGATGAAAGGGGAAGGTATTTCTAGTATTTCAATAAGACTAATGGAACTTTGAGTTGCTGCTCATCTTTTCCTGTGAAATTTGGGAGCTACAGGGAACATTATGACTATCTGATTGCACAGCTAAAATATTACAGATGCAGAATTTCCTGACATATTTTATCTTCCAGTCCAGTAACTTCTGGTGCATTTGGAGCATGGGTGACTCTAGCAAAATTTTCAAAAGCTTTTCAAAACTCCATTTCGAAATCTGAATTCAAGAATCTAATTTTAAACTCTCTCTGAATGATGACCATCTCACAAGAGGCCTTGAAACATCTTATCTATTTCCTGGTGATAATCGAGTACTTTAACACCTGAAGTGCAGCCCTATGTGATTTTTGCATTCAAGGGGCACAAGTTGAGGAAGTGACAGCATCAGAGCAAGATTGGAGACTTCTAATTGCAATCCACTTTTCTGAAGGGTTTCATGAGGACACCTGTTTTTGCCAAGCATAGAAAAGTGGCTGGGTAGGGTTACTCACCCTGGGAGGGAGGAAATACTTTTGCTCAGCTTCTGTAATGAGGTTCAGCTCTCATGAGTCAGATGGGGGTTCCTCTCAGAGCCTTCCACTCACCATCATTTAGTCAGCAGCAGGTCTAATGTTTTCTGTCTCTTACTAAGAAATGGAGAGCTGCACTGAAGTGCAGGGTCTGGTTAGTGGTGCCCTTTCCTTTTCTCTTGGGTCATGAACACTTAAAGGATACCCTCTTCCATTTTGTTTTGATTTTTTTTAACACAAGCTTCATTAATTTAGGCCTTCACAGTTTTGCTCTTGTGACAGTGACAGCATTATTTGCTGTATGTTCTTTTAATGTGACTAAGGTGCATGGACTCCATAAGTGTGGAAACTTCCCACAGCTGGAAGACAACAATAGGCAACCCCCTAAATTTTATGGGTAAGACATGTCCTTAAGATCTGAGCAGAGGAAGCTCTAAACTCTTCATCACAATTACAAGAGATTCTGGTTTAAAGACACACACCTCTTTTTTGACAAAACAGTGACAGAATCATGAAAAAGACATTTTAAATAAAGCTTTATTCAGAAGATACGGCTCATGAATCTTATTTGGATAAACTACGAATCATACAACCACAGCATGAAATATGTATTAAGCATGATGTATAAATTTGTAGTGTGTCTTCATCATAAATGCAATAAATGACAACAAGAGTAATGTGCCTAAGACACTCAGTAGCAATTGGGTCAGCCTTCAGACATTTTACATGCTTTGGGATTGGATAAGATTAAACTGAAGTCCTGGATTTGGGATTTATTCTTAACTTTGTTCTGGCATAGAAGATGAGGTGCAGATGGTTCTGCTAATCTGTTCTTGTTTCTGGGCAGGTCTCAGTAGGGCCCTGCTGTCTGAGAGGGACCCAGCACAGCCCAGTCCTTGGTGAGTCAAGTAACTTCAAGCATAGGAAAAGAGTTAGGGCTTTTTTTATTATTATTATCCTCTTTCTTCTAACCAAAGCCTTCATATTTATGTCCTGGGCTTTTTCTAAGACAACCACTCTGTCTCACATCCTCAGCATTTTGTAGGAATTGTGAAATTTCAAATTCTTAATCAAGTTCAGAGAGTTTGCCAACTTTACTTTCTTTTATAACACTAAGGGGAAAAGGTTCTGTTGAAAAAACCTATCTGCTCTCTTCCTGTAACCTATTTGTTAATCATGTTTTGGTGGCTGACTTTTGGGCACAATCCCAGGAATTCTTAAGGCAGTCTTTAATAACTGCTAATATGTCTGCATACAAAACCAGATGATTATTATTCATGGGTGAGATTACGCAGAATTAAACTTTCCAAAACTGCAACGAACATTCAGCTAGACATGAAAGTAAGCTGAATTTCCATTTGGTTTGTTTCTTGCTGAGCCTTCAAATTATAAAGTGAAGTAAAGCCAAAAGATTAATACAATGAAAACAAAGATTGGGAAATTAAATGACACGATGCAATTTTCTGCCTCATTGGGCTGGCACCAATAATATGCAAAGGAAAGCCTGCTTAGTGTTGGTTAGCTGCTGTATAAATGTGGCACAATCAGTCTCCTTCTCCAGGGAAGGTATTTTCTTGAATCATATAGCCATTGACTCTTCCAATTACCAGAGACCCCATGAACAGCTTGAGGCCTATTTTTTTTGCCTTTTTCAGTTCTGCTTTTTCATATTACTCCTATTAGAGTTTACACAGGTACATGATTTCTCATTATCTCTAATATTTTAGAGACAGATAAAAAGAACATTGAAAAGAAAGAAGGGAAACCCTGCAGCCTTCTGCCACCTCTATAATTAAATATTAATATTTCAGAAAATGTTACTTTAGGGAATCCATAATGGACCATGTGTTAATCATGTCTTTCAGTGTACTTTTAATCTATTACATATTCAGTCCGCAGTTAGGGTATTATAGGAAATAAGTCATTGCTTATAACTGTCCAGGGGGAGGCATCATCCTCTAGTCTTTGCATTAGTTAGATATTAAAAACTATGTCCTCATTACTTAAAAAATTTAAGCAACATTTGAATATTCTGCTACATAGCTATGAGCCCAAGGACTGTGTATTCCCAGCAGGTTTAGTTTTCTTCACCACTAAGTTTGCAAGACTTGTGACCTTGGGAGGAAGGTTTTATTGTCTATGAGTACTCTGGTGTTCCTGCAGTCAAACTCGGAACCCCATCGATGGCTTTGTGTCATCCTGGGGTTTGTCCAAGCTGTGGGGCAACGTGTGACATTTCTTACAATGCAACACCTAAGGAATAAACTCTCAACTGCTCATCAGGAGGACTAGTGTAAGTCCCAGTTTTAATACTGATGTGGTGCATGACCCAAAGTAAGTTTATTTTGCCTTTGTTTAACCTTCTGTTTTTGTTTCTTTGGTAACTTTAAACCATAAACCTGGAGGAGTGGGACATGCCTCGCACCTGGGTGGTTTATACAGCACCTTTGGGTCAAATCTCTTTCTGCAGCAGCCCTGGCTTTATCACTTTTGTATGGAGTAAAAGAAACACTTGAAATTTTTTTGTAGTTCTTGTACCTCCTGGAACAGAATGAGGCATGCATGAATTAACATTATCTTGGTATTCTTTTAACTACTGAATACTTGAATCTTGATGTACTTAATGCTCTTGCTATTCACTCCTGTGTGATTTTATATTTAATTTTCTATTAATGTGCTCATTATATGTGAGAGTGTGGCATATGTCTGGGGATATTAACAGGCTTTGCAAAGCAGACCTGGTCAGGAAAGAGAAGACCTATCAGATGCAGGTGGGAAATATGTAACCTGAGGAAACTTTGCAGGTGCATTAGCAAGAGTGACAATTTCCCACTGATCAGCCAGGTTGATGGGTTTGGTAGATTCTTTGTGGGGGGCTGCTGTTTGCTGCAGATGATGTAGAATTCTATATTATAGTAGATATATCTATTTCAGAAGAAATAGTCTGATCCTTCTGTTATTGCACCATTTTGCCAGGGTGTGATATAATGACATTGATGTTTCTTGCAATAGTTTTATCAGCCTGAGATTTCACAGTGAAATTTCCACTATTTTTTGTCCACCACACTCTGTTTAACCCCATAATTTGCACCTGTGGGTGTTACACCTTCTCCTAGATAGGGTGGTTCTTGCACTTTTAGCATCTGTACTAATAAAACTTCACAAATTGATTTGGTTATTGTACTAAACAGGAGTATGGATTTCAACCCCTTTTCACATGCCTTGAGTAATGTCTACTCAGTTACTCAAATATGTGTTTTCAGGAATTCTGTTGCCCGAAGGTGATACAAACTGCTTTTTTTGTATATGAAATACTGTCCTTTGCAAATTTTTTTAATACCTTGGGTATATATTGCAAGCTACTCTTACAAATTAGCTTGCTGTACGTACTATGCCTGGTGAATATTCCTGTGGCCTGACTCATTGCAGTGCTGTACAATGTGTTTCTAAGCTGAGTTACTTTGACAAAATGACTGCAATAATCAAGTATCAGCAGGCAGTGTTTCTGCCTATGTTCATATAAATCACACACCAATTGCTGCCAAGTTTCTATTAGGTGCATCATGAACTATCAGTGCTTCCTCCTTGCTGGTCTTTTTTTTTTTTTTTTTTTTTGATACTTTACATAAACAAAACAGTTTAGGAGAATTCTTCTTACCTGTGACATCTTTCTGGAAAATTCTTGTGCATTTCTTTGCCTTTTGTATGGCGCCACATCTTACTGTCCCTCACAGACTTCCTTCCAAATATTCTCTAGAATCCCTTGTGTTTTTTTCTCTAGACCACTTTGGACTTGTTCATATCCCACATTCAGAACCTGAATTATTTTTTACATCATATATCTCTGATGACTGACATTCAGGCCTTGATGACTGCACCAAAAAGAAATCAATGGTATCTACACACTGTGCTTCTCTTCCTATTTCTCTGTTTCTGTTGACAGATCATAAGTGTGAGTGAACATCTGAACTTTCTCTTTTATAGGCCATCATCCTGCTGCATGACAGGACGGATGCTACAGGATTTTTTTCTGTTTCTTTAACTAGTAATTCGAGTCACTAGAGTGTGATTGTCATCCTTTGTATTTTGGATGCTTTTGTCCATCTCCTTCACTACCAGTTGGTCTCTTCCATTCCTCAGCCCTCATGAAAGCGCTGATGTTTCTCTTTATCTTTGTGTAAATACTAACAGAGAGTTCACAGCCTCAGCGTGGTTCAGTTCTTTCAAGGATGATGGTGCTTTAAATCCTTGAATGTCTTCTTCTCAGAGGATTAGAACAGATCACTTCCCCTCTTCTAATCTCATTCCCTTTTCTAAGATATAAAGCGCTTCTAATGTATAGAAATGCATTCCTCCTGACACAGTAATGGAAGCAGGGATACCTCAGCTTTCCCCAGCAGATGAGAGTAGACTGTACCTGTTCCTCTGCACTGAACCCAGCCTTGGAATTCCTTGTGTAATTCTTGCAAGTTACATCTGGGAAGGTGGCTGTGGTGAAATCTTCCCTGTTTTAGCTGTGTGTGAGTCCCAAAGGCCTTTACACTTTCAGATTGGCTCAGCATGTGTTTGATTTTTTATTACTTATAGCAATCAAGCTAACCCATTCTGAGGATTCCTCCACCTTTCCAATTACACTTAATTATGCTGCATGCTGGAGCTGCTCTCCCACTTTGGCCATAATGCTCCTGACATGCATTGCTCTGCATGGACCGCTAGCACTGCGTTCAGTGATAGTTTGAGCTCTTTGCTGTCTTTCCAAATGTCCCATGCTCTCCAACATGTCAGTAAACCTCTTAATTTCCTCTGCCTGGAACTGGTCCTCCTATGGATTCCACTGTATATTGCCAAGATTATTGATTTTTGCAACTTTCTGTCCCACTGCTAAATGTTTATGGGGTTCCCCCCCCACCCCCTTTTGTGTTAGTCTGAATGAAATCTAGATAGTTTCCCTTTAACACAACGTGCTACATGTAGCAAATATCTCCTGTGTCCTGCTGTTGCCATTCACACTCATACAGTGCCCAGGTCTAGAGCTTAGCTTGTCCCTCTTTTCATTCTCTTTCTGGGACATAATTTATTAATGCCTTTCTGGTAGTTTTGAGGGTTGGTAGCAGTTTTCCTGCACCCATTAAGATGCTTATTTAGCTGTAGCTCCTCATTATCTCTTTTCTTACTCTATTTCATGGCTTTGTAGCCACTCTGCTTTGAAGGCAAGAGAGGTCACACATGGACTGGTTTTGATGTATGCTATCCCTCCCCAGGCTGCCATCAGTGTTGCAGGCAGGTGATATTGCCCTTTAAATGAAAAGTTCATCAGCTTTCCACAGAAAGCATAACTACAGCCCACTTTTTCTGTAGTCAGAGTCTTTACTTCCCCTTCCTCAAACTGTCCTAAGTGAGTACTGCTCTTATACTGGTCTCAAGAGCTTATTGACTTGTACTAGGTTTGCTTTGAGGACATGTTTCTTTATTACTAACCTTTTATTCACTTAGCAGCAGAGCCTGCTGCTGGCTAGCAATTCCCTGTGGTTTTTATTCTGCCAGACCTTGTGTTCCTAAAAAGAAAATGGCCTCTTTGTGCTGTTGGCACTGCCATCACTGTCCCAGACAAAAGGGCCTGCCACCAACCAAGCAAATCAGCCCCAGGAACAGCAAACTTGGGCATTTTCAGTTCCTGTGCCTCATGCAGATACATTTTTGAGTGTTATTCAGACTTCATAAAATCCCTTTGTGAGTTTAGATTACTTGGGTGGACATGAGGATCTGTAGCTAAGTATGCCCAAGCAGCTTCAGTGCTTATAAGACTGAGATTTTTTTCTTGTGCTATTTGTCTCAGGGTTTCCTGGATAGCAAAAGACTGAGAGGGAGAATGTTTGCTCATCTACTCTAATTGTAAACATATTTCCCCAGCCTAGATAATCTTCACATTTACCTTATAACTCCTTAAAACTACTCTAAGCTGTTTTTGCATGTCAGATCCTCTGAAATTTGGTTCCTTGGGTAAACAGAAAATTTCTTTTTTTAAAGCAGTTGTTACAGTGGGTGAGTACAGCAAAGACAGGAGTTTTAAGGTTTAAATCTCTGACGTTCTAGCCACTTCAGCCTTCATCAGTGACAAATACAAAATCACTTTTCTTCATTAATTGACACATAATTAAGTGATAAATTAATTTAGTTGCACCAATTAAAATAGTGGCCTGAAATTTAATAAGTGTTCGATGGCAAGGCACTGTGACTGCTTTATGTCACTTTCTTACAGCTGTAATAAGTAACTAGTTTGGCATGTGTTTTCCATTAGTGACTACAATAAAGGCTTTACAGTGGCACAATATAAACTGACCACTAAAAGTGACTTGCAGCCAATTCTGTGACGGTAAATAGAGTTTAGCTTTACAAGGACTAGTGTTAACTTAATAACTAGAAAGTTTCTGTACTAAAAGCAGGCTCGATAGGCTCTCCTGTGGTACAGGGAGGCAGAACTACTGACAACTGAGCATCAAAAGAATAGAGTGAAGAGATGTCTAAGCTCCCACAGGTATGGTACTGGGAATCTTCCTGTCCTCTAGCATGGCTAGGCAAACACCCAAACCTTGACTGGAAAGAAATGAATGGCTTCTTTTTTTGGATGAGAGGGCATAAAACTGTTTCAGTAGTTAGAAGATTTGATTGGTTATTAAAGTGACTGATTTGTCTTCACTCTTGGTTAGCCTTCCCCTACAACCAAGATCCCAGTGATCAGATCCCATATTTAATTAGAAGCAGAAATGTGGCAAGCTGTGTTAGATTTGAATTCCCTAATGGCTAGGTTGTGGTGTGGGTCTTCCCCTGCTTCCAAGTCAGAGGGTATGATGTTTTGAACCTGACCTCTGATATCTGAATACACTTACAGGATGTGTCTTCCCCAAAGGGCTTGAGATTACTGGGCAAGAAATTTTGGTGAGTTCAATGGTAATGTAATAGAAACATCTGTGCCCTGGAAGTTGTGCACTCAGCACGAGACAATTATGGTGGAGATCTAAATTTTAGATTAGGTCACCTGAAACTTCAGTGAGGTCACCCAGGTGCAACTACAGACTTAACTTGTCTCTCTCCTGTGTGTGTTTCCCAGGAAAATATATGCCTGCTGGCATTTTAGACCCCTAAAATCTCTCTGGCATTTTAGACCCCTAAAGTAGTGTTGTTGGATGCCTATCACTCAGGTGTGCAGGCTCCAGTTGCCTGCTGAGAGGAATGAGAACTGTTTCAGCCTCCTGCAATCAGATTTTGTTATAAGGTTAGAACAAGTATGTCTGATTAAGAAGTGCTATCACTAGCTAGCACAACTGAGTTCTCTTCTGAAATCAGTTAGGAGATGCTACTATTTATCCTCCTGTGTGTTTTCTCTTAAATGTCTTCTGTTTTCTTCACTCTCTCCCTTAAAATAATTATCTGATGCCTTTTTTGTGAACCATAACTGGTTGCCTTCTATTATTGACAAATGTCATTCCTACTGTTAGGGGCAATTGTTATTCAACTTAATAACCCCAGTGGTGCCTGAAAGATTTACATGGATTTCCTGGCAGCTATTCATTGTACCCTCACCTACTTTAACAGTTACAAATAATTTGCATGAAAAACAGTTCTTATTACTTTTAATATTCTTTTCCTCAATTCCTTGTGGGAAGTATGGGTCAGCAATTTTCCAAAGTGTGAGAAATACTGATAACTGGAGATATGTATTGCTTCTTATACCATATCCTGCTGGATGCTACTAGAAGTAAATAAATTAATAGATGGTGCAAGACGTTTCTATAAAACAGGTTTGGTTTTGGTTTAGTGCTGATCCTAACATAGTTTTCTTTGTCTTCAGCAGATGGTCAATGCTTATTAGCAACCATTCTAGCTATAGATGTTCAATTTAGCATTTCAAATGTCTGAACTCACTCTCATTAGGACACCATCAAGATTTTTAGAAATTTCCTTGCTGGGGTAAAGGTGGAATAAACCTCCCATATGAAGATGTCTTTGTTTTTTGTTTCTGTTTTAGAATATATATATATATATATATATACACAGAGAGACAGAGAGAGAGAGAGGGAGCGGGAGTGGAACTTGCAAATGAATCCAGTTAGGACTGGATAATATTTTTCCCTGATTAATTCTGCCTGTTGAAGCATCATCACATTTGTGGAGCTGGTGCTGGTGCCTTGCAGTGAGTGTGAGTGTGTTGAAGCTGCACATCTTCAGTGGTGACATTTAACTGCTAGGCAGTTCTGAATCCCCAGCTGAAGTGTCTGATTGGACTTTTCTGATGTGGAAGCAGACACTTGTGAAAACAACAGTGAAAAGCATAAAAAAGTTTCTGATTGCAGGATAGGAGGATTGAGGGCTTTCATAATTATCTTCACTGTAGTTGGAAAGCAATAAAGAACTAATTTAGGCGGTATGTCCATTTTATGTATACACATTTCTTTATCTTCAAGAACCAAGGCAGTGTCAATTTATATGCAAACATATTCTGCAATTACTTTGAATGTAAATATGTTATGGGGCTTTTGAAAAATGGTGACCCTGGCTTGTACATATTCTCCCTTTTCATGGGACAACTGCAATAAATCCTTTTTTAACATAAAATCCTGTATCACTCTCTTTCCCCAAAGCTTTTAAAAAAAAAAAAAGGTGAAAACATAATGAACAGGGCAACCTTGTCCTGAATCCTAATGGCTTTCTGATGAGGTAAACAATGACTCTTAATTAGAAGCTAAAATTTTTAATTAAGATGATTCTTCAGTAATTATCTCAGTTGTCTGCTTCACTGGATTTTAATGAAAAAGATTGATTAGGTATAAAACCAGTAGCATAATTAAACATTCAGGGTCTACATTGGTTATTGAGGTGAAAGTAATGTGATTAAATTCAAAGTGCATTTTTCAACAAATGGCCTGAGACAGTGAAGCCCATTTCAGGTGTCATACTGCCCTATTCCAGCTCCCTCCCTCTCACCCATGTTTCACAAAGTGAATATGCAGAACATCATTTTTGGGTAATAGTTATGTTGTGTGACAAATTATAATGGCATGCTTTTAGCTAAAACTGTCACAGTGGTTATGAATTCCACATGACAAGGGTTTTTAGTAAATGGGCTGGAACTTGTCACACAAGACTTCAGAGCCAAGAGTAGATTTGTTTTTTGTTCTTATGAGAGGTGTGAAATAATTTGTTCAGCAGTTTTGTTTTCACATGTGCTCAGAACACCCCATTCTCTCTGACTGGAGAGAAATGCCTTTCTGGGGTTGATGCTGCTACAAGGACAGTGCCAATCACCAGTCTCATTTCTGCTTCCTTTACTATTACTGAACAACCCCTCACTTCATGAACAGTGCCTTTGAAAGCATGAGTAAAAGCTTATTGAAGTGCAAAATTTGTTCTGAAGGATAAGTGTCTGCTATGCTTCTGATTGTGATTTTATGGCCTTACTACATCAGGAGAAACTGTGTTTAGAATCCTGTTAGCTAGTCATGGTTAAACCTTGTAGCTCAGTGTTACTGTGAGGCAAACTGGTGATTTCTTTTTTTTTTTTTTTTTTAGGAAGTTGTTACCATTACATCTGGAAAGAAAGATGTCTGTGCTGAGGAACTGACCTTCAGAAAATTTTGAAATCAGACTTGCAAACTGGCAGATGTAGTTGTGATCTCAGTGAGAGAGAACAGCAGATATAGACACATATGGAGGGGTGCTGGTTGCCTGGTTTCCTTTTTGCTTCACAAGAGAGAATTCAAAAGTCCTATCTGCTGTTCAGGGAGTCTCCTAAAACCTTTGTCATGGCTCAATCTATTTGGAAACATCCAACAGTGTTAAGCTTCTTGCCAGTCGCCAGAAGGAGAAAATGTGGTAGAATTGCCAAAAAAGTCTCTATGTACAGTTGTTCCAATGAAAACCTGCTTTGCATGGTTCATATTCAGGTTTATTTTTCCAGTGTGAAGACAAAATATATTTTCCTACGACTGCACTGGTGCACCAGAGAGCAAGACTTTAAACCACAGGATTAATTCTCCTGTTTTTTCACTACATCAGCCCACATCAATTACTGTTAGACTTAATTCTTTTCTCAAGTTTCTCAGCTAAAGAAGAAGACAGCAAATTACATCTCACACTTTCCCCATTAACTGCTGGAATATTTTCCTCAGTGCTAAACAGTCGTAGTTAATCATTAGCCACATTAGCAAAAGGGGTAACACTTCTCTTTCTGTTGATTGCCCAGACCATCAGAGTTAAAGCATCATGATGGAAGAGCTTGTGGCTTTTATGAGTTCTTGTGCTTAGTCTTCCATGAAATACAGGAATATTCCCCAACTACATGGTTCTAACTAGATAGGCACAAAAAGAATTTTGCCTTGTTCCCTATTTTCTCCACCTTTGAGGATGTATTTTTAAGAGACCTTTAAAAAAATTATATTCTCTGCTCCTGTGGTTTCCTGAGTGGAGAAGACTTGGAAAAATGCCCATATGCCCCTCTTACCCATATGGAGAGAAAAGAGAATTCCTGCAAGGACAATTCTTAGTCTTAACCAGCAGAAAATCTACCGAACAAATAAATGCACTTTTGTGGCTTTCCCTGTTGTAATGGAACTATTTCTAAGGAATGAAATATGCTGGTATAAGTACTCTCTGCTTGGGGTGTACTGAATTTGAACGAACTCTTTTTGCTTGATGTTTTCTTCATATTTGGAAGGTCTCTTCTCTGTTTACTTTACAAGTTCTGGGAGCACAGAACTGTGAGAAAGCCTGCATGTAGGTTGTGGAAAACATTACATATCAGGTATAACTACCAGTGTGCACAGCAAGAAAAGAATAACTCAGTGGAGACATTTCTTTTACAAACAGGCCTGCTTGTTAAAGGAAGACCTCTCCATGGACCCTGGCACCACTCAGAACAGTTGGAGGTGATTGGTGGAGCAGATTGCGCCATCCGTTGTCTGTGGGTGACAATTCCTTTCCACCGTATTTGGTGGAAATTTTCTTTCTCCTGTGTAATCCAACTGACACAATCCCCAGATATTCTGGTTCATTTTCTCAAAGACACTGTTTTATTTCTTACTTGGGGTGACAATATAACAAATAAGTAGAAGTCCAAACTTTTTTCATGAGTGTTTTAACCACTACCCTTGGAGAACTGAGCTAATCTAATATAAGACTGGAAAGAAAACAATCCAGTGTTTGGTCATGTAACTGCTCTAATTTTCTGTTGAAGAGTGTGTTGTGTGCTTAAAAGAGACCAGGGTATACAGTTTTGTGTATACCAGATTAATCAGGACCTGAAATCTGTGGCTGCCCAGCTTCCCGGAACGCATTTGTCACAGCAGTCTTTTGAAATCAATTGAAATGTATCTTTTCCTCCTGCTAACTGACATGATAGATTGGTAATAATCAAACACCATTTGTGCAATGTCAGTCTAGCTTTTCTGTCATGAGTGATTGAATATCCTTTAAATACCATTGTGGCATTGCTCCTGAATTGAAACCTAATGAGAAAACTTTATAAATGGACTAAAGTCATGTTTCCAACTCCCAGTGGGGCACTCAGCGCAGACACACCTGTGCTTAGCAGGGATTGTTTAACAGGCTGCTCCTGCAAACTGTCAAGCCAAATACAGAGTGTACATGCAGTATTTTAATTAATGTTTAATGATTCTTTTCTGATCAGTCTTAAAATCCTCTCTGTGCAAGTGATTATAGGTAATTCTGTAGCTGTAACAAGATCATTTGATAATAAGGCTGATAAAGAAAAGCAATTACTTAAATATCAGCTGCTTAATATCAGTAATGACTATCTTCTTGTTCAGGCTTTGTGCAAATGTGTTAATACAGTGTAATCTTGATATTAATTTTTATGACACTGCAATTGAGCATAAACACAAGTAGAGTGGAGATTTCCCAAGGGAGAGGGATTTTCAAAATTTGGTTCCTTATAGCGCTTGACTCCAGTTGATGGTAAGAATCAGGTAGCACATGAATTTTCATAATTTACATGGTCACCATAAGTTTTAGTTTTCTTGGTCAGTCTGGTCAAATCAGCATTAGGCTCTGTTGTATGCTTTGCCATGGTTTCTGGCTCACAGGGAGAAATAATTTATTTGTGGAACTCTCTGCTCTGAGGTTTGTCCAGGGCTACATCTGTGTGTGCAATAGGGAGCAGATTCAATAATTCTGATAGACAAATTACTGTAATGTTTTCCTCTGAAACTACATAAGTTAGAATCTACTTATAATTGATTTTTACCTTGGTAAGAACTCTTCACATTTATAGAAAAAGTACTAAAATTTTGCAAGACAAGTGGAGGGATCACCTTCTCTCTCTGAGATTTGGAGCTCATGCACATGCACTTAGGCTCTTTGTGGCAGGATCAATGCCTTGTGCTACATAATTTGACCTTGCAATATAGTTATAAGTGAGAGGTAAGTACTTTTCTCTACACTAACAAAAATATTAATCTTTAAATAATGCTAACTGACTTGAAGGACTGTGAAATTCAGGAACATGGAAGTGGCAAAATGCTGCTGTGCTGGTTTGGGCTGGGGTAGAGTAGCAGCTATGAGGCTGTGCTCTGGTTTTGTGCTGAAAACGGAGTTGATAACAACGAGGATGTTTTCACTATTGCACAGAGTCATGGCCTTTTCTGCTTCTCACCCCACCAGAGAGAGGGTTGGGGGTACACAAGATATTGGCCAAGTGACTGCTGACCCCAATTGATCAGAGGAATGTGCCATACTTTACAGCACTGTGTTCAGCAATAACATTGATAGGAGAAGTTTTTCAGGGTTGCTGTGGTACAGGGACTGTCTGAGCTTGGTTGATTGTAAGCAACTGGTTTTTTTCCCATGATATTTTTTTTCCTTTCCTTTTCTTTCTTTTCCTTATTAAACTGTCTTTATCTCAGCCCATGAGTTTTATACCTTTTGCTCTTTTGGTTCTCTTTCCCATCTTACCATGGAGGAGTGAATGAGGCTTAACTGTCTACTGGGGTCAAATCACATTTGCTATAAAGAAAAAATGTCACCAAATCTCTAGAACTTTTTTCTTGTCTGCTCCAAATTATGACCTCCTTGACTGGTCCTGGCTCTTCACTGGTGACCCCGGGGCTGAATAAGAGCTTGCATTACATGGCTTGGGTGTTTCTGGAAACTGAAGCCTGTGTGAATCAATAACCAGAAGACAAATCTCAGTTAGAAAGGTAGTGAAGTGTGAGAAGAAAAGGGGAAGTAGCCCCTTTTTTATTTGCAAAAATAAATCAGAGCTGGAGATGACACAGAAAGCATACGCCTCAGACCAGAAGACCATGCAGAGAAAGTGTGATAGGGAGCAGAAGGGGGAGTGATTGTTGAAGTTCTCTGTGTGAGGGAACAGTGTTCCACTCTGAGGATGCCAAGCCCACATAACCTCACATAGCTGGTGAATGCATGAATTGTGTGTGTCTGCCAGGTTTGGCTCATGCAGGGGTAACTGTGCTGCTCTTGGAGGCAGGGTAGTCAATCTTCATGCTGGTTCAGAGGTCCATGGCAGATTGAGAGAAGGTGGCATGGAGCTCAGCTCTGCTTCCACTGACTTGAAGCAGAGCAGGCAAAATGATCTTCAGACAGGCTTTTATCTGTGGAACATAATGCTCTCCTTTTAAAAGGAGAACAGTCAGATGTTCTTACTCCTTTTACCCAGGTATATATTGGCATATGTGTAACCATAGCAACTCTGCCTGGGAAAAGTGAGATTTAGGAGTTTTTAAATTGCCTTCAGCATAAGTTTAACAATGAAACTTGAAAGCAGACAATATAGCTCATGGAGAAGTAGATGATAAAAATGAAAGGAAATTTTATTGCTAAACTTACTCAAGCCAAAAAACATTCTAATAAGTGAAAGAATAGCTTACCTCCCCTAAACAGGCATTTTTACACCTCATTAACATTTCAGCTTTACCTCCAGGCAAACTATCATATTTTTGTGATAAAATTGATGTCTACTGTCATTTACCCAGAGTAACTATTTTTAAATACGGGTTCTTAATACATGCTGAGTTCCCATGAGCCCAACTGAGCTTTGTTCAACTGGGTGTTGACTGCATGGCTTATGGTTATAAACAAAGACTCCTTCAGTTGTATAGTTTGCCCTGCTTTGAACCCCACTGCATGTGCCTGAACAAGTGTCTGAGTCAACATTTAGAAAGCAGCATACAAATGTGATCCTCTGTTTTTTCTACCTGGCCTAGAGCCTGGGAGAGGTGTACAAAGTGATGAACACCCACGGGAGCAGTGGATGTGGACAGGCTTCTGCTACACATGGCTGATGGGTGGTGTTAAGATTAAGGACCCCAAATCACCTGCAGTTGTTTGATTTTGGAAATATAAAGTCAAGGCCCCTTAAACCACTTTGGTGGTTTTGGGAATTCAGGCTCTACAAAATGAAGCTGTCTATTGCACACTAGTCATATAATGCTTCCTGGAAATGAAGTGGTAGGAAACAAAATTCTTATGTCTTTATCAAAAGTTTGAGAAGATCCTCAAGATAATGAGTAGACAAATTAAACTTGGAAAAGGTTGAATGTAAGCCATACACCATGAATTCCCACTCCTTATTTAGAATACTTTTTTTTTAGGAGAATAAATGAATCTTTATCACCACAGAAGAGTATTGCACTTAGAAAAAGACAATGTAGCTGCTTAGGACTTCCATCTGTCAGAAACAAGGCTTTAAAAAAAATTACTAAGTGCAGAGGCATTCCACACATACGTGCATACTGCAAATGAAAGGCTTTCTTACAGCTTTTTTAGTTTCAAGTGCAAGCTCACTGCTTTAACCAGAGCACCATCCAGGTGCTCAGAAAGACAGATCTGATATACTGAAATACTGATGCTGGGAGGAGGAAGAGCACATGTCAAAGTTAGGGTTATCAGGCAATGAGAGACACCTCCTTGTCTTGATACCTACTGCATCATTTGGGGATCTTGGGATGCTGGATGCTGAAATCAGAGTGAAATCTTATCTCTGCTTCATGGCTGAGGGGCTGGAGTGCCCTGGGAGAGGGAAAGAGTTATGAAAAGTTATGGTTTAAGTAGACAACAGGCAGCCTTTGTAGGAAGAGATAATATTTTAACTAACTGATACTGATAAAAAGTAAGCAGAGGAAAGTAACTCCTTTATTCAAATGTAAATCAGGGTTTTAGAAAGTAGTAGGCTCAGAAGTGAATCACTGGGTGTCTAGAATAGAGAGTCTTAAAGGGAGCTCACAGTTCTCAGCTAATCTAATCACCCATCCTTGGTATCAAAGCTTGGCAGAAAAAAGTGGATTTGGTAAAGTACTTCAGGGTTTGCCCTCTCTAGATGAGGAATTTACATTGTCAAGAAAGACATGCTAATTTAAACTTAATCATCTATAATTCTGACAGTTGTTTAAAGTTTTTTAAAATTATAGTAATAAATAAAAAACTTGTAATCAGATGTTAAATATATTAATTTTAGTGTTTCATGGCTGTTGTAGTTGTAAAATAAAAATTAGATATGTGAATAGAATATTCTAAATTTCTGTGTGATGTGAAACAAGTATTTTTAAATTGTATTTTTAATCCTTAGATGGTTAAAGCTAAAGGCTATTTCTTTCACTGTACTGAGAACTGGAGTGTAGAGCGTTGCATCTGGGTCTGGAGCCATCAGCACAGGAAAGATATGACCTGATGGAGGTCCAGAGGATGGACATGAAGATGATCAGGAGTCTGAAGCACCTCTCCTATGAGGACAGGCCGAGAGAGTGGAGGCTGTTCAGTTTGGAGAAGAGGTGGCACAGGGGCAGAGCTTACAGGAACCTTCTAGTACATAAAGGGGGGCCTACAGAAAGAAAGCAATAAAGAAAGAAAGAAAGATGATAAAAAAGTTTTTAGTAGGGCCTTTTGTCATAGGACAAATGATTTTATACTAAAAGAGGATCGGTTCAGACTAGGTAGAAGAAAGGAAATTTTTACAGCGAGAATGGTAGAACTTTGGACCAGGTTACCCAGAGAAGCTGCAGATGCCTCATCCCTGGGAATATCTAAGGTCAGGTTGGATGGGGCTTTGAGGAACCTGATCTAGCTGAAAATATTCCTGCTCATTGCAGGGGCTTGGACTAGATAACCTCCAAAGGTCCCTGCCAACCCAAACCACTCCATGATTCTATTCTCTACAGATCCAGAGTAGAAATCATGACCTGTAGTTAGATTCCAAGTAGAAGAATAATTTTAATTCTAGGAAAGCACTCAAACATGAAACATTAATTTCCTTCCTTTGCCCGTTGTATCGGTCCTGTCCAAGGGCACAAGGGAGCCGTGGGGTTAGAACACACCTTTTAGTTTGGTACCGAGGTAATTCTCAAGGAAGTGAAAGATGGCACAGATGGAATAGCGGAGTGCTGGGTTGCTGTAGCTGAGCAGCAGCTGTTCAAATTTTGGAGCATAAAATCTTATAGATCTGGAAAGCAACCAATATGCTCCCAAAGGAAATGAGAAACCTCTTGAGTTACATGTTATATTTCAGGACGGAAGGGAAGATGGTAAATCTTTGATGTATTGTACTTATCTGTGATACTCGAGCGCTTTGTTTTGATAGCTTTGAAAAATGGATCTTGGAACGGAATTCTAGACACCTGCCTTTGATTAATGCCTTTTAACATTTATTCCTTCACTCTGTGGACAGATTGGTTACAACTTTGTCATATTTTGGCCTTCTTTCACCTTTTCATTCTCAGGATGATGCCAGGCAGCACTGTACCCACAGGAGTCCTGTCCCACTTCTGTGTTGACCACAGCCCCTTGGGAGCTCCTTGCTCCTGTCTGCCCTTATGGGGCTTTGCTGCTGCTTGCCCTGGGCAGCAGGGGACAGCAAAAAGAGAAGTTTCAGCAGGAGCTGAGTGCACACAGTGTGAGTTGCATGTCAAAAGCAGGTTATGTGCTGTTTGCTTAATATATCCTATTACTCGTTGGGTACTTATGGAAAAAATTATTCTCTGTTCACAGAATTTTTGTATAGGAGGACATCTATGCTACAGAATAGGAATTTTAACTCATTTCATGCAGGGCCTTATGGATGTCTAAAGTGTCCAAGAAATGTTTAGTATTTGACAAAATATGCCAGTAATAAATATATTAGTTGATTTTTTTTGAGAGAACAGAATTATAAATATTGAAGCAACAAATGAAGAAAAACATGATAACATGATTTCATAAATCCTTTTCCTATTAGGGAGTAATATTTTTGATGTGATTCATTGTCTCTTTCTTCACAGAGTATTTGTACTTACATATTTTGAATAATATACTTAGGGAATGAAAAATAATACCAGATAGGAAATCAATAGGAACATTTATTCTTATTATTCATGTCAGCTATTGTTTAGGGGACATTAAATAGTGTTTATACAACAGCACTTGCTCTCAGACCATTTCCAGTGTGTCATATTTTTTGTGAGTGATGCTTACTAATATTTTCTTACTTTGTGCCTCAAGAGAATGAATGAGATAGAGTAAGCATTGATTCCTAATTTGGGTAACTGAGTGAATAGGCTGAAGTGGGATGAATATTGTCAGAACTGATTCTTCCAAGGGCTAATTCCAAAAAGCTTGTATTCTTAAAAGATCCTAAAATATCAATTTATCAAAGCCACTAAATGTTCCTGACCTTCCTCTGAGATAATCCAGTTAGCTGAAATCTCTAATTGTGAATGTCTTACTTTACAGATTTCCATCAGGCTGTGCTAGCCAAGCAGTAATTCCTAAGGAATATTCTTGCTTCTGAAATGTCCAGTTAAGTAGTAACAGTGTGAATGCAGATGTGGGAAACATCATGCCAGTGACTCATGATGAATGATGAAAAGTGTCAACCTGAAGACCTGGCCAAAACACTAGGAATGTTTGTGTTTCTTGTGCTGATCAAATGCGCATGCCAGAAAGAACTTTTACCTCTGCTGTTGTCTGAATCCCTGGAGATGCTGAGTGGTGGAGGCACTTCCTATACTAGACCTTGATTTGGATGGTCCCCAAGTCACTTTTATTCTAAGAAGGCCGTCAGAGAGAGGATTTCATGCCAAGTAGTCTGTCACTGGCAGCACATTTACATGTGGAACCAATGACTGAACCATAAAAAGTAATGTGAAGAATAGCTGCCACTGTGTGATTTAAAACTCCCTAAGCAGAACAGAATGAGATCAATGAAGCCAAGAAAAGTGTCTCTGGAAAGATAACAGCAAGAATGTTTCAGCTGAGGTAGAAAAATCAAGGTCTGAGTTAGAGGTTCAGGCATTGCCAGACTCAAAGATCTAGATACTGTAAAAGGTGACAGCAACAAAGACGCTGTGATCATTTTGAATGTAAAGAAACTGAATCTGTATGGAATTCTTGCAGTAGAGCCTCCGGGTTCCAAAGACTTCCCAGATATCTGGCCAAAAGACACTCACGAGATCTTCTAAGTTTCTTGTTGCTGCACAATGATACACTATTTAAATAAATTGCCTCTGTCAGAGGGCAAACTGTCAGTTTCAGGAATGACTTCACTGGCCTGATTTCTCACTTTGCCAACCATGCTGGTGTAGCTGCAGTCCCTTTTGAATAACGTTTCTTGAAAGCTGGGTGTTAGTGTCAAATTACAGCAAGTCTTATAACTGGACTGCAAAGTTTTAGTACGCTTAGAACTATATTTATTGTTGTGTTATTTAGTCCTATAATTAATATCCATTGAGAAATCTTGCACATTGAGAATTGCATAAGACACCTGTTTTGGGGATTTGCAGACTGAATGTGTTTGATTAGAGAGTTGTGAAGTATCTCAATATTTATGAGATGTATGAATACATAAAAAAATATTCCAATATTATTGGAGCCTGAAATCCAAAGGACCATGAATTTTTACAGTGGACAGAAACACCTGCATGATTTGCCTGGCTAAAGTTACCTCATTGTATCAGGTATAAGTGTCTGGATAATCAAGACTTTTACTGATTACTCATTTAGGTTCAAATCATGACACTAACAGCTGTGGAGGTCTGTGTTGCAGCCTTGCTCTCAGATCCTGTTTTCCTCCACTTCCCTGTATATTTAAGAATCACCTCCAGTTCCTTGCTGCTGATGTGCAGTTAGAACACTTGAAAAATTAATTGATTGCTGCCAGAATAATCATTCCTTGTACTTATACAGCTGCAAAAAATTTGCATACTGTAGATTCAGAGGAATTATGGCGTCCTGAAGTTTTGTCAAATGGCTAAATATAGTGAATGAGCATCCCAACACTCACATTAGAATGGAAAAAGCTTAAAAGTCCAAAGTTTATTCTCTAGAAATCTCAAATGTGAGCAAATGAGTGCAATTGCAGTGTTCCTGGAGATACTTTTGTTATTGCTGTGAGATGAAAGATAAACATTATGTCAGTAAAACCCCTGTGGTCCTTTCTAGGAAAAACATACACCAAGATTTGCTTTCTCTCTGTCACATAAACTTTTTTTAGTTTTACGTATATGTTAGATGGCTGAATTTCCAGAGGATTTGGCAATGAGTTTGGCTGGCCTTCACTTTTTGTACTTTTTTTAAAAAAAATTTGATTCTTATGGTATGTGGCACTTTTTCTTGGGTGATTTCAAAGTCCAAACCTCTTTGTTTAATATGTTCCATTTCACAGCTGACACACAGCTGCATTGCTTTATTCTGTTCCCTCAGTGACCATAACCACAGAACAGCCGTACAATGATTTCTGAAATACTGGCAAACTTTATCTTTTGATAGAGGTTTTCTGAATGGGAAAATATAAACTTCATGGTACTCATTCTAAAATAAGTAGCTTTTTTTCTTTTTCCTCCCAGCTGTCAGTGCTTGGAGGGGTGGAAGAGACAGAAAACTGATTGTGTAAATGCAATACCCCAGCATGAATTCATATTAATGATCATAGTGGAATTAAGAGATTTTGCAAGATCATTAAAATCCTGCTCAGCTCCTTGTGATAAAGAACTCAGAATACTACTTGACAGACAAACGATGCACAGGTGGCTTGAAGGTTGTTGCTCATGTCAGCCTCCCTCTCTTCCTGCCATTTGAAGGCAAAATCCCATTCTCCTTTAACTGCAAGTGAAGAGCTGCACTTTCTTGAATCTCCAGCCCTTGCATTTGTTATAAACCCTGCATGGTATAGGTTTGCTTGTGATCTAAACCACAGACAGCTTTCTATTGTTTTAGCTGAGGTAAAAGTTGTGTTTGTCTTGTGCAGCTGTGACACTCCAAAATTCAAAATTAATTTGTTCACCTGAGTTTCAACCTATAAAATGGCTATAATGTTTTGAAAGTGCTAATTTATGAAAGCTTACAGTTCTTATGTAGGTAATTTTAATGGTGTTTTAAAGACTGGAGATTAGAGATACGTGTATTGCCAAAGCCCAATCTTTATATCAGTAAAATGCAGGAAAATTACAAAAATATATTTTGCAGTTTATGATAGTATATTCAATTCAACATGATTACGTATGTTTCAAGGTGTTTTTCCCCCCAATCCTAATACAGTGCACTAAAAAACAACATTCTTAGGTGAAGACATGACACGGTCAACTCAAAAGTTGTCTCATACTTGGGCATTGAGAAGAATCAGGGCTGAAAGAATTGCTGAGAACAGAAAGAATTGCTTTTATCTCTCAAGCTCTACTTGTAGCTTCACAAGTTCAAGTACAGTAGTACCAGTACTAGTACAAGTAGCTTCACTAGTGAGACATACAAATAAAGGGGGAGATTTTTTAAAAATTTCACTTGTACTTGTGCCCTAAGATGATCCTGCTTGAGCAAGGAATTTGCACCAGATGACCCACTGTGGTGCCATCCAGCCAAGCAGGAGTACATATCTCCCTCCGGCATATTTCTCAGTTTGCTTATAACAATGGTTTGCGTGAATGGTGACAGATTTGTTAATTAGAGACCAGCAGAATTACTACAGGTGCTTGAAGGATTTAAGCAACACTGCTCCCTTCAGCAGAGTGCAAAAGATTTGCCCTGCAAGGGTCTGTGGCTGAGTAGCTCTGCAAAACCATCTTTATGCCCCCAGGGATGGTGTTCCCAGGGGATAAAATGGAAAGCCCATGATGACCCTTTTTTTCAGGTACTTCAGAGCAGAGGCAAAGTAACCCATCTAGTCAGGGGTTCTCAGACTGAAGCTGCACAGCCTGATATTCCCTCCCATGTACTATCCAACTGCCATGGAATAAAAATGGTGTGTGCAATCCCATTAGCCTAATTAAAATTTACAGAGCACAGTCTAGGCCAAGAGGCATAGCCTAGGTCAAGAGGGGCAGCTCTACTCTGAGAGGAGTCAGTGGATTTACAAAATACCTTTCTCTTTCCAGTGACCGAAGTTCAGCTCTTCAAACATGTTGTTACTCTCTGTGTTAAGACAACACCTATCATGAAAATGACTAGACACTGTGATGTGAGGGTGGAAAATTAGGTACTCCAAATATGGCAAGGTGTTTGGAGGAGATCAGACAGACTCATTTTTATTAAAACTAGTGTTTGTTTTCATGAAACAGTGAAGCCACTATGAATGAACTTTTTCCAAGATACCAGTCTACTAATAAACTGTGAAAAGACACTAAAATTCATCTATTTATCTTTTATTAATAGCTTCATAACCAGGCATAGTGACTCTCCCTCCCTTCCTTTGTGAAGAACATTAACTGATGGGAGTTTTGACACTTTTCTTGTTTGTTCTTTATAGGCCATTTAAAAACAAAGACTTTAAAATGTGATCAATTGTAGTGGCTTGCATGGACAGGTACTCAAAGGCACAGAGAGAATAAGATTTTATGCCCTGATACATATACATCATGTAGTTTTCTGAAGATTTGGAATAGCTAGACGTAAATAGAGATCATTAGACAAGAATGTCTTTTGGTCACTATCAATAGTCTATTTTCTTTTTATTCATAATTAACTGGTATTTCCCTCTTTTTAGTATTTCCCTCTTTTGCTTGCCTACCAAGACAAATTGGATCAAATATCTGTTTTTCTGTTATTTGAATTATTTCATTATTCACCAAAGAGGTGTTTGTCAGGGTGGGTAAGCAGAAGAAAAATGAAATGAGTTGAGAAAGTTTAATAAACATAAATAAAACTTGAAAACAGCAGCTTAAGGTTTTTGAGCCTTCAATGACCCTTTGATTACTTCCATTTTTCACTCCTGTGTGTAAGTATGCACTGCAGCAAATACAGTAGGAGAGGGAGTGAGTAGAATAAGATTTGCCATAAACAAAAAGGGAAAACCAGAAAGAGGTAGAATTGGACTTGACCACTTGAGTGCAGAAACACCTTTTGTCATAGCTCATACTTGGCAAATGCATCTGTTGAAAAAACAGGCTGAAGTATACCCTCCTACATTTGAAATCTTTTTGGGTTTTGAAGCTGGATAAAATGACCCCAGATTGCTTTTGCAGGGGTGCTCCTTCCCATGGGAGATTTGACTTCTTGCTCCTCCACGTGAAAGCTGTGGCTGTGGAGGGGTCTCTGGCTCCTGGACCCTACAGATATGCACTGGTTATATTTTGATGAGGTTTGGTTTAGAATGAAGAAGTTACCTGTGAGTTGAAGATCCACTGCATTGCGCTTATAAAGATGGCATTTGTGAGATGGAACACACTCTGAGGCCACACAAACCAAAATAATGCCAACAATGAGGAAATAAATCAGAGGAAATTAGTACTGTTACCAGGAAATCCTAGCCAGAGGGACCAGCTGTTGGGTGTTACTGTATTCAGGAGCTTCCTTTTCCCCAACATAATGCTTCTGGGAAACCTGTACTACATCATCTCCTGCTCCTACTGGAAGCACCTGTTCTGCGTATATTAGCTTAAAGGTAGAAATATGGGTGTCTCTCAATGGTGGCTGTGATTCTGTTTCATAATTTCATATGTTCTCTTGAAAAAGCAAATTCCCCCTTTTAAAATTCCTATTGCTTTAAAAATTCCTACAATGACGGTTAAAAAACAAATCTCATGGCAGGAGTGTTGTTACACAGTCTTTTTGCTTGCCACCTCTGGTCTGCATTTCAGCTATGTGCTAACTTCCCACCAGAAGAAAAGTAAAAAGAGTAAGTATTTGTTTGACCTAATGCCTCAGGTTTTCCAGGTTGACGTAGAGAGCAGATTTGAGCTTCAAAGCTCAAGATTTGAGCATCCCTGTCCCATCCCTCCAACAAAGCCTTTGCCCAACAGCCAGCAAGTTTCTTTTTCCATGCTTTTTGTTGATTATATTTGCATTACTGAAACTTTGCACACTTTTTTTCTATTTGTTTTTCTTTTTCCTTTTTCTTCTTTTGGAAGACCGGCCTCTCTTTCGCTTGTAAAGTTTTTTCCCACAAAAAAAAAAAATCCTTACTTTTGTGGGAATACAGGTGAAATGAAGGTTCTACCTGGAGCATTCAAATCCCTGCAATTTAAAAATTGCCAGACCGAGGGTGACCTTCAAACAAAAGGTGCAAAAGTTTCATTCTTCTAGCATGTTTTTTAAACATGCCAAGAGCTTCCACAGGAAAATTCATTTTTCTTTTCCCATCTTCCAGGGAAAGCTGATTTGATATTTTGTGAGAGCTACATATATTGACAAACAGAGACCACAATCTTCTTTATTAATGACTGCAAGGTTGTGGTGTGAAAATTTGTCTCAGTCTTCAATGCACTGCAAATGTATTCCTGCATGGCAAGCCTGAAATTGTAGAAATTCTGTTTTCTATTATGTTGTAAATTGACCTTCTACAATAAAAAGGCAGCACAAGAGGACAGCTTGGATAGTACTACAGTTGCTTCTTGGATTTTTCAGAGACTTGGTGCTTCCCACCTTTGACCTTGTGAATTTTGCAGATAATAAAGAAATAATAAATACTTTGTGCAGTTAAGTTCAGGGTAGGTTAGATAAAAATTAAACGGGAACTGTGACAAACTGTAGCTGAATTTTAAATGAGTATAAGACTATTATGACTACTGATGTCTTGAATCCCAAGTTCTATATTAAGGTCAAGATAATGGCTTAGTGTTTTATGAGCCTTTGTAGTCTGAGCGGCACCATCTCTTTAATCTTAACTTTGCCTCGAGGCAAAATAAATCTCAATGTTGTAAACTTATTGTAACATAACTGCCCTGTTCAGGAATGATCATTTTTTTTCTAAATGTCACTAATGGCTTACTGTGGCAAAACAAGAAAGCAAATCTTACTCCTTCTCTTGAAATGGCAAATCTGGAAGTACTGTATCTTTCCTGTGTGAACTGAATCTTTATTTTTGAGCATTTCATCTCCAGCATTCTGAGTTTGTTCAGTTATTTTCATCACTGCTTAACTTGGGAGAAAACTGAGTGCCATCTTCAGTGGCATTCTCTGAATTTGCACAGCTTATTTGTTTATGCATCTGCCATATCCCAAGACATATATGAATAAATCAAGAATGGACCTTATGAGTGTCTGTCTGACTGTTTGAAAAAGAACTGCCTTGATTGGGTGGAGGGAGAGAGAGTATCATGTGGGGTAGGGACTTTACTCCATGAATGTCACAGCCCTATAGTTTTGTTGCCTGAACAAAAAAACATGTAAGACTCTGCCTGTGCACAAGACCCAGTATAATGGATTTGTCAGAGGAGCCCTTCTAGAGGTGATACCTCTGTGATTTTTCTTAACATTGTGCTGCTATGGTTATTTTTCTAATATTTTTTTTTTTATTTTTTTGTCATTTTTTTTTTTTTTTTTTATTTTTATTTATCTATTCAGCATCTGTTCCTTTTTTTCAGGATCTTAAAAATTGCGAGGTCATTTGGAAATGGAGATAGACTCCTTCACAGTGATAGAGTTTGTAATTTTATGCAGAATTCTTTAATGAGACATAGAGTGCATCCTGGATTACTCTGCATATCAGATGATTTCCATGTTGCCGCTCATTCCAAGAAAAAGCTGATAATGAAGTGCATGGATCATCAAGGTATCACAATTATTTGACAAAGTGAAACAAAGAGTAGACAATGTTCAATAGCCAGTTTAGTGCTTTACACTGTCCTAGATAAACATCATGGGGACAATGCATTTTTTATGTCTGTTTTTATATAGGTAATAATTTTATATTGGGCCACTCTCATATTCTGGATGCTGCTCTGGTCACCACAATCCCTGATCGTGAACAGAGACTAGATGATCTTTTGAGGTCCCTTTCCACTAAAATCATTCTATGATTCTATTTAGTCTTAACTCATCCAGTCTGCCTCCACAGCAATGGAGAAAGATGCCTGCAGAAAATTTGTTGTATTCCAAGTTGGTCTATGTGAGATAGAAGAAAATAATTGTTCTCAAGGAGCACTTGCTACTCTCCATTGCATGAAGGGAACCTTGTTAGGTGTTATAACAGAAAACATAGTTGGCATCTTAGTGAGATACCCTGGACTGAAGGGAAATCACTTTCTAAAGCGTTTTTAATGGGGACATTCAAGTGTGGAAATAGTCACAGAGGGAAGAGATGTTGGTCTGGCTTTAGCACCAGATACTCTGAACCAATTCATCATTTTTTAAACCTGGCGGAAAATCTTACCTCTCATATTAACCTTCTTTGGTACATAGAAAACAAAGTTTTCTGTGTTTTTTGCCTGTAGACCATTGTAATCAAATTAGGATTCTTTCCAATTTCTGTTCAAAACCTGAACAGCACAGCAACCTGCATCCATTTCTCTCTCTCTCTCTTTATTTTTATCTTGAAAGTGCATTACAAAATCCTGGTTTTTATTATCACTTCTTTGAAGCTCAAATCTGCTCTCTAAATGAAATAAAATGTTATTTAATGCCCTCTCTGATGTATATTTATATCTCCAGAATCTCTGTAGGCTGACATTGGTCATCTGTGCCAGACATGGAGTCTGCCATTCTTCCTTCAACTCATTCACCTTGCATCAAGGAGGGTGTGAGGATAAATTACTCCTTTTCTGCTGCCATGCTTGCAATCATTTAACAGCCTTGTGTCAGGGTAGAAGTGCCTATAGGTTTTGGATCATGTATACTTGTGAAAATTGTTCATTAGAAGTGAAAAAAATTTCTTGCATGATGCATTCAAAAAAGTTCTTCCCTCCGTGGAATTGTTGCTGAACAAATTTTAAAATATCTTTTGTTTAAAAATACAGTTAATTCCATTAAAGTAATAATATTATTCAAGGCTATTTGGTCTGTGCATATTAAAGAGTTAGGATTTTTTATTGTTACAGTAGGATCTTGAGGAAAAAGTTTAACAAAACACAATAAAAATGGTTAGTGTAAATTATTGTGCATTCTCAGGCACTGCACCAAGTTAATTTTATTGGGGGTTTTTTGGGGGTGTGTTTTGGGGGTTTTTTTGGTTTTTTTTAATTGAAAACTGCAGCACTTTCAGGATCTGGAATGCTGCCACCTTCCTTTCCCTTGTATTTCTAACCAATTTATGGCATAAGAGCTTCCAGGTGTAGAGTGCTTTTTGAACAATTTTGTACAGTGTTAGGACAATGACATTTCAGTCCTATTTGAGATCTGCTGAAGTTACTGTATTGCTAATAATAATGCTCTGAAAAAGCACTGTTAAAGCTTAAAGCCCCTGGGGACTTCACATTGATGATATGATGCACACCAGCTCACCTCTACAGAGATCCTCATTCGTGCTCTTAAGGCAACCTGAAGTCTTGTTGCCTTAGACATTTTAAACTTAACTTAAACCAAACTTACTTATGATGATAGATATAAATCTCTGCCCTGAGGAACAATTACTGTCTGGATCTTGACCCTGCTTTAACTGATCGTGACAGCTACTGTACTTCTATCTATCAGGTATTCTTCCCAATCCAATTGCAAAGGGAACTGGTTCTAAAAAAACCCTGTTTAAAGTCTGTCTGGTGGCAGAATTTAATAGCTGTTGACATAACCCAATAAATTGGTAGTAGCTCACAGAGAATAATGCATGTGACAGAATTAGCCACCACCACTGAGTATGGGCAGCTGTCAGGCAGAGCTGTTCTGGACTTCTTTGTGAGTACCAGCGTCTCTTATGCTAGGGAAAATATTTTGCAATGGCCATTTAAAACCAGGTCTCCTAAATGCTCTCCTGTGTTGGTAACAGGTCATGAATTTAGAGGAGATATTTCTGTTTCCTGCTTGGCTGGGTGCAGAGAAGAACCTGAAAGAATAAGCACTGTGAAGCCTGCAGTATGACAGCAAGAACACTTGCAAAAGCAAGTGTAAAAATGTGCTTTCTGCCTATGCCCGTGCAATTAAAACATGACTGTTCCAGTCTCGAACTAAAGTAAATGTCAAAGGAATACAGAAATTCTGTCTTTTTTTTCCATATGCAAGGTAAAATGCCCATAGTGATTTTTGTGTTGTTTATCATTGGTAGCTTATACATATATACTTGCTCAGGTTTCTTATTTCACAACAAATACTAGGAGAAGATATAGCTTGTATTCCTCTACCATGCAAGGCACACAAATAATACATTTTCTGCTTCTTAATATTTTTAAATTAAAGGAATTGTTAATTTCTTCTGTGGCTTATCTTTAAGTGTAAAAATTTGGGCTGGTGGTTTTTTTTTCCTCTTTCTTACAAATAGAACAATATAACTTTTGACTAGAGTCTTTTGACTTTAAGCTATTTCAATTTTTAAAAAAATTTCATCTCAATAAGTAAGTATATTTCTCTTTCCTGTAGTTATTTTTTATGTTCAACAGTCCTCCAAATTTAATAGCAAAAGCAGATCAATATTTTTGCAAGTAATTATTACATGTGTTAGAGTTCTTGCAGTTGCTCCCACAGGGTTATAAGAGATGGAGAATGTAACCCCTTTGAACACAATGTGCCTATGCACACTCATTTGGGGGACAACTGCATGTCACTGGCAGGTACAAGGACCCCCAATGACTATAACTGAGGCAAGGAGATGAAGACAAAGAACTCCCTTTACCACATATAAATCTCAAGGGCGTTTGTATTGTTACAAATCCCAGACTCGTTACACCCTCTTTTTAATCATTGCCACTTAAAGATGCAGTTAATTAGATGTATTTTAACTGCTTGTGTTGGTGTGGGATGATCCAGGACCAGTCATTGAAGGGGAAGCAGAGTGGGCACAGCCCCACGGGCAGCCCCTAGCACTCTGTACCTCACATTTTCTCACCACTCCCAGTGCTCATCCCTGTTCTTCCCGAGGCTTAGGAAACAGGTAATTTATCTTCCTAGTTATCACTGCTGATCAGGAATGTTGTTCTCCTTTGAGGGTGCAGAGAGAAATGGTCTCTTTCCTTTGAAAGAGTACTTTGCTGAGTACCGCCCGTAAAGTGGAAAAAAAGAGACAAAATACCTTGTTTGCTTTGTCTTATAGGATATTTATTGGTTATGAAACTTATGAAAGGCAGTATGGAAATAATTTCAAAATAATATACACTGGTCTTTATAGGACTATTTTGGTAGATACAAATAAAATATGTGATTGAAAATAGTTATTACGGTTGTATAATGCTTCAAAGCAATTTTTTATACTGAGAATATTCATATTTCTACACAAGTATTTGACAGAGCAGCCCTGTCACATGTGTGATGGCTAGAAAACTCTTTCCTTGAAATATGTTAAATCTGAGGTTGTGTTCTAGGATACTTAAAGCTCACAATTTCTCCCTCTTTCTCTCTAAACAAACTCACACAAGATATGGCACACACGTCTGTGTGTTCCGCTGTGGGAAACAAGTGCTGAGCTGCCCACACAGATTGCATATTAAAGAATTTAGCTACCCAAGCTGCAAGTGACACAGCTAGGAACAAACCCAGGTAAGATTAATGACAGGAAGCTGGGAAAATTTTCTCCCAAACTGAACCACTTTGGTGGTACGAATAATTGTTATTCATTACAGGTTAGTTCTAGCAGCACAACAAACACTATTGTCAAGCTTGCTAATTCCCTGAGCTTGTTTACCCACTAGTTTAAGAAGATTTTGTGCTTAGTGCTGTTTATTCATGTTCCTCTCGATCTTTTTGTAGCGTTTGTTTTGATTTTTTCATGTTCTCCAGAGCAAGTGGATATGTTCCCTCTTTGCAGCTCTTGATATAGCAATATCTGCTAAGAAAACAGAGTGAAATGTTTCAGAAATATAAAAGGAACTCTACTGCCTCTCAAACAAAGGAGTAATACTATAAGGTTGGAGATACTTTTTAGCAATCAAGCAGAGGCATTTGTACTTTGATTAGCTTGAAAAGGCATAGTCCTTTTAAAAAAGATAGTTTTTTGGTTTTCCTTTATTTTCCCCTAAATCTTTAGAGAATGAGTTTGTTCTAGGCTCATTTACACTGAAAACTTCACTTCGACATTGAAAGATAAATGATTGCCTTATGATAACTACATAGTACATTTATAATATAACTTCTATTTTTTATATTCCTCCTACTTCAATTTTTTTTATGATACCTGCAATTATGGGAGATTTAGGAAATAAATTACATGAAATATTAAATAATGTACAATTCCTCTACCTTCTACACATCCTAAGTTTTTAGGATAACCATGACACTTTTTTATTATCACTTCTCCAGTTTCCTTTTAATGTCTCCATATCACATAGCTGTTCATATAGTCTGGTAACAGGGAAAGAATATCAATAGAAAAAAATCATAATGTCTTAGCAGGATACCTCTCTAATTTTAATAGTATAGCATCTAGAAACCCTAACCAGAATTTAATAAAGAATATATTTTAAATTTTGGATTGATTTATCAGAATTTAAGAATTTGATTTCAAGTCACTAGAAAATAAATAAAGAAAAAACTAGAACAAAACAAAGTAGGGGGGAAATGATGTAGTGGTAAAATACCCAAGGCTCTATTCATATAATCCAAGTGTGAATAACAGCTGCCACATATTTCTGGTCCCTTGATATTGAGTGAGGAGGTTGACTGGAAGACCTTAAATTAGCATTTGCTCTGAATTGCCTCATGGAGGAATCTCTGCCACTGGTTTTAAAGAAATCCTGTATGACTAGTTGGATGAGGTAAATTATATGAAAACTAGCCCCTCAGAAGATTATATTTTCCTTTATGTGCTTTCTGTAAACTCTAAGAGAGGATTGTGCATACTTGAGTGGCATCTAGCATGATGGGAGAGGATTCGCCAGAGGACTTCTCATCTGCTATCATGGTAAATTAATGCTAAAATAAGAATTTCACATTTGAAGCGAGTTGTTCAGTCTAGCAAGAATTATGAATAATATTTATTTAAGGCGATACGGTGCGCCCAGGTAGGGTTCTGCTTAAGTTCTTAAGAAAGCACCCAGAAAAGTCTGAAGGTTCATGACCAAATCACTGAAAAATCAAAAGAAATGAAAATGAGTAACAGCATCTAGAACAGCCAGAACTGCTCTCATCTCCTCAAAACCTGATCATGTCAATAAATTTAATGTTAAACATCAAATACTGAGATGCTGGAAGAGAGCGAGAAAACAAAGAAAAGCTGACAAAATCTCATCAACATATCTGAGCTATGATCTTGCCCTTAAATTGGATTCCAACACACCATGCTGTTCAAATGACCCCTTCTTAAAAAGACTGCCAGCAACTGCAGTAAGTGGAGACCTGTGCTGGCCTCTGCTTTCTCTGGGTAATATATACCCTGGAGAAAGGAAATAACTCACAGCATAATCAAGTTAGATCTATAATTTCTAGGGTATTTTGTATTGTCCTTTCAGATAATGTAAGGTCAGTAGATAAATCTAAAAAAGCAAAATGTCAGAACAAGCATCAACCCTGTCTTCTGTAAAAAGGAGTCTTGACATAGTTCAAAACAAATATTTATAAGATCATGTCCTTGTGAACAATGTTCCTAAATGTTAAGATCAAAATGTTCAATAAGAGTTTAGCTTGGATGTCAATCCTCTCAGTTATGAACAAACTGGTAAGAATTTCTTTTTCCCTCACCATTCTATGGATACAGGAAACACAGGCCTGGTACAATGTCAGTGTCCAAAACCTAGACCAAAGTTCATTTTTTCCAAGATTTTCCCTTATTACTTTATATATTGACAAATAATGTTTCTATCTAGATTCATAGTACTGTTTGTTTCCTGGGTGAACTACCGGACAATGATGCTGAGGTAAGTCTTTCTTCCACCTGTAACTCTGTTACTGAGCTTCTCCTAAATCTGGCAAGTTGTTGTACTTTTGTAACATAGTCATTATTTACTATGTTTTTTTGAAAAATGTGTTGTGATCGGAAGTTTCTGTAAAAGAAACAGGAAATTAGGAAGGTGTCATGGTTTAGCCTTGACTGGACAATTTTGTAATATTGACACCTGATTAAGCCAATGAAAAGGGTGGATATGCCTGTAGTGAACATACATTTTGAGGTGAGATTCTATAAATAGCTCTCTTCTGGTTTCCAGTGGGGTGAGTTGAGAACCTCTGCCCGGCTGTTCTCTATGGCTGGGCCAGGCTGAGGTTCCCCCTGCCCTCCCCCGGCACCCCTGGCAGGCAAAGGGGAAGGAGAGGCAGTGATGGGGGGAGGAAGGCTCAGTCCAGTCCTGGATGCTGAGATTTGCTAATCCAGAACAGCCCCACACAGCAAACCGGGGGCTGAGCCAGGCCTGGCATCTGCTGGGCAGGGAAAGGGAGGTGATCAGCCCTGGTGTGAGACATCTGAAGCCTGACCAGGCTGGAAAAAAGATCTTAACCTCCCTCTTTCAGCACAGCTGGAACTGGAAGCAGCAGCAGGGCTCGAGATTCTGGCCCAGCTCCAGCACAACTGCAATGCATCACCTGACTGCCCTAACCTGGATGCTGCCCTGCTGTTAACTCTTTTACTAAACAGATGAAACTTCCAAAGCAAGAATCTTACCCAGAAAAAAAAAAGAGACCAGCTGAAATGTAAAAAGACACAGCATGAGACTTAATGTCAGAGGAAGTGAGAAGAGAATCTTAAATGGAAAGGAAGATTGAAGGAGCAGCCTGGTTAGGTTAAACTTCTCTTGTGAAGCCATAGAGAATAGACTAAATACCCTGTAACCTACAAACAGTTTTTTAAGAAGATGCAAAGTTCTAGTCATAGTTGTGAGCTCCTGGAGAAAATTGAACAGAGAGACCAAGGAAGTGAAAGATGATGCCCTACCCATTCAGAGAAGATGACCTCTGTTTCTTGAGATGAAGAGAACTTTTGTTTTATGCTAGAAGAAGCATCCTTAAACTGTACCCTAATAAACTGATATGGCCCATGAGCTGCTGTGGCAGGCTGTTTCATGGGAGGGACTTCACAATGGCAACATTTCTTCCCTCAGGCGGGCAACTGTAGAGTATAAAAGCAAGAACACTAATATCTGGTGAAAAATCTCTGTCGTACCCAAGAGAGACTCCTTTCTCCTTGATGAATTGAGAAATAATTATTTTGAGAGCGATAACTAACTGAGAATTCCAAGTTTTGTCTTTTTATATCAGAGTAAAAAAGTGAAGAGTTAGTGGGGGGAGGAGAAGTGTTTTGAAAGTTTCATTCTAATTTTTTGGTTTTTTTTCCTCTTAGTGTTAGTTAATACAGTTTTATTCCTTTTAAGATTAAGCCTGCTTTGCTCTTAATTAAGAAATTTCAAATTGACAAACCAAAACTGAAATATAAAATTGGTGTTTCCACCCAGTTTCAAACTGAAACCGCAACAGGAGGCAACAGTAACTCCTACCTTAAAGCAAAATGACTAATGAAACTTTCCAGGATGGCCACAAATCCTTACAATGTAAGGCTACCATTGAAGACTGGATTGCTTCACTGAAAAATGTCCTGTCACTTAGAATTCTTTTCCACCTCATTCCAAACATTTTTAGCAACAAACTATTTTGGCTGTGTTTTTTTTATATAATTTTTGTTAGATGGCCATTAGCTGAGAAACCTGGACCTGTGTGTATTTAACATGAATTCTGGTCTTCTCAAAGTCATAACTTGCAAATGCATGAGGAAAGTTACATGCCTATCAGTGTGGGTGTAAATAAATACGCACATATATTGTGTGGTTAAACTAAATAAAACATAATACGTGTGGTTAAACTAAAAACAGACCCCCAAAGTTTTATCAACATATTAAACAGATGAAGACAGTGTCCGTTACTTTCAAGACCTAATTTCTATGCTTTCCTCTTTTGGTTCAAAATTAAGAACAAGCCCCATTCTTGTGCAAAGGTCTTCAGTTTTGGTTTCTAGGCCTCAAGGCAGATATGGAAAACTAGGGTGAGACTGTTCTAACTCACTAGTGCTCACAGGGTGTATGCATAAGCCTGTAAAACATGGATTTTGCATGTTATCTACATGATATCATGTACCACTCTGTGCCTTTTGTGCTTATATCTGAGTTTATTTTGACATAAGGTATAATTTTCATTCTGGACACCCATGCAGAATCTGTTGCCCCATAATTCGCTTACAGAATATGCATGACCTTACACAAGCAACTGGGATGTTTCCTTTCTGAATGTATCAGGCCTCGTATTAAAACTAAGCTGCTTTGCAGGCCTGCATAGAGAACACAAGCTTTTAAAGGTCCATGAGAAAGTTTGTTGAGACCTCTGATAAAAATCAGAACCTTTGAAGTTCATCAATTGTCACTTAGAATAATAGGAATAAGGACTATTCTCTCCTTTTAATTAACATTGGCTGGTGGATGAAGCACTAAGAGATAAACTGTTTGTTAAAGCTTAAGAGTACACCACAGAAGTCTGAGTCAGTATTGTTACTTGAATGCATCAATGAATAACAATGAAAGTAACATAATGAAAAGTTTTTTTTTCTCTCATTTAATTCTAATATGCCATAATGGAAGCTTGTGTGGTATGAGAAGCATTTTCATATATAATTATATTGTTGAAAGCCCCCCAAAAATGAAAATTGTAAATTCTGAAGGCCGCAGAAGGACAGATAAATGAATGGCAAATTCCACTGAGCATTTTATCAGCTTCCTGCCATTCTCTGAACAGTGCCAGATAAAACCCCCAGTGCTTAAAGGTCTTGTGAAAGGCTGTGCATAAGCTTGTAAAATGTGTACTAATTATAGAAAGTACATCATAGTCTCCTCAAACTTCAGTTAGTTTTCTCAAAATATACAAACATCTCTAGTACTTTCCTATCTGGCCAACATGACTGCTTTTAAGATTGAAGTTGCTGACCTGTCTTTATGAAATTAATTGGCCAAAGACTCTTATTATTTGCAAATAGAGTTTTAGCTTCTCTCTTGCTATTCTTCATATACTTTCTGTCACAGACAGAGGAGGTAGTGGGATGAGCCCTTCACTTTTTCAACAGATACTGCTAGAAGACACTGATTTGAACATCTTAGACCTCATCACAGGCACTTGGGCTCAATCTGCTCACAACACCAATTTTCTAATATCAGAATATGAAATTAGAGAAACATGCTACTCCGTTTGTCCTACAAAAGTTAAAAATCCTGTATATTTCAGAAATTAAGAATGTATTATTATGTAATGAGGAAGAAAAGCAACCTGAAATATTTTTTGTGTAACACCTTGGAAAAAACTATTCATCTGAACACTCACAGACACATACAGAGAGAAAAGGAAAAAGAAATGGATGCTTGTTAGTTTAATAAACTGAAATTTTTCTAAGACTGAGCATAGCCAATCCTCTCCTAGTAACTGTGGCTTTGCCAACAGTGGTTGGGAAGGAGTGAGAAAGAACTTCCCTGAAACTATCTTTTTTTGAAACACTGAAATTATTCAATGACAGGCACACTGAGGATGAAGCCAGGTATGGCTTTTTGCTCTTGGGTGTTACTTCTGCTGCCCTTAGAGGAAGGAGAGGGAAAGGAGAAAGAAATTCAGCTGGAATGCAGATTTCAGGAGAGAGAATGAAAACAAATAGGGCATGAGTTAACAGAAATACGAACAAAGACATGGGAGAAGTGATATCAAAAGGTACCAGAAGATCACAGAGAAATGGGAGACTTGAGCTGAATGGAGATAAAGAAGCAAATTGTATATTGTTACAGCAGACCTCTCATTAGGGGTAGAAATGAACCAAGACACAGACTCATTTAACAGCGTGAAAAGGGTCCCAGTTTAGTCTTCTTTATAGTTAGCCATCCTGACTCTCACTATAGCAGGCTCCTACTGGAGGGTCAAACTGCAGACTAACTGATGGTTATCTCCTGCTGTGCTATGTCTGCAAATATCTGTTTGCAGACTCTGAATGCAGGCCTTAGCTAGCTTCAGGCTCCAACGGCAGCCTCTAACATCCTCAGACTCAGCCTGACCTCACAGTTGATCTTTTGCCAGGAATAACTCTCTTCCTTGTTTCAGTCTTCGTATCTCTCTGAAGCTTTCCTTCTCCCTCAGGGCTCCTCTACCTCCACAAGGCTCTCTTCCTCAGGCTCCTCTTCATCAGAAGGCTCCCTTGACCAGCTAACACACTCCTTTTATCACACCTATCTTTATTAGTTACAGCTGCAACCCCATTAAGAGTAGGGCTCTTCCTTTCCTTTGGTAATTAGTACAACTGTGATTTATCAGGGGCAAAGTCACCTGTAATCCCTTCCTTCACACCACCGTGTATAATCAGGGGAAGAAATATTCTTGTAGAGCCCAGGGCTGAGGCCATCCACTTGAATTCTGTCTGTCTATGAGGCAAGACTTTTTCAAGTCTTTCAGAACATTCTACAGCAGATTCCTGAATTGATATAATTACTGTTTGGCTTGGTTGCACTAGTATGTTGGGATTTTTAATAAAGTTTTCATTGCTATGGACAAAATTCCTTTTCATCTCTCCAGCATTTAACAGGCCCATTGGATCAGCTGTTGGATCACCTGGAGACTTCTGAATAGTTATGAAGTCAAAATAAAATTATGTTGAGAAATCCATTCAGTGCCAGTAGCTCAGTGTGCAGCCGCAGAGGGAGCTGCAGCTTGAGCTCTGGGTGATGGGAGCCCCAAGCGTGAGGCTAAAACTGATACTGACCCTTTGCACAGGAAAAGGCATGGGACTTCAATCCACCAGGTGACTGGACAATTGGGGACACAGCAGGAGCCAATGACACAGAGGAAAAACCCCACACTATCACACAGAGACTGTGAGGGTATAAAAGCCAGGGGTTCCTTGGTTTGGGGTCCCAGTTCAAGCTGCTATATTACACCACGACTAAGGTCTTTTAAGGATCCAGATGCCTGAGGCTCTGCTATGGGAAACCGAGGGTTGAGCAGGTATGGAAACCTTGTCTGACTGTGCAGGGTGTGGAGGGACTCAGGTGAGGTGCTCATTGGCTTCCTGGAGCTGCCTGCTGCAAAGGGGACTCGGTCCCAGATCAGGTGGTTCAAGTGTGTGACTGCCAGAACATCTCCTGGATGGACAGACAGAAAAGTTTCCTTAATACTTACATAGTTACTGTAATTGGAATGCGTGCTACATTGCTATTCCTACAAATACTTCTGAGAATGCCAAAAAAATACATTTTTCTTTTGGGGATTCTTATGTGTGGAGAAATATTGTTTATCTTGGTACTCTTAAAAATAGTTTTACCAGACTCATGAACTACTGTGCGCATATATTCTCTATTTTTTCAAAGAAAAACAGAAAAAAGCACGTTCTCATTTTTGCAGTGGTACTGTGAGTGTGAGTAAAAACAGTTTCTCTCCATTGCAGTCAATCAGAAATTTATGTTGCAAATGCATTTCAATTTTATCTCTGCTTGTATTCTTGAGCAGTTCCTTTTTTTTTTTTTTTTTTTTTAACACGTGAAAGGCATGATATCTTTGTCTTAATATTAAGGTACAAGTCAGGCTTGTTGTTTGCATCAACAGGCCTAGGCTGATACTGTTTGAGAACAGGTAATGCAATTTCTGAAGATCATCATCACAGGACAGTGCTGTCTTTACTTCTGCAGCACTCATGGCTGCTCTGTGCAGAGCTGTCCTCTCTCCAGTGCTGCACTTCAGGAATTACAGAGTGGATGGTAAAAACCCAGAGCATGCAAGATCCACTGCTTCCCACCACTGGAGCAAAGGGTTTATCATATCCTGTGGGGAGGTCACTGCATGGCTAGTCACAGCTGCAATGCAATTCCTCTAGAAAGTCTTAATGGTCTGACTGTGCTTTTTTTTTTTTTTTTTATTTTTTTATTTTCTTTTTTTTTTTTTTTTTTTTTGTTATTTGGTTTTTTTTTTTTTTTTTTTTTATTTTTTTTGGTTTGGGTTTTTTTTTGAGAGAAGTTCATTAACAATTTTCTGGAGTGCTGAATTTTAAATGAAAATAAGTTTTCTTAAATCTTCACTATTTTTATTTTACTTTATTTTGCTCGCAGCTTCACCTAAGAAGCATAACACTGAGTGAAGTCTTAAGCTGGCTAATTGATTTTTTTTCTTTAGCCTGTGGTCAAGTGCATCATGGAGTCACACAAACAGGGCAGCGAATCACAGTCTGGGAAGTCAACTGATGGCTCCAGCTGAGTGTGCTGGGCTTTTTGCCTGCATGTTGGCAGTTTGCTGGATCAGAACCTGGGGTTAGGAGCCTTGGATCTCAGCAAGAGGAACAGCTCTGCCTCTGTGCTCGGCTTTTAGCAGTTTTTTAGCAGAATTTAATTTGATTGTGGGTTAATATTCACACTTTTAAAATCAGTTATTAAGGCTTGGATAGCTCTACTAATGGGTTTTGCAAACTTCATTTGCACCTTCACAAATCTTAGTGGGAGTTCAGCATTCACTGTGAACAATAAAATGTTTGGCTAGTTTGCTCACAAATTTTTTTTCTTTGCCAGAGGCACTTAAAAACAATGCTCCAGAAAAATGCCTAGAATCTGTGTGTGTGTGTTTTTTTTTTTCTCTTGTTTATTGCTGCTTTCCCGTGCCTTGCCTACTCCTCCCTAGAGAGTGGAGAATATAAAGGAAGGTTCTCATAGTATTTTTCCTATCCTAAACTGACATCCAAAATTCTCTTTCTTTGTCATCGGCAGCTGAAGCAGATAGTGGAGCTGTTGGCTAATATTTGTTATAGATGAGTGTAAATTGTAAAGAGCTGTCCTCTGTGTCAATCACTTTCAGTGTTTGTGGCTTGTTTAGTGGAAACTTTTGGTGTCATAGTGTTGCTGTGCAGTCTCAATCAGGTTTAGATTTGTTCCAGGACCACTTGATTTGCATCAAGCTTTTCCTTGCATAAATGTCAGCTGGGATTTTAGAAGGCATAAAAAGGTTCTAATTTCTCAGGAGATATCTAAGATATTTTGTTAGTAGATCAGAAGGAAATTTAACAGCATTCAGAGTAGTATGGAGAAGTGGGAAGGTCAGGAATCCTCTAGTCATTTCATCCTTCTGTGGTGACATGTAAGGGCCAGGTGGAAAATATCTCCTATACTTGAGAATGTGAGTCTTTCTGCTTTTCCCTCCATTGAGGATAGTAAGGACTGACTGGAAATAATGCCTGAGTGGGTGTAACTGTAGGCGCTTTCTTGCTGTAAGCTGGACTGAGAAGTGGCCTCAGACTTTATGGTGTCTCGCCCTTGTATCTAGCCATGGGGAATCTGGATTTTTTTAAAATCCCCTTTGTTTTCCTGAATATTAATTTTAACTATTTTCAAATGATTAAGTTGGAATTTTTTTTTTCTGTTAAAGCAATGTTGCAGGCTATGGAGGAGCTGTAGAAGAATCTGCTTGGAAGAATCTTATATGCCCTTATTCTCCTGGGCTCTCCTGCTTGTAACAGTTGAATAAATTCTGTCAGAACTGTACCATTAGGACTAGAAACAGAGTCAAGGAACACAGGGAGGTTGGGTTTTTTTGTACCTCATCTGTATCAATTAGTTCTCAAAAGTCATGAGATGTTTCCATCTCATCTTTGAACTATCACCAGGGGATGCATAACAGTAAATGTTTCCCAACAAACTGGGTTACTCTTTTTGAGCTCAGGCAAACAGTTGTGTGGGGTACAGAGGAATAAGACTGAAGATGCTACTTCTCTGTCTGTGTCCTGTTAGGAGCTGCATCTACCTCAGAGACAGTGATTAATCATCCAAGTTAGCGTGAGAGGTTACAAATGCCCTTGGCTGCTAAGGTTAAGTCACCCAAAGAATGCTGCAAAGAAAGACCTAGGAATAATCCCTGTAGTTACTCCTTATGACTGAATTTCCATTGTTTTTTAAATACCAATGAACTTGTAGCAAATAATGTCAAGACCAGGGAAATGAGATCATGTGCATTTCAGAGGCTGGGTAGGAACATAACTTCACATGAATGTTTGAGTATGTGCATACATGCTCTTTTTAGTCCTTTGGTTGCCCTGAAAGCATGGCATGGATTGCTTTTAGACAGATATATTTTTTTACTGGTCTTTATAGTGCATATTTCCTAGGAATTGAAATGGAATATTGAAATAAAGCCTAAAATTCTCTTCACACAGATTTGTTAAGGAGAAAAAAACCCTGGATAAAATTATAGTATAAAATCTGCTTGCAGTTGATATTTCACCGTATTAGCAATAGTGAAAGACTTTTATGGAACTTCACATCTATAAAGTTTCAAATACAGCCTCACTCTGTTTGGTGATGACTAAACCATTATAAGATCCAAAATCAAATTTTTGTTGAGTATTCTACTACTCCTGTTTTGGGTTCTGTTACATATTAAACTATATGCTGGTTTTTGCTATTGCTCCTATTTTTATATAAAGAGGAATTGATTTTAAGTATAAAAATATTCCTGCTTTGGTCTCTAGTAGAAACAAAATTCTGTAAAAGAACAAAAATAAATAGATTTCTTTAATTAAAAGTAATATTTTCACATCTCCTACACTTGAGCTGAAATGACAGAAAGTTAAAAGCTAAAATTTGCCATGGAAAACTCCAATCTGTACTAATTTCTTAAGAAGATTGTCACAAAGACTTGAGGTTTGTCTACAGAAAAAAAAAAATCAATTGAATTAAACAAGAATTATTAGACACAAATTCAGCAAGTTTTTTTAAAGCAGGATTTTTAATGAAATCTTTCAACTATTTTTTGTTATTAATCTGACTTTCAAATTCACCTGCCTCAGAGGGCAGCTGCAGTAATGCAAGTCTGAAGTCTAATCCAATTACTGTCTGAAGATATTTGCATCAACTGGGACTCATTAACAAAGACAATTCTGCTTGAAGATGTTCTTAATTTGGTTATATATAAAAGTCATCTAAAACATTTAAGCTTTCATCACACAGATGGGGTGATTTCTAAATTTGTAGCTTATTTGTAATTTAGTTAAACAGTACTTATATGCATTCACATTAATAAGTCCCAGCTCAGACCTTCGTCGTTAATTAACAACGGAGTTGCTAAATCTGACACAGCTTGTACCAAGTGTCACACAACACTGTCCACCTGGGCACAAGTAGCCTGTGAGTTCCAGCAGCAGAGGAAGCAAATCCAGCTCATGTCAGTGGCAGTGACAGTTCAAAGGAGAATATACAGGCTGCATGTGTGGGCAGAATTCTTTCTTTTCCACTGTCTCTCCCTTTTGCTTATCAGCAGGTGCTACTCATTTTTCCCTTAACCTGTTGAGTTTTTTCTTTAAATCTTCACTTTTGAGTTATGTTTTCATCTTGTGGAATTGCTCCATACAAAGCCTCTGAGACAGGCTGTTCTTTCCATCTATGTGTACACATTACTAGTGCAGGTCCCCTTCACATTTTTATTCCTGGAATCTCTTCGTCTGACACCTGCTGTCTTTCCTTGCTTACACCCACTCATAATGTTGCTGCAAAGATAATTTCTCTACTAATTTGAAATCTGAAATTTGAAAACTGAATCTTTCAGTTCCTCAGCTGCCATTCCTTCTCTCTCAAACATGAGTCACTTGTCTTTATTTTCAAGACCTTTTCTCATGTCTCTCACATTTTTTGTTTACTACTTAAATGTCTGTTTAAATCCTTGATTAGTTGTCATACCCTGATGAATTGGAGATGACCACAGATATGACTTTGATGTTTTGAATCATCTTTTGGCTTCCAAATTTAGATTGCATGATGGTGTTGCAAAATTAATAAATTTGTAGGTGTGCCCTTGCTCCCCTCACTGTATTCAGCAATTACCTCCAGGTCACTAATTCCTTTTCAAACCAAAGGAGCAGACTTGCATTGAGAAAATGCTAGGAGCTGGAATTTTAAACACTTAAACTCTATTGTGAATATATTCAAAATGAAAATGCATTTTGAGATTGTACAGGCTGTGAAAGCAGAACAATGTCAATTGTAAATACATCCATATTTTTCTTTATTCCATTGAAAAGAACACAAATTCAAAGAATGAGAAAGATGGCATGAGGGAGAGGCTTGGATTCAGGTAGCCTAATTTCTGACTGAGCTGTGAGATGCTCCCAGGCCCTCCCATTAACCCCAGCTGGTTATTCCCAGGAACTGGTACAAGTACTCTACAGCATTTTGTGGGCCCAGTGGACAATTGTGATAGTTCGTGAACAGTCTTGGTTCCCTTTCCCTTCTTCATCTCTCAGGAGAGTGAAAAATCCTATGCAAGCATACACCACTGTACTAGCTAGTGCATTTACTTTCCAAACCAGCAGGAATTCACTTACTAATTCATTCTTCAAAACCTGATTTATTCTACAGAGCCATCTACTTTAATTACTATTTGAGCTTTCTAGAACCACAGGTCTGGGTAATTATTTTCATTGCCTCCCCTTGGTTGCCTGTGCTGTATAGATCTGCTGTTTAATGAGTCACTCAGAGGCCAAAAGGAAAACTGAATTCCTGAAGTACAGTACGTCTAGACAAAAATGCACAAGCAAATATTTCCACTGTAAGCAAAGAGATAGTGTTTACTTGTGATAAACTGGTTCTGAATAATTTATTTCTAAGCTTGATGGGAAGTAGACAGATCTTATCACAGGGATAAAAAAGAGCGAAAAAAGAATGCAGTGATGAGGGCAGTGATTTCAGTCATTCACTTAATTATTGTTTAGAGTGTTGAGAGTGTAGCCCCACTGTGCCAGATATTGCTAGTGTATCATAAGAGATAGACAGTTGCTTCAGTATGGCTTCTACACAGGTCAGTAATGGTAAAGTTAAAATTTATATTTTGGCAAAAATCATATGTGTATGCACTATCCTCACATAATTGTACTTGGCGTAGAGGTTTTTTATTGGCTGCAGTTTTTATTAAATGTTTACTTTACAAGCAGCTGATTTCCCCTTTTCATTACAAACACAGTCAACGCAATTATCCAGAGAGGATTTATTTTATTGGTGGATTTACAGTATCACACATGGGGCAATGTGCTGACTAGCTGTGTGCAGAGCCAGCCATAGCTGAAGGGTGTTAAACTTGGGTGTGATGCTGCACAAGTGTGGCTGGCTGAGGTAGGTTGTGCCAGGGCCACAGGTAGAGGTGACCAGTGTGTTCCTGATGTCACAGTGGTGTCCCCGATGTGCAGGGCTCTGGCAGCAGCCCTTCCCCAGCCCACCTGCCAAGAAAGCTGGTGACTGACTGTGTCAAGCAAGCTCACCCAGAGAGCACTCAGGCTGCTGAATCATTCCATGCCTCCCAGTCCTGGAAACACTTTATATAGATAAACTACAGACTGTCAGCATAAGAAAAAAAAATCTGTCTGAACCGGGTTGCTGTTAATAAATTCTGCTGGGAGACCCTGAGCTGTTGCTGCATGATATTCAAAACTGCCCTTGAACCTACAATTTCCACCTTTTTCTTAATTTCTCAGAATATTCCAGACATCTGTGCTTTCTGATAATGTAGGGTATGCTACCGGTCTGAATAGGAAAGAGTTTTCCTATTCTGTGGAAAATTTCCCTACTGCTTCTGTAGCATAAATTGAATTTTTTGATGGTTGACCAGAAATTCTCTGTTTCATAGTGTAAGGTTAGGGATAAATGGCATTTTACATTGATACTGAGCACTTTTCTGATTGAATTTCTTTGTATAACATCCTTAGAATGTTGGCACTGATTGAAGAAGTTTGATGAAATGATGATGACAGAGTTAAAGTAATGGTGTGGTTCATGATTTTGTGTAGAAACAGAAAAAGGAATTGAGATGTTTGGTCTGTGCTTTGTGTACAAGGCTGTGTATTTTGTGTTACTACAATGGAAAAAGAGAATCAGTTGAGGGTACTCAGCCCTATGTTGTAAACAATATGTACTAAAAAACTGAAACATATAAGTAAGAAAAATAGATTTGCATTCTTCTATTTTCCATGGATATGTTCCCCATCTCTGGTGTCAAGCCTTGTTTTCTGAAGTGTGTTTCTCTTCTGGTAGTCAAAACCATATCTTTTATCATATGTCATGAAATGATAGCTCATTCTCTTGCCTCTAAGCTATCACACACATTTAGAAAGAAACTCATCAATATAAATGTTTGTGTCTATGTCTGATTGGTTTCTCATGTTTAAAAAGGAAGAAAAGGGAGATTGATTGCAGGGGCCATAAAAGTAATGATGCATTTAATGGAAACATACATTTTATAGGAAAAACGCGCTTAAAAATTACTTGAAGCTGCTGCATACAAGTTAATGAAATTAAATGACCTTCAAAATTTTGCTAATTTGACCTCGGGTTATCCCTTTGAGCCTTCAGCCAGTTTTACATTACATGCATTTATTTGCATACATGGCATTTATTTCTTTATAATTGGTGTAACTCAAGAGCTTTCAGCTCTCCCCATTGAACAGTGTGGCTGCAGAGATACACTGCAATGGTTACACAGTGGGAAAACCAGGCTGCTGGCTGTCTGGCTGTCCCTGCAGTGGCAGCTACTCTTCCTTCCTCTAGTCCTTCACTTTATGGTGTTGCCATAAATTCTCCTTGAGGAAACAGTGCCCCCTAAATTGCCTGTTGCTAGCTACTTCTTTTCATATCAAACCCAAAGCTTAACCAGGTCCAGCCTGAAACGAGGCTGCATGGCTGAATTTTCTATGGGAAATGATGTCAGAAAGTCTCTGTAGAAGTGAGTAAATAGTAATATGGGATCATTTCATCTCCAGCTGGGCTAAACAACTCTAAGATTGAGACAGCATCCACTGCCAGGCTAGTCCATCTCTCTGAGTTAGTGCTTGTTCATGGAAAGGAACACAAAAAAGAAAACCAAGTGAAGATTTTGGCATGTTGTAAGTGTGGTGGTATTGATGGTATCCATCCTGATGACCACTCTCATGCCAAGTGATGCAGAAAGGCTCATTTCACATTGGTCAAAACTATTCTATACAATGGATGAGTCATCTCAATACTACCTAACATGTGAATTCTGGTTATGCAGCCCTTTGGGCTTTGAGATGTTGCAGGAATAATCATTAATTATAATGAATAAAATTAATTACTCATTTGAAATTGATTGTATTAGTGGGGTTTTGCTGTTCTAAATTGCAAGTAAGTACTGAGGAGGCTGTGTTGCAGCATGCAATAATGCTTTTTTTTAATGTGATTTCCCAGACATGTTGTGCAGCCCCAACTGTGGGGAGTAAGGGGAGTGGGGAAGTTTGAGACCAGGATCAAACAGAACTGGGAGCGGCATGAGGTGCAGCCATGTGGATAATGTGCAGAAACTAGTCCCCAGAAAGGACTGTCTGCTGAACCTCACCTGGATTTACTCACCAAGGGAGTTAGAGCCCAAGGGTGAGGTAGCACATTCACAATGTGAATGTGAAGGACTCATCTTCCCAAGCTGGTACAAGTGGCTGTGACTTGTACATTGGCTCTTGGATGGGATGGATGTGGTATCAGGTGCAGCACTGGGATGGTTCACATCCCTGCTGGAGCACAAACTGTCATGGCTCCTTGCTTCACTGGTGTCTTACCCCCAAAGAACTTCCTCATTCATTTATGCCATAAACACTCTTGGGTATACTTGAAACACCAATTAAACTTTTGAGCAAGTGAAAACTCTTGTTCCGAGGGTCCCTCTGGTGGTCCTTGGTGGTGGTCGACCCTAAAGTTGTACCTGACCACTTGAACTTGACGTTTCTTCCCAAATTTGGAGCTGAGTTGGCAGTACTAGTTGGTTCATTATTTTGTGTCCTCTTTTTGGTTAATGTTCAGCATGGTTTGCAGAATGGGCATTGCAATTTTCCACCAGCTGAGCAAATAGTTCTTCATCTGGCAATAACCTGGCATTTAGTATCTTGTCTGAGTAGCTGGAAGAATGGTAGGGATGAAAAATCCCTAGGGCTGAATGAAGGTAAAAGTCTTGACCAAAAGACTCAGTTAGATGGTACCTCTCCAACCATCACTTTGGGAAATTAATTTGGTTTTTTATAGATACGTATTAGGAGATGCTACAATTGTCCTGAAATTTCAGCACAGCTGCAGGTACCTAGAAGCTGAGACATCCTGCTTTTCCTCTAATGGTGGCAACATCTGCAGACACCAGACAGATACCACAGTCTATTTATTGCAACAGGGAAACCACAAAGAAATAACTTGGTTGTGTTCCACTGGAAAGAGTCTGGAATGGAAGATGGCAGATATGTCATTCACTTCTGTCTACTTGTTATGGCCTGATGTGACAAAACCTCTGTGTACAGTCCTGTGAGCACTTAGCTCTCTGGGAGGTACCACCTTACATCTAAGTTCATAAACAGGGAAGATGTATGCCATAAAAATCCATGAGAATCTGAATACAGTCTGCTGGTCACAGAGAAAGCACTCACTGGCAATTGAGGGATGGCATGAGACTGAACCACATGTCTGAAAACCCTTTTTGTATTCACCTAGCTTAGGACCACCAGGCTGTTGGAAGACTAATTTAGTACTGGGCTGTATATATATCTAGGGTTTTTTTTTTTGAGGTGGAGGAAATAGAGTGAAAAGCCTTGTTTCTTTTCAACTGAATTTAATATCTTTGAGTAAAACAGAAAGCTACCATTTGGCTGTTTATTCCTCTATTTCTCTCTCAGTCTAAGATTTCTGTATGAGGGAAAATATTAGACTGGTTTTTTAAAGTGGAAATAGTCGTACTCATTCCCCTTTTAAGATGCATTGTAATGTCCTGGGACAGTGCTTTGCAGTATATCAACACTATTTTACATTGCTCTAAAATTATAGTAAGACTATTTTTGACAAACCTGGTTTTTTTGTTTGTTTTGTTTTGGTTTATTTAAGATAAGCCTTTGCAAGAGTTTATGGAACGACAGTAACATTTAAAGTGTGGTCATAAACTACATGAAAGTCTTTATAATTCTACCACAAATCCTAGCTTACTATTTATACTTAACTCTCCCCCTCTACTGGAAAATGGTAGCGGTTGCTTGTGTGGCTGCTGCTTTATCTGCTGCATGGAAATGTTGTTTTCTCTCGGTGAGATTATTGATATCACTTCTAAGCCCAAGGTCCCACCTGTACTGGGGGAAGAAACCAGTGGAAGTGATGCTAATAAATTCAGTGCAGGATGGAGACTGGTCCCCTATTTTTTGCCATGCCACAGTTGCTCCCTACGGAATGGTTTTCTCTCATTTCACCGCTTCTTTGTCCCCTCTGAATGGCTGTGTCTTCCCTGACAATTTTGCTTGCTGCCTTTGTGGCATTTGGGTCCATCGAGTGCCTTAAGGTGAGCCGAGGATTTCAGATATTCATGATCAGTAAATTTCACTGTGCAAACAAAATCATAAATTCACAGTACGTGGGCAGGGTTGTTACATTTCAGAATGGAGCTGCTTTTGTTCCTGAGGTGCCTATCGAAAACACAGCATGGACTCTCCATTCTCTGGGCTCTTTCATCTTCTGAGTGAACTGTGGACCTGAGTATTTTATTCTGGCATCCACAGAATATACAATACTTGTTTTGAAGCAGTCTTCCTGATAAGATGTATTGAGGAAACAAGGAAATAAAAGTAGACAAGATATTTAGTTCAGGCACTTTTCTTCACAGGCAATGAGACTGATACATTTTCTGGCTCTCAGAATAGGACTATTATCCTTTTAAAAAACTTTAGAACAGAAAGAGGCTGAGGCCCATCTAGGTCAATCCCCTCTAAATCTTCAGACATTATGTGATTATTTTTAAAATATGCAAAATGTAACAAATAGTTTCAAAAATATTAGAAATTTACCAGAAAGTGCTAGAGGAGAGCTTTCAAGAAGCTTGTGCTTCAATATATCTGTATCAGTCCTTGGTACCAGTTCTTTCTTCATGTTACTGGGTGCAGACAAGCTTCTATATAAAATGCTGTATAATTTTAGGCTAAAATTTGACCAAGACTCTACATGGTAAATTCCAGGTTTCCACAGAATAGCCACAAGCCACTCATTTCTGTCTTCTACACTACAATCTTCTTGTAATGCTGCAAATTATACAGTAATTATAGATGGAGTAACATGGTCTATTCAACCATTAGTACTCTGCAATTTGCAGCAGCAAATGGAGGATTTCTGTGCCTAGATTAACTTGTGTATTAGCAGAAAAGAGGAGTTGTAATAACATGATCAAATGCAGGAACTAGGAAGGCTTTTTGCTGTTTTGTGGATGTTGAGTGTTTCCCCAGATTTGTTTCCAGATGTGGCTGCTGGCAATATAGCATAGCTGTTGGCTTTACAGACTGATCTCAAAGAGGTCCCATGAAAACTGGATTTTTGTTATGGACATCCTTAGGGTATTTTGTCCACATTATCTTTGGACAACACCTATAGTTAAGATTTTTCTAATTTTTTCCTCCTGTTTTTCATTATAATCACTTTTTTTTTTCCTGTGCTTGGACTTACATCTTAGGAATAAGCTCAATGATTTATTCCAAGTTTTTTCTGTCTCCTGAAATGCACCTGATTCTTTTTTCCAGAGAAGGCTGAGCAGGGCATGTCTGCAGACATCTTCTCTCCTGCTCACTTTTCTCTTTGATATATTCTACCTGCTCCTTAATTTCTGAGCAGGCTGTTTTCAGCTATATGCCCCTATGTCTTCAGTGTAATGGGGAGCTTCTAAAAAGACAAAGGAGGCTGGCAGATGAAAAATAAATGACAAGGCTCCATTAACTTTGTATTTGTGGTAGATAGAGTAGGGATAGGTATAAAGCCTTTTTTTTGGCATCAAGAATATTCATGAAGAAAATACAATGAACCTTTTGCTTTCTCTGAAGTGTTTGTTCCCAGTGTGCCAGCAGCTTCCCTCTGAACTCAGCTCCTCCCTGGTACTTGCAGGGAACCTGTGTGCACAGCCTCAAATGAGCCCTTGGAAAGGTGCAGGGTACTATCCTTCCAACAGGTGATGATACTGTTAGACACACAGCTGGCTGGCTGCAGTCACCCAGGAGCAGTATTGGCACAGTCCCTGTTACAGACCTGATAATTATCTCAAGCTACTCAACCTTGCATGCCTTCAGCATCTTGCTAAGATGAAGGCAATCTTACCCTGAACTCGCACAGATTCTCACTCCCTTTGTAGCTGTCAACAATATTGCTTTTCTCACCAGCTTCTTCCCAAGAACATCCACCTGAGATCACAGCTCCTGCGGGCAGTGCATATGTTTGGGTGTGGAGGAGCCCATCTGCTTACAGCCACAGCAGGCAAGGGGTTAGGTGCAAGCCAAGTAAACCAAGAAGGGTCACCCTTCCTGTGCAGGGCACAACAAAACAAAGGTGCGGCACAGTCCTCTCTGGCTATGTCAGACACAGCCTCTGGCAGGCTCCATGGCCTTGCTGTCTGAGTTTTATGGTTGTTCTGTGCCTGCACTGACAAGGGCAGTGACATCCAGAGTGCATGGGCAGGGACGTGCAGCAACTGGAAAATGTAGATAGAAAAGGATTCTCCTGCTCTCAGCCCTATATGTCATCCTCCATACCATTCTCTGAGAATTGGATATCTGAGATTCTGTTGCAGGAAACCAAGAGCACAGAATATTCTTTCCCATCCTAAGGTGATTTGGGGGGTTGGTGACAGGACTGTCTGTGCTGCTGGGGGCTGAGTGACTCGTAGCGTGCTCCTACCTGGCAAGTGTCAATGTGTCCCTCTGGGTAGCCAGCACAAAAGTTGTGGGTGCGGATGACCCCCACATATCACTGGCTGCTGTTCAGAACTGGACATGGACGAGGTGGATCTTGGCCTCCTGCAGGACATCACTTGGCCTTTGAGCTGTGAGCACAGGATTGAGCACCCAGCAGGTCGTTGTTAGTTCTCAGCTGCCTGAGGGTGGCCTCCTTCCCTAGGGCTTGGCTTTGCCTCTGGAGAGATGCTGTGATGTCCCTTCTGTCTGAATTTGTGGAGAGGCCAGGTCCATCTCTCCAGAGCCATATACCCACAGCCTGACTCCAACTTCGGCCTCTGCTCTTGAAAAAGACAAACCTGTCTCCCAGTGCACCAAGCTTGCCCTCAGGACACAAGTCCTCTTTGGGAACTCACCTCTTGAGTGAGAGGTGAGAACTCCAGCCAGAGGCGCAGCCAGAACTCCAGCCAGAGGCGCAGCAGGTGCTGTCAGCATGGCACTAGGCACAAAGGCCAGCTCTAAGTAGGGGTTGCACTGGGCAGGCTACTCCCATTCCAGCAAGGTGATGTTATTCCTCTGGTGGACATCATTGCACCAGCAGTGGAGCACTCTGGCCCTGGGGCCCAGCTCAGTCAACTGCATGATTCTGATCACCACATGCCACGTACCAATGTTCCTGGAAGGCAGATGGAGAAAGGGGTTGGAGGGACCAGCGCAATGAGCTGCAGCAGGCCAGCAGTTCCCCACCTTCTGCTTCACAAGACAGAAGCTCCAGGATTATTGGCTGGAGGTTGCCAGGAAGCAGTGGCTTAAGCCTAGCCTTCTCCTGAGCAGTCTCTCATCTGAACTCTGCAGTGCCCAGGCACTGGCTGTACTGTAAGGAGAGGGATGGGAACAGCACATGGTACTGTCAACAGGGCATCTGCTCTTGGTGAGATGTCCCCATCCTCATCCTTCTTACCTGGCCTTGATGAAGCAGTGGGCTGCTGTGAGGACCCACCTGGTGCCGATCAGGGAGCTCCTGTACATAGGCTGCTTGTCTGGTCACCAGGGATGCTGATGAGCCAGGACACAGTCCCTGGCTGGGTGTCGCTATAGACACACAAATAAACACACACATGACAACTCTTTTCTCAGAGCAAGAAGGAAAAGAAGGGAAGTTTATTGCGTGACTTCGATATATATATATAATTCCAAAGGTGACTAGGAATTGGAGGGTGAAATTGCCACCTCTCTAACCACACAGGTCAAACTAAAAGTCCATCAAATCTTCCTTTCTCTAGAGAGGAATTCAAAAACAATCATTGTTTACATGAAAGTCCTTGAGAATCTGACTTCAAGAAATGTAAGCATCAGAAGGCTAAGAAAAACATGTAAAAACAGGGCAACAGCTGGGTACCTGTGCCACCCACAACATGTGTCATGCCATAATCATGGGGTCATACTCATCAGCCATGGACTGGAGTCCACAGGTCCCTCTGTAAGTGGAAATTCATAACTGTCCTGCTTGATGGCTTGCTGCTGCTCTGGCTCAAGGTCAGCTGTCTGCCCTACCCACAAGTATTGCATGGACAGCAGGCCAAGAGATAGTTGTGGCACATGCAGCTGTCCACCCCATCACCTGGGTGCTGGCAAGGAACTGTGGCTTCCCCATATGGTATGGCCAGGGGACACAAACAGGCAGAGACCTCCAGGGAAGCCCCTACATATCAAGCTGCCTTCCAGAGCCTGGGACCACTTATCCACAGGTTTCCCATGTGCCCAGCACAGGCCCACACATGGCCAGGAGGACAAGAAGGCACAGCAAATACATCAGTGCCAGTGGCATGTCAGCTGCAAGAAATGAGGGCTCCTTGCCCTTAGCATGGCCACTGCCACAGCTCCTGCTCATTGCCTACAGTGCCCTCAGCTCCAGGGCTGATGTTACAGAGGGGCTTGTTCCAGGTCCCAGGCCTCTGAGGCAGGAGAAGAGATGGGAATGGTGCGTGGGAGAAGCAGCACAGAATCATAGAACTGTAGAATGGTCTGGGTTGGAAGAGACCTTAAAAATCATGTAGCTCCAACCCCCCCACCATGAGCATCTTGGGCAGGGATATTTTGCACTGGGCCAGCTTGCTTGAAGCCCTGTCCAAATTGGCTGGGAACACTTCCAGGGATGGGGCATGCATTCCTGCTCTGGGCAATGCTTTCCTCTCTAGCTTTCTTTCCTCTGCTTGCAGGATGAGGGTGTACAGGCCCTGCGGCAGGCAGCCGTGTCTGGCTCTCTGCACTGCCTGCCAACAACTCACAGGAAGACATCCCATGTGGCATCACTGCCACTTTGGGAAGCTAGTTCACTGCCACCCTGCTCTCTGCAGCTGTTTGCCACCAGCTCCTTCACAAAGTAATGCAGCTGAGAACACGGCTCCTGCAGGCAGCATGTGTTTGGGGGTGGAGGAGCCAGCCATCTTACAGACACGGTGGGCAAGCAGCAAGGGGCAAGTCCAGTAAGCCAAGCAGGCTCACCTCTCCTGTGTAGAACATGGTGAAACACAGGTGCAATTGTTGATAAGATGGACAACTTTCCTTACATTCTTTGAAGTAGGAAAATGAGCCTGATTTTTTCCTGTCATGTTGTGTCACAGTACAAGTCAATTCTGTCACAAATGTGTGGCATTCGGGTCTGAATGTATGGCATGAAAGGTATCTGTGTCACTGCTCTATAGGATTACTTCTCATCTGCTGTCAGCCCTCTCTCTGAAGGACTATATAACTGCTAAGTACTTCTCACAAAGAAAAAGGCACAGAGAAAACATTGATGAAAGAACAGATCATTAAGAAGCATTTAGATATATCTGATAAAATCTAGCTTTGCCTTTTGTGCCAGCTACACACAATTAAACAGATTAAATTAGGCTGCACTGAGCACTGGGTGGCCACACCAGCTGCTTCTGATACCCAAGCTGCTTCTTTAAAGTTTGCTCAGAAATTGCTACAGCCTAATGTAGTTTTCAGTCTGCAGTGCTTTCCCATAGACTGATAATATTATCCCTGTGAATAAAACCATATGTAATCCTTGCTCTTCTCTAAAGTAAGATTAGAAGGTGCTTAAAATGTACACAGAAGCAAAGCATGCATATGATTAACATCACCAGCTCCTTCCTCAGCTGAATAACTTCCCCTGTTTTCACAGCTTCTTTGGAGTCAGTGTGGTCATGGCTAGAAGGCAGTCTACACAAGATCTTATATGTTTCTATGCAAAGTGTTTCTATGTAAGTAAATAATGCTCCAAAATGTCAATTTCAGCTTAACAGAGCTAAGCCCTGGTAAGAGCAATCTGCCTGGCAGTGTTACCACCTGGGCTAAGTGTCCTGTCTGCATCACGCACCAGGCTGATGCATCAGTACAGCTCAGGGCACCCAGGAACCCACCCTGTGGGAGCAGGCTCAAAATGGCCTTAGGCTGCTTTAGATGACTCACTGATGCAGCTTTGTAGAGTATGAAAACATCGACGATCCCTTTCTGCAGTGTGAGACCCAGGTGCTTTAAAGTGCCTGCCAACAGAAGTCCACAGAAGCTTGACACCTCAGTTGCATTCTACTTTCTAATTTTGTCTAATTTACAGTTTGAATTTTTGGAGACTAAGACAGCTATGGCAAATCATCATAGGTTTTTCTATGAACTGTCTTCAGGAATCCCTATCTGCTGCTGGAAAGTACAGAACCAGGTAAATAATTGAAAAAAAAAAAAGGTGTAAAGTCTTCTCTTTCCCTCATCCAATATGTTCTTGTCATTGCCCATGCAAAGACCTAGAGCTCCCAGGCTTCCTTACACTCATCTTACGGCCTTCCTGGAGGATGATGTTCAAAGAATTGGACCAGAAATGGTTATGGCTTTCCTCACTGTAAAGCATGTTTGCTCTCAATTTCACTCCTTCCTCACCACATCAAAATGAAGCCTCTTGGTGTACACATATATATATCTTTCAAATATGGAAGAATCAAAGTTGCATTTTCCACTGCAGTGTCTATGCTATATGTAAATGTATACACTGAAAGCCTCCTGGAGATCCTTAACAGAAAAAAAAAAGAAAAAAAAAAAAAAAAAAAAAAAAAGAAAGATGCATTCAAAATAGCATCTAAAAATTAACCTGTTAGTTAGTAGTTAGTAGTCCCATATTGTGTCATGCCCTTTTAATGTTTTCAGTCAGAGGAAGGAAGAAAAGACACAAAGAAGAAAGAGTGAAACACTTGGCAAAGAGGTAAAATTTCTATTTTCTAGCAAGTTAAACTTTAAACTTTTTGGGCACCTCAATATTTGAGTGTCTCTTTCAAATCTTTTAGAAGTGCCCAGTTTTCAGAGAGCACCTGTCCTCCCACAGTGATGGTTACCTGAAGCGTCGTGCCAGCTGAGCATCTGCCAATACTTATTTTGGGAAATGCAGTCCCAACAGGTTTACACTTCTGATTGTCAATCTCTTTCAAGGAGTTGGGAAATGGTTTGCATGTGCATTGGTTTTGCTGTTTTAATGGCTTCTCCATTCTTATGATGAACATTTTTCTCTGTGAGAGTTGAATTTCTGGTATGCAAATAACTGTCCATATCAAGATGAGAGTTCAGTACATTTTAAAAGAGAGGCACTTTTAATCATTAATGAAGCCACAATATTTTAAGTATGTCTTAAAACCCCCAAAGGTCACACATGGATTTTCACCCTCTTTCTTCCCTTTCAGCCTGTTGTTGTTGCTGTTTTTTGATGCCTATATAGCTGGATTTTTGACACTCTGAGGTGGTTTAACTTCAGGGATGGAAGGTACTTAAAAATTACACGGCTTAATGTTCAAACAACCCTAATGTTTCTTATCCTTTTTTTTTCCTGTGAAAATTTGTGCCAGAATATAAAGTGGTGCTCATTTACATAACTTGACAATTTTATAATGCATCGTTTTAGTGTCAAACAGGAGAAATTAAAAGCATGTGGTACTTTTTTAAAAAATGGAAACAGAAGTCAAAACATTTGGAGAAATACCTCACACTGAATGTTTATCAAGTAATACCAGCTAGAAGCACAATCTCCATTGGCATGAAGGGTCATCTAGAAAGTCCTGTTATTGAAAAGGATACTGAACAACTAGTTTGAATGGGATATATTCCTCATGGTGATTTAAATTTTACTAAAGAAATACAGACTTTGGATAAACTACATGGTTGTTGGCTTTTCATTTCAACCTGTCGCAGCATCCTGACTGTGTGTATAAATATTGGTATCTAGCATAGATGTTAAGTACACATTAATATTTTTTTAATTCATAGAATTTTGTGGTATTATGTCTTACAATTGAGTTGAGACATGCTTCAACTCTAAATCAATTCCCAAACAAAAAATAATGAGGGTACTTAAAAACTAGTTGGAAGTGGTTGATCAGACTCTTCAATTAATTAGGACAAAATCAAAGAGATGATGGAGCGTGTGCTGAAGAATCACAAGTGACTGCACCAAATAAGCTCAAGTCAACAAAAAGCTAATAAGAAATCACATAATTACCTACGATATACTCTTGAAAGACAAGAGGAATACAAAGTATCTACTACTTTCAAAACTGAGAGAACTGAAACAGTAGAAGTTATATGAATACTCCAGTGTTCTTCCCCACTAAAAGAACTGCATCTTTTACATGGATGTAAGGACAAAGTTGAAAATTTCATAAGAATATGTGTATTTTTTAATTTAAAAAAAAAGGTAAATCTTCTCTTGCACAAAAATCAAGCTGAGAAAGATTGTGTCTAAGTAAAGATGGTGCTTTGTATATGATGCTGATGTATATGAAGAGTTGAAGTATATGTTGAAGTATATGAAGAGGATTGCAGTTGTGTCCAGACTGAGGTTAAAACTGTTATCTTGTTGAATGTCAGAACTCACAGCAGTTTTGAAGAAAATTAGAGCTTTAATACTGGGATTAAATTCCAGGGTCCATCTGTATGTAAAACAAAGGAAGGAGCTCAGTCTCAGAAGGAATAAACTGGCAAAAGCTTTTATGGAATAAACAATGATCACCTGCATTTTAACAAACTATCAGCTTATAAAAAGTATCTCTCATTTTTATTTGGCCTGTTAACAGCAATACATCAAGAGAAAATAGTTCCAAATTCCAAATATAAAATGCAGATCTTAACCCTGTCTGAATGTCCTATCCAATACAGTAGCAAGTGAGGAAATAAAATTCCTACTGATGCATGGGAATAGCAAGAAGAAATTCACTTTGCTTCCCTGCAGTAGCACAGGACTACCCTACTCCATGTAGAAAATCCTACTGTGGTAAAGTATCTCTGTTTCTGAAAACCCTAACAGAAACAATCTTTGGAAATGATGACAGAGAGTAAAATTAATTATATACACATATTATTTTTTTCCCTCTCTGGTCCCTAATAGACAATATTTTTTTGAGCTGAAGAAAAATGTTTTTGTTTCCATGGTGACAATATCCACTCGTCTCCTTTCTGTCACAAACCATAGTTCCTGAGCATATTTATGAAAATTGAAATATGGGTAACTCAGAATGATAAAGCCAAGTGCAGCAAATTTTCAACTAAATAAATATTTGCATTCAGTCTTGTATCTGTCGGCTTTGAAAATTTTCAAGGGCAGGATATTTGTTTGCTGGGCTGATAGCATTCCCATTAAATACTTTGTCCTGTTCACAATGAGAATTCTTATTTAAACGTGTCTTGAATGTTGCTGATGCTACCCTTAAATAATTGAAGTAATTAAAGCAGGAAGCAACACTGCATAACATCTTTCAGAACAGCAAAGATTGTCACCATAGCTCTTGAGGACTAAAGGCAGCTGGTATATACAGCATACAAGAATACATGCTGGAAGGTCAAGTCTTTAATTTATAAGTGGCTTCAGGGTGTCCTTCTTCTCACAGTGGGAAATGCTAACTGTGCTGTCAAAGTTCAGCAACAGTCTATGCAGAAAAATGTTGAACTGATCTGCTCGGGCTCTGCTTTTTTCTTTTCAGTTCTTTCTCAGCACAAACCTCTTAGCTACACATTCAGTCTCTTTCTTGTCTGTTGGACTTGTTTCTCCCTGAATAATTTCTTTACACTCAGTGGGCCAGACTTTCAAGTCTTTGCTCCAGAAACATTTATTTGTAGAAGATGAAAAGGTTTTGAGAAGAGAAATGAGACCTGCACCAATATGTACTGTACACCGTGACTGTATGAAGCCATATATTGATGTCAAGCCTCAGCTTTAGAAAAGAAATAAAGTGGTTTTTTTTGAGTCATTTCACCCCAAAGCAAAATATGGTGGCTTGGGATTTCTTTTTATGGGAATTAAAAAAAAAACCAACAACCCTGTTATCAAATTTAAAATAATACTTACAGACAATGCTCAGTGATCACATTTTCTCATTAAAAACATGCAGACAAAAGATTTCTCCAATACTTTTTTCTGTAACTTTGAAGAAGAGGTTTGAATAGACAAAGCACAAACTATTGAAAGGACTAGAACTTCCGACTCAAAGTGATACCTCTGATTGTGTTGCCCTCCTGCCTGCATAACTATTTATGTTTGTGTCCATGGGGAGCACACTGCGTACACTGTGCCTGCACCACAATGTACAAGCAGCCTGTGTTCAGAGGGCCACAGCACACTGATTAACTCAGCTATAGGTGCGAGGTGACCAAGAAAACCCACGTGTTTTTTTTACCTATATGTTCTCCTACCAGATTTGTGCTGAAGCATTATAGTCCTGGAAGTACTGTGGGTGCTGCAGAGAAGCTGGATAGACAATGGGATGTGGCAGACAGTGGAAGAGATAGAGACTTTGTTTTCCTCTTATTGGCCTTTTTCACCTAAGGTTTTTTTTTTTTTTTTTATTTAATACAAAAATGTTATATTTTGTTTTAATATAAAAGTTCTTATTTATCAAATCCAGAACTGACTTCCATCTGAGAGCGTTATAATGCCTGCTCAGATCAGATAAAGACCATCTAAGTTGAAACAAGAAACCAAAAAAGCTGCTGTGCCAAGTGCCCTTCTCACAGCCAGCTTTTCACAGGTGGCAGCTCGGCACGCTTAGAGATGTCTGGCATCTCTAACATTGGATATGAGGGAAAATGCCACAGTTATAACTCTAGGGAGTGTGATGTTTTCTGCATGCACAGCTCTTGATGTCAGGAATAAAACTACCTTTAACTGTTGGCAGGATTGGGATCACTGTTAGGGCTTGTCTTGATTACCACAATAGCCGTGTTTCACCTCAGGGTACTATGTATTTCAGGTAGCCTGAGGTAAAAATACAAGTGAAAGCATTGCACTAGGTAACTGTGCACAAGGGTGAAGATTTTACCTCCACTGTGGTTTTAGCTTAGAATATGTGATGCACGGTAGAGGATACCCTGAGGTGAAAAGGGAAGTTTTGCTGGCAGGGAGTTGGAGGCCTCTTTCCTGTTTCTTTTTTCAGAAAACTGGCAGAAGCTTTGCTCATTCCCTTTTGCTATGATTCCTTACACGCACCCATTTTGTAGTATATTGTGTTTAGTACTGAAAACGAATCAGTGAGAAAAAAACATCATGGGTGCAACATGATGGATGCAAAAAATCTCACAGCCGAGTTGAGGCACTGAATGAAGAATTACAATTGGATTTTACCTCAAGGCATAAAACCACTGAAAAATGTGAGTTTGTAATGGAAAGGCTATTGCTGACACAACCTTAACTTGAACATTGCCAATAGTCACACTATCACTTTATATAGCAGTTTAATGGCCAGCTTTTTGCCTTGCCATTGGGAATACAGCCAGTTGAAGTGATTTGGTTTGCATGCTATAAAGCAGCTCAGCCTTGGAATCCGTTGATATAAAAACACTCGTTCTTCATTATCCAAATTTGAAATAATGGACTGAAAATGGAAGCATGTGACTTGCATATTGAATTTACACACTGGTGCTGTGTACATATGACTGTCACCTCACCTCCAGAGTTTAATGGACTTAATGAGCAGTTAAAACATTTTAGGCAGCCTGTGATGGACATCTGTGGTGTTAGTCAACAGCTGCAGTTGGCAGTGTGTTCTTCAGAGTGACCCACGAGCAGCAGAGCCTGGCCTGCAGTAGCTGCTGCGTTTTATAGCTCAGGCTGTGCTCCTCAGCTTGCTCTGTTTTACTGAGCCATCAGATCTAAACAACACTTCCTTCTGAGATGGAATAAATATAATAATAATAATCAAATGGCAGTTCTTTAGTTATTGATTTTCTCCCTTGCCTGAAATCACTGAATGATGGGATTACAGTCTATAGGCAATTCAGCCATTTTAAATAATATTTTGGCCTTCATGTCAAAAAAAAGGGCTTTGGATTTAGGTTATCAGAATGCATTGTGAATTAAATATGTTGAAATTATATGATATTGTGAACTAATTAAAATAAAAGAATAATGATTTACAAAAATTTATAACCTTCATAAAACCCCCAGAATGCATATGATGTGACTGTTTTTGTATATATATATTTATATATTTACATATAGTATATAACAAGTATTATATTAAGAGCAAACTTAAGTGCACCAGTTTCAACTTTACTGATATGATTTTCATTTGAGTTTATTCCTGGAAATCTTAGAGAAGTGGACATGCTTTCAAATTTTAGTTTAACTGTGTATTTCTGCAAAAATATTTTTCAGGTCACTCTAATCCAATTGTACAAAAATCCAATTGTAATTCTTTCAGGGATTCCTAGCCAGGATCCTTGAAATAAATGCATCACAGAGGAGTGAGCACCATCTGGGAGCTTTTACTTTTCCTTCCCAGCCTTAATTGCTTTTAAAGACTTTGGAAATTACTGGGATGACATTTGAGTGTATTTGGCACAGATACATAGCATGGGGTCTCTGTCTATCCAGAAACTAAAAAGCTGAAACTGTATGAAAAGTTGGTGGTCAGACTATCAAACCTTCTACCATGTTTCGGTACTGACTTAAATGAGGTTTCCTTTTTTAGGAGGAAGCTGCTCTAGAATTGGGACTTATAGATATTCGTGGACAGAGAGGTGCAAGCAGACAGTGGCTTAATTCTTCTGAATATTGTAGGGCCTTACTGTCCCTCAGGGACCCCCTGCTCTCACCCTGCCAGTGTTGCAGCCTGGGATGTGTGAATCCATCATTAAGTGCTGCCAGGGATGCACACCCACCATGCACATCTGCCCTGGGATACCAACACCAATTAATTTTTTCCTTTTCTTTCATTCAGAAAGAATCCCAGTGTGAATTAAGTTGGAACAACTGTATTTAAAAGTGGAAATAAGAATGAAAAGAATGCAACCACAAAACTGCATTGACTTTTTCTTCTGCCAAACATAGCCAAGTAGAGATTTAACTGTATTTATGCAAATGCAGCTTTAAAGAAGCTTTTCTCTTAGTCTTAATTATGAAAATCCTCTCGAGTCAGTCCACAGTGAGCTATGCTGATGTTTTTCATAACTGAGACAATTTAAGTTATCGTGAAAATCTTCAGCTGCCATCTGCTTGATGCCCAGAAGATTTTGCTGCAGCTCTGCTCAGGGTCAATTGTTCCTTAAACTTCTTTTAGACTCTGTTCAACATGACAAGCAAATCAATCTTTTCAATTCAGGAGCTGATGAAACTCAACATTTTATAAAGCGTTGCCATGAGAGTAGGAACTGAGTAGATGGCTTTCAGACCTATTCAGTGTCACTTTACACAGCTAGGATTTCTACAAATGCAGAATACTCACCTGCCAGAGTCTGTTGAACACAAATAACCAGATCAAGCCAAGAAATAAAACATCCTTTTTATAAAGAAATGGCTCTGTGACATTTTATAGCTTCTCTCTCTCTCTCTCTCTCTCTCACTTGATGTATACATATGTATGCAAACACACTTTGCATTTAAGAGCCAAGAGGTGACTACACACACACACACACACATATATATATATATATATGCTCTACTAGGCAGAACCAGTAGATTCTACACAGTGTGCAGTTTTAAATGAGATCACATGATAAATAATTATTTGCACTTAGTTGACCCATATTATTTTAGTATCTATTTCTAAATAATAGCATCAGAGGGTGACAAAAATGTATAACTTTGTCTTAGTGCATGAGCATTTCCTCACCTGTCTGCATTAACATTAAAATCTCCATGCTTAATGAAACAACTTATGATCATATTTTGCAAAGATCATTACAGGGTAGTTCTTTCAGGGCTGATGCCTGAAAGAGTCTCTCTCCTGATAAAGTAATGAGTAAATTTTTGGTTCAAGAGGACTCCATAATTTGAAGCGAATGCTTGCTTAAGCTTCAAGATGCAGGATATGATGCAGGATCATAATTGCCTGTTTGAGAAGGGGCTGTGTAAAACAGGGTATCAAAAATGCCTCCTAATTTTAGGTGTGTAATTGTGGGGAATCCAGTGAAGCCAAAAATATATTACCATTTGAAAATTACAAACTTGTAAGGCATCTCAAGTTGGGCACTGAAAATGCCTTTTGTATTAGTTATTTCTTTAACAGAAGCCTGAGATCTTTCTGTAATTCTGCAAATAGCTCAGCCATCAGAGAGCATATAAAATTCTATGTTTTATTTTTTTCTCCATTAGCCCTTCAGCCAATGAGAACTTCTGCTACCCTGTTTTCCAGGTCAGATTGAAATGTGAAATTTAGATTAGCTGGTCTTACAATGACTTGTAACCACAGTCATGGGAGTTGTTTGGTCTTGTCATGGTTTAGGTCTTTTGTTTTTTGGTGATTTTGAAAAAAAAATTATGAAGAAATATGAACTCCTAAAAGGATTTCTGTGGAAAGGACATGTAATTATAGTGTTTTACCATAATATGCAAACTTTACAAGACTATTAATATGTGTTTTTTCATAATGTAAAGTGTAGTTGGAAGTCATGGGGAGTATCTCAATACCTCCCACTATTGAGTCTTAACCAACTCAGGAAATCAGGGGTATTTTTCATTTGCAAGAACACTCTGCTACCCATTAATTGCCACTAAATACATACAAATATTCTTAGATAATGGATGTTTTTGATGCAATATAGATCTTCTGAGAACCATCAGAATCCTACTGTTAAAATCAATAATATACCATTTTTATATTTTATTTATTCCTCTTAGCAAAACTCTAACAAAACATGCTTATTACTTAGGCTTCAAATGTGGAAAACAGTGTTATGAGATTAGTAAACTGTGACACAGGAGAAGATAGGAAAGTTAATTTTTCTTCCACAAGATCTAGGGGACTTCAGCCTTTTTAAATTTCTTTCCTGTGGTACTGACTGTGACAACCAAAATGAACACAGATTAAAAAACTAAGCCAATGACAGAGATCTTGAGAAGAATGATGCAATACTAAATTTATAATGTTAAGGTTGCAATTCAGTGAATTCTCTCAGATACACTGCAAATGATTAAATGTTCTTTCCTCTTTCAATAAGTTATTGAAAAGGTGAAGGGACTGTAAGATAATACTTGGCAGAAAGACTTCTGAACACAATTAGCTGTAGTAGCTACATATTCTCAAGTTGTCTTTATCCATATGCTTATAATCTACAAATTTGTCAGACCCAATAATTCAATTTCCAATGGTGTTACTCAGTATGTATTTAAATAGAGTTGTATCTGAAAAGAGCTTCAACCCACTGCTTTACAGAGAAGTCATCAGGAGGCTTCAGATCAATTTCTGTTATAAAAAGTCTGTTATTGCACATCCATTAATTCCTGTAACGCTGACCTTTATGACACAGCTTTTCATGCTTGAGAGACTATTTGGATTCAGCAGAATCCGTTCAGCTGCCTTTCTGCCTTTGGGTTATAAAAGAATCCTATTTAAATAAATGAAGTAAATCCTACTTTTTCATCCAGATAGGAGGAAAATGAAATGTTTCAAACCTAACCAAGTTTTCCACTTCAAATTGTACAAGTAAAATAGCTCATAATGAGCAGCTGAATCAGTATGAAAAAAAAAAAAATAAGGAAGTGTTCACATAATCCAGTCTTAGGCAGCGGATATGATCAACTTATTATCCAAACTCTTCCTATTGTCAAACTCTTCAGAGAGCTCTGATTTACATAGTCTGAACTACCTTCAGAAATAAAACCTGTTTCTCTCTCCACTGCCTATTGGCCAGACTTGAGAAAGAATAGTTCTTTAAATTATGTGGCTAAAAAAACGTTGTATCAATAACACCTTTCATTACAGAACAGACTTATTGACAATCTTTCATTATGTGCCCCAATATATTCATGAAGTGGAACTCGACATCTTTTTCCAAGTATTACAGAAATCATATAGCATGCCAGAATGATGTGGAGGACCCAGAGCTTATCATTAGATCTGTGCTGGATTCAATAATATATAGTGGTTTAAAAATGTTTATTTAGCAATTCTGATAAATTTACAATGAAAGCATCCCTTGCTTATTCTTGAGGAGTGCCCACCAAAGCTGGGTTTGCCAGTGAAACAAATGAGCTCAGCTCTCCTTCCCTCAGCATGTTGCCTGGGGTTGCATTGTTCACTTGACATCTTCTGGTGGAGGAGCAGATCTGCAGCTTTCTCTTTATTTTGAGGGTTTCTGTATGTGTGGTACCTTTTTTCGCCTCTTTTTCCCCCTTTAGACACTGTCCTGTGTTTCTCAGGTGTGATGTTTGTTGTGGGTTCTTTACTTTACATTAAACACAGACATGTGCTCTTAAGAATTTGTTGGGCTCAGTTTGAGCTGAAGAAACTTAAAAAGTTTTTCAAAAAAAGCAATACTGTTGCTTAAAAATACTATATATATAGCACATGTAGGCATGAATTTATATACTAAGTGTTTTCAGCCCAATTTCTGTCATGAGAAAATCAGTCTTATTGAACTAATTGCTGGTTTTAGCCTTTCATTGTTTTTTTGCTTTCAAATTATTTTCTTCAGAAATAATGTATCCATTTTGTTAATTAAAGAGACGTTGATTTGCAAATAAATGTAAATGACATTAAATCTACATACTACTGTTTATTAATTTAATGTTTCATTTATTAAAATGCTAAGTGATATTTTTGTTCATTGTTGGATACTTGAACTTATTCCTTATGTCAAACTACTGTAAATGTAAATAGAAATTTTATTTAAAAAGTTCTATTTTTAATTGCAGAAAATGCATCTTTTTATTTTTTTAATTAAATACATTGACTTTTAATAGACTGGTCTCCTATTTTTAAATTAAAACACTTTGTACTATGAGATAATTGATTTACAAATGAGAAAGTAGTCATTGTAGCTAGTAAATTAATCAAATTGCTTATGGTTACATCTCCCCTAAGACTTCAAAATAATTAGCTTTTACTATTTCATTGCTTGCTTTTGTTTGTAGATTGGATGAGGAAGACAAAGTATTGCCTTTTAATCCCTCTCAGTTTTATACTTTGAATGAACTAAATACGATACAAAACTACTAAATCAGAATAAAGGGGGGAAAACTTCTTTCAACACTTGAAAAATTGCTGCTAAAATAAGCATTCCCATGTGAGGTTTACATGTGATCATATGTATGATGGGCAATATCACCTGACATTACCCATCTATTTCCTGGTTTTATCTTTCATAAAAACTTAGCTGACAAAATGTTCTACTTGCATGCTAGATTTCAACTACTTCAACGTTTTTAAATGATTATATGAGGTCTAACTTTAATCATTATTGCAAATTTGACTTTTGAAACATTTACTAATTTTTTGAAATATTTCAATCTTTTTGATTAAATAACATTGTCTTATATTTTAGTTCATGAGTGGTACTTGAATGTGTGTAAAACCATAGCAATTTCTTTCTTCTTCAGGGAGTATAGACTAAACCAGAATAACTTACTTAGAGTGGGTATTGTTCTGGGGGTGTTTGAAAAGCAACTCAAAGAGACCAAAGCAATTTTGCCTCAATACTCTCAGGTACAACTACAACTCCCTAAGTACATAATTGAAATTGATTCAATGTGAAATCAGTTGAATAGGATTGATTCCTATTGAAATCAAGGAGACCACTGAAATAAGTAACAATTAACTGCTTCAGTCAGGGTGACAAATCTTTAGCTCCTAGCTCTACAAATACAGAAGTCAAATGGTGCATCAGGAAAGAATGTTAATGTATATTTTTCATTTTGAATGCAGAAATTTATTCAGAAAACACACTTCTAGATGAACTAAGAAAAAAAAAGTAGACTTTTAACATGGGTGCAGCTGCAAAAAGCAAGAGAATGCGCTTGACTGTCCCTCTTGTCACATTGAGGGACTAAGTTCAGATTCTTAATGATTACACTGAATATAATAAAAATCCTGTAAAGATGTGTAAGTGGTACCTCAGAATAGCTGGGGATAATGCCCCCTACAGAGAGTGTGTGTGTGTGTCTGTGTCTGTGTGTGTGTGTTAAGCTGTCATAGGTAATTATCATAGTACCACCTCTTGCATCACAAATTATTTTGAGGGAGGGTGCAGAGCTATTGTGCCACTAGATGCTGCTCTAAGACAACATCTAACAGAAGAAACATCCTAAAATCCATGCAGTCTCCAATATTGCATCAATCACCACAGTTCTGTTTAAAATAATTTACAGATTAAATCTTAAGCTTTAGAAACAGTTTGCAAAAATTTCTAAAAAAAGGGGGTGGGGGGAGGAGAAGTACATCATGAACTGATATTAAAACTTACAGTATCAGAGCTACTGCATTTCTGGGAATAGAGTCTGAATAAGAAGTCTATTTTATCGGAAACCTTTGGTTTTATAAGAGTGTCTTATCTAAATCTTGAAGAGCTTTCTGTTAAGCAAATTCACATGCTCTAAAGAAGGATAGCATAAATTTCTCAAGTCTTTCTATTTCAAAATATGAGATTTGTTCCTGCTTGAGGTTAGTGGTTAAACAAGTTTGTTGGTCTTGGCTGCACTAAGATGGATCCTTAACAGTGTTTAGCTAACTTCATCTTGCTGTATGAGCACTTAAAAGTTAAACAGAAGTAATTTTAATTAGGTCAATATGGAAATAAATCTGCAGAGCTGTAAGAGGCTTGCACAGTGTCTACTGAAACAGGTGTGGTTTTAGTTTAGGCTTGCAGTAATTCACTTGCAGAAACAGATTAATAAAAGAGACAGGAAAAACCTTTGAAAAGAAGAGAATTGTCTCTTATGGGAATCAGTGAAGGTTGTGACCAAGGTCCTTAGTAAACTAATGCAGAATGGGAGGAGATATGTATGTGGAAGGTTTTTGCTGTATAACAGGCTAAAATGGCAGCAGAGCAGATGACACAGCCAGATACTCCCTGGAGTGAATACTCAGTCTTTCTTTGACCCCTCTGAACACTTCCATTTATGCTTAGCTTTCAGTAGGCACATTGTTTAGACTTTAGAAATTTTCTCATCTATACTTGATCCTCTGAACTGAACAACATACAGATGTGATATAAATCAAAGGGGTTATTTTTTACAGAAAATGTTAGTAGGTCAGTGATTTAAATATGAAGTGGGCATTGACACACAGCTGTCTATGTATAGTAAAACACTAAGACTCTCTAGGATCTATTTTACAAATTTTCCAATCCATAGTATACAGAAAAACTGTGTACTATATCAAGGTGTTCAAGTTACCTTCTACACATCTGGTCTTTCTTTCTTTTCCTCAGGGCCCAGGGAGATGCACACACATGTGTACACACAGAGGACCCTACAGCAAGTTAAGAGCTAATAAAGATATCAACCACTGCTCTCTGTGATGAGCTGTGACACATAACACAAAGCGCCCTGCCTACTCCTGATATTGTCATTTCCTGTAAGTGCTACATTCTCTTCTGTTTTTATTAGCTAATTCATCAACACCCTGCACCCAGGATGGGACTCAATAAAGCCAATTAATTAGGCTGCCCTTTTAGGCACAAAGGAAGGAGGAGTACAGGAGCTGTCTAGGGCCACAATCCTGTTCAACTTGCACTATATCCAAAGCCTAATTAGCTTAAGTCTGGTTTTGAGGAGCATAAAGAGGGGAGAAATATTGAGGTTCTCAGCTGCTTGCAGGGCGTTTGCACCAGGGTTTGTTTCAGTAAGGCAGCGAAGCAGCAGGACATGTGCCTCCTGGGACCACTGCCAGCCACGACAGAGTGCAAGGGGAGGGGGAGGAGGGAGGCACGGGCTGCCTGTGAGCAAACCCAGCCGAGGGACAGTCATGCCCCATTTTCCAGGGAAGCAGTGAAAACCACTAAGGAGATTTCTCCATCTGCACAGCTATTACATATCAGAGACAATGTCGGTATTTTCAGTAGATATATAAAGCTACTGTGTTTGAGATTTATTTCTGGCTGGTAAAAATAGTTTTGTCTCCTTCTGGGCTGAGTGTATTAGATGTCTTTCTTGTTTCTATGATTCAGTAACAGCGTCATTCTTTACTGACATAATGTGCATATTGCAGACATCGTTCCAAAAAATAGATGGCCCAGGGCCACCTTTGGGGAATTCTCTAAATGAAAGCATCGGAAATGATCAGCTCACACTGGGTGTTGAAGCACTCTCTTTGCATGCTGAGAGTGTTAGAAGAGGACCTGGAACAGTCCCTGTGCATGTATTTACACAACAGACTATCTCTGCTTTGAGTTGCCAGCCCAGTGGTTCAATAATGTTCACACTTAAAAGCCTTCAGCGTGCATTTACCTACCAGAGTTTGCATTATAAAAAGCCTGTAAATAATTGTGCAACTCTACTGGAGAGGATGTTAGTACCCTCTCAGGAGCAGGGGTGAGATTTAGCTTCCTTCAACAATTCCCCCCTCACAGCAATGGGAGAAAAATGGGGCCCTGCTTGCTGGAAATTCTCTCTCCTCTGAAATCTGAATGTGGCAGAAAGAGTATGTGCTGCCACAAGTTATCTCTTGCATCTCAGAAATGTTGGAGAAGTTTCCCCTTTTCTCCTTTCAGAAGAGAACTGCTTCACGCAACATGGAAGCATAGGATGGATGGGGTGCCCCAGATTAGTCATATGGAAGGTACTGGGAAAAGACTTAGGAAAAATAGATTCATATTTATGCCCCCCCATTCCTTCCCCTATCATGCCAGGAGGGAAGGGGAGGTAGCACAGTTGCGTCTGCACAGCAAAGGCACAGTCACCTTTCCTGAAGGCTCTACCTCTTGTGGAACAACCAGCATGAGGCCAGTGGTCATGAACTTCCTTTGCCCTCCAACTCACCATCTGGGAAATGGTGCCTTCCTGGAGCTGGTGGACATTGGGCTCCAGCTCTGCCTGGACTGCACTTTGGGGTCATTATCTCTGTGGGGCAGCAAAGGCTCTTACTTGGTGCCTTGTCTTGTCCTTTATGAAATATGGAAATGGGCTGGGATAAAGGCCATTTAGCTGTCTGACCAATCTGCACTTCTCTGTGAGATCCAGGGTTTAGTGTGGTCCTGGAAAGCAAATGGTGAACTGAAGAGAACATGATAACTGAAGGGCAGACAAAATCCAGGCACATCCTCCATCAGGTCTGACTTGGATTTGCACTTCCAAAACCTGCATTAACTACCACATAGTGATAGGGCACATGTAATATGTAGTATTTTAAACTAAAATGGTAAGAATTTACATTCTTTCTTGTTTTTGAAGAATGGCTTGGTGGCTTAAACATAAAGCTAGATGGAAGATTAGGTAGTTTCTTCTCACTTCCCACTCCATTTTGTGTATGGCCTTAGTGGGACAGGTTAATTTGACAGACACAGTAATGCTTCCATGGCATTTGCTGAAGTCCTCTGAGGTTATGCATGAATGGAGCTTGAGGAGAATAGTCCTTTTTTTTACAATATTATAAAAACTTAAAATTAGAACCTAGAAATTCACCCATCAGAACCAGTTTGTATCATCTGTGAGAAGTTATTCTGTGCTGCAGGCACTCATCAGTTATGAAGGAAGGGCCCACCACGTAAATAAACTAAATCCATCTCATTTTACATGGATGCTCAAACAGCCACCTTATGATAACTCTCAATCACTGCCAAAATGAATCAGACTCAAACCGTAGGAGTAAAAGAAAGTTTCTCTTCAGATTCTTTGAGTCTGCATTGCAGAAATCTGAAATCAGCTTGCAAAAAGCTGCAATGTCGTATGCTGTAATCCACAGCTCCATTTACACTGATGCGTGCCTTGTGTGCTCTGTGCTGCTGTAATGCCTAACTACAGTGGGAGTTTCAAAGTTTGACTGCAGTCTTAGCCCTGATTTTAATGGCATTGTTGATTTTCATCATGGGTACAATGTAGATTAAAAAAGAAAAAAAAAGAAGCTATGTGCATTATAGCTCATACTGTCTTCCGTTTGTTCTTTACTGGTACTAGAAATCCTTTCAATCTGAGGTAACATAAAACCAAAATAGCAAAATAAATAACTTGGGGGTGTTTGGAGGGGAATGAAATCTGTTTCTTGGTCCAAACACCTTGATTGTTATAGAACTTTAAGTGTAAAAAAACCTCAGACACCAAATATTTTAACCAATCCAACAGTACAGAACCTCTAGGGCAGGGAGAACCTGTGAAAAGCACAACAGTGGATTAATCGAGAAGTGCAAGTAATATGCCAGTTATTTGTTACAAAATAAATTACTAATTGACACAAGAAGTTACACTGTATTTTTATGTTTTAAATGCTGCAGAAGTAAATCTTCTTTATAAAGGGCAGCATGAAGTGTTGGTCTTGCATTTCTGTCATGACATTTAGCTCACTAGCATGCAGGTGCACTCTCTGGATTTCAGGCAATACCTGTCTCTTTCCACCGTGTTTACAGACAATCTAGCAAGTTTGTGGGCCAAATGGCTCCCTGAATGAGAGTCCACAAAACAGTGAACAAGACAGTGCACTGTTTGGGGAATTCCCAGCACAGCTAGCATCAACAGTGGGCATCAACAGTGACATTAAAACCCAAAAATGGCTTGTAATTGTTTGTAACTGACAAACACAATAATTAATTATAGGTAATGTTGCCGTTACTCATTATTCTTCCTTTTTCTTGAAATCAGCTGTCTTGTTTATTAGCAGCTGATCCATGGTTAATAGTGGTTAGCATTATGCATCCAAAGTCCTGGTTTACTAAACATAATGAATTATTCTGCTTCGTGGGGAGTCAACCATGCATTTGGTGCGTGAAATGGGAAATCCTTCACAGAGAACTGCAGGCACAGCAGGGATTCTTGTGACTCTACTTCGGGACTGAGTGGCAAATGAAACTTCCTGGTGAGAGGGAGCCCTGGCTTCTGCAGCTCTGTGGAACTGCCTTTTCCTATGCCCTAAGGCCTAGAAGAACAACCTGAAGCTTTTTTTCTCAAAGGATCTAGGCTCAGGTTTGGGATGAGTGCACATCTCCCTGGCAGCTGATGGTGTTATCCCTGTGTCCCAGCTCCCTGTTGGCTGCATGGGTGTAATGTCTGCATTTCATGTTTTTGTTGGTAGAGATATCTTACCTAACTCTCAGTCCTGTAAGGGCTGAGTGTCAGGATAATTCTCTGGGCTCTTCCTATGTTTACAGAAGCCAGAGGAAGAGACATTTATCTCAGGTAAAAGCATTGCCTAAGACAGCTGAGAAAAATGCCCCCTCCATGCTCAAGATCATTTCTCTTTGAAGGAGGCCTAAGTAACTAGCTCAGGCTCCAAGCTGTTTTTTAAATGGTGAGGCAATTCCAACTGCTGCATCTGCCTCTTTTGTTAAAAATCCCTTAAACGAGGGGCTGTCATCTGCCACCATGGGCTTTGCTATATGTCTAACACAACAAAGTCATCATTGCAGATGGAGTCCCTACACGCAGGGTAATATGAAAACTAGATAAAAGGACTCTGAGCTGATGACTGATGTTTAATAACTGACATCACCACCTTATACCCATATAAGCAGATGGGCAGCAGAAAAACCTCTGCACATTAACCTAGCATGGGTTATGTGATCAGGCTCAGAGACAAAATCATTTTTTGGCAGCTTAACATGCTGCTGCATGTCTATCAAGCAGCTCTCAATACCCATGTGCTGATCTCATCCTCACCATCTCCTATGTGCTCCTGTGGAAGGCGTGCACACAAATGCCTCAGATTGGTTCACAATAACTTGTTAAGCCACTGTTATTTTGTGCCTCAGCCCACAGGCAACCCCCGCAGTGGGTCTTTTTTTACTAGGGTTTCATGCTGACACTTGTGCATTTATCAAAATCTGCTGTGCAGTCATAAAGATTTTTGCTAAATATGCAATGTGTAGGATATAAGAAAGGCAGTATAGTGGTTATTTGAAAAATGTTTAGCATACGTTCGGTGAGCTTTCATGCATGATTTTGCTGGTAAAGGTTACCAGAAAAGTCAATACGTGTATGCTCAGAAAACAATATTAGTTAAACCTTTTGGCGGGCACATTACAATACGGCAGAAGATCTTTCGAAGTTGACTGGGCAAATTCTATTGCTTGTGAATGTTGCAGTCTGGTAGGGGTTTCCTCTGCTACATCAAACCTGGTTTGGCTGGGAGGAGTGTGGCTATAATCACAGGTACGATGGTGGCCCAGAGATATCCTTTAACCCATGACCATGTGCTTTCTTGGCAGCATTCACAGACCACATGGCCTGGAGCTGCTCCCCAGAGAGCCCCTGGTCCAGAGGCTGCTCCCAAAGACCAGGGGGTGTGGCTAACTTGGCCAGATATAGGGTTTACCTGGGATAGGTGTCCAATTGTAGCTATGGGGCAGGGGCTTGGCCTTATAAATCTAAGGTCTTATCTTCCTGCTTCTCAGGGTCCTAAGCCCACTCCTTGGTGCAAAGAATTTGGGCCAATTTTGATTTATTCCAGCTAATTGGGCTGCCACATGTGAAGGTAGAAATGCCTTGTCAAACTCCTGGGCTGCTTTATGAATCTCCTGGCCTGCAAAACTGAAAGCCATTACCCTGCTCCCAGATGGTAGGAATTTAATTTGGACAGTCACACTGTGTCTCTCTTCTTTGCAATGTGCCCATTTGGCAACCTTTGAAAGCAGGTGAGTGAATATTGTTTTAAAACTGAATTTTTATGCTTGTAAAAAATGCCAGCTTGAGACTAATAGAAACTTAGGTCCCTTGCTTATCTGTGGAATTTGCACAGTGTGGGTGCTGGCAATGGTCACAGCATCAACACAAATACATCTCAACTCTATTAGATGGAAGCCAGAACAGGTACCTCAGGGTTCCTCTCCATTTTCCTCAGCATGGATGTTGCAAGGTGTCTTGGTTTAGAAAGACAGGGACCAAAAAAAGGGGAAACTTCCCTTGGGGTTTGTTATAATTCCAAAATTGAAGGAGAGGTCTTAGGCAATGATAAGGAGGGTAGGAATAACAGTTCTTTACTAGTTAGTCTAACAAGGTAAATTAACAATAATTACAATATTGACAACAAACAGAACTAGAGGAGAAAAAAGAAAGGAAAAAAAAAACCAAAACAACAAATCAGTCACAGTTTTCCTCTGGTAACCCCCCACCCCCCTCAGTACCGTCACAAGCTAAATAGGCTAGCAGCTGCTCTAGGAGGGTGAGATGATTCCGAGGGTTCACAGTGGCTGGAACTGTTGGAAAAGTGTCCCGGCTGGCAGGGGCTGTAGAAACACAGTGTGGGGAGACCTCGAGCAGAACTGAAGAAAACCGTGGGTGCAGGGCAGGGAGGAAACGGGTTCCCAAAATCCCGGTGGACACACGAAGAGACGGTGGTCCCACGGAATCCCAGGTGAAGGGAATGGTGAGAGCTCTCTGCCTCGCTGAGCAGCCCTGGCCGTCCCCCCAGAGCAGAAAACTGCCCCCAGCGAAGTGGAATCAATGTCTCTGGGTAGCTGCTTCCTTTGTTTGTTCCCGAGCCCCCGTAAGTACCGAAAAACACCCAGCCATTAGCTTCCTAGCAACTTCTGGGAAAAAATTCTATAAGAAATCAATCCAACCCCCAACACAAGGTTAATCCCCTTGTCTCATGAGAAAATGTCATGTGATTGCCAAGGGGCCTATGCAGTGCAGCCCTGGCATCCTGCTGGCTGCCTGCTTCCTGGGCACCACAGGGTCTCTATGCTTAGGTACCAGCACTGCTGGTCCAGATGCTCTGCCCCACATGAGGAGGCTGCAGGGACTCTTCTTCCTGTACTCTCCCACCTCCTCTTGCCAATGCCGTTCCTTATTCACAGACATAGTGTCCTACAGCTCACCGTCTTTGGTCTCTAAGATCAGATTCAGCCCTCATTATTCCTGCCTGTGAAGATTTTGAGATTTCAGCTTCTTGAGGCAATCCTGGTTGTTAGGAACAGGAGAAACATGCAAGCTGCATCAGGTTGAGATATTTAAACAGGCTGTTCCGTGTGCAAGAAGAATACACATCTATCTGAAGCAACTCACCAGGCCACTTGTGTGTTCAGTGCTGGATTCTTTTAATCTGTTTCTGACTTCCATTCCCACCTGAGAAGCCTTTTTCCTCCATATAGTGCAATATGTTTCTTTCTGCTCCTGACCTTCTCTCTTCTCACATTAGTGCAGCCAGGGAGATAGTCTTATCTTTATGAGAATCGCAGCCCTTTCTAAACTGAGTATCTAATCAGGATGGGCGAACTCTTAGAACATCAGAGGCAAATGACTTGTTCCTCAGTGATTTCAACAGCAGAGCTAAAAACCTGATTTACCTGAGCTGTCTCTTTGTCCATGATGGTCCATTTAAAGAGATTCTGTTACTTCTGCTCGTTTTCCTTCAATACCACCTGAAATATTTTCTTCTTCCTTTCCTTAGTGTTCTTATTGGAGTTTGGAAGCAAAAGATCAGGAGAAAAACAATCATTCCACACATTCACAGTGGGATCCATAAATGACTTTCTAACAGATTCTTTCAAACACTGCAGATGCACTTTAGGCCATTAAGCTCTCAGCAAAAAGATTTGTGTTCCTCCCATTTCAATCCCTTGACAGGTTCAATTGCTAGATGTAAAAGTTTTTAATTGCATATTTAGAAATCTTTATAAACTATTGGGATTACTGAGCAGAAACTCAGCATAGCAAAGGCCATAAGGTCTGCTCAGACAGGAAATCCTTTATAAATAAGCATGCACTGAAATAGAAAGCAAAATAACCATTACCTCAAGCTACAAATCAATGTTTTCTGAAGAGCTTAAGATCCTGAATCAGTGAACTCTTTAAGAGTATCCCTAACAGTAAGTGACCTAATTGACTTCAGTCATATATGTATCATCAGTTTGCTCAATTGGGAATTCCTCTCGTGAGTTGAAAAAAATTATTTTCAAAATCAGTTTTTAGAGTCTGGAATTGGGGTCTCAGTGCAGTCTGCAAAAACTCAGTGCCTAGAAAAGTGCAAAAGATAAGTCAGGAAAGCAAGGGAGGGTGTAAATTAGTAGTGCTGCCCCCATTTACCAGTGTGAGGCATAAGGACCCAAAGGTTCATTTAGGGCAGCACAAGGAGAATATGGCAAAGCCAGGGAACAGATACCAGACTTCCAAGTACTGCTCTCTATATTATAATCCTCTGGTGTATATCTTATAGAAATTCCAGCCAATCTTTATCCTCCTCTAAACCTTCTGCTAACAACTCAGTAGGTAGAAGGGACTGCACAGTTGGTTACCTAATACTTCACCTGCTGGGGATCAGGTATTACAGCTACTTCCTTCCTAGCATTTATTTAGAAACTAGAACATGATATTCTTTGAAATATGTATTTTTGGATAATAATATTTGAATTTCAAAAGGAAAGTGAAATATTATAATTTTGTCTAATTAATTCAGAAAATTTTACCCAACACAATATTGATAACCAAGCACATTAAGCAGTTTAATGCAGCTCATTTCATATCACAGGAGTGCAAACAATAAGAAACAGACTGTCAAATCTTGAGAAATTAAATATGAGTACAGAAGACATAATAAAGAGAAAGAAAACACTGGGTAAGTTTTCTGAAAAGAACAAAGATATAATTACTTCAGCCAAAGGGCAGCAATAACACAGACACTGACAAAATGCAGGGATTTCATGTGCTTATTGACTCAACTGTTCACAATAAAACCATTGTTATCTTAGCAAATGCCACATTACATGATAATAATCAAGCTACTGTACTGTACCTCTGAGATATAAAACACCTTTTACTGGAAATCAAAGGCACTTTTCTGAATAGTTGAGGGAACTTTATGGTTCTTTGATGATATGGACACATATTTCCTTTTTGCTTTTCTAACATTTAGAGCTGACTTTCTATAGTCATGAAACATTCTGGCGTGTTTTTGTTGGCTTTTGGTGAAGTAGCTGCAGAGTTAGGGTGGAAACTTTTAACGTGCTCCACTAAGGCATATTTGAGGTCTGAATGATAAACTTGCAATATGAAATGAATGAAAAAAGATAGAAGTGAACTTATCTTTAAACTCTTAGTCTCCAATTTTTCTATCCATCCTTACTGTTAGCAAAACGTCTGTTGGATCAATGACAGTGAACCTCCATTTTAAGACCAAAGGCAACACCAGGCTCTGGGAGAAGATGCTGATGAATGCTCAGAGGGTGTCAAAATTTGTACCTCTTATGGGTGATGAGAAGTGGGGAGAGACAGTATGCCTTCAGGATAAGTAATCCTGTGTCTGTCCTTGGAAGTCATCATCAGCTCTGCTTCCAAAATATAAATGTCACAATCATGACAAGACAGCCTTGCTTGATATGGAGTGTATTGGTCTCATCAGCTTGTCTGCCTTGCCCTGCTTCCTAGCTTTGGCTTTTTTTGTGTTGATTCAGAGAGAGGAGACAGATGAGTATTGGAATATTTTAACTGAGGATGAGCTATTTCATTCTTCTTATAAGGGCCATCTTGCCATCCTGGTCACTGTTAGGCTGGGTAATCTGAAATGTCAACCAAATTCAGAATACAAACATCACTTCAAAGACTGAAATTCCTTCTCTACTGTCCTATTGGTGCTTTTTTCCCCTAACAACTGTGCTCACATCCGTCTTAATTAGGTTAGGAAAAAAACTATGAAAATTGAAGAAGAAGAACCCCTTACCTGCAGATGCAAAAGTCTGATGCATTAATCTACAGCTGGAATGTAAATTGCAGAATTGCAGGTGCCTGAGACTGGTTGTTTCGGTAGTATGACTATGATGGATTTTAAATCTATTCCTGTATATAAGCCCCCCCCCACTATATATATATATATATATATATATATACACCAGTTTTCTTGGTGCTGTAATTTTCATTACAAATCAGCTGCAAATATTTAAGGAGCTTTATTTGCTGACATACATTTCTTTCTCAGTTGATATGACATGAAAGAAAGAAAAGCCAACCTCTAATGTCTTTGGGATGGCCAGTGGGATTAAGCTTCCTGACTGTGGCTGTATTGTATGTCAAATGAATATATAATTTGTGGCTGTATTTCATTTTGGATGTGGTGGCCTGGTTAGCCTCTGGTGTCATGTTTTTTTTTTTTTTTCCTCAAAATCATTTCTCCATTCAGAAGACTTTTCAAAGTGAAGAGGAGACAGGAAACAGGTTATTTTTATATATGAAATTTAACATCTACTGTATCTATGGATAACAGGTTCTGAGGTGAACTGCTGAGTGCGTCACAGTAAGCCTGGCAGAGTTAAGTGTAGAAAGTCGGTCTGAGCACGTGCTGTAATGGATTTGACCCCAAAGAGCACTGCAAAGAGAAATTGCAGATAACCATCAGAACTGACTTCAGAAGCCAGTAGCCTTGACTCCCTGGATACCATGAGAAAAGGGAAGGACTAAATAGATGGAGTGAACAATCAGAAATACAAGGTTGAATAAATGCTTAATATTTGAGGTGTTGACAGTAGAAGAAAACATAAAAGCAGTACATTTCCATACTTGATTACAACCAAGTAAGGAAACTAAAATTCCTTAAGACAGTTGTATAAAAGTAAGATATATATTCAGTAGAAGTGAGATGTGAAAGTAATATAGGAACAATAAAGACATGCAGCTGAGAAAATCTTGAACTCAGCTTAAACTTGCCTTTCCATGGCTGATAATTACTGATTAAGAATACTAGGGAGAAACTGTGGAGAATGAAGCCTGCATACTCCTCAGCAGGCCTGAATTCAAGGTTCCAGAAAGGGCAGAAAGGAGAATAGACCCCAACTTATATAATATCCACACCATGTTTTATTGGATGGACTTTATATGTGGTTGTTCTTCATATTACATTTATTAGTAAAAGTAGGGAACAGAAAGTGCTTTGAGGGTCCTCTGGAACTGGAACTGCTGTGAGCAAGTGCCACTTGTTTTCTCCCTATTATGTTTAAAGAGAGGCAGAAAAGGAAAAAAGAGTGTGTGCATATGCTCACTGCCACATCTGCTCTACAAAACTCTGAATCAGAGTCAAAATAAGCCTTTAAAGGGAATATAGACAGCAGCATATTTAGTTTTGATTTATTAAAATAGTTTTCAGACTGCAGTCTTACTTGTCCTGTGAGAACAGCACTCTCTGGTAATGGGAGCATTGAATTTTCATGTGAAACATTTTGGAGAGCATATTTTTTTCACCTACAAGAGTGTGACAAGAATTTGCTCTTGTATGATGATGTGGAAGTTATAGCTGCTATTCTAAACATGTATTTATGATCACTGCTGGCACGGCTGCTGTGTATTTTGTTTATGTTGTTACAAACCTACTTGTGACACATTATAAAAAATGCACTCTTTTGTGGTAGTCTTGCACTGAGGCAGAATAAATCATGCCTCCTACATCTGCTCCAGCTTTTCTAATATTGCCCATTTGCTGCTCCTTACCCTGGAGAAGGGAGAGCTTGTGTGGTTTTTAGTCCCATACCAGGTAATGTCGAAGGCCTCATGAAAGGGTAAAAGTAGATGCCTTAATACAGCTGTCAGACAGGCAAACCCCAAACCACAGCATGAAGCAACTACCATCCTTCAATCAGAATAACCTGCTTTCATTAAATGCTAGTTCAGGGATGGTTTAGACATGCTTTAAGCATGTGAGGAACACAGTGAATAATTTCAAAATGGGGAAACTGAAAAAAACCCCTAAAATAGAAACAAAACTTCCAAAAATGAACAAGAGCTAGCCAGGTCCAGCAGTAGGCAAGAAAGACTGAAGTCTTTAATTTTCTGTGGTCTTTCATATTAATTTCTATAAGAACATGAATACTATCTCTGTGTGCCTTTATCATAGACACCTCTCTGTGATACTTTAGAAAAAAAAAAGAAAACTGTCAAATGCTTGCAACACTATTTTAAAAGCTCAAGATTGAATTTTTTTTTAAATTACATTTGTTTCTTTTTACTTTCCAAACCAGCGTTTTTCATTCTTGCTTAATTAGCAGCATTCTAAGAGTGGTTTTTATTGAGTATAATCATTTGATTTTTATATGCACATTCTTCATAGCCTTTCTTCTATTTGTCTGTCAATATTCCTACTGACATCAGCACTGCAAACCCAAACCCTGTTGTTTGATATTTAAAGGATACAGGTTTATGCTATACCTGTAGAGAAAAATGCAGCGTTTCTTCTTTTTTTTTTTTTTTTTTGTGGTTGGGATTTATGCAGATATGTGTTTGCATGACTTGTGTCTTAGCATTTATTCCCTTTTATATAATACAAAAAAGTTATATGAGAGCAGTTCAAAACTAAATGTATTTTGGATATTTTATTGTCTCCCCCCTCAGCTGTGATTGCTAGGATTGAATACAAAGCAACTGTTACTGAATCCTGAGAAATTAATGATGGGAACTTTAGTGGATATCTTTGCAAAGCCAACACTTGCTGCTTGTCATCACAGGTGTTTTTAAGCTTTTCTCGTAACCCAGAAGATAAATCGCACCCATGGGTTATGTACTACTGGGGTTGTAACTTTTGGTTGATGCTGAACTTTCAATGGTGTTTAAGTACTGGCTCTTCAGAAAACAGCTGGTAATGAGGCATTTTGTTTAATTATGCATTATTGTTTCGACTCTCTTGTAGTGTTTATCATCCTGAGGAGCACAGCTGAAGATATAGGTCAATGACCCTGCTCTCCATATACTGTCACACCGGTCCACAGGGGATTAGCCACCTAAATGAAAATTTTATTCATTACTTCTTTTTGTGTTGCTCTTCTGAATGACTTTTTTTCTATAAGGCCACATGAGTAAAACACTAGGGTCAGCAAAACTTAGTTTGCTCAAGTACTTTTAGATAACGCTTTCCAGTGTAATATAAGGATAGTTTTCATGCCATGCAGCCCATTTAATTCAGTAGAGAAAATAAGGGGAAGAAAGGAGCACAGGCAAACCACAGAGCAGTTTGCTGAATGTTCTCAAATTTCTTTTGACACTTCATGGTGACAGAAAGCCCTGTACTAAATATATTTGTGCTGGTCTGCTGTGAAAATTCACTGTTCGATAGCTTTCAGAGTTTTTCATCTCTTACCTATGGTGTACAAACCTACACCTCTTGACCACTGGGCTCCCTTGCAGAGTGTGGATGGCCAGTGTGTGTCTTGAAGACTTTTAAAGGATTTTTGTGAACTGCTTCTAAGGTGCATCTCTACTTTTAATCTCCTCATGACAGAGAATTGTCAGTGCACCATGCCATTTATGAGAGGCAAAGTGAACAAATTCCTTAGAATATAAATAACTGTGGTCTCATAAAACCTAATTTTTTTTTTGCTTATTTTTGACAAATATGATTGAATTGTAATTTATAGTAGCAACATTTTGGTAATATAATGATACTTTATTTTTCTTGTGTCATAAAATTGGTTGTTTCACAGCTGGCCCCGTGGACTGGGAGTCAAGGACAGAGAGTTCTAAATGGGGCATAAGGTCATTTAATTTATTGTTCTTGATTTTGCCTAGCTACTTCTTTGGCATATCTCATTTTAACACTGTTGGTGTTCTCCATTGACTGCTTCCTTTGAAAAACAGCTTAAGGCAAATTCTAAGACAATGTCGATTTCAAAGGAATAGAGCAGGTTAAATGACATTTCTATCACAGCATTCTATTAGGTATTTGCTAAGAAGAGAACAAAGTCAAGATTACTGTAAATTGTTTGGCTATGCAGTCCTTGGGTCCTGTGCTTGTAGCCTAAGGGAGAAATCTGTATTTCTGTATATTCATATTCTACTTATAACATAATGATATAGTAAAGTGGAGTGATATATTCACAAAAGATATTTTAGTTCAAGGAGGCCTGGAAAACTACAGAGAGCTCAGAACATTAACCAAATCTGCCACTCCATATTCTTTAGGTTAAAGCTGAAGTCCAGTAAAGCCCCTTGAAGGCATGCATGACTGAATTCTGGCAACTACTTGGTTTTGCTAATTCTTGTCTTAAAAGACAAACAAAATGAGTTTTCTGTCTAATCTAGGAATATAAATCAGTCAAGACGTACCAATAAAGACTAAGTCATGGACAAAAGCACTTTGAACAAATGCTGAAGGTGTCTGAAAGAGCTGGTGTTAGCTACAAACCTCATCGCTCTGAAACTCCATTTGCCTGCAGATGCCCTATCATGTCTCTCAGGTGGACCTGTGAAATTTGGTGTTCCAGCATGTTGTTGGTTAAATTTCGTTTTCTCTCAGACTCAGTTTACTGCGTATGAATCAGATGTTCACTTTGCTAGAGCATTAAAAAAGGAAGTTGCTTGCTGAATCTGCACTAAACTCATCCAGCTCCTATTGAAGTAAAAATTCTGATTAGTTCCCCATGGCTCATTCAGCTATGCAAAAGCTGGTTGGGAAGGCATTTTTTCTTTTGGACATGGATAATGGAAAAGAGGCCAACTGGATTCCAGGTTGCTCTCATGAGGCCTCAGCAGACTAATACTCAGGGCTGTTGGCAGACCTACCTTTCTATCAGCCTGTGCAAGGCGAGTGAAATAGCATTTCTACCTCCATGTAGCTTTGCCTCATCTGGTCTTCTGATCCTTCCAAATAAATGAAGGCCACACATGTTTTATTGTAGATTTTTGGAGTGTGGACAAAGTGCAAGGAGAGGGGATAATTAGACTTCAGGGTGGTATTTCCCTCTAGCATCATAAATCAAAATTATTTAACACTGAATACAACAGCATGTTTGTGAACCTTCTTTCTAAAAGCTCATCATAATTTTTTCCCAGATTTTTTCCCTTTTCTCTCTTGGCTGAACCTTTCTGCCTGAGTAGAAAATTGAAATTTGGCAGCATAAAAGCTTCAGACAGTGAAGCTGACTTTTGATCCCCTAGGCCTTTGATAGTTTGAGAATGGGAACAAAATTTTTTGATTTTTTTTGACTGTGTGTATAAATCAAACTTGCTGGATTGCTACTGACCCCATTTGACTGCAGCAACGTGGTGGGGTTTTGCTACCAATCAAATGTAGGGGCCTGGACTCAGTGCAGTGAAGGCTGCTGAGGGTGGGTATCAGCATCTCACCCAGCTGCAATCCCCACACAGATCTTGTAATGACTGACATACTTTTCTTATCCAAAGCCATCAGAGACAGCTTTCAGTCATTTATGTACCAGTCAGCAGCGACAGATACACGTGTGTGAATACCATCCTTTTTTACTAATGTAACACCCCAGCAGAGCAATTCTTTGTTCTGTATCATCCTTATGGCAGGAAGGGTCTAGTTATGAGAAAAGCCAGGTCGTAGGATTGGTGAGTATTGGTTCCCATAGAAAGGCTGGATTACTAAAGACATTTCCTGCAGCTCTCTAGGTTTTCCCCAAAGTTGCACTTTTTTTCTGAATGATTCCAGTGATAATGATTCCAGTGATGGCATATTTGGTTGCTATTTTGTCTATTGCAATTTTTAGGGACTTTTTTCCCCCTTCTCTTTTTTGAACTGAACAACACTTAAATGAATATGAATATGAGTATACAGTAATGTTTTTTTCTGCATCTGTCTCATATAAAAGTGTTCAAAAATGGAAAAATGCTTTCTTCTAAGCACTAGGAGTTTACTTTGCATTCTTATCCTTAACAAATTTAATTGATGTCACGGGAATTCCAGTTGCATAAACAACATACAGTGTGAGTGTAAGAACTTTTCCTTAAAATAAGTGACTTGCATTTTCAAGGTCTCAGGCTCAAATATGGTTATTTAGAAACATATGTATATTCTGGCATATCAGGATAAGACTTTCACCCTTTGTTGCATTTCATCTAGGGAAGAAGAAGGCTGGGAAATTGCTTGAAAAAATATGACATAAGAAGCGGAGAAAATGGGCTTAGTGGAGATGGTGGGGTGAAACCCGGGAGGCATATCACTGAGTAATGCTGTGCCAAAACAAGATTTTAAAATTGTTTCTGTCATCTTATGAAAACCCATAACACTTTGTTTTGAATAGCCGAAAGCTCTTATTACTTTTGTTCAAAAAACAGTTGGCTGCCCTCATCCTTGTTCCTTTGGATATTCCTATGTTAAGAAGCTGATATAACTTTCATACATTGCATTTGAATAAATAACGTCCCTTTTCCCCACCTGATGGAAGAGAGCCTCTAGGCTTGAGAACAGCTACCAGAGCCAGTTGAGGAGTGTTTCAAAATGCATTGGAACTGTATGAAAATGTTGCTATTTGCTAAATTGGACAGATTTCTCCACCTACTGTGTCAATTAATTTGACCAATTAAACCTTTTAAAATGTCATTCTTTGCCCCCTCTTAAGGATACCTAACTAATTTTTACTTCTCTTGTATTCCTAAAAGCTACTGCCTTTTCCATGGCTGTAGGAATTTCTCAGGATGATTGTGTAAAGGAAGAAAATGTATTGCGAAAGCTCCTGGGAAGTGAATGGTGATTTTGCTCCATTGTAATGTAATTAATTTAGTGCTTTTAATCACCTCAAAATATGAAAATGCAAAGCACTGATATTAGAATTATTCAAATTTTGATTTAAAACTGGCTAATATCTGTCCATGGCATGGCAGTCCTGTTGGCATCTTGTCTTAATGACTATTCTGAATTCTCGTCCAGTTTAGAAAAAAAATCACCAATTACGCTGATGTATCTGTAGACTCTGTATTTTTCACAGTAATGAATTTTGTATTATGTTGGGACTTCTTTCTTCTTTTCAGAGACATTTCACTCTTAACTGTGATGTCCATTAGTATTTCATTCAGGGAACTATGAAAAACGATGATATTAAATGCTTTACAAATAGACTTTTATTCATCCGATTTGCCATAATGCAGAATGACGTGATTAGTAGTGATTTTTAACTGGATTCTAAAAAGGTGCCATGTATCAGTTTTGTCATATGAATTAGTTGTTATGGTAATGAGAGCATATCAATTATTCCTTGGAAGGTTGCATTAGATCAATTATATAATTAATCTGTCTTGTTTCTTTACTTTTCTGTTTCTCCAGTAATTTCTTGAGTGCAAAAATGTTGGTGTTACCATTTACAGTTAGTATTTTTCTGATCTGTTTTCAGGGATTATTTTGCAAACAATACTCTCTGAGGTATTTTTTTATATTTTTGTTTCTTATGAAAAAGGGCTCATTTCACTCAGTTTCTAAGTATTTTTAATTTTTGTAAAAAATAAATTGTTTACATCTTGTTGCCTTCCTTTAAAACACAAGTTTGTCAGTAACAGAGTTTTTCTTTGGTACTGTAAAGCACTCATGAAATGAAGGTATTCGCTGACAAAATTTTGAGAGCTGCGGCAGAGTCCATGTGTCTCCTGTTCTAAGTGGAGTGTCTAAAATGTCAGGTTGCTTTTCTGCCTCCAATGCCCAATTATTCTTGCCTGCACAGAGTCCTAGCTTGAAGGGGGGATAGAGATAGGCTTTGGTCTAGTCTTTATAGCCATGGTTTTCTTCAGACTTTGGTAAGAAGTCCACTTCTCTCCTATGCTTCTATGCTCAGAGCACAGACTCCATCTGAATTTGGATCCACCCAGGCTTAGCTGTGTTGAAGGGCAAATGTTTTCCACAATTCCTTATATCTTGCCTGCACTAATCTTAAACAAAGGTAGATCTGGATATTTCTGAAAGGGAGTGTAACTGAGTTATTTATATATGCACAGGAAAACTATATCAATGTAAATTACTCCAGGACAAATTCTGTCCTGAATTTCCTCCCCTCAGTAGAAAAAAAGCAGCTCAGTTTTCTGAAAATGGTATGATTTGATTAAAACATACTTATTTAGTTTTCTGCAAAATGAATAAAAATTTTGTAGAGTTTGCTTTATGAAACACACAGCGTCTAAATCTGTATTTATGCTCAAAACAGCTGCATTTTTCCTGACATTTAGGCAGTGGTGTTTTGGACAACCCTACCTGTAAAGTGATAATTTTGTTAAGTTCTTCTGTCACTTATCTACCAAGACATTTAATTGCAACTATGCAACAGAAAATGGAGTAGTTGTTCAAAGGTAACATTGTATTTGTTCAGTGGAGATCATCACTAAGAAGAAAGCAAATATCTTCCAGCTAAGAAAATCCCAACACACTCTTGTTAGCACAGAAGGGGGAAAAAAAAATTAAGCATCCTAGATCCATTTTCCAAAATACTGCCAGCTTTTACTACCAGAGTAAAACATGACTGTGTACACCAAAAGGTGACATTATCTAGTGAACCAGGTTGTCACCAAATAGGTGTACACTCATACATAAGAGGAGCTGAGTTCATCCTTAAACCCAAACGTGTCTGCCAGGCCCAGTAATCATGTGCAAACTTCCACCCATGAACAGATTAAGCCAACCCCCCATGAGGGGCTGGGGCAGCCAAGTGCATCAGCTCATCTCAGCTCCTGCTCAGTCTGGGCACAGCAGAGGTGGCTGTGGTGGCCATCCTGCCCCTCGAGCAACCAGGAGGTGGTAAAGCACTTAATGCTTTGAGCCACAGCTGCAACCAGACCCATGAGATGAATTAAAAATGTGTGGGCTGCAAAGCTTTTTATACTTTATCTTGCTGTTATCCTTAATCAACCAAAAGGTCTGAGTGCTTTGTAAAGGGTACGAGTGTCTCTGGGTAACAAAGTGTGAGGTTCTGGCATTCATTCCTTCAGGCACTAGGTCTAGAAGTAGCTTAAATCCCCAAATTACCAGCTAATAAATGGGGAGATACTAGTCCAGCTAAAACTTAGCAACATTTTATTCCTGAAGATTTTTAACAGTAAGTATATAAAGTTAATTATAATGAGGACTTGAGACTTTTTATTTCTTACACTAATCTTAATTTTACATTAAAAACAATGGCGGTGGAGACCTACACTGTTACCAATGTGTGGTTATGGCTGTTAGCAAGATGAATGTATCTTTGTGCTACCTTTTACCTTGTGAGAGCTGTGTCACTTCACACAGATGTAAGGGACAGCTGAAAACCAAAACATTAGAGAAAAGATCAGAAATAAAGCTACCTGCACTGTATTGTTTACATGGACTTTCAAAATACAGATCTTCAAATGACAGAGTATAATGACAAACATCAGTAAGTGGTGCCCTTTACCACTCCTAATTTGATGATTACCGGTGTCATGGTCTACTCTAAGAACCACATTTTAAGAATACTTAAAGATTATCAGCTTTGGTCTGGCAATTGTTTGTGCCTATTCAACTGCCATTATCTCAATGTCCTTCACAATGTGGTATTATTTTAAATATGTAAAGTTGCTTTACCTTACTAGTTTCTTCAATATTGGTGCCATATATTTAATAAATATTTATCACCTTTATATGATTTCTCATGGGTGCACTATTAGAAAAATGACTGCCAGTAACACATTTTTGAAGGTATAAATTGAGAGTACTGAGGACTCTCAATGAGGACTGAGTAGTAGAGCCCAAAATAACAGCTAGGGTTCTCAGCTTCTTACTCAGTATCTGAACCAGTTTCTTCTGCTATGATTCAGCATAGCTTGAAAGTGGTACTGATGCAACAATTACACATCTCTCTGAAGGAAAGCACAATGTATAGGCAAATCTATTATCAAAGGAGTAAAAAACAAAAGTCTTTATGGTTGTATCATGGAGTGGTAGGTTAACACTGGCAAAGCACTAGGAGCCCCTCAAGTTGCTCTATCACTGTCTCTCCTCAGCAGGACAAGGGTAGAAAATGCAATGAATAAAGATCATGGGCTCAGATAAGGACAGGGAAATTACTCAGCAATTACTGCTGTGGGCAGATTTCACTTGAGAAATTAGTTCAATTTATTGCCAATAAATAACAGAGTAGGATATTGAGAAATTCAGTTAGAACCACTTTACCATGATCCCTTTCTTCTTGGGCTCAGCTTCTTGGGCTCAGCTTCACTCCCACCTTTTCTACCTTCTCCCCTGAGCAGCACAGGGGGAGGGGGAGTTAGGATTACCATCAATCCATGACTCTTTTTCTCTGCTGCTCCTTCCTTCTTCTCCTGCTCCAACATGAGTCCCTTGCACAGCAGACAATCCCTCACAAACTCTTCCTTGCTCTAGTTTGGACTGCTTCTTTCCTGCTGCTGCTGCAGAGCATTTTTTCACACTTTGTGAAGTACTTTCCCAGAGGTGCTACCCACAAGGATGATGGACTCAACTTTGGCCAGTGTGAAACATTTTGGAGCTTATTAAAACTGGCTCTGCCCAACATGGATCCAGATCCTGGATTCTCAAAAGAAGCCATGTGTCTTCTCAAAAGAATCCAGTGCTGCAGACTCTCTGTTACAGAAACTTTGCCAGGTAAACCCAATACATGTAACAAGGAAAAATGTGGCCTCCAATGATTTGCCTGGCTTTTATTTCATTCTTTGTAGAAAAATTAAAAACACCTTCAAAAAGGATAAATAGTCAAAATCATCTTCACTTTAAAGATACTAGTGAAATATCAGCGGAACAAAAATGAATAAGTTGTAGCTGTACATGTGTGTTTTGACAGTCCTGTGTAAAAAATGTTTCAAAACTTTTCTTCAGAAGCTGGAAACCATATGAACTAAAGTGTATTTAAAACTTTCAGAAAAAAACTTGTCTTTTTTCTTATTCTAAATGGGTCAATTATCTTTGAAATGTTGCTAGTCTAGCCTTTGACTTAATATAATGTTTCAATTAATTAATTCAATTTTTTTTAATGCTCTGGGACAAAGCAGAACATTGTAGGAAATACTGCAGAGAGTTATATATTCAGATCTTTAATGGGCATTTTAGTTACACTAGAATATTTTCCATTTGTGGTTTTAGTAGTAATTTCATCTTTTCTGTGTAGAGCTTATGCTTCAAAAGTTTCCATTTATCTTTCCAGTTCCTCCACAAGATGATTGCACTGATTCTCAGTATTTCTTCTGGGATATGATGGCTATTCCCTTGGTAACACATTGCTTAATCCTTGACTATTCTTGCTGCACTAAATCTAGGAGACTTTAGAGCCATGAATCTGAATGCTGAAGTAATTCCCAGTTGGTTTCATTTATATTGGGAGTAGGTACTTAATGTTGGCTCTTTCTATCTTAGCTGAAGCAGTTTGCAGGTGATACTCATTTGGCTTCACAAATAATCTTTAACAGAGTGGAAAATAATAAGCGGCATTTTGTGACTGGTTGTTAGGGATATCAAAACACTGAAACTGGTCTCGCTGTGGAAGGTATGGTCTAGTAATTGAAGTTCAGAGGTTGATATGACATGTTCTTACTGAAAAAAAGATTTTGTAAAGGATAATTAAATATATTTATTATATATTTATATATATAAAATATATTTATTATATATTTATATATATTATATATAAAAAAAATATTATCGTAGTAAAATATTCAAAGAGGAAACGCGTATTAGTAAGACAGCTTGTAATATAATTGCTACAAATTCTTTAGTTCTCTTCACAATAGAAAGATTTCTAATCTGCACATTGTAATCAATAATTTGTATATGTTACAGTGCCTTGGTTGTCCTATCTGAAGTCCCAGAAGATTTTTATTCTTGCTTTTTTCTCTGATGAGTTATTGACTTTTCAGTTCCAGTTTTCATTTAGTAAATATTTGATATTAAAGCAGCCCAAACTAAATTTTATTTCAAAAAATTTTACATGGTTTTAATTTTTTTAAAACTTAAATATATCTGTATTTATTATTTTTTATGTGATTTGTGGCAGCATGTTACCACACCAAACATCATCAAAACCTATTCTGAACTTTGTTGCCTTATTTTGTTAACTAGCCTTGGTCAGTAGCTGTCTCTGTTCCATGGAAATTGACATCATTAGATGTTAATTTCGTTAGAATAATCCTTACACTTAAACAACTAAATAGCACCTAGGATCTTCCTTCTAAATTGAGTATATCAGGCCACCAAGAAGGTTCCAAGTGTTGCACAAAAAGTCATTGATTTATGCTTAAAAAACAATAACTTCATGCAAGAGTCCCTTCTCCTAGCTGTTTTCTCTATAAAGACTTATTAGAAAAAATGTATTTGATTTAACAGCTCTCTGAAGGCCAGATGTATTTTCCTGTCCCTTTATGAAAAACAATGCAGTCACTTATGAATAGATTTTCCACTTGGGAGGGCATGCTTGAAATGGCACCCTTCATTTGAGATTCAGTTGCTGGAGGGAATGTATCTGGAAAGATGCACCCTAAACCACTGTGCCCATTCTTTTGACTAAGATTGGAAGAATTTATCCTTTCAGGACACCAGAGTATTATACCTGAGTCACTGGAGCAGTTCCACAACTGAGATAAGGAATACAACCTAGTGTTAATTCTGTGAAAACCTACAGAAACTCTACAAATTCAATATATACATGTATTTCTAGTAAATCTAGTTGGACAGAAATCTCTCCACATGCTTTTTATAATTCCTTTAGGCAACATACTTATAATATTGATGGAAAGAAGTAATCACTCTCTCTGGTATGATGTATCTGTAAGTAGCTTATATAAAGTTGACCTTTGGTTGTCCTTAATAATCACTGATTTGAGAACTGTAATGTTCTCATATCTGTTGAATTATAATTGATTTATTTTAAAATAATTGCATGTATCCTCACTTATCTGGGTGTTATCTTGTTCATATCTTACTGATATAAATCTTAGATGTTTCAATATTATAATTTGAAAGGCTGCTATCAGACCTACAATCATGCCTGTGTAAATGAAAAACCTACATATATTTATCAGAGGTAAGAATTCAAAATTTAACTAAAAATCATAAAAAAGGCTTAGATTGAAAAGAGCTCTAATCTAACCTCAATGCAGGGAAATGTCTGTGCAAGCATACAGGATGGTCTGTGCTGAGAAAGTTACTTTCTTCTGTAGAACTAAGCTTTTCTATCCTTCAGCAGCTGAACAGAAGGTCTAATAGTTTTGATATGCATTTGAAGTTTTGAATAAATATATTTGTGACTCAGATGACTTCAGTTTCTATGAAGAGTCATGCAGCCAATTTACCAGCAATGAACATTCACAGAAAACATATGTCAGTCTCCAATCCTAATTTTCTGCATATGAATATTTGAACCAGGGGCAGGATACAAAGCCCATTGTAATCACCCAGAAAGACACCCACTGACTTCAGCTGCCTTTCTTTTATTGGTTTCTGGAAGTATTAATTTTCCAGTCAGGGAAAAGAAGTCATAGGGCTTCGAAAATTTTATTTAAAATCTGCTTGATCGTAACTGATTCAGAAAAGTATAGCATGCTCTGAAAAGAATTTGATATTTTATTGAACTCAGAGATCAAAAGTATATTCTCTTGCATAGAAAAAACCAACAAAGAATTCTCTGAATACTTAATTGGCAGACCAGACCCACATTCACATCATTATAAACAATTCTGTTTATAATGATTTGTATACGTAGAGCTGGAGACCTATTTCCTAGAGTCACAGTAGTCTTTTCTTCCTAGTAAATATTGTAAATGTTCTTAGACTTTTGCTTTTGCATTAGTGATTTTTTAATTGCAGATAATTCCTTAAAGTGGATCTGCTTTAATTCCCTTGTATTTTAGTGATTCTTCTCTAAATATGGTCAAACAGAGTTACTGTATTACTTCTCAATGAAATTAAGAATCTGTTCTATTGAGCAATACAGATCTCTTAAAAAAGGTACTGAGAATAATAGCCCACTGTCAAATATTGGTAGTAAACTAACAGAAAGCTGCTGTCTTCCTTACTGGTGGCCCCAGTCAGTTCTGACCATCACAGCACTCCTTCCAGGGCTGCTGCTTCCACCAAGTGACCTTTCGGCAGCAGCCTCTCATGCAGACCATGTGATGGAACCAAGCTGTTTCAGCCAGTAACTTTGGACATTTACTTCTTGCAAAAGTGAGAAAACAAGATCTTAAGCATTGAGGGGAAACAATGTGCAGTTTGAATGAACTGTTTTTCAAAACTGGTTAAATTAGCTGCTCCTAGGTTGGTTTTTATGCTGGGGCTGGAGCAGATTAGGAGAGCATAAAACTTAACATACCAACAAGAGTTACTTGTTATAAGATGAAGAAGCTGTTACCAATTCTCACTCTATTCTTTTGCAATGCTTCCTTTTTATATAACACTAAATCTATTTCCCTGATTCTCTTGTCATATGAAAAATTGTTGTGCCTTCATTTTTTCATGTGCAATTAAAATAACTTTCCTTCAAAGACCCATCATAACATATATAGAAATTATGGCAAACTAGATAAATAGGCAATGAATATCCTTACATCTCACTGGGATTTCCATTCAGTTCTACTAGTGTTGAAAGAATTTCTGAAGCAGTTCCATCCAGGAATGAAAAACTCTCAAATACTTATGTTCAAATGGGAAGAAGTTCATAACTGGGAACAGCAAAGGCAGGGTGGGGCCTTCAATGAGCTAATAATCATGGTGTTTTGAATACATCATTTGTGGGCATCTGACGTGAAGACAGGATATTTGAAAAGTCCAAAGCTTCAAAAAAGTTCAAAAGTTCAAAACTTTCTTAAGGCAAACCATTCATATTTGGAGTGAAAAATTGCACTTTTTGCACCAAACAGTTCTGTTATTCCTTCCCAAGAAGATGAGGAGGAAAAACACCTTCTCTCTTTTTAATGCACACATTTATGAAGAAAAATGCTTTTATTCAGACTGTGGATGGAAGAGAAATGGATTTAAAGTCTTCCTGCACTGGCTTGAACAGAGAAGCAGACCTCTTGATAGATTACATATCCATTTTTTATTGTATTCATCTAATAGTTTACATTTTAAGAACTGAGTACCTAAAACATCTTTCATATTTCTGGATCCTGAGAATGGGATTTTTATAACAGTTTTTCTCCATTAGTTTTTTTATGTGATACTACTCTAAAGAAAATTTAACCTAATGACATGGAGGCTTTCTATTCACCTACTCTGGCAGTTGTTTATTTAGTTTTTTTGATTAATTAGGGCTGAAGCTTCAAAATCATAAAGAAAAAGTTTTCAGAAGTTTTGCCTAACTCTATGAAACCACATAAATCACCATTACTGGTACTTTTTCAGAAGTACACTGCTGTACAAACTGGAGCTGTTTGCTCTCTTATCTGCCAAAATTTGTAGGTCATTATGCAGTTAATAATTAAGCAAATGTACAGCACACAAACTTCTAAAATGAAGTAATATGCGAGTGTTGTTGACCCCATGCACTATGTATATTTGAATCAGCTTGATGGTGTTTCCACAGAGTCTGAGAGGAGATGAGAGCAGAACTGTGGTTTCTATAGCCTACATTTGTTTACTGTGATGTAATCAGTGGTCTCTAGCTATTTAAAAGAAAAAAAGATATATGGATGTTCTGTGAAAGTTCTAATTACAAAATATTTTTGCACAAAACCAGTCAAACCACGAAGTTACTGTTTTGAAGAGTGCATAAAGTATACTCAAAGTGTATTCTGGCAGAGCTGTAGACTGTAGTTCTACATAAGTCTTTTTACAAGCATTCAGTGGTATAATTGTTCAATATATATTCATTCATATATATATATATATTCATTCAATATATATTTACTGCATAAAGGCAGAATTACAGGAAAGAGTTCCTTTTTAGCCAGGCTTGAATGCTAGGCTGAAGCCCTAAAGTTTCTGATCTATCAACACTTTAATTTTTTTGTAATCTTTCTAGTTTGCATATCATACCCAAACCCTCTGAAGTCCAAGAAACTTTCTCTCTTTTTAGTTATTTCCCTTCGGAAGAAGTGTGACACGTTGGAGTCTGGAATTATGAGAAATATTTCTTTGAATGTTTAAGAGATTTTAATATCTCTGACAAGCAGAGTTTTTAACCTTTGTTCATGGAAAAAGGGCTTTTAGTCTCTGGAAGAGCCTCTTTCAAGAGTGTGTATTAGATAGTAAAATAGTGTGTAGTTTTATCACAGGGTGAGAATTTTAGATATAAGGGGTTTTTAGGATGGTAAGCAGGTGAAGACAAGATGGAGGAACCGCATGGCTTTTGTGTTTCTTCTTCTTCTTCCTCATCTGCCTCCCTCTTCTGCAGTGAGGTGGCACTTTATGGTTGGTTTAGAGTAGAGTTTAACTTTCTAACATGGATAATAGTTATTGGAGAAGTATTATAAATACTGTTTAGGTGGATTGTAGTATAAATATCCACGCCACCCTGAGGGTGGGAGTTTATAGTGTTTAGTATTTGGTATTTAGTAGTTGAGTATTTGGTATTTGGAGTTAGTATTTGGTGTTTGGCAGGGGGGATTCAGGGTTTCGTGCCTTGAACTGGCCTGCAGAAAGAGCTCTGCTGGTCAGGAACAGAATGTAATGATAAGAAATAATAAACTATGAAGAAAACATAAGAAGAGACGACTCATGGCCAGTTCTTCAAACTCTCTGGCTAAGAGATAAAATTCTGTTTGCATTCTCGGGTCAGTGGTAAGCAGCCCAGCAACAGAGACACACAAAGATATTTTTTTATAAACCCGAGATGACGTATCTGTAGAATCACAGGATGATGCAGACACAGAGTTATGACCATAGTTATTACCTCATTGTAGGTTTTTCATGGGGTTTCTGCCCTCCTTGCACCAGCTATACTGGCTTATGCCAGGTAGAGACAAAACCAAGACTTACAACATTGGAATACCTGGAATACAAATCTGGCAAACCTAGCTTCTGTACTTCCCACCTGGTACGAGGACTTGCACTGAGCATGGGCCATGCTCAAAAAAGGAGTAATTTTCTCTTGATTCATATTCAGCTTCTTGTTCAGTGTCATAAAGGCAATCTCTCATATAATTTTCCTCTAGCATTAGAAAATGAAATTTTGTTTCCATTCATGATGAGTGCCCGAGAAAACAGAAAGAATCAAGCTCATTTTTCATCATGGTGATTTTGGGAAAGTGGATTTCCTACTGTTCTAGCAATAAAACTTCAGACAGATTAAACCTGAGATTTTCCTATAAAGTGCAACAAGCTAAACATATCAATCAGAAAATGCATAAGAGAAGGAGACTCCAGAGGAGAGAACACATGAGAAAAATCTCTCTGCGACCACCCTTTTGCTCCAAGGGAGCAAAAAATGCTATTAACATTTGCATTAAGGGGAAATATTGGAGGACTGGAAAACTTCAGGTGTCTGTAACTGTGGTGAAATGATTTGCCCTTGGCTGGACAACAGATCCCAACCAAAGTTATCTATCACTCCTCAGCAAGATGGGGGAAGAAAATAAGACAGAAATAAAACCCTTGGTAGGTTGAGATAAGGTAGTTTATTAAAGTTACATGTGCACAAAGAAACTAAAAATACACAAAAATATTTTATTCTTTACTTCCCATCAGCAAGTGATGTTAGGCCTTTGGTCAGGTTTTGGGTCAGCTGTCCTGGCTGTCCTCCTCTCAAGATTTTGCCCACCCTCAGTCTGTTGGTGAGGGGAATATTGGAGATACAGCACTAATGCTGTGAAGCACTGCTCAGCAGTGGTGTTAGCAAGGAGCATTTCTTTGTACATAGTGTTCTTTCTTGCAGCAATACTACCTCAGTTTTGTCAAGAAGGGAAGAGTTTTAGTAAAGACTATGAAAAACAGGCATGTGGGAGCTTAAAATAGTAGGCATAGTCAATGGGAGATCAAAGCAATCATTTATACTTTGACTTCCATTATCTGTGTCCAGCATGAATTTGTTTTTATGTAAGCAGTTACTAGTACATTTTTTTATCCACTGAAATTGCCAGTAGCTGTGTCCATGGAATGAAATCAAATACTTGTTCTTCCAACAAAGGCAGTGTGCAGAAATCAGTGATACAAAAATCAATTGCTCTGCAGAAGTTATGTCTAGAGTTTCATCTGTAGACATCCTTAACTATACATGGATGCAGCCTGACACATAGTCTAGAATTCAGACTTTCTTCTATTTGGCTGTATTCTATGTCTCAGTCTGTGTAACTGATAAAGCAGAAGATGCTCTGATCTCAAGGCAGAATGGTGTGCAGTTCTGATCATGACCAAAAATATTACAACTTTCTCCAAAATTACAGAAATTTAATACTCTTTGAAAGGGCTTTAAGATTAAACCCAGACAGGACCAGACATACAAAAATGTAATGCCCTGCTTCATTACAATCATCAGGCATGGGGTACTTGTTATTTGGTGACTTAGCATATCTTTGCTTCTTCTTATACTGAAATAGATTTTTCGCCTCTTCCTTTCTCTCTCATGCTGCTTTGGGGGAAATGTCAACTCTTTCCAGCTGCAATGTGTAACTGTGCACATAGAATACTATGTTTCATTTCAAGCAGTCCATTTTGCTTTGGCTTTAGAGTGTTTGGATTAAATCTGAATTTAAGGTTCAACTTCAAACCCAACCTTTTTATCCTTTCTTGATTAGTTTAGTTTACGTTCTTGCTTAGCAGCAGGAGATTAATTCAGATGTCTGCTCCTACTCAAGTGCAGGTTCAGCTCAGCCCTGTTTTTGCTCTTCTTTCTTCACTCCCTTGAGTATACATTTATATTCCAAAGCTGTTTTAGGCAGAGAATTCTGTGAAGCTTTCCTATCAGTCCAAGGGTAAATGAGCCTGAAAATAAATCTTTCAGCAGATATAGGAAGTTCTGTTATCGAGTTGGACTCTATACAAATAACAGTGCTGTTTCTCTACACATAAATTTATTAATGGTTTTACAATGATAAGTTTTACTATTAAAATACAAAGCTTTATGAAGTTTTAAAAGGCTTTAATTTTACTGATAAAATGGAAATGAACAGTTTTATCTTTGCAACATGAAAAATGAAGACTCTCGGAAAATCCTGGTCATTGTTTCTTGAGGAAAGAATGTCATTCTACTCTTTGACTTACTTTATGTGTCACTGCACACTCATTTTCATGTAGTTTTTTTGTACGATTTCTGTTTAGATTCAGCAGTACTTTCAGAGATGTAGGGAGGTACTCAGGAAGGGGGGAAATTTAATGAGGTCTCTTGTCATATGAAAATATGTTGTCTAAGGGGAGGTTGAGACAACTCTGTTTAAAAGAGAGAAAGCTAAGGGAAGAGCTAGTTATTGTCTTCAACTAAAAGGATCAGAGCACAGAACCAGGATTCTTTCCTACAGCAAAAGGGCAAGAGGGGACTGTCACAACCTACAGGAAGGGAAATTCCAACTAGGCACATGGAAGAAATAAAAAGATAACCCTTTTGAGCTCAAGCACTGAAATGGGTTCCCCAGAGGGGTTTTGCTTATCTGCATTCTGGAAGTGTTCAGAGCTTGTCCTGAGGTACCTGCTTTAACAATAGTTTTGGTCCTATAGCTGGAACTAGATAATATTAGGACCACTGTTGGAATGAGTGGTTCTTTCCAAACCAAATTACAGTACAATTTTGGAAACACAGAGATAAAACAAGTACGACAGAAACTTTATCCACTTTATCACTACATACTGTTCCAACATGCAGTAATATTAGGAAAGGAAAGCAATATTAGGAAAGTCCTCTGCTCTGGACTCTGGTTCCTTAAGAACTGTCAGGATGTCCATCACCTGACATTTGTTCTGTGCTGTTGGAAGGAAGCTTCCGTTTGAAAAAAAATGCTACATAGATGTGAGTGTCAGTCCCAGCTACAGAGTGAGACACCTGAATTTTAGTATTTAAAATGTGGGTTTATTTCTTTGAGTTTGTTATGTCATAACCTGTAAGCTCATCACAGCCAGCTGACTCATTTACCTAAATCTAGGTGTCTATCCCCTTCCAAGAACCCTTGCTGGTGTTTAGATTCTGCTCCAGGAGTGGTCTCCTGTGGAACCTGTTTCATGTCTGTCAACTTTGTTTTAAGGAAGTTAAGATAAAATTATTGCATAGTGACCAGTTCCTGTGACTGTATTTGCAAGCATTTGATATATTTATTTTTCTAGGAAAGGTTTTCTTTGGTCTGTAGATGGTAAGTCTCTATGCTGGAACACAGACATATTCCTGAGAAGAGAGCTGAAGAGCACTGTGAATCCCTCAGGCTTTGGATTTAGCCCTTAGTCTGCTTTAGTTCCATATGCTAGTGGGGTTTACAGCAGGAGGAGAGAATTAATGCATTCCCACCTCCCCAGGTGTCTTTCAGATTGTTCCTGTTTAGATGAGTTTGCAGCTTTGCTTCAGCTGCAGCAGACACATGGGACAAAATCTAGGCTTACTGATATTTTTCATTTTGATAAAAAATAAAAGCAAACATTTTCCTTCTCAAACCATAAGATAAATTGCTTGGCATCCTACTTATGTAAGTAGGGTTATATACCTGCATGTACCATGCTATAGCTAAATTGTGTTTCTTTAAAAGTAACTGCATCTGAAAGTATAATTCTCCAAAACCATCCAAGTTTTTTTTCTACAAGTCTAAAAGTTAGCTAAGAAAACAGAATGGTATGTTCTGGGAGATGTTAGTGTTATGTCTCCAGGATCTTTGACTCCAGAGGAGCAGACTGATTTTATTTCAAATTGTTTAAAGAACAGCATTAGCATTGATTGCAGAAGTAGCCTTAAAAGGAGCCTTTAGTCCTTCCTTCCAGCTAAAAGAAAGTAGCATACTACTAAATAGTGATATCTACATAATCAAGAAAAAGAAAAAAATGGGTAAAATATTTTGGAATGTTTAAGAAAAAGTTTTATTTTCATAATGTATAGAGGGCTTGGTATGACTATATGTTTTAGATGCCATTTCACAGCAGGTATGAGTTTTCATCTCTGCCTTTTCATCCATTTGGCCTCTAAGAAGGCATATAAAGCATTCAGTCCATTATGCGTTAGTATAAAATAGTTGCAATCAGAGATCAAAGTTACCACCCACATTAAAAAAAATAGACTCAAAAATTTCTTTGATTTACCCATAAATGTACAAAATGGCTAGATTTCCTGTGAATAACCTTCCCTGTGAATTTTCAAGTGTTTCCTTCTTAGGGTAATGACACTGTAAGAAATGTGTTTTGCTTTACATGTCAGTTTTGCTCTTTGTGCCAGGTTGAGTACCAAGTGTGACCAGAGAAGCAGTATGTGAAAGGATTCTTATTTCAGGACTGCATAAAGATTCAAGTCATCGCATTTAACTGAGCAACACAAAACTGTAGTGTAGATCAGGTACTTTATAGAAGACTTATATTTCTGAGACTTAAAGAACATCAGTATTTTCAGCTAACACTGGGTCAGCAGGATTACCCAGTGGTCTGCAGTAGTACAGGATGCTCCTCAATCAGTCATAAGGGTTTTGCAAGACTTTATATAGCAAAATATTAGTGAAAGGCAGTATATATCAGTCTAGTCAGACAAGACATCCCTTTTGCCCTCAAAGCACTAGAGAGCAGAGCCATGAAGAACAAAAGTAACTAAAAGGTAGTTTAGTTTAGATGTGTGACAATCCAGGATTTTCTGTAATTCATGCCATATACTGGTGTAGAATTCTCCAGGAGGAAAGTAAGAAGCTGTTTAGCTCCTGTTGGCAGAGTGTGACATGCAGCGAAGCAAAAATATGGGGAGAAAGCCAAAGTATATTCAGACAAAAATCCTAACTAGATTCTATTAAGATCGGTTGTCTTGAAGGAAGAAATAATGAGTATTTTTAGAAAATTCCTGTGGGAAAATCATCTGTCTAGATGCTGGCATTATGCTTATCATGTTTGAAACTGAAGGGATTGTAGTCCGTCCCTGAGAGAACTTTTTGAAACACCAGAGACTCAAACAATGAGACTCTTCTCAGTGATTTTTTCCTTTGAGAAGCAGACTCTTTCTGGCCTTTCTTCTTGGCCTCATGCATTTCTAGACCTTGCTATACAATGATCCAATTGCAGCAGGAGGATGGTCATTGCCTTAATCAAAGGTGTAGCCTGCTACATCTCCTTCAAACCATTAATATGAAGTTTTGAAAAATTTTCTTAAGTTTCAAAATATTGCATATTTAGGTGTACAACATATTGCAACTTACTTTTTTATAGAGGAGAAATGATGCCATTTTACGTATGGTTTTCTGTTAGATCTTGATTAATTAAAAAAAAAAAAAAACAAACAAACAACCAAACAACAAAACCAAATCCAAACTATAATGCACTGTGCTTTACTATATTAACTGAATGTGGGATTACCTCTGAAAGGCAAAGAGAAAACATCCCAAATCAGATATTTTTAGTATAAGACTATTGCCCATTACAAGAATCAGTGTATCTATGTTTCCTAAGCAGTAACATACACTCTCTACTTCAAATATAAATAATAAGAGAAGAGGATAAGGTTCTGAGGTGTGTTAGCATTTTATACTAATGTTTTCTAAACTATTCCAGAATAACTAATAGAAGAGGCAGGTTTCTTATCACTGCAAATTTCCTTCAAGCTCTCTCACTCAGTTTTGAAAGACAATAAATTATATTTATGGTTTTTTTTGTCATCAAGAGGAGGTTTTGATCAACTTCTGATCTTCAATAGTTCAGCAACACTTACTTGCTTCTTACATGTTGTTTTTTCTGAAAAGCTGAGAGGAAATGTAGCATTCTAAAGATATTCATTAGCTCCAGTTTAGCATGTTTGGCAAGAGCTATGAGGAAAAGGTTTCAAAAGAGAATTTAGAAGCTTGGGAAGGATTCTGTATTCTAGATTTCACACATTATAAAATTGATAGAATAGTTAGGCATGTAACTGCTTCTTGAACTGACAAATTTGATTGATAAATAGCTTTGTGTGGAGATAGAAATTTAAGAACATACATATTTTTCTCATAGAGGAAAAACATGAAAACAACAAAATTTATCCTGAGAACTGTCCAAATTATATTCTGTGGACCTACTTGTATTTAGGTAGTGAAAAGATAAATTGAAAGCTGATAGTAGGGAATTCTTGACAGAAAAGGCTTGGAAAATTTTGATATAAAAATTGATGTGAGAATTTTAATATGTTATGTTTCTTAAATATATGGAGACATTTCACCAACCAATTCACTGCAATTATTTATTCTGCTGCATGAACTGAGTTCAGCCATCTGCAATATGAAAGTGTTTAGAAGAGAATTGGTATCTTATTTCTCTTATTTAACATTACTGGTTAATAGCTTTTCATAAGGTATATTTACACACACCGACACACACAGAGGCCTTTTCTTCTTCCTTTTAAGAAGCTACATGAAAGGGTAACAGACACAGATCTAGCTAACTCCTTTGAAGATGCTTCAGGGGTAGTTTGTGTTGCATTTTGTGCAGGAATCTGTCAAGGTGATTTCTATGGTAACCTCTATTTGCATTCTTTCAAATGATGGTAAATTCTGACACATTCCATTAAATATTGATAGCAGTGTTTCATCTGCTGGAAATCCACAAGGGAATATTTAACTTTATCTATTGTCTGAGACTATTCTTTTATATCAGCAAGCTTTATACAGTTAAAATGTTAATTAGATTTTTATGACCATTTTTATCGTTCTGCTCTTCATCTAGATTGCTCCAAACACATTTATTTACAATTCCAAAATGGTTCCATTAATATTCCACGGCATCTTACTCAGAGATTAGCTTAATAGCAAACCTCAAAAATGTACTTAAAGGCTTGTGAAACACCTACAGAATCATAACACTGCATATTTTTTTGGCTAATGGCCAAGTGATTTGTAAGATCAGATTTTAAGGAAAAGAGACAAGTCTGAGAGAGAAAATGGCATAATTAGTTTCAAAATTGCATTGGTTTCTAAAACATGAAAAAGTAGTGAAACTGTTTGCATAAAGGATTTTTTTATTGCTGGGGTGGAGGGGCTAAGAAAAATGGAAAAATAGAGTGCAGGTAATTTTATCTTCATGAGTGATACATGAAATATCTCCAAAGAATTAAAAAACGCTCCCAGTCCTCTGGAAAAATAACCTTGCATCACACAAAGGATTATGTGTTCATTTTATATTAAACAGTGTTTGGGGATCTGGCTGATGACTGTTTCCTTATGAAGAAATTAGCAAACATGAATTTGTGGCAGAGGCTCTGAACCGCTCCTGTTTCGTGCTTCGCATCGCCGCTTCCACATTTGAATAGTAAATACACACTGGATTTGAAGCACCACTAGGTAAAGAGGGCACCACTGCTGCTCACCAGCGTGCAGCTAAACAAAGAGCCAGCATCTGAACAAGTGGTAACAACACAAGTTTAAATTGCGGTGACCTTTTGTTATTTGATCTGATGGCCTACAGGTGGAAAGTTGCACAGTAATGGGGAACTTCTGACCTGCTTTGCACTTTTGAGCAGGTTCTGTGCTGTGAGGTAATTACTGGAGATGCTTTTAGAAAATTGGTCCTAATATTAAGGTTTTCTGGGTTCCATTAAGGTCTGGAATCAGAAATCCTTGTGCTGGGACAGAAAATTGAAAATATTTGATACTAAGACTGGCTTTGTGAAGAGAAACAGCACTATATATGATTCTAAGCAGTGAAACTACAATTCTTTTGAATTGTTTACTTCCATATCCCACCCCCAGACCATCTCAATTACAGATGCACAGCTAGTGGAAATTAATCTGTTTGTAGATCTCATACAAATCATGGAATGCATAGACCATGTAACACTATATTTAATAGCTAATGCTAAGAATTGCTAAGAATTCTTAATCTCTATCCAGTTTAATGTCACATCCTTCTCATTTTTTTTTTTTTTTTTTTTTTTTTTTTTTTTAAGACTAACTTCCTGATGAGATCATTTTGGAATCTGCTGAAAAATCCTTGGAAGTTGTGAAGTGCTCTAAACAGTTCTATCCAGGGTCTCGAGGCTACCTTCAGTAGTCTTTTATGAAAATCCAACTGTAGTTCTTTTATGATAATGCACAACTGTTCAGAGCAAGGATAGAACATGTTCCTTTGCTTCTAAGACTGATTAGGGATAATATAATGGAAAAGTAGGGAGGCAAAAGAAGTGGAATAGGGATGGGGGAATTGAGGTAGGAAAGGAAAAGAGGGAAACCTAGAGGTGAAGAGAAATAGAAGGAAAAGAGAAAATATTGATACAGGTTTGTGCTGCCAAAGTTGATTAATGCAAATGAAGTGGCAAGTTTCCAGAGTGAATCCAGGTTAAGTACTGTTAAGCACTACAACAAGGCTCAGAATCAGATTTCATAAGCCCTGTGGGCTGAAGCCAATTATGTGCTATGGGCACAGTGTTCTGGAATCACTGGGAAGGTAATGCTAAATATGCCTTTGGATTGTGCTCTGTATTCTGTGAGGGGTATTGCTGTAGGAAGAACACCAAACTCAAGATGATTTCATTCTCAAGTAAATAACCTGTGCTCTGTAGAAAACAGCAGATTCTGCCCAAGCTCTGAACAAGAGCTAGCATGGTTCAGCAGAACCAGGGCTGTGCTGTTGCTGTACCTGGGAGGATGGAGGAGCACAAGGAGTATCTACCTGGTTCTGATGTGCTAAACTGACCAGGAGTAATATTACCTTCCTCAGCAGCAATGAGTCTGTGCTTTGTCACAGAGCTGACCCAGTGCCTGCAACTTTGGGCTCAGTGCTAAAGAATATGAAAATGAGTCTGAGCACAAAACATAGCAAGTCCAATTTGGTTGTTGCTGCATCTGTATTAATGAAATTTGATGGATCTGAGCTGGAACTGTACCACTTACTGCAGAATCTTTCCCTTGTAGCTCACCAGATGGCACCTGTGAACTGAGCAGTGCTCACCATGCTGGACAAGATGTGCTTTCTGGCTAACTAGCTGGCCAAAATGAGGGGCAGGTAAAGATGCCTTGTGCATTTCATCTGTCCTTAGCTAGTCATTCCTCTTGTAGCTTATTGAAAACTGACATATGCAGTATAACCATTTTGTTCATAAAATAGTCTTACTATCCTAGGACCAGACCCTAAGATTTTGAAACCATTACGAAAAATACTACTAATTTCAATAGGGACAGAATTGACATATTATCTTTTAAAAAGAAGAGGAAAATGTCTTTAATTCTATACTCCCAGAAGAATGAAAGGACTCTGGCAGTTCAGAACTCAAAGAATGTAAAAAAAAAAAAAAAATTATATGTATATGTAACTTATAATCAAGACATGAAATTTAGTGGCTCTGTGAAATCACGTCCTGCTGGTAGGAATAAACAATTTTAAACAATACCATATTTTTTAGTGGGATTTGGTAAAAAACACTGTCATGAAAGCAGATTAAAAAGCTGCCACAATTTTTAATCTAAAAGGTTTAGAAGCCGTGTTTTTTCTAGCATATAATTATAAAATTAAGCTATAAGTATTTCATACTCTTCAGGGAAGTTTCTTGGGTGCTCCCATATAAACCTGAACATATATTAACCTGTTGAACTCTATGTTGTAGGGGCTTTCCCCCCAACCCCAATGGATCACAACTGTGGCCATCACTTTGACCAACAGACATCAAAAATGCAACCATTAAACCTCCTTTCTAGGTCCAGGGACAGTGAGACTTTTCCTTATCCTTATTTTCTCTTTCTTTTCCCTTTCTCATTTTCTTAAGTGCTTTTACTATAGATAAGAACAACCAAAATAGCTACATACATCCTTTCTATTGTTCTGAAATACACAAACACACGCGCGCACATGCACACACATATATATATATATATAAATATATAAATATACATATACATATACATATATATATATATATAAAAACACCCATCATTCAGTGTCATGTCACTCTCATCTACCTTCAAAGGATCTATTAACAAGAACCTGAGTTATCCTTACCTTCAGAGGGAGGTCACAGAAGTAAGGAAGGTAATGATGACAGTGCTTTAGGCAGCTACAAAATACTAGAATATAATCAGGCTGAGTCACTGTGAAGTGGTGAAGCTCATGTTAAGTTTTTCACTGTGATAACTGAATGAACATAAGATGTGCTGGTTGTACCAAATGCAGAATGGGAATATGTATCAGACTTCTAACTGGTGTAACAGTTCCATCTGCTCCAGGTTTATGTCCCAAAGCCACATAGGGACAAGACCAGTAACACATATTAGTTCCTTTTCACGTAAGGAAAACCTGAATATGTGAGCCGGAGGTAAGACACAGAAAATTTAGTCACATTTTCACAAGAGAATCATGATTTCAGGGTTTCTGTCTTTAGACATAACTTAAGATAATTCAAAATTTATCACTGAAATCAAGCATACTTATACATGCTTGCACCTGCACACATGCATGCTAGGTTCCCTTGACATAGACAGACAGATTTCAGACACTTTAGGGTCTCTGAGACTTCCCCATAAGACTGTTTTTAGACTGTGCAGTTAAGGAAGACCCACATTGCCCTGGCTGGACAATAAGCAGGATCTCCTACCATGTCTAAAATGATTCTTGACAGCTGTTTGTGCAACTGAACCCTGTTCAAGATGTCTAGAATTGGAGAATTCCCTTCTGAAGTCCTTCCTATTATCAGCCAAAAGACAGACTTCTCCTTAGGAAAAACAATTCACAAGAGATATGAACAGTGGACTTTTCTATGCTCACTTGGAGGAGTTGTCAGGGTAATGAGATCCCAAGCACAGGCAATTAAACCCCACTTTGTACACCTAAATAAAATCCTTTGCACTGTAAAGAGATTAAGGGGAATTCACAAGGCAGCGGGAGAAAGGAGGCTGAAGGCAAGTATCTATGTTAATAGTCATTGTGTGTTCCTGGGGGGATTGTAAAAAGTTGACCATTTTGCCTATCATTTTCATGAATAACAATTTCTTTAGTATCAACAGAGAATATTTGCATGAACTAATTCAGTCTTCCAAATGCTTTTAAGGGTCAGACCCTTTATTGAGATGAAGCAGAGGGAAAGTGAAGAAATGGAGAGAAAAAGAAGCAGGAGGTAAGGAAGGATAGTCCAAAAGCAGAACTTCCACCAACAGAATGAACATTTTTGCCTTGAACAGGAGATCTGCACTGAAGGCCACTATTCATTTATAGCTGTGTTATCCCCAAAGTAAACTCAGATGTTTGTACAGCTCTGCTCAGCTGGAGTGTGGGGGCGTGAGGGGTGCTGAAGGATTCATGTAGCAATGGCAGTCTTTCCTTCCCTTTCTCTCTCCCTCAACCCCCAACAGATTATAGACTGCACTTAGAAGGAAAAATTAACAGCTCTGCTTCTCAGCATCATCTCTGGTAACTATTGAGAAGAGCTCATGGTAAAAAGCTGTATGACCAGTTTACTGCTTCTCTGCACAGATCTTACTGACTAGGGTGATGTTAACTCCTAAAAGGATGAACACCCTGAGCTACAAAGGGAAATTTCATGCATGGCTTTGAAAAGTTGAAAGAAAGACTGAATTACGGTCAGTAAACACTCCAGTATCACTGAGTGAGATACCTGTGATGTTTCATTGGCTCTTAGTGCCATCCAATCCCTACAATTACTTTTCAATACCATTGTAGTTTTCCTTCCTTCCCTGCCTTCCCTGCCTTCCCTCCCTTCCTTCCCTCCCTCCCTTCCTTCCTCCTTCCCTCCTTCCCTTTTCTTTCACATTCTTCCTCTCACTCTTGTTAAGGATTTTTGACTCCTCAGATGCACTGAGATCCCATGGCCTTGCTGGATTACATGGATTGTAGTCTATGCAAGTTTCATGCTATTGCCATTAGAAACCTATTATCTATGTGACTATACTTGCCTCCCAAAATAACTCATCTTCTAAGATGTGGTATTTAGAAATCGCACTTCCTGAGAGCAGTTTGAACTTAACAAAGAGATAAATGGCATTATAAAAGAGAAAGCTAAGATTTTAAAACATATTAGGTTCTGCTCTTTATAAATTAAATTTGACAAACTTAGGATTTGCATTTTTCCATTTGTATAAACAAAAAAGACACTGAAATATAAACTCTTAAAAATTATCCCACAGAAATAGTGTTTTAAGTTTAAAACAAGTAGTTGAATCTGAGAGTCAGCCTTTTGGAAGTGCAACCATCATTGACTTTATATGTTAGGTGAATTGAAAGGGTGTTTATTGACATGGGCAGATAACAGAACTCTGATGAAATCCTTAACCTTTAGCCACTTGAAAATGAGGCTAATGAAATATTGTAAAAAATGAGGATTGTCTATGAAAAAATAAAAGATAGATCTTAAGCAGAAATAAGTAGGAGTTTGAGAATACTGTTAAAGCAATTTAAAACAAGTTCCAAGAAATGTTAAGGATATGTCCTTCTCAGTAAAAGCCATTACTTGAACTTCAAGTGCCCTTTTTTTGTGTTTTTTTTTTTTTTACTGGATTTCTCTCTGGAATTATTAGAGAGATGAGGTTTCAGTGAACACTGAGGTTTGGTCAAAACTTCTGAAAGTGCTGGAGAAAAGTATGACATTTTCAAGGTAAAGATATAGAGCGAGACACTTAATTTGAGCTCTCAAAATAAAAGGTTGCTTTAGCTTCTGTGTTTGCTGGACTCAGGTTCTGGGAAAAAGACATGACACTAGTTAACTGACTTGGCCTGAGGTTTCAGCTGTCCTGGTTTGCCTTGTTTTTTGTTTTTCGTCTTGTTGTTTATCCCACTTGCCCAAGAAACCAGAAAAATCCCTGGTATTCTGATCCCATTTCTTGTCCACTGGTGTTCATAGTCAGTGCATTTCTCGATCACTGTAAGTATGTAGCTATGCATTTTAACTACTTTTATGAATTTTGATTTTTTTTTTTTTAACACAGGTATTTTCTCGGGGCAAGATTCCCAGGTGAGTATGTGTTTCTAAACTGCCTGACCTGGCTGTCAACAGCCCAAAGAGGTAGACGCCCTCCCTTTTTTTCTCACTGTACTGAAGTGTTCATCTGACATTTCCCATTTTTAATATCTTTTAATGAGCATGACAGCACCTTTGTCTTTTGGCAACCAGTAGATTGCTTCATATATATGAATGCCCCACCTTCCTGTATTCTAGATACACATTACAGCCCCCACTATCCAAAGACACAACTGTACAACTGAAGGAAAGTACATGCAAAGTTATACCTAGAGAAGTGGAGCCACACAGAGAGCCACATGTTAATTTCTGAGAGGTGTCGCATGGCACAAATAAGGTCAGAATGAGATTGTGCTATATATTTTGAAACTGGCCTAATTTACCTGCTTTTGTAATAGAACATTGCGCATCAGGCTGTAACTGTGAATGATTTCTGCAATGCACCAGGGCAGTGTGTTAATTCTGCACAGTTAGTTAAATTCTGGGAAGGAAATCAAATTCTGAAAATGTTATTTTCTCCCATGAACAGCAAAAACCAGTGCTCCATCCATGATAGGTACTTAGTGTCAGTTAGGGATACTATCCACTTTTTGTCAAGTTCCCTGCTCAGGCTGTCTTCTTTTAGCTAACCTCAAAGATGACCTGTTTTCTTTTTCCTACTTTATGACACTTATACAAGCTGAATAGAAAATCAAAAGCAAGAAAGGTGTTTTTATCAAGGCACCACTGTTTTTCAACTTTTCTCTTGTTTTTCTTCTGCAAACAGCAAGGTGCCAAAAAAGCATCATTTGATAGACACTAAAACATGAAGAGCAGACATCTCATCTACATTTTTACCAAGAGTAAACAAGTGGGACATTTATGTAAAGTGGGTGTTAAACTTCCCACTCACTCCCTCCACACACGTTCTTTACTACTGTAGTTTTGTGAAGGAGGAAAAGGTTACCTTTTTGGGGGGGAGTTTGTTGGGTTTTTGTTGTTTTTTTTTTCTCCTACATTCCTGATATTTGTTTTATAATCAGTTAACTCTTTGGGAGTCTGAGTTTCTATAATTTCTCTCTAATTTGGTGGAAAAGCTTTCTGGGCTGTATTTCTTGAGAAAGTGTATTGCAGGTGATAGTGAAGAAATGTGGCTGCTCTTATCTTGGTGCTGTCTGGCAGTTCCCTGGGTCTGCAGCTCAGGCAAGTGGTAGCTGCAGACTCTATAGACAGTTTCACAGTGGCCTTACCTTGTGACACATGCTTTACACTGCTAGCATGAGTGACCCAAGCCATGATCCACCCCTTCCAGTCTTTAGCACTTGGGGTACTACTTCATACAGAGTTTCCATTAGTTCTGAATCCTTGTTACTGCTATTTCTATGAACCACCTCTGTAGGAAGTGTTACCCCATTCCCTGCAGCATATTCATGGATATGTAGAGGAGAGAGCAGAGGTAAAAATCAGTCTTTCAGTGTATAAAATGGAAAAATTCATTGTAGAGAATATGATATAAATTGATCTTCTTTCTTTTTTTTTTTTTTTTTTTTTGCAACAAGTCCATTTGGTGCATGCTTGAGAGAGTCTGAGCCAGGAAATGGAATAAGTCTCTGCAGACATGGCAGGTACATTTGGTGCAATATAGGTAGCATGACAGGGTTCTATTACAGTAAATAATGCAATTCCAGAAATAACCTATGCGGAACATATTGCTTCTGCTGCACATGTCAGGAAATGGACTTTGATCGATGTTGTTGCAACACAAAACCACATACTAAAACTTTTTAATTATGATGACACTGTAAAAGTGTAGATGGTGCTCACTGGCAGTGTTCATTGCCTTTATAATTAACAAATGGACAGTGCAGATTAATTCTGCATGCTCTTCATGTTTCACAATTCTTTCTAGTTGCTGCCATCAGCACGTATGGAAGGAAGAAGGCACGAGAGAGGGCCTGGTTTTCATCACCTCTGGGGTGTTAACAGGCATCCTCGAGGGGAGTGATTATCTCACGATAACCACACCACCTGGAGCTGCCATATTGCTGCTATAAAAATTCATTAATGTAAGAGAAAAATATGTACTTTTGTGCTAGAGGATGGAGCTAGGAATTCAGAATGCTAAAGAGCTTTATCAGGTGCTCCAGTTTACCTCTATTCAATTCCATATGAGAATATTCACCAGGCTACTGTACAGCTTTCTCAGTTTTGTAAACTAGACCACCATTTTAGCAATACTTTTGCAGCAGCCTAGTATGAAAGTCAACAATTAAAAAGAGGTGATACAACCATCAGAGAACAGAAAGTCACGTACCTCAGATTGCCTTCTTAAAGGGAGTATCTCAGAAGACATTCTATATACAGTTTTTCAGAATAGAAGTCACAAGGAGATTACAAATCAAATCGGATACGAGTGTCTATAATTTTAAATGGACTAATTTCTGTACACCAATGCATTTAGAGTATATTTAATTTGAATTTATCAGAAACGTATGGAATGAAGTACATGGGAATACAATAACTCATTGTCTGCTGTTCTCTATGATAATGTACCAAACTGTTATCTAATGACTTTGATGTTAATGGAGTCATACACTCTGCCTGACCTCTTCAGCACTGGATGGATGTGTATGTGCTTTTTCTGTCCATCAGGTTTTATGCTTCACTCTCAACTTTCCTGCAAGTCTTTTATCTTTGCTTCCGCTTCATTTCCTCTAGTAGGACAGCAGATTTTTATTTAAATTAAGAGGTTTAGCTCTACATTTGTAGGGATAATTTCTTGGATTTTAAAATCAGCAAATTTTGAAGAAACTGTTAAATTACTGATGTTGTGATTATCTGTTTCCACCCTAAGTGTATTTCTCGCTCTTTCATAGTTTATCCATTTAATAAAATTAGGCTTGCTTGTCACCCAGAAACAATAGGAGACACACAGAAAACATCTTTACAAACCTCCTTTTGCTTACTACTTTCTTTTTTATCTATGCTTTCCATCTGTAGCATGTCATGGATGTAAAGATGAACCTTCCTCTGACTTTATAGATGGTGGTGGGAGCCATATAGACAGTCAAGAGATTGTGGCCCAGGGAGTGCTAAGTGGCTACCATGGCACAGAAGAGTTTAATTTACATCTGTCTACTGCTCACCTTATATTTGTTGTGGTTAGTCAGCACACACAGAAGCTGAGCTTATTCTTGGGGGCCAGGGAGAACTTGAGGATTATTTGCCTGTACAGTACTTAGACACTTGGAGTCCAGCTTTTGTGCCTAAAGCTGGGAAGGCAACTTAGATTTGTTTTTTATGAGTGTACAAGGCACTGTGAAATGTTAACTTCCCTGTCTGGACCCAAAGTCTAGACCCAAAGTATCTGAGCTCTACAAAATACATAGGTGTTTTGGTGACATCAGTTGCTCTTGCTAGACTGGAGCTTATAGCATGACTGAAAAGGCACCTATTCTGTTATATCATAGCCATGGGGCAAGAGAACAACATATTGTTGCTTACATAGCAGCAGCAGGTCTTTCAGTGTATGCAGTGGTGGCCCAGACAGATTCCTTTCTATGGTGCAGGGAATGACTAGAACAGAAAGCTCTTCTGTTAAGGCCACTAAGACCTGGGTTTTGTAAGTGGACTTGTGTTTTTATCAATGATGATGAAATTACATAGCACAAAGAACTTAATGACATTCTGTGTACGTAGGAAACCATGATAGTGAAAGGAGTCAAAACCGTCTTGTGCAAGGCCTTATTTGGTTCCCAGGTAGTTGCAAGGAAAGACTTGTGAAGATACATTTTTGCAGATTTCTGGTACTACAAGAATAAACTGGGATATTTTCTGTGGCTGTTAACACCTAATGCAAAAGAAAATAACTGCATAACTGTTCAAGATTGCACTTGAGAGCATGGCTGTCAAATATTTATAATATTTGGCATGTGCAAGTCAAAAGTCTTGTTTTTGTGGCTTGATCTAGCTCACCATTCTGGCTTAGAAAAGTAGCTGTATAAGACACACTGCCAGAGAAGGTCCTCTGGGTATTTGTTTTACCCAGGCAGAGTCTAGGAGCATCAGCAATTCCTTGTCTCTTGCTGACCTCACCAGCTGCTAGAATGGAAATCCAATCAAAAGTAAATGCTGTTCAAGATCTTCATGCAACTTTACTATTATGTTCAGGATTGGAAAAAGGACTAGAGACATGAGAGCTCCTGTAGGATTGGTAATGACGGGGGTTAAATGAGCCTGCAGTACTCTGTAGGGAGCCATGCTTCAGCAGGGACTTGTCCATCTTTTTGGTTTCTCAAGACTGCTGTAGAGCAGTTGTGCCTTATGATGATGTCCAAAGGAATAATTTCTTACAAATTCCAGAAGCTAATATGTAGGAGACCTGGCTTTTCTTCTGTCTACTAAGATACCTAACGACAAGCTCTTTTAGATTGCTATGGAGTGCCATCACTTAGTCCTGGTCTTTTTTTCCTATAATTTCCAGCTCCTGACTGCTCAAGGAACTCTGCAGCCTGGAGATATGAGATTTGCTGATGCCCAAGGCATAGTGTAAGAGTAGTACCCAGTAACCAGATGTGATAAATTACTAATGCCAGTCAATCAACATGAGTTTGTTGTTTCAGTCTGTTACTGGTTTACTTTTTTTCTGTGTCTAAGATGGTCTAGACTTGCAGACTGTGTTGCCTTTAAACGCCACTACATAGACAAAAGAAATAAAATTTGCTGCATGACATGTTTGTCTTTCCCAGATTTTTAGCCTGACTGATGCTATTAGTTTCTGTGACTTTTTTTTCCCTTTTTAAGAAGTGTTCAGACTTTTCCTGTGAAATACTATTTTGTTCAAAATCTGGCACTTGCAGCTTTCACATGCTAGATTATATGGTTCATGAGTTCTGCCATGGGAGTTTTACTTCTTTGTGTACCATAGCTCATGGTGAGCTTCACAGAACTTGAACAGCTCTGCCTTTGATGGATGTTAGTACATTTTCTCAGTGGCTGCCTTTTATTTTTTTCAAAAGATAACAGTCTGTGTAACCACACACTCAGGTGTTTATATGTGTGAAGGGCACCAAAAGGAAAAATATGAAATCTCCTGCTCTTTGCCAGACTTTGCCCTTCAGAATATTTATACCTGCTTGGTACAGTATTTAACATATTAGTGAAGCTGTTGAAAGTCAGAAGTGCCTCCCTAATATAGAGATAGGAACTGCTGAGATTGAGTTAATTCATATTTTCTGAATGTCCAAGTCCCTCTCTGCTCAAAAAATATAATAATATTCAACTCCAAAGAGTTTTCAGAATAATAATTTTAAAGAAAATTACCATTCACTCCAATGGAAATTCTGAATTTCTTGTTTATGCCTGAACCTAGGTTGTTGGGATACTGCTGGAGCCCTTTCAGATAGCTGAACTGTGTTTACTGCACATGTTTGTTTCTAGATCAGCCCAAAGTGGGAGTAGTATAAGGGTATATGGTTCTTGAGGCTGAAGGCTGTACATAAAGTACATCCATTTAATGTACCTAGAAGCCATTCAATGTGTACAAGAGCGTTGCTGCATATTCTTGAGCACCATCTGCTGGCATTTTCTCATCTAACCACTATTTGCATAATTGGAAGCATCTCTCTTTATAGAATGTTCCTGAAAGAGGCATGAGCTGAAGCCCTCAGGAAAATAAAGTCTGTTTCTCATGCATGCTTGGAAAGAGGCCATGTAGAAAAGTCTGGAAATGGCTTTGGAAAAGACTAGCAAGATGTTGCATGAAAAAGCCCTAAATACAGCATAAAGATTTGTACTGTGATGGGCAATGCCTAGAGTAAGGATTTTGGCATTGCCCATCTCTTTTTATTCTGCAGCAGGTGTGATACCAACCATCATCTTTTGCCAAAGTGGTCCCAAGCCAAGGAAAGGGATGGTAAGGGGTTTTCTATGAGTTATTCAGCAGTCAAGATGCCAGATTTGTTTAAGAACCTCCTAAGAAAACTTTCAGAGAAATGAGAGGAGGAGGGCAGTAGAGATGAAGGAAGGAATGTTAACATTAATCTATTTTGGCTCTTTGATGCATGGATGCTCAATATCCACATGTCCTCTTTCAAGACCCAGAAGCTCAGTACAGTCTCCAAAACATATCTGAAGAGATGGTCCATAGTATAGCCAATAATAAAACATTTAAACACAGGAAAAATAGCTTTAAAATATTTATCCCACGTACAGGTACCTGTGCAGACACTTGCGAAGTGTTTTCTGTGGAGACACTTGTGAAGTTTTCTTCAAAACCCTTGCAATAATTTGGCTATTTAGCCTCACCAGGCAGCAATGTTGACTAGTGCCTACGTGGGCCACCAGTGACACTGTTTTAATCTCATTTCATGTACGTGGTAGTCCTACAACAAAATAACAACAAAACTTATTTCTATATTACAGAAAATGAAGATGCTCCTATATATTTGTGGATTTTTATTTTTTAAGCACCTTTAATGCCTCCAAATGTTATGAATGTTGTTCTGAGTCTTGTGGTGGTGTAAGGACTCCTTAGTGGCACCTGCTGAATTTTGTACTTAGGATTTACGACAATGAAAGGAAAACAAAGAAGGAAACATAACACAGTGAATGCTGTTTCCTGCAGAAGGCCTTATTATTACTGTGGCTCCCTAGAGTTCAGTGGAGTATCAGACATTGTTTCACCCTGCTCAATCCCTTGGTAATATTTTACGCAGGTACAAAATGCAACTATCAGAATTTTCAAAGGTACCAATGACTACAAGATCTGAAGCAATCATAGCTCAAAAATATTTTTTTCAGATTTCTCTGGAGAAGTTAATTTCTGGGAGAATAGATGTACATGAGGAAAAAAATATTACACAGTCACTATGTAAAATACCAAACCACTAACAATGATTTTAGAGCCATGATTCTTTTTGATGCAGCTCCTTATTTCAACTTCAGAGGATGTCTACCTTTTCTCAGGAGTTCAGTGCTTTTCCTGGAAGCAGAATGAGTACTGACGTTCAATACCATTGGGTATTCAAATGATAATGCAAATCTATTCAGATCAATTTAAAAAGAATATTTATTGAACTAAAAGAATAGTTAAAAAATATGTACCATATTCTTATTTATACAGCTATGGCATATGCACGTTTAGATGCCTCTGACAAGATGTGTGCTTGTGCTTTTTTATCAGCCTGATGCAGCTAGACCTAGCAATATGTTTTCCATTTACAGGGAGGATAGAATAACCCATTAAATCTAAGCTTTTTAACTTTACCTTCGACATAAAATTCTTAAAATTCCCCAACATTAATAAGTACATTCAGAATAGTGCATTGTCTATCAGAAACAAAATTACAACTGAAATTTAGCTTGATTCCAAATTCTCCATATTTTCTTTTTTTTTTCCAGTCAATTGCTTTATTTTCCAGTGTAACATATCACTGTAAGGAACAGTGGCAGTCCAACTAGTGATTACGTTTGAGCTAAATCTTTAATTTGAATTCAAATACTTCACACTGATCTTCGGTTTTTGTATTTTTTTCAGTGAATATTTTCCTCAGTTCTGAGAGGAAAGTACTTTTGCATTACTATTTCTGTGTATGGAGAAGTGTGGAAGGATGCAAGCAGCATTAGTATTGTTTGTAATCATTATCACTAGTAAGTAAGGAATGTTAAACTGACATCTTTAGCCTTCAGATAAAACTGCTTTCACAAACCAATTAATTATGTCTTGTTCTGGGAGCTTTATGTAGAGATGGAAGAGATGTTAATGTAATAAAATAAAAAAGGAAGGTAGATTAATGGTCTTGTAACTTCCGAACTTCTCAGTTGTACTATGCATTTACTATCTTCACTAATTTTTTCTAACCAGTGTAAAACTGTGGAGTACTATGTGTTTGTACCATTTTTTTGGTTGCTGAAGGTGCACCAATAGTTTGTTACAAACGTGGGTTTTCTCTGAGAAAAGGAAGACTTTTCTAAGTGGAATTGATGGATAATAAACTGCTTATGTGGATATCATTAACCCCTGTGTATGCAACACAAAGTTTGCATTCAAGACTTAAGAGAGTGCATTGAATTAATGAGCTTAAAACCAGAGGTAAAAGAACAATCAGATTTCCATCAAAGTATTACAGTTAATTAGTTGTGAGAAAAAACTGATATAAACCCATCTAGAAAGGGAAATTGCAATTTTTGCAATTGCCAAAGTGAGAACTGTGTGTCATATCACTTCTTCTTAAGCAGGTAAAATAGAGGTTAAGCTAGACTCAGGGGGACCAGGCCCTGTGCTGACCCAAGGCCACTGGCATATAGGTGCCCTATGCTCAGACCAAGACTTTTTCCCAGGTAAACCAACGGGTCCAGAATCTGCTTTTTCTTCTTATCTGAAGGGTATGGCTTATAACCTTATGTCAGCTTCAAAGACATTTAGTCAGCACAGCACAGCTTCTCTGCTGCCATTTTAGGTAAGGCAGCAAAAGTTTTTCCTGACTTGACAATCCTCAGACTTACCAACCTTCCAGTTTTTTCTTGTTAGAGAGGAGATCTAGAAAGGCTGAATGTTTTCTTGCCAGTATAAAAGCTGCTTCCATTATTGCAAACAATAGACAGTTAAAGAAAATTAAGCAACATAATAATAATAATAATAAAAAAACCCCAAAACAAGAAAAAAAAAAAAAGGAAAAAAAAAAGACATTAAATCCTAGGACATTGTGGCAACTAATACTGCTGAGTATTTCCAGAACTATAAAACAAGTCTTAAAGCAGTTAAAAATTAAATTACATAACTCAGGACTGCTGTGGCCTGATTGAAAATGATTAGAATTAATGAGAAGGCTCATGTTGTGTGCCTGCATTATGGGAGGCAAAGACCAGACTGGAACACATTGTTTAAACTTGTCACACATTTTTCTGCTCACACAGCTGACTATTCCTCTCAGCTCAGTGTCCAAAACCAGACTAGCTATAACCACCTTACCCAGCAGTTAGTCTAAGGGCTCCCCGATTCCATGTGGTGCCCTGTGTGGTCCTAAAGTGCAATTTTTAACTTGCTGATTATTTTTCAGATCAAAGTGTGACAAGTACGTGAGTGCAGCTATGCCTTTACTTCATGGAAGCAGTTGTGCATGTTGCATTCACTGAGTGGTGACAAAGTCATAGCAAGCAACCTCTTGCTGCATCTGTGAAAAAGTGCCAGTTTTAGCAGGACATGGACATACCAGCAGAGTGGGTCAGAGCAATACCTGGTCCACCTAAGTTCTTCACAACCTCTGTACCAAATGCTGAAGAGGAACTAACATGGCATGAAGGCTTCATCTTGGTACTTGCATAGTATCATGTTCCTAGATTGGCTTATAATACTTTCTTACGACTAGATGGTGTGGGAGATAGCCTGGAACTGGGGACACTGGAACCAAAGGAGGGTGGCTGCTGTGGGGTGCCAGTTGAACCTTAGTTTCTGGAGAATGGAGTGGAGATGCCAGCCCCTGTGCTGGTGGAGCTCCCAAGTGACTTGTAAACTGGGAAAGAGCATCCCAGAGCCTAAAGTAAGCTTGGTTAGTGAGATACAAGGCTAGTGATGGGGAGGAGACAGATACATCCGTGATCCCCAAAACTTGCCACCTCCCTGAATCCCTCTTGGTCTTTCCTGGACCCCATCCTTAAGTCCTAGGCTTGTTGCTCAAGTGTCTTGACACCTTTCTTTTTCTCCCACAGTGTTACTGCCATACCTATTGCAAAATCAAATTTTGCTACCCTTCTTCCTCTGCACAACACAAAAAGAAGGAAATTACTTCCTAGGTAGTCTTGGAATAAAATTAATCTATACTCATTCTGCTGAAGAGTGCTGAGCAGCTCAGGAATAAAATTGCTGTCTGCCTTACAGCTAAGCACAAAGACAGTTGTAAGCAGGGTTTAGTTACGGTAGAGCTTGGACAGAGGTAGATTTGGGCTGTCAATGAGCTTTACTGCATTCTGAAGTAAGAAGGTTCTTGTCATGACAACAGCATGTTTCTATGTCCTGATCTGTCAGATCAGGGTCTTATCACTGAACCTTATCTTGAACCTGAATGGCAAATTCTTGTCCCAAACAAACTCTGCTGAGAACAGACTGGCACTTATGATCTCTGACCCTTTCACCAGATAATATATTCTGTATTCCAGTAAAAGCAAGTTGCAAGACATATTCCAGGAAATCAATGCGTTTTTTTTTGAGGAGATAAACTAACTTTTCTAGCTCCTCTGCCCTCGTCTGGAGTTGGAAAAGACCTCAAAGACAATTGAGTCACACATCCCACACTATCAAGTCCACCACTAAAACGTGTCTCTAATGCCAAATCTATGAATTTAAATACCTCCAGGTATAGTGGCTCAGCTAGTATCCCTGGGCAGCCCCTTCCAATGCCTGACAACCTTTGCAGTGAAGAAATTTTTCCTAAGAATGTGTGATCACACTCCTCTTCTGCTCTCCTACAGCCCTGCTTGGTGCTGGCATACTTTATGGAATCCCTCTCGTGTTGTTGGGGAGGCAGTGAAGAGTAACAAAGTCCCCCTAGGTGCAGTGAGGCACCGTTCCATTGATACTATTTTTGTTCAATGCTTTATTTTAAATTCCTTTTCATTCATTGTGGATTGATCAGGAAGCACATTTTTCATGACTTAATGGGTGGCATTATATTGGCTTCTGAGTTTAACAGTTCTCTAAAGCCACCAGTGCCCTTTAGGCTACAAATGGAATGTTGCTGGTAGATTTGTATTATTGGATGCCTTTAGAAATCCTCCCTCTAGCCCCAACAATAACTTACTAAGTGAGAGGGATGGGAACTAGGTTTATGCTGCTGCTGGTTAATACAAAACATTCCTATCAAAGACACATTACTGTGGAAATCTACGATTTAGTGAGTCATTGGCAACAAGGTAGCCATCAGAAAATGCTACAGATTGGCACCACAAAAGTAGCCTCAGTCTATGAAGCTTAATCTTGCACGCAGTGATTCATAGGTACGCCATAAAAAAAATGTGGCTCTGCAGCAGTGAAGGAAGTTCAAGGCTGCTGCAAAGGGGGGGAAGAATAATCTCGGTGCATGAGAGAAGAGCGATGAGCATGTATCAAGGAAAATTCAGGCTGGATTTGTGAAGAACTTTTTAAATGGTAGAAGTAGTGAAGCACTGCAATAGATTTTCTGGGGTGGATGCAGATCCGCAGAACTGGAAATCTTTAAGAACTGATGAGACAATAATATATGAAATAGGACATCACTGAAGCTGATCTTGCCATGGCAGAGGACAAACTAGATGACCCCCTGAATTTCCTTTAGATTATTTTTATCTAAAAGTGTAGTTTTTATTGCACAGCTCTTGACATTTTATGCTTTGCTTGTAGTACTGAATTCTGGAAACAAGGACTGTAGCTGTCACTTCACACTGCGATTCTGAAGATGAATTCTAAAATGTGGCTAATCAAAAAGAAGTAAAGTAAGTCCAAAGGAGGAAACAGATTTTGAGTCATGCCTGTGTTTGTGAATACTTTTTATTGACAAAACTACAAAATTCTGAAATACAGGGTAGAGGGACTTCTCTCTAGTGAGTGTTACATACTGTCATGAAACTTGCATTCCAGTAAGAATTAAATTTTGCTGGAAGCAGAGATTTTTAAAGGCTTCCCATTGCCTGAAAATCATGGAGGTTGTTGTCTATGCATATTTATTTATCCCTTTTTTCACCAGGAAAACAGTTTTACAGTCATTACAGTAGTGCTTTAGAGAGTTTAATATAATTGAGGTACTGTAGGCAGGGGAAGAAATTGTGTTTTGGAGGTGGAGCTCCCAAAGGAAACTGAGTTCTGGCTCCAGCTACATTTTCTTGCTAGAATCCTGCTTTTTAGATAAATGTCAGACAGGACTTCGAAGCTGAAAATAGAAGCAGATGATGAAAATAATTCTAATCGCTAAAGCAAGATACAGAAATAGCAGAATAGGAAAGTGGTCCTAGGTGGAGCTAATAAATCCATGTCTGACAGCCAGATACATTGGAGTGTACAAATTATATGCTTTTATCCAGTGAGATTTTTTGAGCAAGATTGAGGTTTTAATGTGATTGCCTTCTCGTGACAATTAGAAGGAGCTGCATTGTTCCTTGCAGGGAGAGGACACTGAGCAAAGGTCACCGAGTGCTCAGTCTTCCACACTGCACTGGAATCAACTTCAGTAGAAAATTGCATGTTCCATTTTAAACAAGAAAATAGAAGCAAATCACAGTAGCTGAGAACGAATGGAAGCATGCACAGGCTCTTCTGAGCGCAGATGAACGCTGAATGTCATGCTAAGAGTATGGTTATAAAACAGTAAGAAATAAAAATGACATGTCCTCTTTACATTTCTTTGTGTATTTTAAAATACAGTTGCTCTATTCTTATGTTTTTGTTGAAATACATGGATATTTAAATCACAGGAATAAAACAACACAAGAAATGCAACCCCTCCTTCCCCTATACCCTCCATTTCGGTGATTAAAGTAGTGTGGATACTTTGATGTTTTAAATTCTAATTCCTTTGTTGTGATTTTTATGGTTGCTTTGAAGGTTACTTTGCTGCTTTTTTGTATTTTCTTTCCTAATAGTTTTATCAAGAGATGCTTCTACTACAGCTAAGGCACTTAAAGGAAATACATTATTTAAATGTGAAATGGAAAGAGAGAAAATGTAAGACTACGGTGCATTTTTCTTTGTCACTCACAGACATAATAAAAAAACTCAGAAGCCAAAAAAATAATGCAGGAAACAACATAGTCTCTTGACTTTTCTGCCAGCCACATCCAGATGTGGTCTTACCACCTATTCCTAACACCAGCTTTGTTTCCAGAATACAAACAAGTAAGTAGCTTATATCTATGTATTTTGAAGGGGGAAAAAAGAAAAGCACTGGTTTGAAAAAATGGCTGAACAAACCTACTGCTTCTGACAGTCGAAAAGGGTCTTTCTTTCTAACTGCTTCCATGTGTTTATACTATGCCAACCGTTCTCAACCCAATGCATTTTATTATAATAATAATTGTTCTTTATTGCAGTAACATGTAAGGATTCCAAATAGGGTTCAGGACCCTATTATTCTAGGCACCATCCATGTGCATAATAAAACCATCTCTGCTGTAAAGAGCTTACGATCTTGACATATGACAAGGTATAACAGTAAAAGAGAACAAACAATTGCAGGGGAGGGGTGGAAGAGAAGCTATCAAGAAAACCAATACACAGGGTGTGCTAAGTAGCAGTGTCTGAACTCTAACTGATTAGCTATTGTCAAGAGCTTTGTATAATCTGTAGAACTAGTTTTTCACTGTGCCTTCTATATCACTTAGTTTCCAGTTTATAAAATGCAAATGTGGTTGTTACACCTCTTGAATAAACTGCTGGGGGGAGAAGTGAAGGGAAAGCTGAAAGATGGAAATTATATAGGATCTCTAAAGGGTAAGACATAAGGATATAGGAGCTTGGTGTCAACCATACCTGATACCTGTACCCAAGTACATTAAGGGAAATTTCACTAATTCAATCTTTAAAAAATCTAAAGGAAAATGGGATAATTTTTGACGCTAATACCTTTACCATATATCTATTGCAGATACGGGAAAACAATGCATATATGCACAGTTTGTGGGTGAAGCATCTTATTTTTCCCCCTTGTTTAAAAGTTTTAAAATAGTGAACATAGTAATTTGGATGCATGGCAAAAAGAGGCTGAAATAGCTTCTTTGGCTGAAATGCGGAGATCGAGATCTCAATTTTCTCTTCCTATTCTTGAATTACACGATCATAACACCCCTTCCCAGAACAGAATTTATATGGATTTCCTATAATACACATGGGTACAAGCATCCTGTAAATTTTCTGCTAGTCAATTATTATATGAGCATATAAATGAGAATGGATTACCACAGAAGATGTGAAAGTAAAAATAAAGATAGCTGCATTTTTTTTTTTTTGTCTCAGCAAAACCTTAAGAGAAACTGTAAGTATTGGCAGTTCCTCAGTTTAAGCTCTTAAATGTAATGTTTAAGAAGTATTATTGCTTGCTTCTTTGAAGTGAAAAAGAAGTTATGGAAAAAAATGTGGTAAATAAAGTACATTAATATGCCAAAAAAAATGTCATTTAATAATATTTCTCCAGTATGTATATAGAGAATCACTATAAGATTAAGAATTCCTTGCTGGGCCAGGAGGAACTGTGCTCAGTGGAGAAATCTGTGATTTAAAGTTGCTCATGCTTATCATGGCTCAGACAGCTCCCAAAACTTTTCTCTATCCTTCTCTTTTGCCCAGGCAGCACTGCCTGTTCCTCACTGGCACATGTGCATTCTGCCATCAACACCCCTATGAGTGATGCTGTCAGGAGTCTTGTCACATGAAGCTGTACAGTGATGGTAGAAAAGCTGGGGGTGCCTCACACAGACTGTCAGAGAATTATCTCAGGTGTCTAATGCTGAACTGTGCTGAGGATCTGTTGGCTGGGAACACCAGGCTGGGAGCTGTGACTGTATTTGCCTCTTGGGGACCAGGATACTCCTGTGAGCTGCCTTCAATGTGAGAAGACTGAAGATGCTAAAGTACCTGTAGAACTGAGGAGACAGTGTGGCTCCCAGGGGGACATGGCTGTGGTGGTGGTAGCAGTGAACAAGGCTCATGGATCCAGTTTTTAATAGACTGACATAGGCTGAGCTACTTTCAGGAACACATTGGTTGAATTTAGGCAGTTACTCTCCTAACTAGCCTGGAGGTGGACTTCTCCAGAGTGACATTCAGAGCAGACTCATGTACTTTCTCTTAATCTAAATTCTGTGTGGGCAGTATAAAGTTATTCAGTCCTATCTCTGGGGAATGATCTCACTGAAAGTGAATCCCACAACTTTGTCATCTTGTTTTGTTCATATAGTTAACATAAAATTTTACTATATGTTAGCATAAAAGTTGCAATAAAACAATGTTTGCAAGTAGCTTTTTCCTTTGGGCGATGAGCAGGGATATGTAGCTGTGTAACTAACTGTGCTGTGCATCCAGCCTCCATGGGAGGATATCAGAGAATGTCCTTCTCAAGTCCAGCAACTATTGCTACCAACAGGTTTTGCACCACTCCAATATAGCCGTCACCTTCAGAAATCAGTGATTATTGTGAAGTGCTTTTCTCCTTCCACTGAATTCCAATAGCTCTTTGACAGCTTAATCCAGATGTCCTTTAGATGGGTAAAATAAACAGTGATGAATCCCACCTTGGTGCTACCTCCTTTGAAGGATGTAATGAGTAATCAGCAGAAAATCTATGGCAAAGAATCACTTCTTTAGAAGAACTCTTCTGAAAAAGCTTTAGCTGGAAAACTGAAATGCCTGCTGTCTCCACCAGTGATTAATGCATTAAAAAACATTAAATATATGACTCTTAGCTTTTGCTCTTTTCCTGTATTTTCCTCCTAGCTAGATCAGGTGCTGCCTTCTTTGATTGATGGCTTTGATGTATTGTTAGAGTTGTTATTTGCAGATGACATGGGGAGCCAAATCCAGTTGAGCACTACACTAGGCAGTGGCTTGTCTGAGAGGTAGGTACTGCAAAGGAGACTCTAGCTCTTTTTTCTTGGATTTAACCTTTCATACACAACTGTTTTGCTTATGAATTTAAAGTTGTTCTTTTCTGTTTTCTGTACAAACACATGTGCATGCACACACTTGTGTACACAGATGTATACCTATAATCTGCATATGTGCACACACCTGTGCTTTTCCCCTGAATCTGTGAAACAAAAAAATACCCTTTTTCTGCTCTGCTGAATTGTGTTCTACTGTTTGCCTCTGTTTTACAAGGTGGATTTTAAGAATTTAGCAGAAAAAAAAAAACCTGTAGGGAAAAAAGCTAACTTTCAATCCAGTCAGTGTCAATTAAAAGGGAGCCTCAGATGCAAATGCCACATCAGCACCAATTTTGTCACTAAGAACTTTAAGATCAGAAGCAATTACCTTCAATAGCACCTTGTTTTTATGTGTCTACCCTTCATAGCCTTGGCTAGTAACTCGGCCTACACCATAATTTACACTGACATCTAATTTCAGTGGATCTGCAAGCAATCTAACTGAAGATGGAGATACTGAGAGTGAGGAGTCCTGCTTTATCACCGCAGACATAAAGATTCATTATTTTTTGCCAATTCAGTAAGTGAGACTTATGGGAATGAAGCTTTTTTTCATGTGTGTATGTGCCTGTTTTGCATATCTCATTACTTGAATTATTTCCTGGTTTAGGCAAATGATTGCTGCCTTTAAATAGATGATTAAACACTCTAACAGCTCACAAAGGAAAAAAAATCTTCCAAGTGCTACTAGCATTCAGTAGATTTACCGTTTTCAAGTGTCTCTGCAAAATGAGAGCAAAAGCAAAATAGTGCATTCACTGCTAATCATATTCTTTGAAGTATAGTAGAGACCTGGCAATTTTATATTGTGCACGAAAGGAACAGTATTAGACTAAGATTATTTTAAGTAACACTTTTATCATTTTCTAACTGAGAGAGAGGGCAAGCCTGCCAGCCATGCAGGTTGATGTTTCCTCGTGAAACAATGAAAGAACCCCACAATGATGTGATTAATGACTTGCATCCATTTTCTCTGATCTCAGACTTGAAAATAGAAAGCGGAGCTGATCTCTACGCTATTATCCAGCCTTCTATTCAGACCAGGCTAATACCAGCACAACTTCTTTTGTGACGCTTGTTCCCCAAGCCAAGCAATTTGCATATCACAGAGAATAAGGTTATGTAACCCAGTTGTTGATTTTGATGGTGCAAAGAACTGTCAGGGTTGTTTTTGTCACAAAGAGTGTGTTTTTAAAGTAGGTGTTAAAAAAACATGTATTCTTGCTTGTTATTTTACATGATGCAAAACTACTCATTGTTGTAAATATATAATTAGTAAGAGAAATGTTTGTGAGTGGTATGTCAGCATGTACCTTTTCAATTAGTGTTACGCAGATGGCGAAACAAGACAATTGTTACTAAAGGCAACTCTCATTTCTCTGTTTGAAAATGCAATTGCCCTTACAGGTCTCTTTCACAGAGTGCTTTGAGATTGTTGTAGGTCACTTTCTTACAAACTCTTGCAGAACAGTTGTAAATGCCATAAATCAAAAGTTTAGGTGACTTATGCTTTTGGTTCATGCTCTTAAGGTCTGCCAGAGAAAGTGACCCGTTTCAAATTGGTCCAAAAGACAAAGAGCCTGAACACCGAAGGACACTTGAGTCTGACAACCGTTGCATAAGGACCATGATGCTGAGGGCAGGATACTTGCTCAGCACAAGACTTATCACTTTTGTCGACTTGCACATGAAATGATCACCTTAATGGGCAAGAATAAGGAAGAAAAAACCTGCTGTGAAGAGGGAGAAGAAACATGGGAGGGAGTTCTTACTGATGTTTGTTGTGAAAGTATTGGCTGCAGGTTCTAAAAGTATAAACCAAGCTGATGAAGGAATAAAAACCGACAGTTTTACTGCTTTAGTTTCTTGATGTTTTTCCATGATGGGAATGCAGGTTTTCTAAAGTATAACCTGTGGTACAGAAGTTATAGCAAACAAACAAATAAATACCATTGCAGATGAATATACAAAATTGACTCAGTCAGATTCCTGAGCGCCTAGTACTTAATCTTCTGCTGTAACACAGCTGAATTGGCAGAAGTGGAAATGCATTTGGAAAGTTCAAGCATTTTTAATCCTACTGCATAAATTGAGCTATTAATTCTAAATTACGGGGGAAAAGCACTGTTTTATCAGAGGCAACATTTGCACATTTCCTACAGAAAATATCCCACCTAGTATCATTTAAGTGGCCCTAATTAATTTAATCAAAGGAGTAATAAAGCTAACTTAAACATCAACAGTTAGATGCCCACACAAAGGGCATTTGGAACTAAAATATTTTTGATCTTTCAAGGTGCCTTTTGTTACTCTAGGTATTACTCTTTTTGCAGGGCAAATCCTGTAAGTATGTAAATATAAATGGCATCAGACCTGACTGCACCTTTTCTGTTTACAGACTAAAGGCTTCTTTTTGCCTTCCTAGAGGGCTGGGAAATCAGTCACAACCACATAACATACTCATGGGGATGGCTTGCACCTGGAGAGTAGGCAAATCTCATCCCTCCCCTGCCCTGCACCTCTGCAGTGCCCACCCAGGGAGATGCTCCAAATGGTCTCACTCCCCTCATCCGACTTCATTAACCAGGTCCAAATGCTCTAGTCTTTCTGTAGGGGAAGCTTCTTCTAGATACAAGGCAGCCTTCTCAGAGCTGAAGTTATTGAGGCAGAACAGAGACCAATGACCATTTCACCTTCCTTGATTGATTTTCTCAGCAGTTACAGAAATGAAGGTCCTGAGAGCTCTGAAGGATAGCAAGGTCTTTACATCATTCTTCGGTGAACCGTCAGTCTTTCCCTTTGCTTTTTAGCTCTCCATTGACTTCTAATAACCTTTCTGAGACACCAATTTATTCCATTAGAACAGGAACTTTCCACATGAGAGTTTCATAGTACTCGAGGTACAAGTTAAAGATAAGTTTATACTACTGGTTTCAGAGGACATAGACATAGAGGAAACCTCCTTGAGCCTTCCAGACAACCAGACTTAATCTATTTACTTCCAGAAATTCTTCCTGTTCAAGATTTTGAAACTGGAAGTTTCATTACAAATGTAATTTTTTTTTGCATATTTTTAACATAATTTAAGGAAGCTGTGATAACTTCTTTCAATAAAATTTTGTATAATTAGCTCTTCACTGCTGACCCAAACATGACCCATCATTTTTGCCTTCAAAACTTTTTGTTAAAGAAAACTCATCAAATGCGATATGCAGAAACACCTAGGCCTTTTTTTTCCCCTTGACATAAGTCCAGGTATCTTTTATTCATTATAAATAAAATGTAATAAAATGAAATCTTCATCTGAATGTAAATCTGATGTGGGGGTTTTAGAAAAATCTGTCATGATACTGGTCTTTCCTTAAAATAAATTTTGTATGAACTAGTTCCACTTTATCTGCACTATTGCTTCATATTTTTTTTCTTTACTCTCTGTCACACTGCTAATGTACAGTGCAACTACACTGCCTTTATGTTTATTTATGGTTTTCTGAAGAAAGCCTCTACCTGCTTCCCATCAGGATTGCTATTGCTCTATTTTTCTTTTATAGCTGTTACAGCAGTTTAATGTCCTGTATTATTCCCTGCTTTGTTGTCCAGGGTTTTTGCATTAATCTAGGAACATTATTTCTCTCAGAAATCATCCTATTTCCTACATGAATTAAATTCAGTAACTTCCATAAACTGTATTGACTTATATATTCATTTTCTTATACATTGATTTTTTTATATTTTTGCTTTTTTTTTTTTTTTTTTTTTTTTTTTTTTTTTTTTTTTTTTTTTTTTGTGTTTGTGTGTGTGTATGTTTCATTTTGTGGAGAGATTTTTTTTATCCTCCTGCTTTCTGTGCCTTCTTATCCATTATTACAGTCTTATTTACCTGACATTTCTTGTCTCTGTGTATTGAAAACAGATGTGAATTATTTCCCAATGATATTCTTAATTTCCATGTTTTCTCGTAATACCTGCCTACATTCAGGTTGTAGAATCTCAGTGCTCCAAGTATTTAATAGAAGTCAGGCTGATTAGAAGGTGCAGAGACGCTTTGATAGACCTTTAGGACTCAGGCCCTTCAGGGACTTATGCAATATTGCATGCCCAAATCCCCCTGGAAAGGGGGTCCACCCATTGTTTAGCCACTTCCTAATGTTGGTCTATGAATAAGATCTTCCACACAACTGAAGTGTCTTTAGCATTACCTTGATGGAACAGGCAGTAATCTGTTTTTTTAAATCATCAGATGTGACAAATATCTCACTTGTCAGTTCCCTGTGTTTACCTCTATAGCCAAGAAATGGTAAGATACAATAAATATGTATGAAATACAAATACTAATTAGTCACTTACTATATTTCGAGAAAGAACTACATACATAAAAGAAAATCTATATGTTAGATCATCTCTAAAAGGTTTCTTTCTTTGATCAAACAAGCTGTCAAGATGGTTAGATGGACTTATACACACAAGGATTTATTACACTAATTATTTCTCCAATAATATTATGTTCACCAAAGAGAGCCTTTATTTTGAAGATACATATTACCTGATGTGCCATCAATTCCCCATGAGTTTCTCTTTAGATTCAGACATCTAGAATGTAAATTCATATCTGAAGAATTCATGTGAACTCTAACTTGGCTTGGATTCTTGTCTGAATAAACTGTCGAAAATTATTTATTGAACGAACTCATTTTCATAAAGATGTATGCTCTTTGGCTATAAAGCCACTGATTATCTAATTTTTAGGCTGACTATCCTAGTTCATAACTAATCACAAATATAAAAAATCACTAGTAAAATCCTCCTTTCCCCTAAGTGAGTGGGAATCAACAGGCAAATAAGTCATCATCATCATCAGCAGCAGCAGCAGCAGCATGTCCTCAAATTTTATTCCTAACAAACCTCATAATTCTCCTTACTCTTTTTTTGCTTATTCTTGTCCTTTTCTAGAAAATGAAGATTCCCCTAAAACTGCTTCAGACCTCACCTCTTTTAATATCCACCCCAAACACACTATTGAAATATTTTGTCCATAAAGGAAGTTTGAAGCTCATTTAATCCTGCTCAAATAAGCTCAGTTTCAAGACTTGATCAGAACCATTTTGAAGAAATTGTGAAAATTTCCAAGCATGCAGATCCTGAAAATTATCTGTGAACTTGTTCCAGAGCTTTTTCACTCTCATGACCAACATACTACTCTTGGTGACAGGTGAGGAGAAGTCTGTTTCTGTCTTTGCAGCTCACTGTTAGGTAGTTGAAGGCAGAAACCTGAAATACCTCCTCCCCCCATCACTGCTTTCTTTTCTCCAGGCTGAACAAATAATTTCGCTTTGGTCTCTGCATGTCATGTACTATAGTCTTTATAGTAATCAGTTGGGAGGACCCAAAGCAGGAGATGTTTTGAATGGAATTTCACAAGAGCAGAACAAAAGGAGATAACCACTCTCATAGCTTCTGGACAATTTTGGTGCCCAGAATGCTATTATTCTTTACTGCCATTAGGGTGCACTGCTGCCCCACGTTCGATTTTCTGTCCACCATGCCCTTTGGCAGAGCTGATTTCTCACCAGTCAACTCCAGCTTGGGGTTAGCGTTATCCCAGGCTCAGGACTCTGCCTTTGCCTTTGCGTTCCTTCACCTTCACGGATCAGATCTTCGTCCATCTGTCAAAGTCCCCTGCTTCCCCTCCAGTGAGACAACTGCTCCTCTCTGTTTGGTGTTTGTAACAAGAGGATTCTACCCCAAATGTATTTGGTAGTATCAGTCCTTGTACTGAGCAATGAGGAGAGTCAGTTTTAATCATATGCCTACTAGATTCTGAACTGTTGACTGCAATACTTTGAGTGCAATGGTCCAGTGAATTTGTCCCTCTCATTGAAGTTTGACCTTCCTGTCCACACCCATTCAGCATGCCTACATGAGTGCTGTGGGAGACTGTGACCAAGGTCTTGCTAAAGTCGAGGTAAATGACACAGACCACTTTCCCTTTGTCTGCAGAGCCAGTCACTTCATCATGGAAGGCAATCAAGATTAATTAGGATAATTAAGGATAATTATAGATAAAGGATAATTATAGAATTTCTCCTTCCTTCTATCAACTTCAGAGCCACATTTTATATCCTTACTTTTGTGGCTACAGTGCTATTCCAGATTCTCTGTCTGCACTGGTGACAGACTTATTAATTTCTCCTTTTAATTAGTCCCCAGTTGCACAGATTTGACTCACTTCATGAATCTCAGGTAGTCTCTTCGTGCTTCATCACTTCTTTTCCCTTGAAAACTCTGTATATCGCCCACATTTCTCTTGGGGCTTCAGTCTCTAACTATATCTATCTCCTCTTGAGAGCCCAGTTATTTCATTAGTGGTGCTGCAGCTTCTGCTAGGCTTTGCATTATACTTCAGAGTTTCAAAGCTCTTTATACAGAAATACATTCATAACTTGGTTGTATTTACCTTTGAGTAGATTACTGGCGCAAATATTGCTATCTGTGAACTTGGTATGGAGCTATGCACTAGCTTAATCATAGATATTAGATATTTCAAAAATATACTTTGTTTTACACAGGGTAGAGCATACTTTACATATAGGCTAACATTTAAAATTTGTGCACAAATTTAATATGCAAAAAATGGGACTGCACCCAAGTTGAAATGCTCTCTAGATTTTTAGTAGGGAAAAATGCATATATACATCTGCAATTTCAGCTGGTGGATGCACATAAAGATGTATGCTGCAAAAGCTGCAGATGTGGGCTTTAAAAGAAAATAGTAACCTGCTGTATATCTTGGAGTTTTGGCAGGCTTTGATTTGCACCTGGGTAATTGTCTTATACTGCAGACCTGAAGGATCATTTCTAAAACTTTCAGATGGTGACCACAGCAGTATTTAGGTGTAACAGAGACTATTGTAGTAAATGAATCTTGTCTAAAAACTGGCCAAAGAAAATTTGTATGGCATTCAGTTAAAAGCATAATGACTTTATCATTTTTCTTGACTCAGAATTTTGGCTGTAAATCTTCTGGCTCACACAGTTGTAAAAGGAAAAAAAAAAAAAAAAAACCCAACAAAAACCCCCCATGTTCCCCTACCACTCTATTTCTTATCCAGAACCAAGAAATTATGTTTTAGAAGAAACCATTTAAAGGACGACCAATTTCGATGCAAGCAGCAAGGCCTCCAGCCGTTTAGCATGACTCTTGCTGCAATGACATCTGCAAGTATGTATTGTTGCTGCAGTGTGCCTCCTGGTGTGTCCTGTAATTCCGCCTCAGAAACCACATTACTTACTGCCTGCTGCTTTCTCTACTGTATCCCAGTGCTTACTGCCATAGTGGACATATTATGCTCACCAAAACAGTATGTTTGGGAAGACAGGTAGGCACTTCTCTCTGTGTGCCTGCACATGCAAACTACTCAGACTTACTCGGTTTTATCTACACAAGGATGCATAATTAGAGAAGTGAAGCAATTTTGACTGATATATATATAAATATGGTTCTTGAGACACAAGTACATCATGGCATGTATGGCAGTCTCATTGTCCAGCATGTTACTTTTGAAATAGATATCTTATTTTTCCTGACTTATTACTTATTTCAGCAAAATGGTCTTTTTCCTCATGTAAGTGGATTATGATAAATGGGTAGAATGTGCTGCACTTACCTCATGACTTACTTTTCAAGTAACTTGGTACTCCAATTGAGCATTCTTGTTCTTGGTGCTGACAGCATCTGAAGAGTGGGTGGTAGAGATCCTTCTAGCGGGGACCTAGCATTTAATTCTCTCTACTTAAGACAGTATCTATGGGACCAAAGTGTTTGTATCTGTACTGGGAGAGAGGCATTCTAGTCCCTGCCTATTTGGAAGAGCTGTTGCATTGCAGCCTCATTCTAAATGATTCCTGTGCAGGGCCAGAACTGACGTCCACCCATCCCACTGAATGCCAAAACCAGACATGCAATAAGTGAAACAGATTGAAACAGCTAAAAGACAGCTAAATACAGCTAAAAGGCAGAAAGGTTCTTCTGGAAGTGTTGCCAAGCTGAAACTCTACAAGGTATAATGGAATGCAAATAGTTTTCTGTATTTTAAAGGACACATTAAGCACAGTCTGGAACGGAATCTTAAAATTAAAGAATTCTAGCAGACCAATTGCATAAAGACCTTTAATTTAGCGCTTTTTCCATACATCCAATACTGCCTTCTTTTTTTTACCAGATCAAGTACAATTTTTTTCCCTAGCAAGACCCCTTTTTTTGAACTTTTACACCCCTAACTAATCAAATTCCATTTTCTCACCTCATTTTTCACTTTCCCCTGTGCTTTTACACCAAAGAAAGACTGAATGATAAGTTTCAATTTTTTTTAAAGAAAAACTCATCCTGGAAAAGGCTTAGTCTGAAAAAGAATGTTAGTCAGAACAAAATGGTTTGTTCAAAGTTATGAGCATCTCAAAGCAGGGTTATATACTGAGAAACACGGAACAAGTTTAAAAGTAGGTTTGTTTCCAGTACTGCTTGGTGCATCTAGTTCAAATTAGGAGAGAGAAAGAAATAGCTGAACAACTCAACCAATCAAACTTAAGCAGTGTCAGTCTTACACTTTCAATACACCATACCCACTTTTCTTGTCACTATTAAATGTCACTGCTTTTTCTGCTAATGCTATCAAATCACAAGATTCAGATTCAGAGGAAATAATGATGTAGTTGTCCATCAAAGAAAACTTTTTTTATAAGTGAGAAGGTTATTTATTTATAATAAATAAATCATTATTTATAAGTGAGAGGGCCAAACTGAAGGAAGTTCAGGAGTCCTCTGACTTTTAATCTGTGGCAGTATTCCATCAGTCTGAAGGTAAAATCTTTGAATGTCCAAGATGAATAGTTAAGTATTTCTCTGGTATTGGATAATTAGGCCAAGATCCTTCTGAATACGTTTCTGGATATATTTGGAAGACAGAGAGGTAGGAACAACAACACTGTGTGTACAAGTAACTATTCTCAAACTAACCAAATCTGTATTTTAACACGTTGGCATAAACTGCAGATCTAACCAAAAGTGGAAAACAGAAGTCTGAGAAGAAAACAGAGCAAGAAAAGGTGGAAATATTGTTGAATTTATTCTATTGAGGAATAGAAAATATGTCATAGATGTAACTAGATACAAGGAAAGGTTTGGTTTTTTTTTTTTGTAAGAGTTTTTTTGTATAGGATCACCAAGGCCTTTTTTTTTGTTTTTTTGGAGAGAGACAGTTCAGGAATAATTTAGCACTATCTCAAATTTAGGCTGAAAACTCAGGTCAGGTAGCAAAATAGAAGGCAACACTTATTGTCCTTTTGGATCATTGATTTAGCAAATGACTTGACCAAAAAGCCCACTTTAATAATACAGGAACACCAGATGAACTGAACTTTACAAATCAGTTTCAAATGGTCCATCAGAAACCTTACCAAATAGATATCCACTTGCAAGCTACTGGGAGGACTTGTGTTTTGAAAACACAGATTTGTCAAATAAGGGCAGGGCTCATGCTGAGGACTTTGACCTCTCATTCTGATTTAAGCTAATTTTCACATGAAAGACATTGCAATGCTGCAATGGATGGCTCCAGTCTGCTTGATTCGACCTTTGGTTACTGCTTGATTTCTCAGTATTGAAGAGCTAGCCCTAAAACATATTGCCGTTATTGCTGAGTGTTCTTCTATTGATATGGGAAAATATTTATTTATGCTAGCTATGCTGTAGGCGACAAGCGTTATGTTTTACTCACCTTTAGAAATGGAAGATACTGGAAGTCTGGAGGAGGAGTGGCTTAGAAACCAGTCTCTTTCAGCCAGTCTTCCTAAACAAGAGAGCACTGTTAACAGAACTACCTAGTCTGGTTTTTGTACATCTACAAAGTGAGGGGAGAAAAAATGCTGGTTCTATTACATTGTGAGCAATAGGTATTACCTGAATACTTTGCAATCTTTTGGGCTTTTCTAGTTAATAGGATTTATGCTTCCTTCTTTACAAGATTTATGTTTCTCTTATGCTAAGAGATACTGTATATCAGTGCTGTGAGACCTAGAATGATGTCTTACTGCAGCAATGAATCTATGTAGATGACTGCAAGAGGAGAAACATAGAGACAGTTAATTCATTTTGAAACCTATATATAACTGTATATCAGCCTGAATCTGTACCTATTTAATAGTATCATTTGCATTTAACATTTCATATATGTGCTTCATTACATTGGCATTTAGATTAATTTACATGACTGCAGACACATGAACAGATTTTTTTTTGAATCTCAGGCTCCCTGTGGCTTTTTCAATACATGTTTGTTTTGATTCTTCTTATTACAGTGGTTGAGAGGTGACACTGAAAAAGAGAGAAAAAAGTCTTGAATGTACTTGGGACCTGATATGAAATTGTAGTCAGGGACACGTTGTTTCTACTTCCATAATCCACAACAGAAAAAGACAAATTAAAAATGACACTACTCCATCTGACAGAATGCATGTGAGATTAATAAAAGTGGGATTGCTGATGAACTGGATCACTCCCTGAATGATGACATAAAAAGTCACAACAAAGGCCAGAGTTTTATTTATTAAAATTTTTATTATTCATGGACCTGATGCTGGTGTTTGGCCTTTTCTGTTGAATACACATTAAGGATTCAAATTCTGCTGCAAGCTGATTTAAAATAGCACTATAGTTATAAAATTAACTTCTTCATAGCATTGCTCTTGAGAATTAGGCATAATTTGCCAAGATAAAAAAGTCACAAATGTTGATGCATCATTATCTGAAGTGTAATGCACACTTAGTTTTTATGTGGAAGAACAGCTTTAAAGAGCCAATTTGAGAAGTTGGATGAAACCACACCAGTAATAAATATGGATTGTTTGCAGTTGAAATTGGTTTTAAATTGCCTCCTTCAGTTTTCTTTTTTTTTTTTTTTTTAATAGACAAAAATATTACCTCTTTTAAGGAACAAGCACAATGTAGTATTGCTAATGAAAATATAGAAAAGAAAGAGATAAAATAAAATTTCTCTTATGGTTCACTCCCTAGCTATTACCTGTCAAGAATTTTCTTTTTTTATAAAATATTTTAAAATCTTTTTTTCAAAGCACAGATGCCATTAAGTTACTAGAATATTTTGTCTTAGCCATCTGATTTCATATTTCAATGGCAGTAATTCACCTGGAAAGGTCACCCTCTTAACACCTTGAAGTTAATGAATTTGTAGACTATTTACCTTAGGAAATGTTAACTATTTAAAATGACAAAATGCCCTAAATGACCTAGATTTAATAAAACAAAAGAAGGCTAGACAGCTTTTAACCTTTATTTTCTGTGGTTCGAAAGTGGATCTGATCTTGTCCAAAATCTAACAAATCAAAAAATCATGACCTCACAAGGTAATACAGGCACTAGTACTTAATGGAATCCATTACATTCTTGCAAGATGAAAAGACACGATCTTATTAAACATCTATCCTGCTATGTGCAGTGCTAATCTTAAATGCAACAGGTAGCCTAAAGAGTAAAACTGAGCCAGAGACCATTTGCACCAGAGAACTCTGAGCCACATTTACTGTTTCAGCTTTTTTTGGGCTCTGTGAATAAATGGATGCTTTCAGGCCCTGTCACTTGTAGCTCTAGTTTCATTTCTGTGCTCAATGGGGACTTTTGTTGAGAGAAGACACACTTTGTTTTGAAACCAATTCCCAGCACTTTGGTTTTAAAACCAATTCCCAGCACAGTTCAGCAAAACTGTGAGGTTCCTGATCCTATACCTAATCAAATCTTAACTGTAACCAAAAACCTCACCAAGAACAGAATAATATGCACATTATTATTTCCTTCTGGAAGAAATACCTACTTTGGGCTAACCCTCCTCCCAAGATATATATACACCGTTTCATTGGATGAAACTCTTCCTTCAGTTTACGTTGTCATCACCTAGTGCCAATTTAATCTTTAGCTGCTGTCTTTCCAAACCATACTTGCAATACCAAACCTAGCCCGGACAGAACCCATAGATTTGTTTTTCTTCTCTTCAGCACAACCTTTCAATCTCCACTGGCAGAGCTTTTGCACCCAGCAGGCTGTTTGTTCTGCAGATTCTGCTTTCTCTGATAAAAATTACTCTCACTTACTATTCACAAATAACAGCTCAGAGAGCCAGTTCCCTGGAAAACAGAAAATAAAATGGCTTTTTTTCTGGAACCAGCCCTCCTCCTTCAAAAGGCAGACCTGACAACAGGAGGCATCAGTAAGAGAGTTGTTAAGTTCCTGTACTCAAAAATCGTAATTCTGAATTTAACTATCATCTCCTCTGTGGACCATATTAAAATACAAACTGTGTTCTTCCCAGAAATTGCCTTCTTCATCACCCAGAGCTTTTTTTGAATATTTAAACCCGGTGTTTTTAATTGTACTTTTCTACAACCCAAAATATAAGCCCTAATCAACATTCAGAAAAAAAATTAGAAGGCCCATCTTTTGATTTCTGAAGCCTTCATTCTAGACTGGTATCATTTGCAGGTTCAAATACTGAAACTGTCTCTTCAAGATTTGCTGGTTTTATTAAGAGTTTCCAAGCCACTAAGGAATAAATCTGTGTCCATATGCTCGTGAGCATCACAGGATCTTAATAAATCTAAATTTGGTTTGTCCAGTTCATGATCTTAGCCATAGTTATGACCCCATTCCTAAGTTTTCAAATAGAACAGAGAGATGGGCAGGGAAAAAAACCCGGAATTCTCTTTTTTATCCACAGTAGAACAAAATGTATCAGCATGTACTGGAGGATAAAGAAACATGAATTTATATACATGGCTTCAAGCCCTGTTCCCAGGAAAGTTAGCATGAAACACAGTTCTACTCATATGCTAATGTTTGACATGTTTACAAGAAGAAAGCCAAACAGCAAAAAACTTCCAACGTGAAAAGAAGCTTTCTTCTGGGCTGACTCCCTGAAACCTTCTGCTATGCAGTGTTCTGTAAACATCAGCAGAATCAATTTCCTGGGTTTGTGCTTCGTGGTGGCAGACCCATATATAAGGAAAAGCAAACCAGAAACTGTTGATTTACAATTCAGGTATTGGAGGATCCCCTCTCCATACTGTTCTTAGAAATTTAAACAGAACTCAAGAAAAACAGAATAGTATGGGTCATCTCTACTTCATCAAAAGAAAATGGAAATAATTTCTTACAAAAGATGGCTGAACCTCCCAGGATCTACCAAAAAGACTGAATAGTAAGAGGAAAAAGTTGTAAGAACAGTTTCAGAATATATATATATTTATAGAACTAGAGGGGAATTTTCTGGCACTGAGGTTTGTCATAGGCCAGAAAAGCTCCATTCACTCTCTTTTCTACCCTACCAGATCTAGAGTTTAAAAATATCCCCAAGACATGACGTACAAAAAATTTACATCTGGTGTGGAGCCTTACCCTAGGTCACAGAATCCTCATAAGCTGTGCAGTTATAATAGTCTGCATTTGAGAATAACAGGATATTAGAGAAACTGTTGTCTTTGGTTACCCATGTTGGACTAGAAGAAAGTAGTAGACATACTCTGGAGTGGCTTCCAGTACTTCTGCCACAAACCAGCAGTCTCCAGTTTTCCTGTGCTTTAAAACATACTGCATAGCCTCCAAGATATTTAAAAATATATATATAAGTTAAACTGCCTTGGTTTTTAGTCTAGGCATGAACCAAGATAAAGGAATATTTCAGACCTTATTTAAGGAGATGCTTATTCATGAGATGGCCACTGCTGAGCTTAGCATTCTCCACATGCTTCTGCCTTTTTCCCTTCTCTTTTAGAGCAAGCCACAGTCACAGGGGAAAGAAACGTGAAAGAAAGCTGACACAGATTTAGGTAACCTAAAGTGTAGTTTTAGACCCCAACCTAGACCAAACAAAAAACTAGAGACTTCAGCAAAAAAATGAAGTGATCTTTCTCCCTGACTTGGAGATGCGTTAGCTATTCACCAGCAGCTATAAGTTCCTGTTCCCAGTATTCCAGCTGCAATTTTAAACTTTCCAGTTATGTTGCGCTTAAGAATGGAGATCCTCAACTCTTGGGAAGTGAATGAAATAAGAATTACTTTGTTGTAGCACTAGGTCATATTTTATGTTCCTGAGCCTTGAAAGGTCCAGTAATAGAGTAGGTACTTCATTCCTTCAGCTTTCTAATCCTAACCCCAACTATAAATTTAGTAAAGGGAGCCATCTTGGGAAAAATCAGTCACACTGACTCACCTTTTACCATAAGTTTACAGAAGTTCTATACAAGGAAGAAAATGAAATAGGAGCTACTTTCCTGCTCTGACATCTTTTATCAATTTGCATCACTGCCAAGATTAGGGGTGAAAAAAGAATCAGAAGTCACTGTCTTCTTCCTGAATAATTCTTTACCACCTCTAAGCAAGTCCTGCAGAATCAGCAGGTTCCTGCTGTCCATGACCCTGAGCATAAGACTTAAATCGGAGTTTAACAGTAAATCAGAGTAAACTACCACTCTCTGCCTTGATTGAGGGGCTTTAGTCAGCAGTAATTGTAGTTTTTAACAGACTGTTCTGCTTAACTGAAACCCAAAGGACTCCAAACTTGCTTGTCAACTATTACGTATGGGAAATAATGACCCTAGTATCTAAGGGAGTTTTAAAATTAACCCATAACAAATCAATGTCTTTCTCTTGTTTTGACCCAGTCCTTGCCCTTCTTTTAAAGGTAATGCTTAGTCAGTGTTTTTATTAGATCAGATAAAAAACACAGAAAGCATTCGCCATTCCAGAATCATCATTCATCAATGACTGAATAACTTTCTGGGATTTGGAATTTCTCAAGACCTTCTCTGTAATCTTAATTTAGGCTTAATGACAGATTCTCAGCTCAGGGGTCATAACATTAAAAATTACTCTTCATTTATTAAAACAACATTTTATAATAATATCCAACATTCTCGTAGATAGAACACTGATTTCTAGTGCTGGAGCACTAATACACAGGCCAGCATTAGTGAAGGGACTGAAAAAAACTCTTTCTTCCATCTCCACGATTCATTCTGCTTCAGAACAGACACACAGGCATTTTTGGCAGAGGAAAGCTCTTTAGTTTTTGTCCTCCACAACTTCCAGTCTTAAGAAAAACCCAGGGAGCAATCTCTGGACAGAAAGGAACATGAAGCATTTACTTTTTTCATACTCAACTTTCTACAAAGTGTAAGTGATACAAGGGAGGAATATGTTATTTTTCTGAAGTTCACAACATTGCTCTTGGTGAAGGATAGCTTCAGACATCTTAGTCTAGCATTCAGATTAAAGTATAAAAATCATACAAATTGCAGTTAGAAGTGTAATTCTTCTTGCTTTGAGGTTTTGGTTTTTTTTTTTTTTTCTATAGCAATATCTTTGGTGTGAAACAGCACAATGCAATAAACAACAATGCAATCATGCTGTTACCACCCTGAGAGCACTACATGACCTGAGCAGTCTCAACAGAGATCCTCAGCTTCCATCTACAGGCCAGGAATCTTCTTTCAGCCTGTAATCTGGCTCCCTCTCCTGAGCTGAGGTAGCTTCTGGCTTCTGCTGTCCTGACTTGCTGGCTGCACTCCTGAGTGGACCAGATTTTGCCCTGCCTGACAATTGCTGGACTGCCAGTAGAGCTAGAGCTGTCATCATCCCTGCCCTGCTTGAATATGATGGGGCTGGGTCCTGTTGGTACAGTCAGTCCTGGCTCTTTGGCCCTGGTGGAACAGGTCTGCTCTTGCTGTTCCCTGACACTGTGCTCAGCAATCATAATCTTAAATCCAATTCCTTCTCATCTCATCCTTGTTTGTGGTCAGTGAAGTGTCTGAGTAGATAAAAAAGTTAAGGTCTCCTGCCTGTATGAAGCTTTGTCTGCAAACCAAATGCTTTAATCTCTTTAACCTAATCCATGGACCATTTTTTTCTTCTTGAAGCAGCCTTTGCTGAAGTTCAGCAGGCCTTGAGAACAGACTTTATTGGAATTATAAACTATATAATCTCTTCACTGTAAGTGCAAATTTTACCCCTAATAAGTGAGTAAGCTTTAACCCAGTAAGTGAGTGCTGAGTGAAGTGAATGGTAATTTTCTCCTTCTGAAGCTTCTCTTCATGCAGATTCAGGGAATCTGAAGGAGTTCTGCAAGGAGGTCTCTAAGTCTGTGCTGCTCCTTTGCCTGACCTCCCTCTGTACTCTGCCCTCGGTTAGCAGAAATCTAGTCTGAAAAAATCCAACCCAGAAGAGTAATTAGCTTTCCTCATTTGCCTAGTTCATATTTCTCAATGTAGCATTAACTGTGCAGAATCTACTTTATATCACAGCACAAACTTCAAGTTAATAATATATCTTAACAGTAATAGTTGATCATAAAGCTAATAATAATTTTGCAAAACTCAGGTGTATGTGTGATCCAGGTCTCAATTTTGAGACATGCAGCTGTGTGACCTTGTCTCAATTTTATTGAAAACAAAAAAATGAACCTTTTTTGAGAGTGTGTCTGTTCTGCAAGGTAGCATAAGCAAAAACCAAGTCAGAAGTGAAATCACTTGAGTCAATAATAGCAGCAGCTCAGGAGAAAAATACTGGCCTGAAGGAAAGATATAAAATTCTGAGAGAAATCATAGAGAGCAGAAGAATGGCAATTTAGCAAGATCAAGAATAATTCTATACTGCTATAGGCAGTAAACTTGACCTTAAACTTGCCATCTGGCTGATGACTACTGGTCAGCAAAGAGCCATTGGTGCCTGCTTTTGGACTGTACGACCTCTAGTTCCAAATATTCTCACATATAGAAGATAACTCTCTTGTAGTCATTAGTTTTGTATAATCATACTTACAAATCCCCTTCTTTAACACAGTTAAAGGTGCTCAAATACAAGTGGTCTTCTAAAGAGAGAGTTATAAGACTTCTAGATAATAATCAGGAAACCAACTGTAAGAAAAACCATAATAGAATATACTATAAGTAATTTCTCTCTGCAGTACCTGCATCAGTTTTATGTTAAAAAGGGCTTGCAAGAAACCAAAATAGAGCCTTTCTGTCTATGAAATTTATGCTTATGACAGCTTGTGGTTGAAATGAGGGACCTAGTTATCCTGTTTGGCATTTGAGAAAAAAAATGACTATTCTTCTTTCCTGGAATTTAAAACTTTCCTATCTCAGGGATGTTGCATGGGCAAGTAACAAACAAGGTTCTTCAGCCCTTGAATTCCTAATCCTAGTCCTAGAAGCAGTTCTCTGTTGATCTTTAAGACATTGCAAGATACAGCATTAAGCATGTAAATTCTTAGACTACTGGTGTGTATATGTGTATATATATATATATATATTTATACACCTGTGTGTATATATATCTACAGGTATATATATGTGTACTGGTATAAGTCACTCATGGGATTCACAGACACTGTTTCTTTGTTACAGCAGACAGAAGATGATACCACAGTGCTTCTGATATGGCACTCAGTGCTTGTGCTCATTCACCTGATCTCTAACACTGCAGAATTTAGCCCTTATCCAGACTGCAACCTAACCTGTTTAACTTCAGCTTGGCCACTCAGCTGAGAACTAAAGCCTTCCCTCCATTCAGTGTGACAGCAAGTGAGTCTCCTCAACCTCTGAAAAGCTCAGAGTACTTTAGAAAGGTGTTGCTGCTTCTGTCAGAGCAGACATTGGTGTTTACAGACAAAACCCATCAGTTTTGAAGTTAAGTGGTAAATTCTAGCCCAACAGTTGGCCTATTACTGACAGTAAAAATGAAGAATACCTGATTATTTTTGAATTTCATGCCTTTTGAAAATCTTTTTGTATTTCTTTTGTATATCTTTTGGGTTTCCACATCAAACAGTGACATGAAAGTCTTGTCACGTCAGTCAAACTTGCAGAATTTAAACTGGTGAAGCATCTCTGCTTTGGTCAGATCAGTGGCATTAAGCTCTTCATGAGATGGCTGCATGTATTGGGCTAATATGGTGTTATCCTGATTTTTATTGTGATTTCAACAAACCACAACTTAAAAAAATCTATTATTTGTACAGAGTATAGCTGAGTCAGATATTTTCAGGAGTTCTTGACATTAACAAAAGTAATTTCCCATTTACAAGTTACACATGCTGGACTAAAGAATGTAATTCAGTGACACTGTACAGAGTGCCAATTGAGTGCCACTGCAATTCCAACACTTTCCCTGGGCTATAGATATTATTACACTGTTTAAGGTATTTTATTTGAGAAAGAGGTTTTGAATAAGAATAGTCCAGGATGAAAAATGTGTATTTTCTACCATTAGGCTCTCAAATGTTGACAAGGATACAGCCACACAATATGTTGTTGTTACTATGATTTTCATATGTGATCACTTTGTTGATATGCCTATTGATTTCCAGTTAAGAAATGTCTGAGCAAACATATTTTTATTTGTACAGCTCTTAGGGACTATTTCTTTAAAGAGAAATTGAAATCCTCATAACTGAGGGGTGCAAGTACTCACATGTGACTCTAGTGACTTGTTATCCATCATAAAGAGTAAATAGATGAAATGGGCATTTAATGAACATCTTGAATTCTTTAGTGGTTAGAGACTTTATTGAGAGACACGGGGCAATAATTCAAAGTGACTGAAACTTGAATTAATCTTATTGTTCCTCGACAGTATAATGAAAATCTTTTTAGGGCAAGAACCATCTTTTTGTTCTCTGCTAGTACAGCATCTAGTGCAATGACAGGTACTCACTTAGGGCTCTGAGGTGCTTTTAAATTATAAATGGTAATCATAATAATCTTCCAATAGATGTAGTAGATTTAATAAACCATTCTCAATGCAAACTCTAATTTAGAGATGTCATTATTGCATACACTTTGAAAAGTCTATTGAGGGAATGTTGGGTGACTAAGTCTAGGAAAAATCTGAATGTTTAATTAAATTTTATTGCCTTCTCATTCTTGACAGTGGTTTCTGTGGCAAAGCAGAGTCGAAGAGGGTGGCATATCCCCCAAAAGAGATGCAACAATGAATTCTTTGTAGTAGTAAAGGCTTCTTTGAGAGAGTTAATCAACACAGCTGTGAGGAATGGAGAGTTCCTTTTCACTGAAATAAGGCCTACTTCTGGGAGTGTAGTTGAGACAATTGGTTCTGTAAGTGCACTAATTCTATAATGATTTTCCTACATCATGAACATTAGGTACTGCAATATTAATGAATTTTTATGAATGGTGGAAAAACCAGCACTGAAAAATTAAAACCTTAACTTTCTGGTAGAAAAATGAATTCCTTGAGCAACAAATAGGGATAGGTATATGCTACTGTATATATAAAAGAGTGAATACTTATGTGTGTATAAAACAAGCACACATACACATGAAATACATCTTCTATCATTCTCCCTCATAATCTCCAGTTCTAAAAGACCTAGAACAAAGTGATTATCTGAAACTGATTTGTAATTTTTTAATTTTTTTTTTTTTTTTAATTATAAAGGCTGCTTCAGAACATGAGCTATCATTGAATCAAATAGTGGTTTGAATTGAAAGAAACCTTCAAAGAGCATCTAGTCCAATCCCTCTGCCATGGGCAGGGCCATCTTCCACTAGACCAGGTTGCCCACAGCCCCATCAAACCTAGCCTTGAACAATCCCAGGGATGAGGCATCCACAGCTACTCTGGACAACTATGCCAGCATCTCACTACACTCCGCATAAAACATTACTTCTTAATACCCAATCTAAACCTTTCAGTTTAAAACCATTTCCCCTTTCTGTCAGTAAGGATCTTGATAAAAGTTTTCTGTCTTTTAAACCTCTTTTATGTACTAGAAGGCTGCTATATAGTCTCCTCAGAGCTTTCTTTTCTAGGGGCAGAACTGCTGAGCCTTCTCCACTCTGAACATTTCCAACTCCCTCAACCTTTCCTCACAGAAGAGGTGCTTAATTATCTTTGTTGACAGTCTCTTTATCATATTTGTGTACCAGGGCCACCAGATCCTTCTCTGCCACCCCTATTTCCACCTAATTGAACAAACGCTTCAGTAACACCGGGTCAGATTCTAAGCAGAACAAGACATACCTTGTAATAATACTGCTAAAAGCTCCCTGGCGCTGCTGCCAAAACCCAAGTATGTTAAAAGATACAGCTTTCTAAATTTTAATGATTACTCCATGTTATGAAGAGGATAATACAGTTGAAATGGTAATAATTTAACCTATGGCCCTGAAACTAATTTAATCTCAAATTGTGTCTATTCACCAATCCACATCTAGCCAAAACACAATGACAGTGTAGAATTGTGGTATTTAATCACAGGCTTGGCTTATAGATATGATGCCCTATTTCAGTTCTTACCTTTTCCCAAAGCTTGGTTAACAGGAACTGTCATGAGAAATGACTGCTATTTGTCGTGGCCAGACGGATGGCTGTGTAACTTTTTCCTGTATGTGGTCTGGTTGTAGAAAGTAGTTATTTTTATCTAAAAAAGCTAAATCACTTTCTGTGTGGGGTGAATGTCCACATACTAAGAATCTGAAGACTTCTATTTAGCGTGCCAGCACTTACCCACTTCAGTAATCTCACTGGATGCAACAGCAGCACGTGCAAGACTTACTGCACGAAGGGCTTTCATATGAAAAAGGAGAAAAATGTTCATGGGTGGAAAACCTCACTTTGTTCTTTCGTTCAACAGGGACAGAATTTCAAGAGTCTTGTTTTACTTAGCCAGCGTAGGCAATGTAAACAGGAAGAATAAGCAAAAAACCAAACCAGTGATCAAATATTTGAACATAATTAACAATCTAAGAAGTAGAGTTACTTGAATAGCAATGGCTAAGCAGGGAGAAGGTAATGCATCGCTGCAGGGAAGGATTTACTGGTCCAGAAAACCATTTCAGTAACCTTTTTGCTTCACATTAAAGGAACAACAAAGAATTAAGTTTCTAATTTTCACTTGGTTGCCTTCCTGAAGTTTAACATTTTGCTAAAATAGAAAGAAAAAGAAACAAATCAGGATAAAACGGGAAAAGGGAAACATTGGAGATCTGACACATCTTCCAAAACATTGTTTGTAAACAGGGCATGGCACACAGCATAAATTGAAGTAATACAGGCAACCCTATATTTTCCTATTATTTGACCTCTTCTTTGGTATTGGTGGTAAATATTGTTAAAAGTAAAGCGCACAAATGCCCTAAGAGTCACCTCTGAGTAATTTTCCTGCACTATTATGCAAATATTGGTTTCTGCTCATTGCAGTTTGTATTTATGATATATGCAAGCTGAAGAACATCAGCGCTGAGTCATCTGCTTAAGAGTCCCACACTATAAATGTGATGGATTGTAACATTTTGCAGAGCACAAAAGGTAATTGAGTGGAGTCAATTAGGAAAGTAGGAGGGCTTAGTAAAGAAGAGGCGAGCAATCTGTAAGCCACTGTGACATCTTTTTTTGGCTACATTTTTCAAAACAGCTTAGTAGGCCATCTAGCCTTAAAATTTAAGGGATAATTGGAAGCAGCTACTTTGAAAATTCTGGCCTTTTCATACTTATGAAAAAATTGGAGATTTGTTATTGTAGAGGGAGGAATGCAATTTTCAGAACAATGTAGGCTGTAAAAAAATACCTTCCTTAGAAATGTGAGATGCTTTAAATGCTATTAATAACAGAATTTTATTCCGTTCAGAATTTATTGAATGCAGTCATTCATTACAATAGTTGCCATACTTGCAAGTTAAAAGCAGTACTTCTTGCCTCCTTAACGTGTATTTAGAAAGCAGCTCCTTATAATAAGTTACTTTTATTAGGTCACATTGTCACTGTGCTGTTGCTGGTTTCTTTACTCTCCTGACCAAAATAATATGCCAATTGCTTAAGCAGTCCTAGATTTCCACAGTATGTTTGTTTTTGCAGAGGCAGGAGCTGGAGTCAATGACCCCTGAGTCCCTTCCATCTCATCATATTCTGTGCATTAATTGAGGAGACGTGGCTGGGATAACCAAAAGAAAATGACTGACTGAGCTCTCCAGAACTTTCCTTAAGGATTTTCTTAGCATGTTTTTAATTCGAGAAAAAAGATAACGCATGACAAAATGCTACATTCATCTTACATTTTAGAGGTGTTGCTTCACACTAGCTGATTTTCTAAGTTATAACTTTGATAGTTTAACACTATCTTTTTCATAACACTTCAAATAAATCTTTAATTTTAAGAGGTAATTGCAGAAAACCTTAGGACATCTAGCTGACAAGCTAACAAAAAACAACAAAAGAACCACAGTGGATAGCCACCACTGATTATTAATAATCAGTACTTTTAAAGTCTTAATGAGGACACAAAATGGCACAGGACTCTGCTGCCCAAATAACAAATTATCTGTCAAGGAGCCTTAAGAGAGGTGAATTGAAGAAAGAAAAACATTCTTTAGGCTGAAATAAAGAAGTAATTTTATTCTATGCACTAAGTACATCCCTTTTGAATTTACTTGAAAAAAATATTTAAGATATGAATATGTTACCAGCAGAAAGGAAGTGCCTTGTCTTACTCTTTATATATGGAAAGCTTACTTGGTTCTTTGCTGCAAAAACACATGAAATAATGTGGGAAATGACATCGTAGTACCTCACTTCAGAAAACTGCTAAAGTTATAATAATTTTAAGCATAGAAATAGTCTGCACTAATAACATTACACACATATGCTCATCTTGATACCTGGAAAAAACAATCCCCAACTCTGAGTATAGCCAGTCCTGACACAACAGAATTTTTAATATTCTTCAGAAAATATTATGTGCAAACTGAAAATCACAGTGCCTATATGAGGGAAAAGCAGTTCAGAACAAAAAGCCTTGCTGTACTTATTTATCAATAATAATATCTTCATTGAAAAATTCTTTTGCCAACTCTGATAATGGCTTTACAGATTAGGTATATTGTTAAATAAGATTAGATCTGAGAATAATAATCAGCCTATGCATAAGAATTATTAGGGTGTGAAACTGTATGTTTGTGAATAAAATTTTGCTATATTCTCTGCTGCTCTAGGTTGACTTATTTCATGAATATCTATCACAGGAGAATTAGGGCAGGTTTTTTTCCTCTTATATATATCAGCACTTAGCTCTTGATAATTTTAAAACTTGAATGGTAAAACCTTGCTTTGGATTATTATTACTATAATTGTTGCCACTGTTACTACAACTGTTACTATTATTATAATTTCTCATTGAGTATTCTTTTTGTTACTATATTAAATTACATATAATTTATATATATAGTATATATAAATGTATATTATATAATATTTATATATTTATAAAAATTACATTTAAATATATTTCTATATATATTATAAATTACATATAATTTATATATATGTATTTTTATATTTATATGCAAGTTGTCACCCACTCTATTAAAACAATTATAGATACAATTCTTTTACATAGTGACAGAGTAAAAAAGCCAAGTATCTAAAAATAGCTATTTTATGATTCTCAAAATTTCATCAGAGAACCCTCATAATTCATTGCAGGCTGTTTTACAATTCCCATCACATTCAGCCTGAAAAAAAGGATTCTGTAAATGCAAATGACTTGCTGCCACATCTATATCATTGTGTCCTTGACTGTTTTTACAAATCTATGCTAAAGTACAGTAGGTGCATATTCTCTGAATTTTATGGGTAAAGAAGGAAATTTCAACAGTTCAAATGGGCAAAAATTATCAATCTTTGTACAGGGTGAACTTGCACTGCTATTAATTGAAGTTTGTTCTATACACAGACTGAAGGATTTAATCTCCTGTATTAAATATTCATTAATAGAAGTACATACTTTTTCTTAACATTTCTCATTAATGTGAGAGAAGAGGAGGAGACATAATGTAAAACACGAGCTTCTGATTGAAGTCAAAGTAGTAGATAAGAAATTAGATGCTGGATTTCTGTGTAAGTCAGTATGTGAACAAAATAAATAGAAAATTATGTATCAGAAAAAAGATCCTGAATTGGAAATAGATAGTGGACTTTTATGGTAGTACTGCAGTTGCATATGACTTTACACATATGTAAGAAGACACAGTTGTTCAAAACTACCTCAGAACATTAGAAAACACAGTCGTCTTCCTTCTTTTCTCATATTTTCTTGCTGTGAAAACATGATCTCTTGTAGTCTTATTTTAGAGTAAATAACTCCTTGTGCACCAGTTCCCATAGTCCTTTTGCTTTGTGAGACATATCTCTGTAGTTTTTCAAAGAACCCATTTGCATTACTCCTTCTAGCCCCCACTACTGTAAGCCCAAAGGAAATGCAGCTGCTGAGAAATTATTGTCAGGTGGGTGCTCAGATGGATTTGTTCTTAGCCAATTTTGTTCTGCTTTTTTTCCTAATGGCTTGGATAGAGAAAAGGAGACACTTTAAGTGTTAAGTCTGACATCAAAATGGGAGGATTACCACCACATTCAAGGGCTGGTTCAGATTTCACTTACCCCTTGACAAAAGATGAGTAGAAAGGTACACTTGCTGAAGGCTAAATCAAATGCAAAAATGGGGAAGGACTGGTTAGGCCAATATTTGGACAAAGGGTCTCTCACAAACTACGTACAAGTCACTGCCATAGACTCAGAGTGTGACCTTTGTCTCAAACTTTCGTTGCTGGTTGTTGAATAAAGCCCATGTATCTCAAGCTGTGATGATTATTCTGTCTGCACAATTCCTTCATGTAGCTGAAAGAAACTTGGATATAATCCCAAAGTCAAGACAATGTATCAGAGTGGTAATAAGGTGAGAAAATGTGCTTATCTTTTTGTTTTTCACCACATACTAACTGTACTTTTCATTTGAACGAACTTACTAATATTTTATGTTCCAATTGTTTTTTGGTACTAAACACAGGATAAATATAAATGAATATTGACTATACCTACTGCAGTGTATCCAGTGTACTGTATACTTTTTCTAGACACTGAAGTATGCTCTTGTGCATTTAAAGTCCCTTATGCCAATGTAGCTCCAATTAAAGTAAGAATGAGTGCCTGACCTGTCCCAACCCAGAATTGTATGGGAGGATAATGTATTATGGGAACAAATTCTCCCTGTGACCATGCCAGGGAGCTGGCATGGCTGTGTATTGGTACTGGTAACTGTGTCCAAGTGTTCAGCAGTACTCCTGGTTCCTGCTTCATTTAGAGGAGGGCACTGCTCCTAATGAGGGCAGGTTCTCATCCCACAAGGGGTGGGAAACATAACTAAGGTTTACTAAGTACTCACAGAAGATTGCCAGGCCCTTGTGGTTTTGGGAATCAGGAATCTGCAGACAACTCCAAGATGAGAGGCTGGCAATGCAACTTGCCAAGTGAGAGGAAAAACCTATTTTTAAGATACTAGTCAGATCATATAGAAAACCATGCTAAGAATAAAATGAGGATATGAGAATGGATATCACCTTGGGCTTGTTACAGAAAAATTTAAATTGCTATTGAAAAGCAGGTAAGCCCAAGTAATTTTTTTTGTGTGTATATATATATTTTACTAGGAATAATTTATAAGAGACCATGAATAACTTGGTAAGGGAGGGTAAGGTCTCAGAAAGAATATTCTTTTTTCCACTGTTTGGTTAATGGTCTTAAAATAAGATGTGAGCAAAATACATCAGAGTCCAGAAGAGAGCCCAAAGACAGCAAAGGGATTTAAAAGATAAGATCTATGAGGATAGCTTGAAATAAGAGTGTTTGTTCAGTCTAGGAAAGAGGACGCTGAGTCATGAAATTATATTCTTGTGTTTAAGAGCTGTTATAAAAAGGTAGTGAACAATTGTTCTCTGTCTGCTGAGCAAGGACAAAATGGAATTAACTCCATTTGGATCAAGGATTACTTAAACTGAGTACTAGGAAACAATTGCTATTATGATACACTCAGTCCATTTAGAGAGTACCTTCTTACTCACTGGCTTTAGGAATTATAAGCAATCTTCAATGAATTTGTCCTCGTGTAAAGTTGCTGGGTTTTGTCTTGGCCTCCCTTCTGGACAGTTGTATGTCTATGACTCCATGGTAAAAATCTCACATCTGCTCCCATTCAGAAGTACAAGAATAGGAGGCTTTTTCCTCTCCCCCTTCCTTCTCTCCCCACCCTCATATTGCTGTATGAGAAATCCTTGTGGAGTTAGTGGCTTACATATCATAAAGGACATTTATTCTGTACAAATTGCACCATATTGAGAGGAAATCTACTGCAATCATAGCACAGTCTGTGTAGCAAGAGCAGTGCCTGAATTCCCCGATAAATTCAGCTGAATTGCAATTTAGACGTAGAAGGTAATATTGGCAGCTGGTTGCCACTAAAGCATAAAACTTTTTGCAGCCTGATATTGCACAAGGTAAATTTGAGTCTAAAATACTTTTCAGCAAGGCTCTGTTGCTTGAGGTCTGATTGGATATCAGGTTCTGTAGCATAGTGGATGGTGTGTGCTACTTTAAATCAGCTGAAGAGAGTCTGGCTTTCAGTTGTCTCTCTTTTACCAACAGGATCCATCATTTGTTTTCAATTATGTCATGCTGCTGAGTTTTATGCCTTCAGGTTGCCAGTATTAACAGCCAAATATTATTTTGTTTAAGAGGAAATTTGCTCAAATTTTTCTTTTGTGGATGCGTGGAAGGAGATGACAGCCAGTACTAGGTTTTCAGATGCAATAGGGCTTTATTTATTGACGCATTACTTTCATAGGAAGAACTGTTATAGCAAACTTTTGCAAAACTTCTGCAGAAGTTGCTGGTATTTTCAGTACTGTAACAAAATAGCAAACCAGTATTTTCAACAGTTTCTGGCCAAAGATGCTACATTCTTTATAATTAGCCTATGTCATTCTGGCTAGCAAGTTTCTCTTTCCAGACCTTTATGTTTTGAAAGGATGGAAAATGGCTTTGCTTTGACCTTATCAAACCATGGGTGATCTCTGCAACAGGTTGCTGCACTGATCATCTTCACTGGTTTGTGCTTGGAAAGGCTGCAGCAAAAGACACTCTCTGGAGTAAAAGCTTCCCTCTTTTCTGTCTCTCTTTGTTGTTGTTGTTTTTGTTCAGATGGACTTCTACTCTGATACCAGGTTAATTGGGTGAGGTACTGTTCATTCTGAGATAACTCACTGCCTCAGCTGCATTATCAAGCCAATGTTTTGACTGATAGTTTTCTGCTGTTCAAAGTGCTCTCTAACAAGCTCTATTCTTTCATACATATTCCTAGTTTAAAGGTTTGGAGGAAACTCAAAAGGCTGACATTCTTCATAAAGTGCAGCAAATCTGAGCTATCCATAGGAATGAACTGCATATCAATTATGAAAAATGTTAAAAGAGAAAAATTGAAACTACAGAGCTGTAAATACTTAGAGAAGATCACTGATCTCATCTACTGTTATGGTGCTTTAATGAGTCAGTACATAATGTAGGCAGAAACGTCCAATTTAAGATTGTCTCATCAGGCTGTGGGAAGCTGTCCAGATGACATCACTGAAACACAGCAGTTCTTATCTGGCCTGAAGGTTAAATTCTTCAATTACCTAAAATAATTTTGTGCCCTTGGACATGTTGTGGACCTTTAAGGTAAAAGTTACTGGGTGTAGCTTTGTCATCTCCAGTGCTCAGCTCCAACTGTGGTGTATGGGGAAGCAAGTTTACACCATCAGCAAGACATGATGGTTGGAGACAGACTCTTCTATGGATCATTCTTCTCCCCTGCCCTTTTGAACAGTATAATTTCTGTTTAACCTCACCTTAAAGCAGTACTTCCTCACGGGGAGACCTGCTTCCTTGGTCTTATTATGATCCAGTAACTTACAGTATAGAATGGCTCCTCAGGCTCTTGAACTAACACAGATAATAAACAATCTGGGCCACTGTTTCCTTGGTCCCAGTTATAATACATTTTTGCACAAATCTGGCTTTTAAGGTATTGAAACCAAGATAATTTGTGTCTCATAAGGTGTTATTCATATGGTCATCTAAGCATTGCTGGCCTTGAAAGAATCTGTTCTCCAAGAAGTCCTAATACTTCCCTCCATTATCTGTGAAGTCCAACCATTTTTCACAAAACTCATTTTTATCCATCTGCCAAGCCCTGATGTCCCTTTTGGCACTATCTGTAACCCTCATCAGATTCTTAGATTCATCTCTGACATGTCCAGCAATTTCTCATGTCATGTGCATAGTTTTCCACGTCTTGTTAATCCAGCTTCACCTCAGGGTAGGACAAGGCCAACAGCCTAGTCTTTTTTCTGCCAGACTAGTGTGGACATAGTGAGTATTTTACATGTCCTGTACAATCAATATGACACTTTTAAAAAAAAATGGAAATCATGGAGAAAATGAAAGGGAAAAGAAGAGAAAAGAAGAGGCTTGTATATATTTATGTGTGTGTGTTTAAGGGGAAGATGTTGGTAAACCTTACCGTATTTTACAGGGTTAAGTGTATAAGGAGAGAAAAAATAATAAAATTTAAAAAAAAAAAAAAAAAAAAAAATATATATATATATATATATATATATCTTGGAATCTAACAGAACAGAACTATCATCTAACAATGTTCTCATTAGTAAAACATTGTTAAAAGCTTTTCTATACATCACAGGATTCTAAATTCTAGCTATTTCTGTATGCTAGACCCAATCTTGAAACACTGAATTGACTGGAGTTTTCAGTAAGAAAACTGTATTTGTAGGGGAACTTGTTCTGTGTTAAACTTGTGAAACATACATTAGGAACTCCCTGACTGATTCAGCTTGTCCCTCCACAGAAGCCTTTTTCCTAGCACAGGGTAGAACGATGACACAGCACAGGTGGGTTGATTCCTGCAGGAATATACTCTATAGAAGCTGTGGAGTTCCAAATAGCTGTTTTTCTAAAATCAGAACTCTTTCAAGGTGCAAGTAATATCCATACAGGTAAGCATATTTATCTCAGGGAGAGTACTCAGGTATGGGGTTCAATCTTGGTCATCTTGTGGTATCACAAATGAGTGTGATAAGGCCTCTTAAAGAATCATTGTCAAAGTTATCTGCAAAGCCAGGTTTAATATAAAATCAACAGCATGACAATGTTTCTCAGATCATAATGCAGCCTGGAGTGGGGAGGTGGGATGCACCACCACTGGAACAAGATAGCAGTTCAGTGGAAGGTGGAATCAAATATGTTATGTTTGACAACCAAGCTGTATCTTATTTATTAACTTCTCTTATGATCTTTTTTTCCTGAATATAGGATACATGAAAAAAGGGCAAATCTTAGAATACACAGTGATAATATTTTCTATTAACAGAACACTTATATTGCTAAAACATATTCATCCTCAGTTTGAAAACACATTGTGATATTAGGATATAAAAGTACTTTAACTGCTTAATGATGTTCTACTCAGTCACAGAAATCATATTATAACTCTCCATTGTCCCTGGACACAGCTCATTAAGTTCTAGAAATACTGTCTGAAAAATTTAAGTCATCCCAATCTCTATCCATTTGCTATAAAACTCAGAAAGGCAAAAAATGCTTAGGTGAGAAGGGACCCTAAAGATCCTGTTTCAACCACCCTGCCATGAGCACCATGGGCAGGGACACCTTGTACTGGCCCCACCTAGGATGGCCAGGAACATTTCCAGGGATGGGGCACCCACAGCTGCTCTGGGCAACCTGTGACAGTGCCTCATCACCCTCAAAGTCAAGAATTTCTTTCCAATGACAGTTCTGAACCTACCCTCTTTCATTTTAAAGGCATTCCCTCTTTTTTTGACTGCTATTTTTAGTCATTTTTGAATTTTGTAACAAACATTGTGCTCTTTTTTTAGCACTTTTTACTATGACTTCTGGGATTTTTTTGTACTAGTAGGTTTGTTTTAAGGAATTTGTGATTGTGTAGTGGCCTAGGTAGGTTTTTTTGGGGAATGGTTCTAAACTTTTCCCTAATCAGATTACAGGGAGACTTGATTAAGTGATCTAAGTGACCCTTTCCCATTTCCCTGTCTTAAAAGGGGGCTTTTGTTGCCAATAGATTTTTTTAGTAGAGAGTACGCCTTCATCTTTGATAATTCAATTTCTTTGATAACTCTTTGGGTACTGAAAATGAGCAAATGCAGGATGTGATAATTCAGTCTGTATCATCATAAAGAGAATGCATTTATGAGGTTTAAGAGCTCAGAAGCATGCAGCTTATCTGGCTATGCATGTAATGGCTGTGTACCTTCTGGTCTAATGTGAACAGTGTGACTTCTGCTTGCTCATTGATGCCTTCTTAATGTAAGGATTAATCTGTTGTGAGGAGCAGCAGGAATACTTGAAAATAGCTAATTTTATAATAATTAATTCTTAAATAATATAACAATGATTTAATAATAATACTTAACCCATTAAAGAATAAATGAAACTGTTTATGAAAATAGGCACTGGTTCAAAGGAAGGGATATATATAATTTTGACTGAGTAAAACTAACTTATGCAGCTGAAATATTTTTTTATATAAATGCCACAATGTACTTAGCTATGCACATTACAGAGGAAAATGCTGACCTTATAAGTTGTTGACCATTTTGATAAAAATTTGTAATAGATTTTCGTACTAAAAGATTTTAAGCGTTATTAAGTAGATTAGGGGAACTCACATTAGCCAAAGTTCCTATTAGAAACTGAAAACAAAACAGAAGTTTGTGCATAAAGCTCTCTCTCTCTCTTCTTTTTACTTCAATTTGCTCTGATTTACTGAGCAGAAATAGAAGATAGCCTTACCTGTCTGGTCATGCAGGCACACAAATAAACATCCATCTAATGTCAATGGAAACAATCTAAAAGTTCAGCAGCGTTTTTCTTAAAAGTTGTTTTGCTCTGCTTCTTTTTTTTTTATCAAACTAATTAAAGAAAGACTTGCTTTTTTGATGATTTGCAATATAGGAATAACTAGTGGTATAATTTTTGTATCAGTTTTTAAATGTATAATTTGAAAAGCTTGATATTAACCAGAAAAACAGATTCCCCCAGCACAGTAAATACATTTCAGTGTTATGAATCACATAAGAACATGTGAAGGAACAGAGACAAATCATTTCCCTCTACTTTCATCATCCTTTGAGTACAGAAATCCTTACTGTAGTAAGGGGGAGTCTATTCTGTAGATTGTAGTGAGGGACGTAGGAGGAGGATACATGTTCATATTCCAATAACTAAGGTGTTGGAGCAGCTGGATGTAATTCCCTTGTGAATTCTCCAGTGACTTTCCAACATGAATTTGATTCATTAAAATTGGGTTCAGAGAGAATCTTAGTCTTCAAGTTTACTTTAGGGACACCTTGCAATGGAACATCATATTCATATCTACAAATGTGCAAAGGCAAGGATTTGGTTAAGATAACACATGGAAAGTTATTGTGGTTTTATGTTTTAAAGCTCAAGTACTCACAAATTATCAGAGGGAAAAGCAGAATGACGTATGTATGGTATTTGCTTGTTATTCCTTATAAAAAGAATCTTTCAGCTCAGTATTTGCTCATGATACAAAGGAAAACACATCCCATTTGCCCACCAACAGATATTTTCAGATCAAAAGCTTTTTCCTGTTAACTGCGTTCCTATCTCTTTCCAATTCACTGTACCTCATAACATATAGGCACCATTCATATGAATGAGAATTTCAGTGATAAAATGCTAATGTGAAAGAAAAGGAGGGATACACTTCCACAGAGAAGGAAGCTTTTCTTTCATTTGGAATCAAGGAGCAATTGAAATTGTGCATTTGCAAAAAAAACTTGGCAAGATAATTCTTGTATGCAAATTCATATACCTCTGCAGGAACTTTGGCTTATTTGAAATAGCAAATTTGAGAGAAGCTGTTGGGAAAAGAGGTTTCCACAATCTGTGAGGACTCACCCCTCAGTGAAAGTGCTCTTCTTTGCCTGTTGTGAGGGAGACATTGTTATGCAAGTGGCTGTTTTACACTCTAAAATAACAAATCTGTTATTGCACTCTAAAATAACAGATCAAACAGGGAACTGCAGAGGTCTGCTAGACTTTCACACCTAGCTTTGTACCCTGCCAGTGTGGATGATATTTTAGTTGGTAGAAGGGCTCCGAAAGAGTGTTCAAAATATTTTCACCCCAAGAGAAAGATGTTGATTAAATTCTTGATAATGTCCCTTTTGGCTAATGTCAAACACGTGGCCGAAATGTTAGGCTCGGATGTAACAATTTCTAATGACTTGGACATTTGGAATTTCTTGGGATTTCTAATGCTTGTGGTAAAGATCAGTATGAATTCTAACTAAAGCACTGCTGTGCCTCACTCTGCAGCAGGCATAACTTTCATAAAATTTAATTTGTAACATTTTATGCTCTGTTTCTTCCATTTTTCTCTCTCCTTTTCCCACAATTAGTAAAGTTTTTTAAAGGAATACATGATGTTCTTATACAATAAAAATGCCTACCATCCTATATGGTTAAGCTGATGTGCTGTGGCATTTTAGAGAAATCTGTAAAAAAAAGGGACAAAGAAGGTCAGCAGAAAACATCACACATTATGAAAAATAAATAATTATTGCTTTAGTCTCTTGTCTATCTATTATGCCAAACTTTGTATGACCCAATGAATTTGTAATATTTCACAGTTAGAACTTTTTCAAAAACAAACCTGTGAATGCAGTCGGATCCTTTTCCAGGTTTTGATAATAATTCATATAAAATAGCAGCAGAAGCATAAACTGGAATGTGATCATTAGATTCACGGATCTAGATGGTTTATTTGGGGTGACTAAGGAAAATTAGTAAACCAAAAAAGGTTTACTGAAGTGGGGTAGCTGTGCTAGCCTTTCCAGCTTGCTCAGAGTCTGTTTTCATTGGAAAATTTCCCATGTGATGGAACTCATGCTGTTTGGCTATGCTTAACTATTTCTAAGAACACACAGTTGCTCCAGGACCAGATGTCTTGGCCTGGTCCTTGAACTGTCAGAATGAATGACTTTTATGTGGCTCCAGTGACCTAAGGGGGAAGCTGAGGAATTAGAGACACTGGGCACACATGGAGCTGACTGTCACAACCTCCTCTGCTGCTTTTGCTGCCACTGTGAGCTCCTGCCATGCACTTGCACAGGTGCTGCAAGTTTCCAGAACAACAAGAAGAAGGAAGAAACCTCACCTGAGATGAATGCAGCAGGAGAAGACTCAGGTGTGAGTGGGGCAAGTAAGGGGCAAGTAAGGATTAACACATGCCTTGAAGAAGGTAATGATAACGGTGATGATGATGATGATGATGATGATGATGATGATGATGATGATGATGATGATGATG